>JALMGJ010000003.1:63036915-63636915 GCA_023362775.1 Charina bottae
TCTTTGACAACAATATATCTAGAATTCCATCTGGAAGAAGTTAATAAACAAGTCTTTCATATAAAGGCAGAGTTGGTTTTGGAGCACATACTCCATGAAGATCACAGCTAACAGCCTGTCAGGCCAATTTTGCAACCTGACATGTGTTTTGGAGTTACTGGCTTAAAATATAAAGCCATAAGGATAGACAATTATTACGTTACTTTCTACTTCTAATGAGCCACATTTCTTTCCCTTCCCCAACCCATTATTGTTTTGTCCAAATACAATATGACAACAGATTGAATGAATCAGGTCATTTGGGAGTTGGGTGGTATATAAATTTAATAAACAAAATAAATTTGGTAGTTGAATATACCTAGCTTGGAAGACTTAAATTCCTGGCCTTACATAAATCCATGATAGTGAAAGTATGAGAAAAAGGACTTATTTGGAAAGTCATAATACAGAAACAAATAGATAAAACCAATAACATTGCTCAGACATCATGGATCTAAAAATTCTAGCTATGGCAATAGGAGTGGCTGTCTACTCCTTGTTCTCTCATATAGATATGGTTAAGGAAGTAGACAGCACACTCTTTAAAAAATCACTTTTTTAACTGACAGGATAGCATCCACAGAACAACATATATAGAGTGGCCAATTCAAAAATGTAATGGACTGAACAATATTTGGATCAAAGACCTATAAAATAACTCTGATTAGGATGAGTTTACGAGTATTTAAGAAGGTATGAGAGAAACACTCTTTCTACAGCATATACTTCAGCCTCATATAAGTTTTTCAAGTCTAAACATGATTTTGAATCTTGAGGAGCTTTAGTAATCATCAAAAATTGAGTGCATCATAGAAAGAACAAATAATGTTCCTTCTTTCAAACTGTTTTCAACTATGAAATGTTCTTGTCTGTCTCCAGTTGTTATCAGGATAACTGGAGAGGTAGCAAGACTCAAGTTATGCTTCATTTCAGCCATCACCTACTTTACACCTACCTACTTTTGTTTGTAAAGTGGCCAAAGTGGAATTCCAGATATGATACAGAGAATGTACGGGTTATAGTGCCCATTCATTCATCTGCATCAGCTGATCAACATAAGATTCCTGGCAGCGTTGCAGCCCTGTTGCTGTCTTATGTTGCTCTCTTATGTTTTGTAGCCAAAGTTGGACAGGTTACACTTGATTCCACATTACACTGCAGAAACTTCAAAACCTCATATCTGATGCTGCAGTTTATTAGTGAGAGTAGCTGTTAATAATCTTACCATCAATGGAGGTCAAGATGACACGAGAGTGGTCATAGGCAATCACGTTTGCATAGCGATTCTTTGGTTTGTTCACTTCCAAGTTGGAGTTCTCCCAGGTGAACTGCTGCCCAGGATCAATGGACTACAAGGTAGATGATAAAAAAAAAGAAAAGAAATACTAAGATTCAGTGTCCCTCCTCTCTCTCTCTCGCATGCACACGAACAAACTTGTGGCATATTTATTACTTTTCCAACTATTATACATTTTCTCAATATTGAAACAGTATACCACAATACACTGAGTAAACGTAAGTTTCATATGAGTTATTGGTTTGATGATTCACAGGATTTACTTGCTGGGTGGAACATTCAGTCTAGTTACCACCTCCATCTATGCTGGAGACAACACCCAACAGTAATCGTAAGAACTGTCCCTTTGCTATCAATGCGGTATTTAATGTTTATACCACATGATTCTTCAATATCCAAACCACAAAACACAGATGTGGTATGAATTGCTGTCACATATGAGAAATTTTCATGTGCAGTATAGCTGAAAACATGTCACAGTTACCCCTTTTTGATGCTTAAAAGGCTAACTGTCCAAATATCTCTAAAACAAGAGTACAAGCATACTGTATACACACACACACATACATATTGAGTGTGTGTGTGTGTGTGTGTGTCTGTGTGTGTTACAGTTGAAGGCATTTCTCAGGAATGAACTGAGGATATGATAATTGAATTTAGGAATACAGATCAGTGGACACAAAAGTGGAATGTGTGTGTATGTATTTATGCATACATATAAAATATAAAATGAACCGCTCCCATGCAACCTCTCCAGTAGCTTTTCCTAACGTGGCATGGCAAACATTCAATATTCATCCTGGAATAAGCACCTCAGAATGCATTATTGGGTGGGTTAAAGCATAATATCTCTCTCCCAACTGCTATTCTTTCCCTGCAAATCATTTCTCACATTACTTGCCAGCAAAGAAATAGCAATCCTAGTTCTTAGATCAATATTTGCTGTACAACACTTATACCAGAACCAAATCCCTTATTTGCTTACCTCAGCTACTAAAAAAGAGAAGTATCAGTCATTTTCCCAATAAACCAGAAGTTTATATGCCAGGAAACTAAACAGCAAAGAAATGACGGCAGAAGCACTGAGGTAGAACCCTGAATAACAACATTAACTAATCTACATTTAGGTTATTTCCAGTAAGAGGGAGGTCCATGGGTTGTATGCAATCCCCCAGCACACCATTTGTAGTTCTCCAACACTGCATGACCAGATTTGATGGCAAAATGTCTGCTTTGCGGCAACGCAATTCTTTCAGTTCCCTCACTTAAAAGTAAGAGGGGGAGGTTTCTGTGAGACTTCTGCTCCCATTTCCACCTTTCAAAGCCTAAGCCTTTGACCAATTCTGAAGACTTTAAAGGTGCAAATAAGAGTGGATTTCCTCTCATTTAAGGGTCTTGTGTTCCCTTAATATACAAACACAAAGGCTTGTAAGTCCCTCCAAAATGGATGGAAAAGCTTGGACTGCCAAGCTGTTATGAACAAACAGCACACGTATTAGTGTCAACAGAGGGAATGATGGCCAAGTTCAAGATATTGAAGATTCCTTTCCAGCAAAATCGAGTGTCTCCACATCAATTGTAAAGGATTTCCATTTCAAGGAACAGCAGTTGGACATATAAGAGGGATTTTCACAACTTCAGCAGGAAGGATAGGACATCATAACCCGGCTAATAGGTGGTTTGGGAAATGCAAGATGAAAATAGACATTTCCAAAAGAATCCTCACAATCTATTATCAGCATAATAAGCAGACAGTGGAAAATGACAGAACAGTTTTTATAGCTGACTGTAGTCATACTAAGCACATCTCCCAATTGATAGAGGTAGATCCAGGGGTGGGTTCTAGATGAAACTTTTATAGTGAAAAAGCTGTATTTCATTCATGGAATTTTATGAAGGATCAGCCAGGTCATCCTTCTACACTCAGCCAATATTTCCCTGTTGTCTCTTTCTAACTCTTCTAATCCTCAAAGGGGGGGGGGGAGAAGAGTGGAGCAACAATGCATTTTTTCAGCAGATGTGATAAGAAAATAAACAGCTGAGACATGGTTGGATAACTGTGGGGAATATGGATTTATTGGAAATGTCTCTCCTATCTCTAATCTAGTGAGATTGTGAATCTGACCAGAAAAAATCAAATAGGATTTATATTAGTTACACACCCATCATGCTATTCCTTTTTATGGTAAACAACATTATGCAAAGCACGGATCCCTTGAATGTAAATATTCCCTAGCAATTCTATTTTTAGCTTATTACAAAATGGCAGTGTTTGACAGCACTACAGAAAGCAGCAAACGTTTTAGTCCAAAGTTGCCTGGGGCTGTTCATCTTATACTTAGGCAGGTTTGCTTTCTCCTAGGAAAAGGGAATTCCATCTGGGTTCCTTATAAAATATATTTCCCAGTTTGCAAAAAATCTCTGGTAGAAAGCTTTTGCTCCTGGACAGATATTTCACAGCTCCAAATTAGCACAAAAAATGGAGGCCATTTGAAATTTGACATTATCAAGAATAATGGACAGTTTAAAAGTAAGCTAATAAATAAACACAATTATATCCCAAACTACATTTCACTAGACATAATATAATATGCTCAAACTCAGAACTTAGTTCCTTCATGTAGAAAACTGCTGCAGACACTTTAGAAAACAGTTACTCTGTCTCATACAAATCCTTATATTCAAAATACCCAATCTACCTGGTACACTGAATTTCATTATTTTCAAGTATGTAAGAAGGGAAAACTTCCCTCAGAGCCATTTCACAGGCCTTGTACAGAAACAGAAAGGTTAGGATCAGAAGTACAAAACACACCTCTGCTCTAAGTCACACTGAAAGAGCTGCAATGTGTTGGAAGAGAAAGGGAAAGGTGGCACAAATCAACCATCCACCCCCAGCTCCCAGCAGCACCATTACAACAATTGTCTTGCTGTGAAGTGAGAAGGTGTAAGATCCTTGACTGTTCTATCATTAACAAGCCCATAAGAAGGCAAACAGGTGAGAAAGGCAGGAGAAGGAATCCACCTGGCTGTGAAGAGGTGCTAATTAAATACGCCTGCAAATGAGTGACTCATTTAGTAGTGAAATGATTTAATTTAAACTCTGTGATGAATTAATGTGCACCTGTTTTTACCTTAACACAAACAAATGAGTAAATAAGGCAGAGAAGGCTTAGAATGCA
Organism: Charina bottae; assembly: GCA_023362775.1. Taxonomy (NCBI): domain Eukaryota; kingdom Metazoa; phylum Chordata; class Lepidosauria; order Squamata; family Charinaidae; genus Charina; species Charina bottae. Next base: position 63,041,434 of record JALMGJ010000003.1, read on the forward strand.
CCTGAAGTCCATTATGCACAGTTCTACAGATGGCCACATCAAGTAACTTACCTCCGCCCCCCCACCAAACTACCTTCTCTCATCTGTCCAGTGGCGCCGCTTTTGTTTGGTGGGATATTCAAATTTCTTTGAACACTTGGAAGCATTCCTTCCCAAGACAAGGCTCCAACATGTGTCTTAATGATAGCAGCTCATTGTCAACACAACCATTGACCAATATCCAACCATAAAGCTGCTCAAATGGGGAAATAAGGGCTCCTGGGTCAATCAATGGCATTATCCTTGCAACCCAAAAGAACACTTACAGCTTCTACTAAAAGAGCCATGTTTTTGGCAACTTGCACGTAACTGAATAAATGTACACACTCTCTCCAGACACCTGCATGCAAAATGCAACTGAAGACTTCACAACCCCAAATGCTCCTTGTCATAAAAGCTTGTTGCTACTGGTGTATTTTTCCATCAACTTTCCCAAATAGGATCTGCTCAAGTCTGCTGTGGGCTGAAACATATGTCTTGTCTGCAAAGCAGAAAGAGAAGAGGGGTGGAATAGCAGAATTAATATAGAACTGCTCTCCTATGCGCTGAGTTCTTAAAGTGACAAGCAGCATCCGAGGGAGCGCTAAGAAATGCCAGAGATCTTGTTCTGCTGTCAGATGGGGTCTAAGCAAACGCTGGAAGGGGAGGCATGGATCACATTTCTCTTTTTTTGTCTATAGCAGTCATCACAAAACTATGCATTTTCACCTTGCTAGAGCTCTGAAGGGCTCCTAATGCTGTGGCAGATGGCTGCAAGGGAAGGGTTAGAAAATAATACAGCTCAGATTCATGGAAACATTTGATAGTGTTATATGAACATTCAAGGGGTAACTATAAACATATTGTCTCAGCAGATGGTTGGGAAGTGGAACATGTAAGGCTTCCTATTGCCTTCATAGTGTATCTGAGAGAGAATGAAGAGTGCAGGACATACTGGGAGTTACAATTAGAACTTCCACTCTACTGGCATGGAACAAGGGAAGAGGTTGCTGAAGGGCAGAAATATCCTGGGTTACTTTCCCTCCTGTTTCAGGGTGGCAATGAATTAGAGCCAGTGATAGAAGCAGCAATTTTCAGGAATTCATCCAGTGCAAGCAGTGCTCTTTGACAGGCGAAAGGCTGCTGGGATTTGGTCCAGAAATTATGTCAATATGTGTACATGCCGTTACCTAAGAACATACAATACTATACAGATTAACTGTCTGTGTATATTTATAAGCAGATTGTGCCTGCATTTAATGAACTCTATGAATATGCCTTAGGAGTCTCAGTGTAAGGGCATATAAGGAAAACATTTAAATCTAAACCCAGGGCACTTTCCCCATTTCCATAATATATCTGCACATGGAGGGAGATGCTCTGATATCTATGGGCCAGGGATAAGGAAATGCAGATATTTGGAAATTTGAGAGCATGTTGTGGTACTCTCACAAAATGGCTACCTTTGTGGGCACTATCACACAAGACACCCGACTGCTAGATATTAAACTGGAGAGGTTGCTCCCTGCTACATCCTCTATTTATTTCTCCTTCACCCAGAATCCATTCCCTTCTCTAAACAAGCTGTAGCCACCCACCATTCTCATTTTCTAAGATTGTCTATGGTTCCTACAGTATGTGGGACACAGAGGTGTTCTTAATTTATACCCTACATTTCTGCTCTGGCAAGTGCTCAAGGTGGCTAACAAAAATTAAAACTAAAAGAGAATATAAAAAGTTAAAAATACACATTTAAATTAAAGCTAGAATAAATATTAAAATCATTGAACAATTAAAAGCCTGGCCACAAAGATCATCTTTACAGATTTCCTACATACTAAGAGACCGGGGGGGGGGGGGGGGGCAATACAACTGGAGGGACTGCATTTGACAGCTTTGGACCAACATAGGCCGACTTTTCTCTCATTCCAGAAAAAAGAGTTTCTGATAATGGGGACATGCTGGAAAGGGCTTCTCCCACTGTTCTTATCAGGACAAAGTTGGTGGTTCTTTAGATCAGAGCTTTCCAAACTGTGTGTTGCGACACAAAAGTGTGTCGCCATACCACCCGGAAGCGGCGGCGTGTGTGTGTATGGCGGCGGCGGCAGCGGCGCAGTATCAGTGTTTCCGCGTTTTAGCGGAGGCTGCCGCCGTAGCCATGTGCGCGCCACCGCACGCCCCCCGTGCCGCTGCCGTGCGCGCGCCCCCCCTTGCCGCCACCGCCGCCGCTGGTGTGTCCCCAGCGGCGGCACTTTGGAAAGCCCTGCTTTAGATAGTCAGATTCTAAGTTGTTTAGGGCCTTAAAGGTCAACATCAGCATTTTCATTGTAGTGGTAAGCAAATGGGAACCAGCAGTAATCCTTTCCATTTTTTCCTTCCAGTCTTGTTCCGTATTTGCTGACGTACAGCTGCCAGTACTTTATTTCCCTCTTCTGCACTCAAAACTGTTCAGTGGGTTTTTCATCTGCACTTTGTACTTTTCTATTGGATAGCTGACCTATTCCTTGCGGTATCTCACTTTCTAGCAAGTAATTTCCTTAATATATAGTCTCTACAGACTATTCCGCCTTTCTGCAATCACATTTGTAAAGGGTTTCAATACAATTTTCCATCTGCCTTTAACTCATTTGTCTCAATTGGATCTCTTCCATTATTATTCTACTTACCTATACATTTTCCTGTGATTTCTCTGATCTTAAAAAAAAAATTCTTTTCCTTTTTTAAATTTTCTTTTTGCTGACATTCTTGATTGAGATGCTTCTCCTTTCCTTTCTTGCTTGACTCAAAGTTTGTTTTCAGTTGTCGTACATTCTTTTTGCTGCCTAAGACTTTTGTTTTTTAATTTCTGTTTGGCTATCATGACAGAAATTTGTTCTGAAAGCCACTTGGATTTCATCTGAAATTTGTGAAGTATTCATCTTCTGCTTCACTTCTCCACAATGTCTATTCTTTCTTCCCATAGCCCCCAAGGATCTCCTTTAATTGTATAGAATCTTTCCTTATATTGATAATTCGTATGTTTTCCAGGTGAAAGCTTATAGGCTAACAATTATATAAATTTAACCTGTATTATTTATTAATTTTTAATGATGGGGTTGCATTTATTGTTTCAGGTATCTTTTACTTATGTGAATTACCCAGAGTTTGTCTAAAGTAGGTAGGATACATGTAACGTAAGATAAATAAATGCATATTTAAGCCAGTATTTCATATATTTTTTCCACAATCTGCACCTGGGAATATTCTGGCTGATTAAACTGCATTTCTCCATAGGAAACAGAATCCCGAAGCAAATAACAAAAGTATATCACTCTACTAAATACATACATACATACATACATACATACATACATACATACTAGTGCCAGGCAGAGAAACTTTGCATTTGTTTTCCTACCTGTTCCCATTCAATTCTCTCTGCACTCATTTGGTTAGTTACAAGATAGCCACTGGATGCAGGCAAATGTCACACGTTTCCTTGTATAATCATCTCTCTAGTGGTCTACAGTCTCCTTGGCTTCCCATATTTTACTTAATTCTTATGGCAAGACATCATGAGGGAACTCTACATGGGCTTTTTCAGTAGTGAATCCTGTTACCTCTAATAAAGAAACTTGCCCTTAGAAAATGTTGGAAATATTCTCCGTTCCCTGGGGAAATTCAGAGAAACAGTCTATTCATTTTCTTTGCCCATAAATTTGATGGAGATTTTTTAAAGGTCATTTGTTTCCAGTTCTAATAAATGTAGCCAATATTTGCTTGAAACCTGAATTAGAAAAACTGGAGCTGGAAAGCTGCAGATCACAAATATATGAAATGCTAATTTTGAGAGTCACGGTATTATTTTATACTTTCATTAATTTCCCTTGTAAAAGAGCAGGAAACTACAACTCCAAATGCTGCTTGCTGCCAACCTAATAGTCTTTTAATGTCATACCCCAGGGGGAAAATGGTCACAATGTCACTGTGTCCACATAAAATGGTCTAAGTGTCCAATTATAATGGGTTTGTATGATATAAAATATATATGGATAAGCAAGCAAGCAAACAGGCACGTAGGAAGATAATCCCACTTTGTTTGTTTTGTATTCAGCCAAAAGCACTGATTTGAAGTGACACCCTTTTTTTAATATACAGTAGGTGGATCAGCAATGTAAGGTTCATAGTTCTCCCCAGACTTCCTAGATTTTGCTCCAACTTCCGAATACTAACCTTTAGGTAGCCAGTGCTTCTCTATAGCTTCTTGGCCCCTATAATCTTGTCTTATGGATACAGCTTGTAAAATGTCTTCTGAATCAAAGGAGATATGCTATAGCAAGGGGAGGTGAGGAGCAAAATAAGACAGCAAGAGCTATAATGCATATAAAATGCACATTCTCAGTTAATTTTCTGCCTGTCCCCGTATGAGCGTTTACTCATGATTTAAGCCTTTTGCAGTTGAAGTGGGCCCTGCAGGGTTTGCTGCAAGCACAGGAAAACATTTATCCTGTTGCTGTGTCTCTACTGACTGCAATGGAACTTTCTTCAACACAGCAATTTTTCAAATTAATCATCCACCTAGTAAATGGTTAATCATGGAGAAACCAGCCAGCCAGCCAGCGTCATGGTAGTTCTTGGACTCTCAATACCATTAGTTTGGACTCCATCACAGCATTAAGAGCACTCCAGGGACCACTGCCAAGTTTCACCTTCCAACATAGTTATTAAGAACTGCAGGAGATACAGAAAATGTAATGTGAGAATGTTCAGATTAGCATCTGTATTGCTTTCAGCGAACATCATCAGAAAGTTGCTGTATATAGTTTTTATGTTATGGGATTTTATAGAATTTACTAGAGTGAGGGATGTTTTGATGTTTATAATTGCTGTGATTTGTTGTAAACCACCTGGAATCTCTGGTATAAATTGTAGCAAAGGGGGAAGAAGTCCTATCCCTAAAAGTTCAGATATGAAAGAGTTAAAGGAAAACCTAAATCTGATGTGTCAATCTAGGTAGTGAGCAGGGACAAAGCCTGGGGAAATGAAAACTAAGCAGCCAATCAGGAGCAGGAAGATTTACCTGTCAGGTGAACTACTGAAAGGAGGAAAGGAAGCAGCTCAATTTTGTCTCTGTCAATGCTTTTTCTCTCACAGGAGGAACTGGAGTATCTCTTTCCAGGCTTTCTCAAAGCTAGAGAAGGAGAAACCCCCCAACATCTGGAATTGGAGATCTAGGAAAAATATAGTAATCTAGGAAACCATGCTACTAGATGCAGATTAGACTTTTGGGTTATTATTTTAGGGAGAATTATTTGAGTTGTGTGCTTTCTTCGTCTGGCACACTTTATTCTACTTGTTGTACCTGTGTTCTCATTATTCCCATATTCTTGGGTGGGGAATAGCCACTGAGATAAGTCCTACAGAAATCATTGTGATTTTCTTGTCCTCTTTTCTCCTCTTGGCCTTCAAATCCCATTTAATTCTTGAATCTTTACACACATGACTCAAATTCTTACTGAATCCGCTCTCTTTGAAAGGATTCTAATATTACCACAGACAACCCCCACCTGGTTAAGGTACAGAAAGCAGGGGATGAGGGTACCACTTTACCTACTCCTGAGTAATTCAGCACCAAAGAGGATTTCTCTGGGGAAAAGTGGTTGATGGCAGCATACCAAATAGACCCTCCTCAGGAATGTGAGAATGCAGTGGGGTTTGTGGAGGAAGGGCTGAGGCATCCTACTGGAAGGACCCACCACACCCCAAGTATGCATGCATTTATGAGTGCCCTTGGTTACACACATTGTTGTAACAGATAAAAAAATGGAGGCAAAATTAACATATAGATGGCCATTCTCCTATTTCACACTCTTTCAGAATATGGGCACTCAAGCTGGTGATAGAAAAGATAATTAAATCTCCTAACTAGGATTAGCAAAAGAACTAAGAGGGGCAACTACAGAAGAGAGAGAACTGGATCAGATCACTTTCTGGTCAAGTTGCACATTATTGCTGTCCAAGCCCTCTGCAGGAATGGTAGGATGTTTAAGCTGGTCCAATCCAAAGCATAATAGATCTGAATGGTCTCCTGGTGGAGCTTGGGGATTTCCCCAAAGACCACTGTCAAGCCCTCTGAGGCTGGCAAATTAAGAAATCAAGAATCACTTGTATTTCTGGAAATATAGTTATTGCTGGTAGGGTAACGTAACAGAATCTTGAAAACCTGTCAAAGCAATTCTCCAGATCAACTGATATTTAGTGTAATTAAAGTGGATTTATTCTAACTCTCTTTCTCACATTTTCCCCCTCCCCTGGACTAAGGAATCTTTTTTGTAATGATGCAACTCCCTCCTGTAATAGTTGAGCTCTCTGCTCCATGTTCCCAAAGTCTGTCAGACATTCCATCACAATCTGGCAGGTAGTTCCCACCATGTATCTGATTTCCTGCTGGAATAAGGAAGTTGCCAGGCTGTTGGGTGGAATTGCATCAGAGCAGATCCTGGGGTGCTCCATGACTTACTTAGGAGCTTCAGGAAATTGAGTGAGTGAAATGACACCCAGAGCAACGGTGGTGAATATGACTGACCACAGGTATGAACCCATATCTTGGCCTGTATCATACTGATAATGGTGACAAAAAGGGCTTGCTTCTTTGCCCTTATTGCAGCTATAGCTTCTCAGCCAATGCCTCTGTGGAGGATAGCCTGCTCCCTTGTAGGGAGAAACAGTGGAGTTTTTGCTCCAGCTGACCACTGTGATGCATTTGCTAGATTCTTCAAGAATAAAATTACTCATATTACTCAGAGTTAGATGCCACTTGGACAGACGTGGCATGATGATTGGGGTAATGCCTTGCAATGTCACCTGGGATTCATTTGTGCTTTTAGAAACCAAGAAAGTGAATCAGGTTCTCTGCAGTATGAATGCTACCAGGTGTAATTTGGACCCTTATCCCTCTTGGTGCCTTCAGGCAGCAAGGAGGAGCGTGAGTGACTGGATTTAAGAGATGGCTAATGCTTCTTTGAGAGAAGGTGTAATGCTGCTGGCCTTGAAAGAGGCAATGATGTGCCCTATCTTGAAGAAGCCATCTGTTGAACCAGCCCTATTTGAAAACCATTCTCCTGTCTTCAACCTCCCCTTTTGGGGGAAGCTTGTACTTACTTCTCATAAGTACAAGGTAGCTCAACTACAGTAGGCCCTAGAGCAGGGCTTTCCAAACTTTTCATGTTGGTGACACGCCTTTTAGCCATGCATAATTTCGTGACACACTAATGAGGAGTCCCCGCCACCGGCCCATGTGATTGGCTGTCGGCTCCAAACCCCGCCCCCGGCCCACATGACTGGCTCCTGGCTCCAAACCCCGCCCCCGACCCACGTGATTGGCTCCCGGCTCCAAATCCTGCCCCCCGGCCCCCCAGTCTTGTACTGTATGTATTGTATTGTATGTAATTGTAGATCAGAGCTTTCCAAACTGTGTGCCGCGACACATTTCTGTGTCGTGGCAAGGGGCCAGGTGTGTTGCAGGGGAACCCGGAAGAGGAGGCCATGCACCACGTGGAGCCCCACCCATCCCTTGCCGCGCCGACAGGTCCCTGCTCTGAACCCAGCTCTTCAGCTCTCGCCGCAGAAGCCAGGTAAGTTAGCAGCCCAGTAGGCTGCAGGGTGGGTGCAGGGACGCCACTAGCCTGGCACGCTGGGGGGGTGGGGGGTGCAGGGACCGCAAAGTGCAGCGGCCGGAGACATGGCTTTTCCTTCCCGAGAAGTGCCAGCGGCCTGGCAGCTGAGAAAGGGACGGGGAGGCAGCTCCGCTGCCTGCCTTGCAAGGCCCCCGCGCCGTCCATGTCTCCGGCTCCCCTTCCCCTTGGCGGCGGCCCCAGCTAGGCAAAGGCGGGACTGGGAAGGCGGACAGGCAGCGCTCTCCGACTCCGTGGCCTGGCTCGCCGCTTCCTCCCGTCGCCTACAAGCGGAAGATGGTGGCGGTTTGACGCGCGGCCCGCGAGAGCTAAGCTGGGGCTGAGCCGAGGGAGCCTGCCGGCGGCTCCGGCCCAACGAGAGGGCTCCCGGTGCTCCGGGGAGACCCAGCACGGGCGGCGGGGATGGGGCAGCAGCAGAAGAGCCGCAGGTGGGAGCGCGGCATGAGGAGCGCCTCGCCAGTGCCTGCCCGGCTTCCACCGCACTTCGTCGGAGAAGGTAAGACACCGCGCCAGCGGGCAGGCAGGGGGTCGCCTGCAGCAGACTCGTCCGAGTGTCCTTCCCGGAGCTGCTGGGGCCAGATGGAGCGGTGGGGGACTCGCCATCACTCCTTCCAGCGGGCGCTCCAAGCCCAGCTGTTCAGCCATCGATCAAGGTTCGATCAGGCCCGGGGGCAGGGCTGGCCGAGGGGCTCGGGGGAAGACGGGTCCCTGTTGCCTGAGACATCCTCACGCATCCTCCCCCCGCAATATGGCAGCAATAACAACCACAGCGACCACCACCTGCCGCGAAGGCTCTGGCAGCAATGGATCCAAGTATGGGAAGCTCTTCTGGAGAGTGGAAAGTGCAGGATCCCTGCTCTTTCTTGGGGCTTTCCTTCTCTTTCGGGCCCTGCCTGTTATTGCTGCCATATTGTGGGGGAGAATGCGTGAGGATGCGTGAGGATGTCTCAGGCAACAGGGACCCGTCTTCCCCCGAGCCCCTTGGCCAGCCCTGCCCCCGGGCCTGATCGATCCTTGATCGATGGCTGAACAGCTGGGCTTGGAGCGCCCGCTGGAAGGAGCGATGGGGAGTCCCCCACCACTCCATCCAGCCCCAGCAGCTCCGGGAAGGACGGTTGGACGAGCCCGCTGCAGGCGACCCCCTGCCCGCCCGCCTCCTCTCAGTTGCCTGCCCGCCGGCGCGGCGTCTTACCTTCTCCAACGAAGTGCAGTGGAAGCCGGGCAGGCCCTGGCGAGGCGCTCCTCGTGCCGCGCTCCCGCCTGCGGCTCCTCTCCTGCTTTTGCCCCATCCCCGCCGCCCACACTGGGTCTCCCCGGAGCCCTCTTGTCGGGCCGGAGCCGCTGGCAGGCTCCCTCGGCTCGGCCCCAGCTCAGCTCTCGCGGGTCGCGCATCAGACTGCCGCCATCTTCTGTTTGTAGGTGATGGGAGGAACCGGCGAGCCAGGCCACGGAGTCGGAGAGCGCTGCCTGTCCGCCCAGTCCCACCTCTGCCTAGCTGGGGCCGCTGCCAAGGGGAAGGGGAGCCGGAGACGCGGACGGCGCGGGGGCCTTGCGAGGCGGGCAGTGGAGCCGCCTCCCCGTCGCTTTCTCGGCTGCCAGGCCGCTGGCACTTCTCGGGAGGGAAAAGCCATGTCTCCGGCCGCCGCGCTTCGCGGTCCCTGCACCACCCCCCCCAGCGTGCCAGGCTAGTGGCGTCCCTGCACCCTCCCCCCCAGTTGCAGCCCTACCAGGCTGCTAACTTACCTGGCTTCTGCGGCGAGAGCTGAAGAGCTGGGTTCAGAGCAGGGACCTGTCGGCGCGGCAAGGGATGGGCGGGGCTCCACGTGCATGGCCTCCTCTTCCGGGTTCCCCTGCGACACACCTGGGCCCTTGCCGCGACACAGAAATGTGTCGCGACACACAGTTTGGAAAGCTCTGCCCTAGAGGAAGTGGATATTGTAGAACCTTTTGGGGTCGGTATGGAATGGAAACAGCATTGGTCACTCTGTTGGATGACCTACGTCATGATCTTGAGGGTGGGAGAGTACTCCTCTTTTGGTCCTGTTAGAATTTTTAATGCTATAAAATCATGCAGAAGGTATGTGAAGATGTCTCAGACAGACACCTCCCTAGTTCACAGGAGTATAAGAGGGGGAGGAGGTAAACCACAGTCAGATTTGCAAGACTGATTTCAGCCCCATGATGTAGACCAGACCAGAAAGCAAATCCACCAGATGACTAAACTACCTTTATTAAGATTGGCTATAGTAACAGAGTCTTGGGTTTAATCCATTTTTTTTGCCTCGTTGCTTTGGTAAAGGATCTTACCTATCTCTGCCAAGGTCATCCTCTTTACTCTGTACAGCAATGCTCTGATGATAGTCAGCTTTACACTGCCACCCTAGGCTGAACCAGCGATATTGTAGAAGTCTTAACCTCATATCTAGAGGCTGTAATGGTCTGGTTGGGTAGAAGCAAGCTCATACTCGATCCTAGCAAGATGGAGTTGCTGTTTCTCCAGAACAATTCTGGTCCCAGCTGCAGTTCTGGATGAGATTGCCCTTTCCCTAAAGGAGACAGTTTGCAATTTGGGATTCCTCCTGAATTTATGGAAGCCATGGCCAGAGGTGCCTTCACCCAGTTGAGACTGGTATACCAGTTTTGGCCTTACTGGACCAAGCTACCCTAGCAATACCCTCATTACTAAACAACCAGATTACCATAACACACCTTACACTGGGCCGCCCTTTAAGACAGTTCAGAAGCTTCAGTTGATATAAAATGTGATGGACAGGTTGCTAGTTGGTGACTGCCTATATCAGAGCTTTCCAAACTGTGTGTCGGGACACGTTAGTGTGTCGGCTGCAGTGTCTGGATGTGTTGTGGATGCTGCTGCCTCCTGGCTTCCACGCAGGTTCTAGTGCCTGCCTTGTGCCCTGCTGCCTCCAAACCTGCTGTGATTCCGCGCAGGTCCTAGTGCCTGCCTTGTGCCTTGCTGCCTCCAAACCTGCTGTGATTCCGCGCAGGTCCTAGTGCCTGCCTTGTGCCTTGCTGCCTCCAAACCAGCTGTGATTCCGCGCAGGTCCTAGTGCCTGCCTTGTGCCCTGCTGTAAGAGTGTGTCGCGAAATGATGCCCTGCTGTAAGAGTGTGTCACGAAATGATGCATGTCTAAAAAGTGTGTCACCAACATGAAAAGTTTGGAAAGCTCTGGCCTATATAAATATGATTGATTGATTAGGCAACATCAAATTGGTGTTGATTCTTAGCATCCACATAGATAAATTTTCTCTAGGATGATTTGTCCCCAGCCTGGTCCTTCTGGTTTTCCAATGATGCACTATCTCCAGTGTAACTGAATCCATTCACCTTGCTCCTGATTGTACTTTTCTTTCCTTCCACCTTTCCCAGTATTCCAGACTTCTCTCAAGAGAGTAAATGTGTCCAAAGTATGGTAACCTGAGCCTGGTCATTTGTGCCTTGAGTGAGAACTCTGGGTTGATATGTTCAGTGATCTATTTGTTTGTTTTCTTGGTTATCCATGGTATTCTCAGGAATCTTCTCTAACACCAAAGTTCAAAAGCATCAATACTCTTTCTATCCTGCTTCTACAGAATCAAACTTTTGCTTCCATTGAATGTACCAGGAAAAACAATGCCCTGTACAATTCTGATCCTTTTAAGTATAGACACATTTCAACATTGGAATATCTTTTCCAAAGCCTTCATGGCTATTCTACCAAGTGCTAGTGTGTGGCATATTTCTTGACTACTGTTAATACAATAGTCAATCCTAAAAGGCAGAAGCTATCTACTAGGTCGATGTCGTCATTGTCAATGCTAAAGCTGGTTACTATAGTAAAACAGTAACAAAATAACAAGGCAAATAACCTGTAGTTACATTAGTTTAGTCTTCTTTATATTTTAGTCACATGTTTTCACTGTGCTCCTTGACTTTCATTACTAGGGTTTGCAGATTATTTGCATTTTCAGCTATCAGAGTAGTGTCATTAGCATAATGCAGGCTATTGATTTTTTCCCTCCAGTTTTAAAACCCCACTCATCTTCTTCTAAGCTTCCCTCAGTATATATTTTGCAAAGACGTTGGATAAATGAGAGAGTATACAGCCTTGCTCACTCCTTTGCCAACCTGGAGCCAGAATATTTTGCCATGTTCCATCCATACCATGGCTTCCTAACCTGTGTATAGGTTTTGCATGAGGACAATGAGATGTTCTGGAATTCCCATTTTTAAGCACTTTCCTGGCCTTTTTTGAAGCCAACTTGAATATCTGGCATCTCTTTTTCCATGTTGGGGTCTAATCTGTGTTGGATGATGCTAAGCATTATTTTGCTATGGCTGTTGTGGGTCTTCCGGGCTGTGTGGCCGTGTTCTGGAAGTTGTGGTTCCTAACGTTTCGCCAGCATGCTAATCACGCTCATCAGCCACTCGTTAACATTTCAACACAACAAAAAACCCCACCTAATCTCCTATAATTTAGCTCTATAAATAGAACATTGCCACTCTACCTGGGCACAGAGATTTTGTTTCTATCTGTGCTCCTGCCCTCTGAAGATGCTGGCCACAGATGCTGGCGAAACGTTAGGAACCACAACTTCCAGAACACGGCCACACAGCCCAGAAGACCCACAACAGCCATTGAACTCCGGCCGTGAAAGCCTTCGACAATACATTATTTTGCTAACTTGTGAAATTAAGGATATTGTACAATAGTTGGCAAACTCTGTAGACTGACTTCTGTTGGCCACTGTGTGGTTCTTCAGATTTGCTGGTATAACTTGGTTAGGACCTTTACTGATTCTTCTTTTGTTGCTTGCCATATTTCTGTAGATATTCCATCAATTCCTGTACATTTCCAACTTGGTAATGACTGGGGTGCTGATCTAACTTCATCTTCTAGTACTAGAGAGTCTTGTAAGTATGGAATATCTTCTAGGATATCTTGGATGTTGACATCTCTACTGTACAGAATTTCAGTACATTCCTTCCCTCTTTGTTCGATCTTCTTTGAATCAATTACTATCTGTCCATTAGTGTCCTTCAGCATACCAATTCAAGGTTGCAACTTCCTTCTGAGTTCAGAGATCTTTGGAAGACATTCCTTTTACTATCTCTGTTTCCATCTTTGATCTCTTTACATGTGTTGTTGTAATACTGCTTCTTGTCTCTTCTAACAGCTCTCTGAAATTCTTTGTTACGTTCCTTCCTGAGAGCTTTGTCTTTGTCTTCTCTTCTCTTCTCGGCAATTTCCGCTGTTTCTTCTGACATCCATTTTGCTTTCTTCTCTTTCTTGATCTTTGGCAGTCTCTTTTCAGATTCATCCTTAACAATTTCTTTAAGTTCATTTTACAATTTCTTTGATTTCCGACTAAAGAGATTCAGGAATTCAAAGTGATTCCGGATTTTAAGTACTATACGTACCTGTTCTTTAATTACTGCACTAATTGCTAATAGGTTTCTAGCTCCAATTCAATGTGCTGTTTTTGACCTTTAAAGCCTTACATATCTTGGCTCCAGGATAAATTAGTGATGGTCTCCTCCAAGTAAAATCTGCCTAGTCTATGCATGCCTGCAGGAATGCATGCCTACAAGAATTCAGGAGGGCCTGGGCCTCAAGACAATTCTTCTCTGTGGAGGTCCCCATGCTTTGGAACACAATGACCCCTGAGCTTTGCCTGGAACCCCACTTTGGCAAGATGGTGAAAACTGTTTTGTTTGAGTGGGCATTCAGAGTTTAGTAAAGTGGTTTATTGTGGAGTCCTTGGTGCTCTCTGAGCTTGGTTGTTTGCTTGCAGACATTTCATTACCTGTCCAGGTAACATCCTCAGTGCTAGTGAGTGTGGGGTTTGCTCCCTGTTTATATACATTGATACCCCAATCAAGGAACTACCAAGGAGAAAACCACACCCCCACCAACACTGGCAGAGCAAGCTACTGTATCTAAACAGGGAGCAAACCCCACACTCACTAGCACTGAGGATGTTACCTAGCAGGGTAATGAAATGTCTGCAAGCAAACAACCAAGCTCAGAGAGCACCAAGGACTCCACAGCTCAACCCTGAGCTACGTATATTATCTTCTATTGGTTTATTGTATGGGCAACAATTTTCATTTCTGCTTTTGTTCTGTATTATTGTGCTATTTCTATTCTTCTATTTTATGTAAACCCCCAGGAGTCATGACTGAGCTAAGAAGTACAAAAGTACTGGAAATAAATAAACAGGTGTTAGAAGACTTGAGAGTGATATAATTGGTAGTCAAACACTAGGATTTCAGAAACTGTGAATGTGGATATGGTCCTCTTATTATACAGTCAAGTATAGCATAGACAGTTACCCTTTTTTAGGATAACACAGAACCACCACCACCCTGCCAACCCCACCCCGAGTCTGCTCACCTCATATTCCTGGGAGAATTTCAGTCCATCATTGGCTTTCAGTCTGTCAATGTTGTCAGCAAGGTCTGTTACTGGAATAGGTGGATGGTCACGCATGCCTGTCAGATCAAACAAAACAGAGGGGTACATTGTATGGGGAAGAATAATTGTTTAGCTAAAGGGAGAGGTCCTCTTTCATATGTGCATAGTGGAGCTGATGGCAATGTGGCACAGTGAACGGAACATGAAGAAGTCAATACGGCATGCAGTGCCCACACGTTGGCACAAAATGATGAGACAACAATCAACCATGTGGTTTCCAAATATAACGACAGCCTAGAAAAGGTGAAGAGGGTTGGAGAGATGCCTCTGCACATCCTTAGGCTAAGAGAGGGCTGCAGGGATAGCAATAAAGCACAAAGCTCCCGCAGAATGGGGCTCTGTCTTCATTTCCTATCAACAGTATGCAGTACAGTGCAGAAACAGAAATTGTGAACAGATGCCTGAGGAACAGTTTGTGTTTCTCTCAACAGCTTACTTCTCATAAAGTGACTGGGGCAGACAAGTCATAAATATTAGTAGCTATACTTCCATTGAAGAAGCATCAGTAAAACCTATCATTTAGTTACACTGCGTATCAGCTTCCTTCAGTATGCATTCTGGGTGAGAATACACAGCCAAACAAAATAAACTTACAGAATTCAGTAAAACCCTATTTAGTCATTTGAAGGGAGGTGATATCATGTCCATTAAATATGAAAGTACATCACTAGGGCAGTTTGCACCATTTCAGGCAATTTTTGTCATTTGCCGAATGACATTGTTTAGATAATGATATCACCACGCAAATGACCTAAATGGACCTAAATGATAAAAATTGATACAAAGGGTATCATTTGCATCATCTGTATAATGACAAATTATGCAAATGGCCTAGATGGTCAAGGGTTTTTTAAAATTAAGGTAAAATTAACATAAATTTATCTGCTTCATCCAGACTACTTTGGGTGCAATGGACTTGTCATTTGGTTTTTCCCCCAGGGCGGGTGGAGGGAATCCCTGGGTAGAAATTTGGTCCACTGCATCTGAAATCTACTAAATAGGAGTCTGTTAAACTGAGGTTTCACTATAATTACTAGGCTTTGTTTCCTCCTCTGACATCTAATTTTGCCTTTGTTCTTTGGTAATTCTTCAAACATCAACATTTGTTTTCCTTTCCTCCATAGAAAGTGAAAACCAAAGTAAATTCCACAACCCTGTGGGGCCAATCAATTCACAAATGCCTTCTTTGCCTACGTAGCATCATAATATCACTAAAATAATGCTTGTAGGTGGCACATTTTATTTGAAGCTGTGTAAGATGGAAGGAAAGAAAGAAAAAGAGAGCAAGTACACTTAGATTGAAGATTAATTCAGGGCATGAGTAAGTCTCAGCCTACTGGACAAGTTTTGGGTGCTGAGCATTTCCACAAAATATTATAAACTGGCTCCTCACAGCCTTTTCCAAGGGCTACAGTCTCATGTCTCAGCCCAGACTGCAACTTCATTGGTAGATTTCGGAGTGGCACTGTTTAGAAGACAGTGAACCTTTGAACTCTTTTTCTTTCTTGCCATGCAAGCGGGAGCATCTTACATGAGATGCACCAAAAGCTTGTGTTGATGAAACAGTCTGGCTTACTAGAAGGTGGTCATGAAATCACTAAATCTGTGGTGAGTGAGGTTGACCTTTATGACACAGAACAAAAGAAGATGGGAAAGAAGGGGTTGCGTGGAGT
Organism: Charina bottae; assembly: GCA_023362775.1. Taxonomy (NCBI): domain Eukaryota; kingdom Metazoa; phylum Chordata; class Lepidosauria; order Squamata; family Charinaidae; genus Charina; species Charina bottae. Next base: position 63,057,274 of record JALMGJ010000003.1, read on the forward strand.
GAGAAATAAGCAAAGCAGGTGGAAAGAAAACTAACTTGAGATATTCGGGCAACTGGGGCCACTGGCACCTGTAAGAACAGAAATCCCATTAGCTACTGCTGAAGGCAAAGTTAAGGAGTAAAAGAAGGTCAAAAGGTAACACAAAAGTCCTCATCACCACCTTCAAAACCAAGTTTGAGGAAAAGAATTTTAGCTCCACACTAGTTACACATATGGAAGTATAGTAGTATATTAAGACAAGTATCAGTTACAGCAAGGATTATTTTACAGGTAATTTTATTACCAATTTTATCTTGTCTCAGATGACAAGCGTTAGAATTCTCTCAAACCTTATGATAAATGGTCTGGCCTTTTCCCAAGACCATGCATTCTTTGTTACAGGAGTCTTATGACTAAAGTGCAATCGGAATTTATTCAATCATGTAACAGCAGTATTACCTTACCTAACCTGCCTCAACTTTGTGAAAAAGAACATGAATATAAAGAAGCTGACAACTCAGACAAGAACTGTGTGTGAAGTATAACTATTAAAGTAGAAAGCTTAATATTTAATTAGAGTAGTTTGATTAATTATGTACTAAGCAAGGCCCTTTTTACTTCAAGAGTTGCTACCAAGGATAACAACCACCAGACTGCTGATGGTTTACAGCTGCGCGGGCAGTTCTTGGTGCCCCAAGATCGGCACATGGGACACCACTGCTGCGCGAGCTGCATTGGGTGCCAGTTTGCTTCTGGGTCCAATTCAAGGTGTTGGCGATCACCTTTAAGGACCTACATGGCATGGGTCCAGGTTACCTGAGGGACCGTCTCATCCCCATGACATCGACCCGTCCCACCCGGTCATGCAGAGGGCATGTTACGGACCCATTCTACAAGAGAATTTCATTTGGCGGGGTCCAGGAAGCGGGCCTTCTCTGCAGTAGCCCCCGCCCTCTGGAACACTCTGCCTCCAGAGGTGAGACAGGCCCCATCGCTCCTGGCCTTCCGGAAGAACCTGAAGACTTGGCTCTGCCGTCTCGCCTGGGGCGGGAAGGGTAGTAGTTATTCCTGGGGGTGGCTGGGGCCTTAGAGCTCTCCTCACTCATTTAGATCTCTTTAGCCACTTGGATTTTATATTTATTCTTACTTTTATATCTATATTTGGAAATAGTGTATTTATATTTTAGATGTTTTTATCTCTACTGTTTAAAGTGTTTGCTATTGTAAACCGCCCAGAGTCCCCCTTTTCTGGGGGAGATGGGCGGTGGCAAAATTTGAAATATAAATAAAAATCTATTCCATTCAGCCTAAAGTGAGATTAGATGGAGGCAACTGAGTGGTTCAGACTGTAACAAAAGCATCAGAGTTTCTGTTGCACCCTAGTCGTTCCTAAAGATCAACTGAGAAAATAAAGTGGTGCAAAGAATGGGAGTAGTTGCTCACAAGTTCTGGTCCAAACTGAACATAAAAGCACATACAATATTCGTTTCAAACCTGATTTGCCTTCCTCAAGCTGCACCTTTAACATGTCCTTTTTGCTATGTTTATGTCACTTTTTCACCTCCATGATCAGTTTCAACTATGCAAACTGTATGTTGAAATAGTAACTAAACTGTACTTGTTTATATTCTGTAGCCATACAACTTGTGTATATACAACTTGCATAGCCCTATCCTCTGCTCTATTTCTAAGGTGACCTGAGTCGAGTAGTCACGTCCAACAGTAGAGAAAGAAAAGGGCATAGGGCCACATGCAGCCATAAACAAACTTGCGGTTCTCACCTTGAAATGCTTTCCCCCCATATAGTTTAGAAAAAAAAACCATGCCCCAACTTGAAGTGTAGAACTTGGAAGCCAGAAATGTCCTTTTTTAATGATTACAATGGCTTAAATGCCTTCACGGATTCCACCACCTAAGGAAGGCAGGATGGCAAGCTACTTTTGCATGAGCAAGTGAGAAAACAAATCAAACTTGCTCAGATGAGGGTGAAATAACCTCCAAAAAGCAGTAAATCTAGAACACGCTCTTATGAAGAGACACCGTTTTGCTGGGGGTCAGCAGCACCTAATAATTTATCCTGTCATACAAATTGGAAGGCAGAGCGCACTTCAGGAACCCAATCAGGAGCCAGCCTACTAAGCCTGCTTATTGGCTATCTAATCTATCAGCAGGTTGGACTTTCATTTGGCTGATTAATTTGAATCTGGCATGATAGGTACACCCAGCAAAAAGATGCCCGTGACCTGAGAGATCAGTATCTTTGCAGTAACTGGGACAACACAGCTGCAGCCCACCTGGTGTTTGGTAGTTGAGTCGTCTCATTTCAACCGGGTCAGAGGAATGGGCCAGCAAGGAGTCCTTCAGGCCAATGGAATGTTCATCCTTGGAAGAGGGTGAATTGGCCCGTTTCCTAAGGAAAAGGAGGAGAAGCTTATATATGATAAATCTGGGAAACAATAATAAGATCCTGGCAACAATAACACACGTAGCAGCAACTATTAAAGCCCTCTATCAGCCCGGAACACAATGATAAAAACTCATATTCCTCTTTCTCCTCACACTTTTTTGTAAGGGACTATTTCCTGTGGTGGAAGAATACAGAAGATTCTCCATATTAAGAATTACTTAAAATGTGAAGAGTTGTATTGTACTAGGATAAGGGCTCTTTAGGGTGAACTTTATTGGTCCATTAATACTTGTCTTGAATGGCTGAAGGTCCCCCAGGCATTTGTTAATAGCACAATAAAATACACTGTTGTCTCTTCGTGCTATATTTATGTCCACAGTTCTGCCACCCTAGGCTCTTATCCTGGTAGATTTCACTAACTAATCAGAGAGGAACTTGTCCAGTAATTAAATGGGATAGTTTTACAGGAAATTTTGGGATGGCAAGAAATATTATTGGTGGGGCTCACTGATTATCATTAAACCACATGACTCCATATGGTGGTGCTGTTTCTTAGCATTCACCCTAATGTATGTTGCAAAAGTTTTTTTCTTCAGCCAATTCAAGAGTTACATAGGTCTGTGTGTGTGTGTGTGTGTGTGTGTGCATGCACGCACGTGTGCATCATTGTTCAAATCTCTTGAATTGTCGTGAGTTAGGGGAAGAAAAAATGCTGAGCCAGGAAATTAAGCTCTAGTACTTTATTGTTCTACCTTACACAGAATCTTGCCAAACTAAGTCTCGCTAACCAGTTCTCTGGGGAAAAACCCCAAGCGCCCTAAGGCGGATCCAGCCTGACTTTCTTGGCCGGGCGCCCAAGGTCCTCAGCACTGTGAATGTGCTTCTCTCCCTGGAAGGCGCCCCCTCCTTCCTCGCCTGCGATCTCCATAACATCACCTTCCCCTTCAGGGACACATTCCATCACATGAATACAGGTAAAGGCATTCTGATGCTCTCTCAGACAAAGCAAGTGGGAGATTTTGGTGACAGAATCTCTTCCTGGTGGCAAAAGCCCATTTGTTTAAAGGGAAAAAAGTATCGCAAAATAGCATGAGCACGAATCTTCTTGCAACTTGTAGGAACTAGTGAGTGTCAGGTTGCTCCAGGCAGATGCACTGCTGTTAATAAGTTGCTTAAATAGCTTTCTATGCCATATAGGGATGAAGTCTGTTCAACACATTTATTATACATGTACATACTGTATATTTATAGTGGGGGAGGGGAAAGGAGATAATTTATAAAGCAGCCATGTCTTTACAACATCAGAGAATAGTCTTTTATCAATCTGAATTCATCACCCAAACAGAAGTATGTATAAAGAAGCCAAGCAGCTTTGTTTTGGCCTCTAATTTCTGTTGAAAGTCAATGCCACTCATTTATTTATTTATTTGATTTATAATAGCCTTACTTTGTTTTATCAATTATCAGTCAGGCAACAAAGTTAGCAACCAGTTAGAAGACGTCTGGTTGATAATAGGAAAAAGGAATCACTCAGAGCAAGTCTTGTTGAACAGATTGATAAAGCATGCCACATTCTTAGCCAATCTCTGTGAGTGTGAACAGTGACACTCCAGGATATCCAATGCTTCCCTAAAACATGGTCATCTTATTTGTGAAGCTATTTATTTAACTCTAACAGTGAGATTAAGTAGATAAAAGTTGAGGAAGTTCAGCAAGGCACAATGGCAAGAGAGGCATAGAATCAGAAACCAGGCTGGTCTGAGCAGCAAATGTTATGGTCTTAGCAAGATGAAACTTTGGATCTCAACAGATAACAACAAAAAGAGAAGGATGCTAACTACCTTTCCTGTTTGCTAGATCCAGGGAGAGCAGAAATAAAAGAGGAAACCAGAATTATACAAAGACACTAACCATATATGCAATAACAAAGTCACTTTCCTCCCCTCCACCCTGGAACCGTGCATATTTATTTAGAGCAAAATTATGGTAGGTTGCTTAAAGAAGAGATGGAAGACTTTGCATTTGCTGTAACTGAATAAATTGTTGCTACTTCAACATCACAAGCAGGTAACACTAGACATTCATGGATCACAACTTTTATAACCAGGATAGGGCCTTCTGCTGCCCCACACAGAATTGTATTTTTTTCCTGGAATAAAGCACCAAGCCTTTCAATAAATCAAGGGGTGTAAGACACTTCTTGGCCAAAGCGGTTATATAATTTAAGCAATAGGAATCCATGTAATTTAACCAAGCACTTATAGGGAGTTGCTCATTTCCAATAATACACAAAAAGTTTATCAAGTGCTGGCAGGCTCACTCATCCCATTCCAAAATGAAATGCATGGGCTATTATCTCCCATCCATGCCTGCCCTACAAGCAAGCAAAGCTTTGGGTAGAATCAAACTGTCTGCTTACAGATGGCTGATTTTCATCTTGGATTTAACATTATATTACTCTCTGTACAGAATATAATGTCCTTGAAACTGTCATAATATGGCACCATAGTTGCTGTGTCTTCTGTAAGCATAGGCTGCTGCTTACCTTTTGAAGAGTAGGATAGCAATAACAATAATGATGATCAAGATGACCGCAAGGACAGGCCCCATCACCCACAGCATCTCTGGTTCATCTTGCTGCCTTGGTGGTGCCTCCATCACAATCTCATCTGAATAGGGACTAGTTGCATACTTCTTCTAGAGAATGGGAGAGAAGAGTAGACATAGACAATTAATCATGTTCTTTACTTTCATCATTCTTTTGTTATCCTCTGCCCAATAACCCCATGAGGCCTACCTGCAATTTTCCTCAACAACCACCATGGGACCATCAGATACTAAAAACAAAGTCAATCTTCTCCCCTCTGATAAACAAAAATTCTGAATTACAACAGCCAAGAAGCATCTTCTCTCAATGCCAGAATGAAATGGTCCAGTTTAGAGCAAGTTGCCAGTCTCAAATGCACAAACAGTCAAATTACAGTCTTTGGTGTTGCAGCCAATTGAACACTATGGCTGATAGGTAATGACTAAGTAGTTTATTATACTTGCTATAAACAGACCACCAGGGTTGATAAGTCAGGGAACACCCCCTGGGCAAACTGCTGCACATTGAAAGAGCAAGTCACGGGTATCCCTGCTGCAACCATCTAAGCCTTGAAAAGAATAAGTCCACAAAGGGCTTCTCACATAGACAGGCTCTGAATTCAAATGGCGATCTACAGAACCAGAGAAGCTCTTGCCTGGTGTGTTCACAGGTCAGCACTTAGGTATGCTATTCTCATGTCAAAGTTGAGAGCATCTGTACATTCCCATTTCAGATTTACCTTACAGGTCAGGGAGACACACAAGAAGGAACATGATTACCCTTTCTGTAGATAGTACTGACTGCTGTGACCAAGGAAGCAGCATACATTGACCTCTTTTTAGCCACTGAAAAGACTCCTGCTGATCTAAAGTTGGGCAGCTGGAGGCTGAGACTTTAAACAGCCTCTTTGATTTTAGGCTTTTTTTGCAGGAGAAGCAGAAAACACTCTCATATCAGTCTCTCCTCGTGGTTCCCCAGCAGGAAGCATATACAGGGCTTAATTTGAGCCACATTTCACCTCTGGATCCTGATTCAGTGTCAGACTTTAATGTAAGAACTTGTGACGTAATAATCAGTACTTAAGAGTCCATTTTAACACTACCAAGAATACATTCCAAATGTTCTGGGACTGAAGAAAGGAGCTATAGAGATTTTGAACTCCTGGCAATTCTCTTTTTAGAAAGAAAATATGCTAAATGATAATATGATCTATAATTTTAAAATTGCATAGTTCTTCAACCAGCATTACTCAGTATGATGACAATCAAAAGGGAAGCTTTAGTTTACAGTGAATATGACTAACCAAGCTCAATGTTGGAAGTAGCAAGCGGGTACCAGAGCTAGAAGTAGCCAAGAAGAAACTCTTGAGCATGTATTGAGTATTGAGCATGGGAACTTAGCTATAGAATAGCTGTACCTGCACCTCAAAACATACCAAATACCTAGAAAGTGTGCTCTGCTAGCCATGAGTGTCTTTGCACATTCACTCTTGTATACTTAGTTACACACAACCTTGTAGCACAAGTACAGGTTCCTCAGCTGGCTGCTCAGAGCCCTCCCCCACCCCCAACTTGCTAGCTGCACATTTGCTATGTCTGTCACCGAAGTGTTCAGACTGGGTGACTAATGGAGCATTTGACCAGCTCTAACGAGCCATTACAAGTAAATGAGGCTGAAAGTGAGAGCCGCAGCATGGGACAGAGCAGAAAGACCCAAATATCTTCATTATGTGTGGACATTACTTACACATTTCATGCAGTAGCAGCACCATTACTCACCCTTTCCTTTCTCTCTCTCATCCATGCTGGCTTGCAACAATAGATAACGCAAATGCTTATGTTGTTGAGGGAAGCAAAGAGGTGCAAAGGAATTAATTTTCTCCTTCTAGCCAGTCAGGGTCTTATATGGACAGGCAAGTGGAAGGAAAAACTTCCGCAGTCTCCACTATGCTAATAATCCAACAATGCTAACTGTGTAATTGCCCTCTTTTCTCTCAAGGTTCTTACCGTATCACCATCCTCCAGTGAAGCTAGCACAAAACAACGGTAGTTCAAATCTTCTGAAAGTGGCTTATTAAAGAAGCCTTTATAATTCTTTTCATCTCCCAAGACAAATGTTTCTGGCAGGTCATCCATTTGGGCTGCAATATAAGGCTTCAGGCGTTCTGCCTGTCGACGCTGGCGCCCTTCTGTGGACCCTTGGTTTATGGCCTCAAGTAGCTAGATAATGAAAGAAAGCTTGTGTAAGAAAAAGCTCTGACAGGTACCCTGGGGAACTGCACTCCACAAAATTCGACTAACAAAAAGTGTTAGTCGAAAAAGGTGCTCCTGACTGAGGAAGGAGATGAACCACTGCAGCACGGTGCTCCCACTTCCAATCCCTGCAGCCAGTCCAGAAGGATACTGCAGTGAACAGTATCAAAAGCTGCTGAGAAATCAAGGAGCATGAGGATGGATGCAGCACCTCCATCCTGAATCTGCCCAAGGCCACTGACAAGGACAACCAGTGCTGTCTCAGTACTGTATCCTGGCCTGAAACCCAACTGAAATTGGTCCAGATTATCCACTTCCTCCAAAACCCTTTGCAACTGCTATCCAACCACCTTACCCGCAAAAGGAAGGTTGGAAACTGGACAATACAGTAGGTTCCAAAATATCTATTGTGGAAGCCCATGAATTTGAACTTTCAGAGACAGATAATAGTTCAGCAGGCTTTGAGATGGATTTATCCCACCCAACAAGCATACTTTGCAGTGTGCACTGGAGTACTGGCAGATATGTCATCTTCTTCCATGTCTTGCTGTCTGCACTATAGCAACGTTTTTAATAAAATCCCACGTGGTACGAACAGATTTCACAGGGGATCCAGATAAAAAAATGATGAAGATCATAGCCACCCATAAATTCATCAAAAATGATATAAACACACCAAGAATTTAATTACATTGCTTGGAGAGCCTCTCAGATACTTAAATGTGTTTTTCTAATGAATACAAATGAATGTCAGGCTCTGAATGGAAATTCTAATTTAAAGTGAAGGAGGAAGCATGAAGCATATTTCACACAAAACGGACAAAGACAGACATAGAGAAGTTACATAAAATCATGTTGTTGTATTAGGGACAGAGGCCGTTGGCTTTTGGTCTCCAGAATGGTATTGTTGCTTTTTATCCATACATTGAGTCTCCAAGTCCTATCTGTTGAGATCAAATACACATACACACAGAGTACAATATCTTTTACATCTTGCTTTGAAGAGATTGTGAAATAGAATTTAAGGGCAGAAGGAAATGAAGTGTGATCCATAAATGCAGTAGGTCCTCTGGGAATTCTAGGATAATGACTTCTTTCAAGTTAAAATTGCAGGCAATTTTGAGATTTGGTTGGAGTTAATGGGCATTTGAGGAAGTTAGTGCTTCTAAGAATGTAGGAGATGGTGATAAACCCTGCTGTCCTAGGGGAATAAACTCACACATGCAAAGGAAAGGATATCAGCTTCCAAAACCCCCAAATTCTCTATTAATACTACAACTATCCCCAGCACCACAGGGCTGGTGAATATGACTGCTATAAACTTCTCAGCTTAGTATATATGCTGTAGGTAACCATGAAAGGCGCTTCGGAAAAGATGGGTCTTTACAAGTTTGTGGAAGGCCAGAAAAATAGGGACCACCTTTGCCTTGGAGGGTAAGCTATTCCACATGATTGGGCCCCTGTCCCTTGGGATCCTGAGCAGGTATTCTCTGATTGTCTGTGTCCTGTGGGTAGATTTTATCAGGCAACAGTAGGCTTCTTAGATACCCTCATGCCATTAAGGGTTTTAAAGATATTAACCAGCATTTTGAATTGCACTCAGAAACCTACTCCTAACCAAAGCAGTTATTCAATTATTATGTTGTTTATTCATGAGGTGATTCACACATATTTATCATTTAGGGGATCACAGATTCACCTCTCATCTAAGAAGTCTGAGAACCCCTGCACTAGCATATTTCTTTCTTCTCCTACCTGGTCCAGTTCTATCTCATCTGGACTCTTCAGTCTGGAGGCAAGCATATTGCTTGTGCGCTCTGTTGGTACTACCACAATGTAGTACCACCTGTGGAAGAAGAAGAGGGAAGTGAGCTCTCCTAGAAATAATGGAATGCCCTCCATGAAATCCCTGTAACTGTCACTCACTGCTTCACTTTCTTTGCACTCGTCAAACTATAGTCTGCTGTCATGAATTGGACAAATAATGTTATAAAGCTTCATTTTTTATAGCCGAGTACCAATTTCAGTGGTATGTTATGGAACCATACACACAAATGAGCTTTGTAAGGGGATTTACATACATTACATAAAGCAATTGGGCTGAATAAGGTCATCTTGGGTCCTTTCAGAGGAAAGGAAGGGAGATTATGGCTTTATGGCCTTAATTACCATAAAATAGATAACTGAAAAAAGCAAGATGCAGTGAAGAAAAATAATTGTCCAAAACCAGAATCCTAGTAGGTTGCTGTTTCAAATCCAATACACTAACCTCTTGTATTTTCTTCCTGCTATTGTGAAATATTTTACAGCATTTTGTAGTTGAATTCACACAATTAATCAAAATCTATGAAACCTGACATGATTTCCAGTGATACCATCCTTACTGCCCATACAAAAATCTATTTATTTCACAGGGATTTCCTAATTCAAGTAGGAAAATACAATACTAATTTCTACTACACTGTTTTTGGAGGGTCAGAACACAGCAACAGGTTGGCTTCCGGTGGGGAATGGCGGACTGAACAGCTGTGCCCGAGGGCTAAGCGGGCAGAGCTGACAACGCAACAACTTTTTTCGGGTTTAGGCAGGTTTTCCTGAAGCCCAGAAACATTCTCTGGATAAAGGAGAACGCCTGGAATCATCCCATTTTTCTCCGGACGGCTGCTTGTAGCCAGAAGATCGCAAACAGCATTTCACATTTGACTGGTAAGAGCTTTTAGCTGGGAGGCAGGGCCATCATCATTTTCCAAGCCGTGCTGTAGCCTTAAAGGGACACTAAGACCGGCCACCCCATTTCTAAATCACCAATTTATGTTTTTTTTTAAGTATGCATACCCCAAGAGAGGCTCTCTACAGTGAGGAGAAGCTGGCTCTCTTGGTGCTTATCATTATTTTTGGGATTACTTTTTTAAAAATTCTTTTTTAAATTTTGGACTTCGCTTTCCTTTCAAATATAAAGGAGGATTGAGAGTAACAATTGTCTTCCTGTTATTATTTTTGTATTAAATTCGAAGATATTAACATTTTCCTACGTGTTGAATCGGCTGATTTGAACCTTCAGCTTTCTGTTTCTACTTTCCCTTGGAAACTGTCTGCTTATCTCACTTTTGCTTGTGTAAATACATTTAGGAACTTTTCCATATCTTCGACTTTCGCTGGTTAAGCTCCTAGGGGGCGCCATAATCTACTGTGTGAGACATGGAAGATTTTAAACAGATTTTTTCTGACTTCTACCAAGCTTTTATGCAAGATATTCAGGACATAGTGGAAAATATGTGCTCTAAAATGTGCCATCAGGTTGGGGATGTGGCGGATGAAATCGAGGAATTCAACAGTAATAGAAATGTATCTTCTAAGAGTGAGATTGGGATTTCTATTGAGATGCTGGATGAAGATCGGATAGTAGAGCTGGAGAAATTTAAGGGAGAGAGAGCAATACTGTAAGTGAAATTGACTTTCTGGTGGAATGCCATGAAAAAGAAGGGGTCATTATGTATGGGAGTTTTTTTGAAGAGAAGCTGGAATTTTTGAGGGGGGCAGTTGGGCTGCTTGATTTTTTCAAGAGAAAAGCTCTGTGCACATTGTGGGGATATGTAAATGCTCTGGTTTATTTTGAAGTGGGATAAGGGTTAAAGAATGTTTGTCTGGATTGCTTTAAGGGTTTGACTGATATTAACCTCCGAACAGTCACTCATGCCCTTGTCATCTCCCATATAGATTACTGCAACGCGCTCTACATGGGGCTACCCTTGAAGAGTATCCGGAAGCTTCAGCTGGTCCAGAATGCAGCTGCACGGGTAGTTCTGGGTGCTATAAGATCAGCACATGTAACACCGCTACTCCATGAGCTGCATTGGGTACCAGTTTGCTTCCCAATTCAAGGTGTTGGTTATCACCTTTAAAGCCCTACATGGCATGGGACCAGGGTATCTGAGGGACCGTCTTATCCTGATCACATCTACCTGCCCCACCCGATCATGCAGGGAGGGCATGCTTCAGATCCCATCATCAAAAGAATTCCATCTAGCGGGGTCCAGGAGGCGTGCCTTCTCTGCGATAGCACCCGCCCTATGGAATAACTTGCCCACTGAGGCGAGGCGGGCGCCCTCGCTCCTGGCCTTCAGGAAGTCTTTAAAGACCTGGTTCTGCCGCCTTGCCTGGAACGAAGGAACTAACAGTTCCTCCTGGGGGTGGTTAGCTTAGTAATATCCTCCTTTTAAGAACATACTATCTTTTGGATTTTTATTTTTTATTTTTATAGTAGTTTTTAAATGTATAGTCTTTTAACTTTTTATATATTGTGATTGTAAACCGCCCAGAGTCTACCATGGTAGAGATGGGTGGGGATAAATTCAAATAATAATAAATAAATAAAATATAATGGCAGACAATTTATGTGCTTTTCAGTTTGATTTTTATTATAGTAGACAGAAATGTATAGAATAGTAGTAGGAAGGGAATAATTAAATATGTGTTATCTTTTGGGGGGAAAGTTGTTTAGGAGGTCTATATGATTTTTTTAATATAAGGGGGAGGAGTAACTGTACTTAATGATTTTTATTATGTGCTAAAGTGGAATGACTTATAGAAATAATGTGGTTTTGGTTTAATATAGAGTAAGAGATTGATTATGGAAATTTTTGTATATCCTTGCTGTTAAAAGTCAGAAGTCACATCTTTTTGTAATTTTGAAAAAAACCATTTCTCTTGTGTTTTCACATCTTTTTAGTTTCTTTTTCTGTAGTTTTTTGTTTTTTCATAGCTTCAAAAATTTTATATATATATAAAAAGAACACAGCAATAGGTCAGTAACGGAGCAGAATCAGAGATGTGGGGACAGTATACCTGACTGGCACAGAAGTCTTCACTTTGGGGAGAGTGAGGGTGAACTGTCCATTATGGATATATTTGTATGTGGAAACAGGCTTGGTCTGGAAAACATCAGGTGCTGTCCGGATGAAGACCCGATGTTGCAGTGCACCTGCACTACTTCCTCGGTTCGTAAGTGCGAAGGAATAATTTGTGTCTGGCTCCAAGTCATTAATTAGCCTCTTCATAGAATGTCCATCTACCTCCACAGTCTGCCCATTGTATAGAATCTGAAAGCAAAGTAAATAAAGCATTGCATCTCATACTCAGAAATTTCCTCCTAGGAAAGAAATGAATTTTGTCACCAAATTTCTATCTCCAAGTTGGCTCTTTTCTGTGATCTTCTGATTACATGAGACTATGTGAAAACTGATCTTAAGTGTGATCATTACTAATATGAGTGATTATGATGACACCACCTTGGGTATTTGTCAATTCTCAGACAGCACTGATTTTCTAATTCCACTTCAACTGGACTTTAGATCTAGTCTTGAAACTGAAACTATCTTGAGCATTCTGTGGGAACATTGCTGTCAAAAATGTTACCTTGTGGATTGTTTCGGAACTCACAGCATGTTTTGCTTCCACCGACTGTAATATATTCCTACTATTCCTATTTGAATGGATGATTTCAGAAGGTGGCACTTAGAATCTTTATTCTGCAAGTTTCTGGAATAAACAGCAATTGATGCTGCCTCATCGGTTTCATTACTGATTTTTTTAAAATATAATTTTTATTGAAGAATTCTTTAACAAGATAAAAACAATACAAATATTAGAAAAAGAAATAAAGAAAATAAGGAAGAATAGTGAGTAAGTAAGAAAAAAGAAAAAGAAGAAAGAAAAAAAGAAAAGAAAAGAAAATATTATAAAGGTTTTGTTACTGATTTTCTGTGTTTTAATTTTATATTGTTAAATGTAAGTTACTGTCGGGGAGAGCAGAGAAGAGCGCTGGGCGCTAGATAAGAAGCGAGCACGCAGCTCAGAGAGCCTAGCCTATTTCCCCAAACGTCAGAAGAAAGCTCCGCCCTAGGTTGAGCTGATATACTTGGGAATCTTCAGGCACTGTTAGTTTAGCAGGATTTCTGCTTGTAGGTATGCAATAAACACTAGAGACTAGATTCCTGGCCTCGGCGTGTTATTTCTGCATCTATACACGACATCAATCCTGCTAAACCAAAACTCCCATCGAAAGAGGGAGGAACACATAAACCAGGAGAATGGCTTCTCAGACACAGGAATTGCAGCAGGCCATAATCCAGCTAGCAGCGGCCTTGACACAACACCAGCAGCAGGTCGACGACCAGATTAATAACTTACAAGCGGCGATGCTTCAGCAGATGCAACAAGGGGCACAGCAGCCAGCACCAGTGGCACCACCCCCACCAGTCGTTCTGCGATCCCCAGGGTGTTTACCAGAGAAATTTGGGGGAGAGAAGGCACAGCTCAGGACCTTCGTCGCCCAGTGCACCATGTTTTTCGACAGCAGACCAGCCGAGTTCCCGACGGAGAGGTCCAGAGTCACATTCATTTTAAGTTTGCTGAAAGGCTCAGCCGCAAGATGGTCCATCCCCATGGTGGAAGCTAACGACCCAATTCTGGACAACTACCAGAATTTTATGGCCCGTTTCAGAGCCCATTTTGATGATCCAATCAGAGAAGTCACTGCCAGCAGAGAGATCCGACGGCTCCGACAGGGGAACAGGAGAGTAGGAGCGTACATCGCAGATTTCAAACTGCTGGCAGGAGATTTGGGCTGGAATGAGGTGGCATTGAAGGATCAGTTTAAACAAGGACTGGACGAAGAGATTAAGACGGAGTTAGTGCGGCAGGGCACTCCAGCTACATTGGAAGACCTATACCAGTTAACAGTCGTCATAGATGCTCGACTGGAGGAGTTAAAGCAGCTTCGGCCAAGGAGAAACAGGGCAGGAACCCGACCGGCTTTTCCAGGTTTTGCTACCCCCTCTAACACGTTTGTTCCCCTGAGCGCAGAAGAACCCATGCAGATAGGGGCCACAAGAAGGGGGCTCTCTGAAGCCGAGAGGCAAAGGAGAAGGGACAATGCACTTTGTTTTTATTGTGGGGGGCCAGGGCACATTGCAAGGGTGTGCCCGACCAGACGCCAGGCAACCCCGGTGAGATTTACAACCCAAGGCACAGAGCAGGCCCACATACCAGCCGCTTCTTCTCAGCAGTTAAACTCCAACGGCCCCCCTTGTCAGAGCCCCGTGGGGAGGCCATCCAGCAATTAAGAAGGGCTCAGACGGCAGATCACAACCAAGATTTTTATATTGTTCCAGCCACGATGACTACAGATTCCAAGCAACTATTACCGGTAAATGTTATGATTGATTCCGGGGCGACAACCAATTTTATAGATGGGGAAGCGGTGGAAAAGTTTCACATTTCAACTATTGCACTACCAAGCCCCATGCAGGTTGAAACCATCGACGGGCAACCTCTCAAGGCAGGGGCGATCGAACGTTGCACCCTGCCAATTCAGCTATCCATCGCAGATCACACGGAGTGGATCCAACTGTACGTTACTGCTTCCTTGCAAGTCCCAGTCATTCTCGGGGCACCTTGGTTGAGACTTCACAACCCCAATTTGGACTGGATGACCGGAGCAGTTTCCTTTCCCTCTCAAGACTGTCGGCACCACAAATTGCAGGGCATTACCCAAGCCCAACCGGCAGCTGCAAGCCGGGAAGCAGGGAAGGCTCCCCTACCAACAAAGTATGGAGATTATGCAGACATCTTCGGAGAGCAAGAGGCCACAGTGTTGCCCCCCAATAGATCTTTCGACTGTACAATAGATTTGAAGCCTGGAGCCAAGATCCCAGCGGCACGGCATTATACAATGTCCCCAAAGGAACTAACTATACTGAAGGAATATTTGGATACCAACCTAAAAAAGGGTTTCATTCGGCCATCGACATCACCGGCATCTGCCCCTACCTTCTTCGTGCCTAAAAAGCCCGATCCTTTCGCCCCGGCGGCACAGGCTGGCGATAAGGGACCCCCCATGCGCACGGTGCATGACTACAGCGCACTCAACGCAGTCACCGTTAGAGACCACTACCCTCTTCCAGTGATATTGGAGTTGCTGGATCGCCTGCAAAAGGCTCATATTTTTACCAAGCTAGACCTCAGGAATGCCTACAATTTGATCAGAATAAAGCCAGGCCATGAATACTTAACGGCTTTTAACACCAGATATGGTAAGTTTGAGTATTTAGTCATGCCTTTTGGACTAAGTAATTGTGGGGCAGTATTTTCCAGGTTCATGAACCACATTTTCTCAGACTTGTTAGATAAATATGTCATTGTGTATCTTGATGACATTCTGATTTATTCTGAGGACCCCACCTCCCACATTACCCATGTGCGTAATGTTCTGCAGAGATTAAGAGAGAACAAGCTGTTTGCGAAGTTAGAAAAGTGCGCCTTTGACTTAACGCAATTAGACTATCTGGGATACAGGATTTCCACAGAAGGCGTAGCCGTGGATCCTGCAAAGGTCCAAGCAATTATGTCATGGAAGCCTCCCCGTAACGTCAAGGAGCTCCAACAATTTCTGGGGTATGCGAATTTCCTTCACAAGTTCATTGCCTCTTATGCGGAGAAAGCGCGTCCCCTTACTCAGCTTTTAAAGAAAAACAGACGCTTTTGCTGGGGGGAACAGCAGCAAGCGGCCTTTCAAGAATTTAAACAGCTGTTTACCTCCCCACCACTCCTGAGGCACCCGAACCCTTCAAAACAGTTCCACGTCCAGTGCGACGCCTCTAACTTTGCCGTCGCCGCCATTTTACTCCAAGCGGCGGACGAAAGGGGGGAAGATTTATTACCCTGTGCCTATTTCTCTTGCACGCTGTCACCAGCAGAGAGGAATTACGATGTCTTCAACAAGGAACTGCTTGCCATAAAATCAGCCTTTCAAGAATGGAGGCATTGGTTAGAGGGAGCAGCTTTGCCAATCAAGGTTTACACAGACCATAAAAACTTAGCGCTGTTGCAGAGCTTGGGATCCCTCAACCCCCGTCAGGTCAGATGGAGTCAATTTTTTTCACGCTTCGATTTCGTCATCTCGTATTTGCCAGGCAAACAAAACAAGCTGGCTGACGCGTTGTCTAGGCAGCCGCAGGACATTGCAGAACCTGACCAAGCCACCCAAGCCACGATCTTGCACCCTCAGAATTTTGAGAAGCCTCCCGAAGGGGTCCAAGTAGAGACCTTGGCAGCAGTCAGACTAGTAGACGATCTCCTTGTACAAATCAAGGCGCAGCAGCAACAAGACCCCTACGCACGGGCTAGGCTGGATGACCTCCAGGGGACCCAGCATGGTACACCGTCCCCTTTCACAGCAGAGGCAGGGACCCTTTGGCATAGTGGGCGGCTCTATGTTCCCAAGACCCTGAGGGAAGAAGTATTACAGCTCTGTCATGATAGCCCAACGGCAGGACACGGGGGGTGTGTGTTCAAAACGCTGCACAGAACACTCAGAGACTACTGGTGGCCCAAGATGGCAGCACACATCAAGACTTACGTGGCCTCTTGCCACGTGTGTAGACGCGCTAAAACGGTTGCAGGGAAACCAGCAGGCCTTTTGCAGTCCCTGCCCACACACACCCAACCTTGGGACACTGTCTCCATGGATTTTATCACTGACTTGCCACAGGCACAGGGTTTCACTTCCATCCTGGTGGTGGTAGACTGCTTTACAAAAATAGCGCATTTCATTCCCTGCAAGGGCCTACCAACAGCACAAACCACAGCACAGCTCTTTTTGGACAATGTCTTCCGATATAGAGGTATGGTTAACCACTTGATCTCAGATCGCGGTTCGCAATTCACTTCCAGGTTCTGGGGGGTGCTTTTCCAGACATTGGGAGTCAAAATACACTTGTCCTCTGCGAATCATCCTTGCAGTAATGGCGAAGCTGAGAAAACTAACCAGTTATTGCAGCAATATCTCAGATGTTACATTAACTACCGGCAGGACAATTGGCCAGAACTTCTCCCCATGGCAGAGTTCGCTTACAACAATGCAGTACATTCCTCAACCAAGATGTCCCCTTTCCAGGCTCTCTATGGCACAAACCCGAGAGTGTTGCCCCTTTCCTCACAACAAACAGCTGTGCCTGCAGCCACGGATTTCCTGGCAGAAAGACAGGCAGCCCATCACCTGTTAGCAGAGCAGCTGGAGCTGGCAAAGGCAGCCTATAAACGGAACGCAGATGAACACAGACAGGAAGGACCCCCCATATCACCAGGAGACAAGGTCTGGCTCTCTACAAAGTTTCTACCCACTAACAGACCTTGCAAGAAGCTGGACTCTAAGTTTATTGGCCCTTTTCAGGTGATACAGCAAATAAACCCTGTGGCTTATCGGTTGCAGCTTCCACACTCCATGAGGATTCACCCGGTGTTTCACAAGTCCTTGTTAGTCAAAGATTCCCCTCCAAGTGCCTTGCGGTCGCATACCACCCCCCCACCTCCGGTACTTGTCCAAGGGGAACCAGAGTACGAAGTGCAAGAGATTTTGGACTCCAGAAGGAGGGGCAGGGGAATTCAGTATTTAATACACTGGAAGGGGTATTCTCAGACAGAGCGCTCCTGGGAAAATGCCAAAGATGTTCACGCACCCGTCCTAGTGCATAGGTTTCATCAGATTTTCCCTCACAAGCCTCGACCAGCTCGACTCCCAGAGCTACAGCCCCCAGCTGAAGACGAGGAAGCCGACCAGCCTGAGAATTTCGTAAGTTGCCAGCTCCCAGGAGGGGGGAGGGAGAACCTTTCTAACGATTTAGCTGTTTTTCAGGAGAGGCCAGCTGCACCCGGGCTATCAGATCAAACAGAGAGACACGAGCCTTCCCCCAACATTCCTTTCCTGGATGACCTCCCTTCACTGCCCAGCTCCCAGGAGGAGGAGCAGATGGACACATTTTCACACGGGATCCTACCCAACACCAAGGACGAAAGGGGGGAGGGAGTTGCTATGGAGTTTTTGGATGGAGATGGGGGTGGTGTTGGGGAGAGCAGAGAAGAGGGCTGGGCGCTAGATAAGAAGCGAGCACGCAGCTCAGAGAGCCTAGCCTATTTCCCCAAACATCAGAAGAAAGCTCCGCCCTAGGTTGAGCTGATATACTTGGGAATCTTCAGGCACTGTTAGTTTAGCAGGATTTCTGCTTGTAGGTATGCAATAAACACTAGAGACTAGATTCCTGGCCTCGGCGTGTTATTTCTGCATCTACACACGACAGCTACTTGGAGAAAGACACATGTGGAGAGACAGTAAAAACTCCTTTCCTCTCATGGCTGATGCAAAGTTGCTCAGAGAGGTGATATCTGGAATATAGTGAGCCATCTCTGCTTTAGTAGCCAGGGTTTGGTTCCATTTTTAACTACAGTCTAGCTGTGGCAAAGCAACAACAGCAATTAAGAAAAAAAGACACCTCCAGTTTCTAAAATATCTAAGTAAATACTTGCTAAAAACTAAGATTATGGAAGGGAAGCCAATACTCAATATCCAGGAATATTCTACTTACAATCTCATGAAAATGTGTAAAATCAGTCAGATTTCACAAGAAAGCATACATCAAACACACCTTTAAGAAATAGGGAAGCAGCACTCTTATGTCAGGGACTTCAGGTTCTCATTGCAGCAGAGATCTTACCATAATGCCACCACTCTCTCACTCCACCAGACCAGTCATTTTTTTTTTTTGGCAAGGAAATTTATCTCCTGGTGAAGTAATGATTCTTGCTGGAGGAAACTGAAAACCTCACTATTGATTTTCAGTAAAGAAATTCCAGAGGTCCCCGTTTTCCCCCAATTAAAAAAAAGAAAAGAAAAGAAAAATGCACGAGATTTATCCTACACCTCCTTGTTATAACCCGGACAATATATGCTTTAATTAAATCTGTTAAAGAGAAAGATGACACCCCTTGGGATGTAGATTTAGTGTGAGACTGTTTATCAAGTGTAGATAATGCTAATTGTTCCCATGGAGATTTATCAGCAGTGCTTGTTAGATTATTAGGCTTTGGCATGGCATTCTACATGCTTGAATTAAACAGCTGGGCACATGGGGAGCCTTGTTTAGAATATTCCTGTTTCACTGATCATACCAGGGCCAGTTGTTGGTACCTAGCCCTGCATACAGCCTGCACATCTAAGATCAGCAATAGCTATAAGGAAGTTCATGTACACTTCTTGTATTTGCATGGCTGCTCTACAGTTGGCAAACCACTAGCATCACCTGCCCCCAAGCCTCCATACAGCCAGCTTGCAGGGGATACTGCTGTCAACTCTCTGACTTAATTCTCATCAGCAGCCTCAGCTATATTAACCTGGCCAGACCTTCTGAACCTAACACACTGTAGTATCTTGAAAATTCATTCATTCTACTAAGAACACACTGGATCTGTGGAACTGGAAATGAGGAAATCCCAGTACAGAATGCCACTATTAATAAACGTGTCAGGCTTCCCAGTCCAGGACTCAGCTGTAAATCTTTAAATCCTGACTAACAGGCTTGACTAGGCAACAGAGGTTGCATATCTCTGTCAAGGTCATCCTTCTTACTCCCTCCAGTAGGCTTAATCTGCTACAGTGGTTCTCTGCTCATTCAACAGTGTGACTAAATACAAATCTTTATTGCAAACTAGAAGGCTTATTAAACAGTTGATTCCCCTCTGTCAAGGTGAAAGTACAGTTCCCTTCTTACACCCATGGGAGTTTATACCCGTTGCTGCTTCTTCCTGCCTTTTCCATGCTTTGGTGGATTCTTTGCTCTGTACTTCATGGCCCTGAACCTGAGTATTGCTGGTTGTTGACATAACTTGCATCTCTGCTCTGAGAACCTCTTGGCTTAACTCTCACAGTATATCCATCCACTGCCAGCAAAGAACAGCAGACACAGCTACATACTAAGATGCCCTTAGCCTGCTCTAAGGCATTGTTTAGAGTGGTCAGATGGCCAGAATTATGCCAGACAGTCTGGATTTTGTAAAAATGTTCCCTGTCTTCGCTCTGGTTGGCTCCCCCTTTTGCCTGCCTTTTTTGTTGGCTCACGTCTGCTTTCCTGTAGGGTTAGCATATTTGGGCTATAAAACTCCAGGTATCCATAAAAAAATGGCATCTCTTTGCTGCCATCCAGTGAAAGTCCAGACTTTTGCGGCCCAGATATGATAGTTCTACTCTCTGATTTCTTGTAGGAGATTTGGAGGCAGTAAAAATACATCCAGGCATGAGACTGACTTGGCTGTCCTCCAAGGAGTCATCATCAGATCATTCTGATGGCAGAATGATCTGGGAGGAAAGGAAGGAAGTGGGAGAGGTAAATATAAGACCTGATGCAAGATTCCAACCCTTTTATCTTTCTGTCAATACAAAATTACAAAATACAAAATTAAATAGTTTGTTATCAGGGAAGCTGATGCTGCTAGGACCTGCTAGTTATAAAGCCAACTCCCATGTTTGTTGGTGTGTATGAGTAAGAGAGAGGGAGAGAAAGCACGCAAAGTTCTTTATGTATGTGAGAGAAACATGTGTGTGTGTGTGTGTGTGTGTATGTGGCAGGGCAGAGTTATCTGTATCAGCCTGGCAAGTACTCATCTAACATTTCTATCGTTAAGAGTTTTTTTAAGTTGGAGGTACAGTTTGTTCTCTCATCACTATCTTCCTTTCTTTTACCATGTCTCCATGACCCCTAGAGTCGGACACGAATGTGTGGGGGAACTTTTACTTCTTTTTTAAAAGTATTTTAATGAGCACTCTATGTTTAAATATTATCTTAGCTAAGTGAGAGTTACTTTGAATAAGCTCCTGCGGTACTAAGTTTATGTTTCTATGCCCTTTACTGATAGAGCCTGATAATTCAGGAGCAATTCCATAAAATTAGGATAAATTTTAGAAAATTAAAACATCTAAAATCATCTTTAAAATTAAGAGCTTTTGTCTGAGAATGCAAGGGATTTGGACCCATACTTGGAGGATCTGCCTAGCTGCTGATTGCCACACTTTAGTGACTGAGACTTAAAGAGGTAGGAATGAGAAAGTGTAAGTACTCTGAAGCAGCTAAGACAAAGTACTCTGGTGCCAAAATCCTGATATGTCTCTCTAGGCTTACATGCTTAGATAGTTTAAACAAATAGTGACCTGATGGCAGCAAAACAACTGGTTTCAGATAAATAGTCTGATCCCTTATCACTTTTATTGAATCAAAGCCAGATTTAGGCCTACATGGAAGAGTCTACAGTAATTATTACACTTAGGTAAGGTTTCCATCCTGGAGGCTGATAGTTCCTTACCTTGAATGGTACTGCAGATTTATAAGAATCAGGCACTTCCCAACTAAGAAGCACGGATGTTTTCATCACAGCACTGACACGGAAGTTCTTTGCGAATACTGCAATTAGAAAGACATCTCTTGAGCATCCTCTGGGGAACAACAACAGGCAACTGTTATCAAATCCTGCCCTTTCACATCTTAGACGTAGGCTAACACAGATTTTTCATTTTATCCTTTGGCTCTTCATCACAAAAGGCCAAAAGGGAGTAGTCACTGGGTACTGGTTGCTCAGAGAAATCCCTTTTTGAAGTTTACATGAAATCAGTTGTGATACAATGTTCATGTACAAAGAAACAACAGGATCTGTGTTTGATCTGCAAAATCATTCATGCAACCCTCATGCCCATTCCTCACCCCTCTCCTATTATAAGGTATGGTAAGACTGAATAAGATAAGGTTAGACTGAATGGGCCATCTTTGGCCCCTCATCTGTAATAGGAATCCAGAATTTGACCACAGCAAGAAGTGCCTACCTTGTTCCATTGGCATCGTCCTCGACTGTATGCTGGGGCTGAGAGGCCCCGCTCCCTTGCTAGTGTAGGCTCTAACTTTGATGTCATAAGTTGTATCAGATTTGAGATTGGTCAGAGTGATGCTTAGTTCCTTAGTAACATTGGTCAGGTTTTGCTGGCTGTTTATGTCTCTATATACAACTGTATAGTTGGTAATTTTTCCATTCCTCTCAGCCATCAGTGGTGGATTCCAGGTCACTTTAGTGGTGGAGGTGGTAAGCCCCACCACACGTAGGTTCTGGGGGAAGCCACTTGGTACCTCCTCTGGAGTAGTTATTTCCTTCTCAAACTCCTCCCCAGGACCTGCCCTATTCTTTGCAGACAATCTGAAGATATAAGTGGCACCCTTGTAAAGTCTGGTCACGGTGTAGTGATCATCATCTTTTCCAAACTGAATTATTGTCATCTTCTCCTCATCAGCACGTTTGTATCGCAGCATGTAGCCCAAAAGCTCTCCAATCATCTCTTTGGGAGGGAGCCAATTGATTAGGGCAGTATTCATGGCTGTGGTGCTGATCATCATAGTAGGTTTGCCCGGGACTGTGGAACAAAAACAGGGTAATAGGCTATGGATGGAAGCAAACTTTAGATCTTGAAGCACTCAAACAGCATTAGAGCTGAACTACATACTGAAAACCAGCAGCTATAGGTTTTCCTGGATTATGCTGCATCAGATTGAAGATAAACGATCCCATGTCTAAATGAATTAGCATGTTAAAAGCATTCTGCACACCCAGAATGGCACACATGGGAAAAGGCTAAGCCGCAAAAATCTTCCCAACATCCAAAGTGCTTTGAAGTGGTTCAGTCCTGGACTTCATTGTATTTTTGAATGGGTAGTTCAGCTTTCACTACTCTCTATATTCCATAATTAAATGAAAACAAATAATTTGTCCAGAGCTTTATTTTACTGGGGGGGGGAGCCTTTAACTCCAGAACTAAAGAATGATTGTTAATCTAGCATTTCATTAAGTGATGTACCAACATGCAGAAGAAACCAAATTCTATGACAAATCATTTAAAATGCAGAAGATACAGGTTTGGTTTTTAGCTTCATAAATAAATCCAAATTCAACAATTCTCCATGTTTATGAAGGTTCTCAGTCATCCAGGTGGAATTGTCTGTAGCTTGAATCATGTCAACTGGATTTCTATTTTCTCAGTGGAAACGTTTCGCTCCTTATCCAAGGAGCTTCTTCAGTCTGAGCAAAGTTGGTAAGGGAATCCTAAATATGTTTCTAGGTAGCTGTGTGACCTTACACCTGGGGGCATGGTTGTATTGAGATGTTATTTTAAGTCCTTTTATTATCTAAAGGATAATAATAAATAAAGGATCTTAACGATCCTCCTTTAGATAATAAAAGGACTTAAAATAACATCTCAATACAACCATGCCCCCAGGTGTAAGGTCACACAGCTACCTAGAAACATATTTAGGATTCCCTTACCAACTTTGCTCAGACTGAAGAAGCTCCTTGGATAAGGAGCGAAACGTTTCCACTGAGGAAATAGAAATCCAGTTGACATGATTCAACCTACAGACAATTCTCCATGTTATAACCAAAATCACTATCTATGGACTGCTTACCCATCTCTGTCTGAAATCTCACTGCATCTATCCAAGCATTCCTTGAATCCCCACATTTTTCAGAATGACAGATAACGCAGACTTGGATAGTTCGAAGAAGGTGAAAAGTATTATTATAACACAGCTATTTGGTAACTAGCATAAGTTGTTGACTACATGTCCAGACTCAGTTCTGGAATCCCTGCTAGTTTGATGCAGACAAATTTCATAGCAGCAGTTATAATTTCACCACCTGTGTGAGCTGCTGAGAGCGCGTAGCATGCTGCTTGCAATCAAAATAGACTGTGTTTGAGCTGATGAACTGGTTCCTGCTAGGAATGCTGATGTGATGGCTGAGCAACAACCTGATTCCAAATTTTATATGTGCAGTACAAATTAAGGGCTGCTCCCATCAAAGCTTAACACCTGCTGTATAAAATGGATGGTTTCATGTCTCAGTTCCACCCACAATAGACACATCTCTTTCCCCAACATCAGGTGAGATTGATGTGTAAATCCATCAGTAGCAGAACTATTCAGAGCCTGCTTACTGCCAAAATAAGCATTAGCCTGCACTGGATTGTGGCACCCAGAGACAAACCAAAACTGCACAGTAACATTCTGCATATGGTTTGAGTAGGTTTAGCTAAGTGGTGATGTTGATGGTGATGATGATGCTTCTCTGTGAAGGCCATTTAGATTATGGAAAATGTTTAACAAACTTTACCTGTTTCATTGGATGCTGTGGTGGTAGGGTGAACATTGCTGATATGACGGAGAAGCTGAGAGATAGCAGCACTAACAATGGCATAAGGAGGAATTTTAAAAAGTTTCTATGGAAAGATTATGTAAAACTGTGCTTGGAACTAATCTGAGATTTTGTCAGACTAACTGGTATATATGAGACAAAAAGAGACATACTCTTTTCATATGACAACAACCCTCCAAAGATACTACCCACCCCACCTGTTCTCCAAATGTTTGGCTTCTCTTTCTACCAATACATTAACATTTCTGGAACTAGTATATTCTTCAGTGGAAAGACGTTTTAAGAACCACTACTGTTGAAATTTGGCAAATCCTAAGGCAGGGGTAGATAATAATTTCATTCATTGTTTTTGATCTGCCAAGTTCAAAACATGCACAAAATCTGGAGCCAACAGAAATTAGCACACTGTAAACAACCAGGAAGCATTCCAAAACAAGAGACAACTACAGAAAGACCTTCTAAAAAGCTCTGCATTGTCTCATTTGATATCCTTGGATAACAGAAGACTGTAACTACAAATCCTGAGTATGGCAAGCAGTTCCAACTGAATCCTAGTGTGCTTTCTATTGTGAACATCTCTGTGTCCCTGAGTACATTCCCTTCATCTGTTTGTTCTGATTTAAGCAGGAAGAAGGAGCAGGCATAAGAAATGCAGCATTCCCCTAATAATTTCTATATTAGGGATTTCAACACTCTTTTGTTCTGTATTACATCTTTGCAGTTATATCTTCACTTCAAACAGCATTTCCAAAGAGGTCCTCAGTAGAGTCAGTAAATTATTCAGGAACACAGCTCAGAAGATATGACTGACAACTAGACATTATGTTAGCTCATTACAACCATATACTTCAGTGGTTTCCAACCTAAGGCTAAGTAATATGGGTGGTCACTGATACAGGTACCAAAAGATTTTTTAAAAAATTAAAGTCTCAGGAGATCATCAAATCTTGTATGATTTTGGTGTTCACACTTGATGTTGGCAATTTCAGTATTTTTTAAAAGTTGGAGCTAATTTTTATTTATTTTGGGGATCCAAGGTATGTCATCAGGGGAAAGGCTGCATGATTCATACAGACACAGTGTTGCCAACTCTTGGTCATGTTGTGTTCATTAAAAGCTGTTGTGGTGATCCAGATAAAGGAAAAGTTAGGAACTATAGATATAAATAAAGGTCTCCAAAATAAAATATATGTTTAACACTGTGTATTTGTAAACAGATATAACTTCTCTCTGTTTGGTAAGTTAAGGTAAAGGTAAAGGTTCCCCCCGCACATTTGTGCAGTCGTGTCCGACTCTAGGGGCCGGTGCTCATCTCCGTTTCTTAGCTGAAGAGCCAGTGTTGTCCAAAGACGCTTCCACAGTCATGTGGCCAGCATGACGCTCGCAGAACGCTGTTACCTACCCACCGAAGTGGTACCTATTCATCTACTTGCATTTGCATGCTTTCGAATTGCTAGGTTGGCGAGAGCTGGGGCTAGTGCGGGAGCTCATTCCATCACGCGGGACTAGGGATTCGAACCTCTGAAACTGCGATCTTCAATCGACAAGCCTGGCATCTTACCCGCTGAGCCACCACGCCCCTTTTGGTAAGTTAAGACCCAGATAATTCAATTAAATGAATTATAGATAGGATCAGAACAGACAAAACAGTGTATAGAACCATCAGTGTCAACTGATGACCATAGGACAGAGATAGACAACTCTCCTACTGCATTAATGATTTAGCAGCTCAAGAAAGGTATTAAAATAGGCCTGCCCATCAAGACATTCTAGAACAAATGGCTTACCTGCTCCAGTTGTAGCAATCACTTTGGCCTTGCTGCGGGCCCCATCCCCTTTAGTGGTATAGGCTGCAATGCTGACAGAATAGGTAGTTTCTGGTAAAAGACCCCCTATGATGGTTTCCTGTAGGGAGAAAAAAGGTTTTGTATATCAAGCAAATTGAAAAGGAATGAGTACCAGAGTATTTCTGTCTCTCAGATCTACTCTGGAGTTTTCTCCTAACCAATTTAAAAGTTTGTTTGGTTCCAAGGTCTTTTATCTCTCACACCTAATATATATATATATATATATATATATATATATATATATATATATATATCTTCACTGAAACTACAGAGTTGAAATTAAGAATTGGAAAGACAATTTTTTTAGATTCCATAATATAGGCCAAAAAAACTCTCTTTTTATCAAATCATGTACACAGATATTCAACTTTCTTCTCCTAATTTGGGTAGGAACTGAAAAGATGTGGTACCATATCTGGAAAAGCTTGTGGAAGTCCACAATTATAACTGCAATGTGATGGGGGTTACTTGTGGTCTGAATTTTAAGCAAATTGTGTAACTTAACCAACAAAACAGTATCCCATAACTGAATGTCACAAGTGAAGAACCAAATACTGTTGAGTAAATAATAATAATAATAATAATAATAATAATAATAATAATAATAATTTGTTATGGCCGCCCATTCCAGTAGACTCTGGGCAGCTTACAAAATACAAATGCACAGTTACAACATTTAAAAACATAAAACAAAATGGACAGCCCAAACCAACAATAACAATAAAAACATGACAGCAACCCCACAAACACATTAACCCCAGGCCTGGGAACAGAGCCAGTTCTTGAGGGCTTTTTGGAACTCCAGGTGAGTAGGCATCATCCATATCTCTGGGAGGATGCTGTTCCGGAGGGCAGAGGGAGCAACAAAGATGGCGGACTTCCTCAGTCCCACCATATGACAACATTTAACCAAGGGGACCTAGAGCACACCCTCTCTGCCCAAAGTACTGGGCAGGCAGAAACAATTGGAGTAGCGGCAAGGAGCGATTAGTCTGGCTCCATCTGATTAATAATTTACCCCTTTGGTCTGAAATTGTCAAATTAATCTTCCACCTCTATCTTTCCACTTTACTTCCTTTAACTTGCAAAACTTTCCTTTTAGTTTGGAAGTCTAAATCTTACTGTGTCTTATTTTCATTTATGTACAGTGTCTTCCAGCATCACTGTTTATTGAATTTTAATTGCTACTGTATGAACCACTTATGGGAGACGTTTTTTATTTTCGAAAGTGGGATCAAAATTTAACAGAAAAATTGCTCAAATCAACAAGTCACACTAGGTTATATGCATGTGGTGATAGGAAGGGTTTCTACCCTATCCCACAAAAGCGAACTGTGCTGCTATGTGTCCCTTGGATAGATGGCAAAAACAAAGAACAAACAACCCCACCAATAAACCCTAGGGCAGGGCAGGAGACTAATATGACTGTGATTATAAAAAAAATAACAGCACTTCTATCAGAATTGGCAAGGAGGGTTTCCTACAGAAGTCTGCAACACATACCAAGCTTACCAAAAGAAAGCATTGGGATGGGCAGCAATATAGTGAAGCTATATTTGGGTGAAGCTGCCAAGTTAAACCACTTGCCGTTGTATGCCCAGGTGTTCAATAAACCCATCCCATAAACGGGAGAAAACAGGTTGTAACAATAACTGAAGGAAGACGTAAACTCCATAGAAAGGAAAGGAATGCTAATTTTCCTTTCTCAATGATGTATTCACAGTTTTAAAGGAGGGGTGTCTAACCGCATTTGAGGGGTGAGGTTGGCTCGGTAGACTGTGGCTAGGGAAAGCTATTTGTGAGGTAGTTCATGTGCTTTTCTAAACTGAAGCCTGGTTTTGGCCTTGAATACTTGACTGGGTACAGTTAATGGGCAGTCTGCGGCGTGATTAATCAAACTCAGCTTGATGTGTGAATGCAAGACCCTTGATTAGTTCATTCAGAGAATGAAGGCATTCATAAGCCAGAGCAAGGTTTCCTAGTTTCTTCTGCATGGACAAAGCCAGAATCCTGTGTTCGTATGGCAGGCTAACCAAACCACAGATAACCTACTAGTTGCACCTGTTTGCAGGTGCAGCCCCTGGGTGAAAGAGGGCACATTTGCCAATCAACCAGATGTATGGTTTAGTATACTATGCAAATACATTCCAATAGATATATTTATTCTGTGGCCACACTGGGATCCTGTCACAGGATTCCATGGTGAGCAACCTGTTAGAAAGTGATCAAAATGTTTTCAAGCAGAATTTAAAAATACTAAACCTGTGCAGGGGAATTCACTGATACAACTGAATATCCATGCCCAGAATTCAAACCAAATCTGTACTATGATGGATAGAGCAGGACACTTTCTTGGTTTCTCAGAATTGTTAAAATTTCTTCATCGTTTTCATTTATAAACCCAAATTAAGAAACACCAATCGGAATGTCACAGAAATTAGAGTAGGAAAAAAGACTCCCCTTTCCCTGGAAGTTTGCATGAGCGATCTGAATCGATCAACATACATCAATCACATCAATTAAAATTATGTGGAAAGAGAAACTAAAATATATAATACTACAGGCTATGAACATCCCCAAAAGAAATACCTAACACCACAGTGCACACAAAAGAGATATTCTTACATGCTACTGGGAGAAAGTAAGGTAGGCAGGAGGAGGAAAGAACGAACGAACATGGATTTGGGAGAAAGAGTGATACCATTCCAAATACTGTAGACACAGGGCTGTCACCACAAACCCGGTCCAACATAGTCCTACTGTTTAGGAAGGAACAGAAGTCACACCAGGAACGTAATTGAGGCATCCTCTTTCTCTCTCAGTTCCCCTCTCCCCAAAGGCGAGGTTCAAGCTTCTTCCTTCAAATTTATATTTCAGAATTACTTGAAAAAAATTGAATTTGACTGTCTGAATATTTCTTATTGTAGCCTGTGTTTCTACCAAAGGTCATAGCTGAGAGAGCAAAGTATTTTTCATGACTGGGATCAATGAGGTTTAAAGATTATAGATCTGATTCTGCCATGTAACCAGCTGGGCCAAGGATTGTAAAGAGGGGCTGCTCCCCCTTCATCTGCCTTAAATTGCATTGCAACAAGCTGGAAATAAAGATGACAGAAAATGTCAATTGCTTCTCTGCATTTAGTTGCAATCTAAATGCCAATTTGTTCAGGATTTGTAGCTGGTTGAAGCTCCGCAGAGCTCCAAACTCCCCAGAATATCTGAGGATTGGCGGGGATGTTTTGACAGCACTATGCACAAAGATTTCATAAGCTGATCCTCAGAACCTTCTGATCCAAGCAAACACACTCATAAATGGTACTTACGTGGTCAGCAGAGTCCTTAGGCCTCAACTGACGGAGACGAGGAGGAAAGAAAATGGAGATAGAATAAGGGAATGGTGATGATGGATTATTAACACATTCATACATGAGGTTTGGCACTAGCAAGATCCAAATAATATATACCATTCTTCCACAAACGTGTCTCTAAAAATGTACAAAGTATTAGACCTTGATATTTAACTTGCTTTCTCCTTTCTTAATTCCCATCACAAAACAAAGTAAGACAGCTTGCCTTTTCAACTTGTGCAAAATGACCACAGCTGCAAATCTAAGTATACCTAGGCATGCTTCATCAAAACCAACTGGAAATTAGGACAAACTAGATATGTATCAGGTGGCTTAAGGCATCTATTACATCTGGTGCAGGAGTTGCCGCCTTGGTGTACCTTTGATGTTTTAAACAAAACTCAGAATCCTTCATTATTTACCTTCACTATTAACCGAGGAATTGAAGGAGATGAAATGGGTGAAGAGATGCCCTGAGCGCCGCTGGAGGGCGCTGATGAGCAAATCTACCTCATGGCAGTAAGGGTGGCGAAATGTCACTATTTCTCTGCCCTTATTGCATCCATGGATAGTCATCTGGTGGCCTTGTTTAGGATGACCCAAGCCCTCTTGAACAGAGCAGGTCCTATGGAGCTGACTGGGGTGCAGTTCTGCTCAGTTATCTGGGAAGAGTTTAATCCTGTTGGACCTGAGGAAGTAGACAGGGTCCTCATGACTGAGCTTGTCCACCTATATATTAGATCCATTTCCATCCTGGTTGGCTAAGACCTCTCAGGATGTGACGTGTGGCTGGGTGCTGGTGGTGGTGAATTCTTCTTTGAGAGAGGGAGTTGTTCTGGACAGTTTTTGTCCAGTCTCCAACCCTCCCTTTTTAGAGAAGGTTGCCAGAAGGTGGTAGCACAGCAGCTTCAAAGGATACTGGATTAAGTGATTATCTGAACCCCTTTCAGTCTGGATTCAGTATGGGACTGAAACAGCATTGGTCACACTTTTAGATGACTTTGGCAGGAGGTCAATGGGGGTAGCACATCCATCATGTTCTTCGTAATCTCTCGGCAGCTTTCGATACTGTTGAACATAGTATCCTTCTGAATTGGCTCTGGGGGTTGGGTGTGGGCCGCACCGTATTGTGCTGGTTCTTTTTCTTCCTCCGGGGCCGGTTCCAGTCGGTGTTGATCAGGGGAGAGAGGTCCCACCCTCAGCCCCTGCTTTGCAGGGTGCCACAGGGTTTGTTTCTTACTCCACTCCCGTTTAACATCTACATGAAACTGTTGGGTGAAGTTATCTCATGGGATGGGGCGAGGTACCATCAGTACCTTGATGATACCCAGCTGCCAACTCAACCCTCATCCAATTAAGTGATGCCGTGGAGATCCTGTCTTGGTGTTTGGAGGCTGTGGGGGTTTAGACAGGGAACAATGGCTTCAGCTCAACCCATGCAGTGGCTTTGGGTGTTGGGACCCCCTGGTTCTGAGGACTTTCCATCTCTTGTTCTAGATGGGGTTGCAGTAGTCAAAACAGAACCTCTGTGTAATTTGGGGGTCCTTCTGGGCTCACAGCTCCTGTTCAAAAAACAGGTGGCAGCCACGGCCAGGAGAGCCTTTACACAACTAGATGTTATGCACCAGTTGCATCTGTTCTTGGACTAGGAGGCCCTGGTCACGGTCACTCGCGCCTTGGTCACCTCTCATATGGATTACTATAATGCGCTCTACTTGGGGCTGCCCTTGAGTATTGGTTCAAAATGTGGCTCTGCGGGCAGTTATGTGCGCCCCATGATCAGTGCATGTTACACCTCTGCTCTGGGAGCTGCACTGGTTGCCAGTTTGCTTCCCAGTCCAATTCAAGGTGCTGGTAATGACCTATAAAGCCCTACACGGCATGGGACTGGGTTATTTGATGGACTGCCTCTCCCCAGTTACATCTATCCATCCCATCAGGTCTTGCAGGAGGGGCATGCTCTGGATTCTGTCAGCCAGGGAGTGTTGTCTGGCAGGGCCCAGGAAGACAGTCTTTTCTGCCATGGCACCCGCCCTCTGGAACATTATCCCCCGGAGATCAGATTGGCCCCAACCCTGCTGGCTTTTCACAAGGCCCTGAAGATAAGGACCCGGGAGTGTGGTAGAGCCAGTGCAGGGGCTGTACTAAGTGTTATTGGTGGATGTGTTACCTCAACTGTTAGCTTTATGAATGCTGTTTTTTTAATATATGCATTTGTATTGTTTTTAAAGTATTGTATCATTTTACTGTTTGATATTGTTTTAATTATTTCTAAGCTGCCCAATGTCATGTATATGAGGTGGCAGCTATACAAATTGGAATAATAAATAAATAAAGCAGTTGTTTTGGTAAGGGGAAATAGGAATTGAAGTCCAAAACGATTGGAAAGCACCACACTGCCTACTCATGATATTGTGGACTACCTTGGGAAGTTCTGGAAGTCAACTTTAGAGAGGGCATCTTACTAATGTTAGCCATAAAGAGTGACCTTTATCTGAATTTTTAAAAAAATTCTGAATGTTTCTTGTAGTCAAAAGCAAAAAGCAGAAAGAGGGCACAGAAACTCTACTGAATGTTGTGGTTAGACCCAAATTGAAAAAGGAAATGCAACATACCAAGTTTCAGGCAACAGTTGCACTTATTACCACCAATTAAAATTTCATGCTCTGAATTCTCAGATTCTTGTATCCTCAGTGGTCAAAGCAAGCAACAACTCTATGTGAGTCAAGAAGCTTTTTTAAAGAAGATACACCAAGGCAGCAGGTTGCTCATCACTACTCTTATTTTCTATGTCTGTCACATTAAAAGAATTACTGAAATTCCTGCTGGAAGCACATTTACAAAAGCACATTACAAAATAAGCATACTGTATCTCTGATGTACAGCAGTTACTCACCTCTTTGCCTCCCCAAAAAACATGCCTAGGTTCTGAAAGCAGGGTCATAAGGATGCATGTCCACCCACTCCAGCAGGCTTAATGACCACATGCCATCTGGCTTTGTGATCTCTCTGCTGTAACTTGCTTTGTAGTGAAGGAAGGGTTAGCGATGCCAGGGATGTTTTTACAGTCAGCAAAACTCTGGACCAACTTACTCAGACCAAGTGGATTTCAAAGCTACCAGTTATTGGCCAGCCACTTTTGTAGACAGAATACCGAGGAGCAAGATTTCTTGAAGTAGTAATTGAGAAAAATCTGTACTTGCTCACCATCCTATGTGCAAACTTCTCCTTATCCTATTTCTTCCTCCCCAGGAAAATGTATTATCTTTATTCATTTCCATTCTCAAATCAAAGAGGTGGTGATTGCTGGTTTTCAGCTGCTGTATTTTAATTACTACTATTTTTAATTATAAATAGGTATTCTTTAGTTTATTACATGCTTTGGATTATTTCCAAAAAGTGGGGTTTAGGATAATGACATTGCTAACAATAACAACCCCCCTTAAATAACTATATGGAATAAATATATTAAAATATGATATACACATCAGCACTGTTAAATAAGTTGTAAAAACAGACAATCTATATAGGTGAGCAAAATATTCAGAACTGCTTCACAATTACACAATTATTTCTAAAAGAACAGGGTAGAAATATGTGAAATGAGCTAGCAAAGTGGTGGTGCATATTCAATTTTAAGTTTGGTTTTTTTAATAGTTATACTGACAACTTCAGCATACTATAATCTTTCCCTTACATCAGAGGAACCTCTACTGTACGAGCATCTCTGTGAAATCTGCTGCAGCTAAGTGTTTGAATTTATGAAACTGCTACCTACCAGATAAAAACAGTTCTCTGCTAAAACAGCCCAATTGCTTCTTAAGTATTTAGTGTCACTGAGTTAAGATGAATGGATTTTAGGAAGCCAAAGGCCTTTAAAAAAAAAGATTCAGCTGCTGCTACTGCTTAGGAGAGATATAACCAATGCAAGCAGAGCTATTGTTGGCCGTTGATATTTATATTGCCTACAATGTCATTATAACATTTCTTTTTAGGTTTTATCATGATTCTTTGTAGCTACTGTCTTTATGACCAAGTCTACCGTTCTAGTAAGAGCACTGTGAAATAGATTAGTTTGATCAGGACTACTCTAAGACTTATTTTCTGCCCTGTTTGCAAACTACGGCACTGAAGTTCTGCCCTAGCACCACATACTGTATGTGCCTGCTGAATGCACATTCTTCACGTTAGCTGTCAAATTGTTTTTAGAGCAGTGAACCTCATGTGGATCTTGTTAATGAAGCCAAACTGAATAGTCAGAGAACTGTCTTTCCAGAAGAAAAGTTGCTACGCAGGACCTGTTTTACAGAAAGGCAACAGCTGATTTATAATTTTATTTCTGTGTTTGTCTTATAAGTTGTTGTCAGTCAGTGTAGATACAGGGTATACAATCAAATACCCTCCAGATGTTTTGGGCAATTCTCACAAATTCCAGTCCATCTGACTAATAGCAAGGGTTTGTGGAAGTCATATTTCAGAACCAGGAGAATGCACCACATTGCCTACTTCTGGTGTAGGCAATTCTGTATGTTCTTATTTTATCCTATCTAAGTAAAATGCCTTTCTAACCTGACAATTAAAATAAGTAAAATAGGATCAAGTATGTACTACAGTACAAAAACATCCTATATCTTGGAATCTTGAATACAAATCAAAATCTCCAAATATGACTAAAAACATAAACATATATTGAAACACAAAGCCCAGGGGGGAATTGAAGTTTATATAAATGGGATGGAACACAGCAGTGCGATTTCTCTGATAATGGAAATCCAAAGTTACTTAGTACATTTAACTACTGTATTAGAAAAGGGCTGTTTCAACTTTACACTTAGAAAAGCAGAACGTGTTTGTGTGGTAAACCGTACAGCAGAGACTACTGGCTCCTGAACACTGCTAAAATAATACATACAGTAAAGGCAAATTCTTGAGATAAAGTCATGCTTGTCTGTCCATGTAGGACACAATGATTGAATCTGTCCTGCTAGCTACTTATCAGCTGGAGGCAGAGGTACAAGGCAGAAATTCACTGAAGTATAAAGTTCTCTGACAGAGCAATCAGTTACTGAATTCAAATGAAAGAAGGAATATATAGCACATTTTAACTCTCCCTTCTATTAATTTTAAACTTAGAATGAAGAAAAGTATATGTGGAAGATGTCCCTCTAAATATTCTTGACCAATGTGTAGCAGGGAGAGGAGGGAAAAAGGAAGTGAATGACAGGACAGCAGTAATATTTATCAGCACAACATGAAAGCTGAATGCATCTCTGATGATTAAACATGTCTTCTTCGTTACAGGTAGGAAAAGCAGACTCAACGACTTGATGTCCAGTTAAGGCAAGGATAGGAAAAAGCAGTTAATAATTGTATCAACCAGACTCAACAGAAAGGAATGATGGATGGAGACACCATGAGACACAGCAAAAACTCATATTAATCTAATGTTCCATTGTTATGGATCATTCAGACTTCTCTTTCAAGGAAATGGCTGCTCAGAAGTCATCACTGTATGCACTAACAACAGTTGGTGATAAGGAGGAGAGTACCTTCTCAGCCCTATATCCGTAACTGAACTGGAAGAAGAAACTGAAATTCCCCAGAGACTGGGAAGACTGGAATCTGTGCATAGAGGGTAAGCATCAAAATTTCTTTCAGCACAAGGCAAAATGTAAATAGACTTCTTGGAAAAAAATGTCTCTTATATGATAAACAACTAGATGAGAGGAATAGTCCAGAGAAGCTCTGATTATAACAGCTTCCAAAATGAACACTGTCAGATCCTGGAAACAAAGCCATAAATTTGTTCCAGTTCCTGTGTTTATCTCAAGTGCTCAGCTCTAGTAATTTCAGAGAGCTAACTACACTTTGGAACTTCTCACTTCGCTTTGCTTTGTTTTGCCTTGATACCAGGATTTCTAATCCCCGAGTTATTTTGTTGATTTTGCTTTCACCTCTGTGGCTACCTACTCTGTCCATGAGAATTTCTGAGTTTAATTCTCAGCTGATTATATGCTGTCTCCAACTCTGTTAACCAGATCAGATCATTTTATTCCTAGGTAATATTGGTGTTCTCCAGATGTTCTGAGACTAGAATTTTTTTAATCGTTTGTGAGAAATTCTGGGAGTTCCAGCCTTATCACACCTGGAGCATGCTAGGTTAGAAAAGACTCAAATGTTGTGGTGTAAGGTTCGTTACAAAAAATATAAATGGTCCGTCATGAGGCAAGAGCAGAATACATTGGTGGAGTGGATGAAGGAGGTAGCACAACTTGACAGGCTTTGAAGTATCACAGGAACTTTCCCTAATTATGTGGGCTGGGGTGTTTAGAGTTGCTGTGTAACGTATCTGGAGGGCAATAGATTAGGGAGGGATGTTTTATAGATTCAAATGGCTCAAGTCTATTTGGACACATACATCCCCACCCAAAGACACATAAGTAAGGCATTTCAGAATCAATTGTGGGTGCATGATCTCTGCAGGAATAAAGATTGCTTAATCTATCTAACCAGGTGTGATGGAGCTGGGAGCTGAGGGGGCAGAGAGCGCGTACGCATAGCTTGCATAGCTTAGAGAGTGGGGGGGGGGCGAGGAAGAAAGTTAGACTGGCACTGCCCTAGATTCCCAAGGGTACTTTTCTCCTTAGCTCTGTTTAGGAACCTTTAGTCTGGCAAGATTCTGTGTATGGTAGAAACAATAAAGACACTACAGTTGAATTTCGAATCAGCGTGGTTTCTTCGCCAATTCCTCTGACACCAGGCTTTGTAATCTTCCCAACATTTTAGAAGGCAATATTATCTGAATGGTTTTCTGGCTTCATGACTGTTCTGAGGCAGTTGGATCATGTACATTATACATTGCTGCACCTTAGCCTTGAAGCCTTTCACCTGACAGTGCTTGCAGCTTTTCCATCTGTCTGGTTATCATCCAAGAACACCACCCATATAAAAAATGGCAAGTGCCTTCTGGAAGCACAGATTATTGTAATATTTATTTATCTATTTATCAAATTTCGTCACCGCCCATCTCCCTCAAAAGAGGTAATTCCCATCCACAGCAGCTGATTCCTTGGATGAGATCCAGAATTATCCTGCAAAGTGAGTTGACTTATTCATTTGCTAGGAATCCCTTGCTGTTTAAATACAGTACATCCCCAGTTTAGCCCTTATATTTCTACAAGAAACAATGACTGGAGATAAACTGGAAAACATCCCAACAAATGTCTGTGAACAGTAAGAATGAAGCCTCTTTCTAGAAAACAATTAACATTAATGTTAGCTCCTGTCTAGCAAATAGGACAATAGAAAGCTCTGCAAGGCATGGTCGTAGACTATTACACTGTGCCTCCCTCTGCTGAAGGACAGGTGTATACAGACTGCATCCTCTTTCAAGAAATGAAAGGCAGGAGATACCCATGAAGGATAATCAGAGGAACACATGTAGTGTTTTACATCAAAGTTAAAGAAATCCAACTTTGTTCTAGTGCTGGCTGTTTCTGCATAGACTCCTTCACTTTTTTATACAAAATCTGCTGGTTCAATGGTTCTAATTAAATTATTTCATCCATAGGAGATTAACCATATAGCTTACTGAGGGCCAAATCTTTAGCCCTAGAGAAAGATACCAAACTGATGAATTTCACTAGCTAAAGGGACAACTTTCTCAGAGAAAAACCACTGTGCAGCTTCCCAAATATGAAAACTTCGAAAGATTAATAGAAACTCTGATCATCTAAACCAAGAAGTATAATCCTGTGCTAATAGGTTCTTTTTGGATTTCTCCTCCTTACTTCTTAGGCTGGGCTTTATCTTCCAATGTATGAAAAGTGTGTGTGATTTATTTTATTTTCTAATTTTTTGCTGTGCTTTGCTCCCTGTTGAGAGACAGATAAATAATTCAACTATACTCAGGAAGCAAATCAATTAGTCAGTGCAGTTCTCCTGTAATTCTACTGGGCGCCATTAAAAAATCTAGCTCACAACTTATCACCCCTAGCTTGCAACTGTAGAAGCCCCAGGAACTACACATTTTTTTCAGCATGAATCCTCCCCCCTCCCCCCTGCCGGCACCCAAGAAATATTCTGTCTTAGTAGATAGAAAAATTACAACAAATAGTTCAAAACTAAGACTTTGTTTCTTCTTCATTTCAGTGACATTGTGAGTATAGTACTTACACTAAGCAAGTCTGTGGCTTGAATCATGTCAACTGGATTTCTATTTTCTTAGTGGAAACGTTTCACTCCTTATCCAAGGAGCTTCTTCAGTCTGAGTAAAGTTAGTAAGGGAATCCTTAAATATGTTTCTAGGCTGGCTGTGTGACCTTGCACCTGGGGCTAGGTCATGGTTATTTTTGAGATGTTTGTTTCTAAGTCCCTTTATCATCTAAAGGAGAATCGTTAAGATTACCCTGCTGCTGTTGAGCTTGTGAAATGGTCTTAATCTTCCTAGGCACAGAAGACAAAGCAGGAAGGAAGATAGGGGAAAGGTTATGCCTGAGGCCCCCACCTCTATTCTCAGGCATAACCTTTCCCCTATCTTCCTTCCTGCTTTGTCTTCTGTGCCTAGGAAGATTAAGACCATTTCACAAGCTCAACAGCAGCAGGGTAATCTTAACGATCCTCCTTTAGATGATAAAGGGACTTAGAAACAAACATCTCAAAAATAACCATGACCTAGCCCCAGGTGCAAGGTCACACAGCCAGCCTAGAAACATATTTAAGGATTCCCTTACTAACTTTACTCAGACTGAAGAAGCTCCTTGGATAAGGAGTGAAACGTTTCCACTAAGAAAATAGAAATCCAGTTGACATGATTCAAGCCACAGACTGTTCCACCTGGATGACTGAGAACCTTCATAGACATATTACACTAAGCAAGTCCTGACAAGACACTCAGTTCCAAAGAGATAATATGCAATGCTTATGTTACCCTGCTTCCTGGAGTGCTGGATTACATTAAGAAGGGTCTTTTGCTTCACAAAAACAATTTTATTCTAGCCAACTCTTTCTGTATTGCTTTCATCTCAAAAAGTTATCTGATTTGACAAGTCATGTCAATCAAATATAACAAAACCTTATTAATACTTGTAGTAAAATGGAGAACCACCAATAAAGGATAAATTTGTTTCCAGCATACTACTGAAGAATCCCAGACTTCCCATTTAGGATAACTTAATTAACAGTTAGAAGGCAATTCTAAAACTCATTTAGTCAATTTTTAGCAAAATTAGCAACATTTAATAACACTTAACCTTTTGGATGTGTTATTCAAAAAGCCCATTTAGTTGTATTTTCCTTAAACGTATTCCAACAAATTAATTTATTTAGATTAATCCTATCCTCTTATTCGTTACTTGAATTCCATTATTTGAGTTTATACTGGCAATCTCTAGTTACATGGTGTTGTATACCACATACTGTGCAGTTGGCCCTAAACTCTAAATTTATTCATTTATAGTAAATGTAAAGAATCTGTGGTCCTCTAGATGTTTTTGGACTATAACTTCCATTATCCATGACCAATAACTCTGCTGATTGACTCAGAGGGGATCTAAGAGTTCAGCACCATCTGGGACCATAGATTTCCCATCTGTGTTAGAATTTTAACCAGTCTTGTGAGCCAAAAAGTCCCTGACATGCAGGCATTTCTGCAAATAAGTATGCACATTCATTCACAGCGGACTATACCTGGGACTCTGCTACCATGACATCTTTGATGACATGTGGTCCAACTGGCTCATTGTTCTCCATCTTTACATAGGTGACTTGGTAACCTCGGATTTGGCCATGCTGTTTGTTGGAGATGGGTGATTTCCAGGAAACACGAATCGCTGTTGAGTTCACTGACTCTACCTCTACTTTCCGTGGGGGAGCACTGGGCACTGCAATGTACATGGGAAAACTTAGTCAGAGAAAATCATCATGTTGCATCTAACAGTGGTACCTTAATGGCTTAAAGTGATTGCTTTCTCCAATTCCCACTCTCCAAATAGTTTTCTCAGGAACAAGTACTTCTGTACATATATGTCCATATACATAGACTTGTCAGATTCCAAAGATTCACGAAGAGTGAATGGCACATATTTACAGTACCTTCAATGGCCTAGACCAGGGGTCAGCAAACTTTTTTATGCCAGGAGCCATTTTGACATTTATAAAATTTATAATATCACTCGAGGGCCAGGGGGCGGGGTTTGAGGGTGGGAGCCAATCGCGTGGAAGGGGGCGGGGTTTGCGGGCGGGAGCCAATCACGCACACTTAGGGCCTGCTGCCGCCATGCCCGCCGCCACGCACACCATGCCGCTGCTGCGCCTGCCCCCGCCACGGCCGCTGCTGCGCCTGCCCCCGCCACGCCTGCCTGGGGAAGAGCCACACTCAAGGAGCCAAAGAGCCGCATGTGGCTCGCGAGCCGTGGTTTGCCGACCCCTGGCCTAGACCAAGGGTCGGAAATGGCGGCTCGCGAGCCAAATGCGGCTCTTTGGACCCTTGAGTGTGGCTCTTCCGCAGGCAGGCGTGGCGGGCGTGGCGCGGCAGTGAGTGTGGCGGGGCAGGCGCGGCAGCGGGCATGGTGTGCGTTGCTGTGGGCATACCCCTGGCAACCTGGCAGCCGTCTCCGGCAGCCATCTTGACGACGGGCAGGGCTTTCCAAACTGTGTGTCGCGTGACAAGCCAGAAGCGCTGAAGGGAGTGGAAATTCTCCGCGCCAATCAGCTGTGCGTCGGGAAGCCCGGCAGCCTGCACGCGCGATTTTTGCCTCCCTGCCGGAACCGAGGGCATTTTCGGGGTCCCCGGAGCCTGCCCTTTCGAAGGGGCAGCGGCAGCAGCAGTGCTGCCCCTTCGAAAGGGCAGGCTCCGGGGACCCCGAAAATGCCCTCAGTTTAGGCAGGGAGGCTGCGCGCAAGCTGCCTCAGCTGTTCTGCGGGGAGAATTTCCACCCCAGGGCAGTGTGTGCATGTGGGGAGGGGAGGTTTCTGCCTCCCTGCCGGAACCGAGGGCATTTTTGGGGTCCCCGAAGCCTGCCCTTTCGAAGGGGCAGCAGGGCAGCGTGTGCATGTGGAGAGGGGAGGTTTCTGCCTCCATGCCGGAACCGAGGGCATTTTCGGGGTCCCCGGAGCCTGCCCTTTCGAAGGGGCAGCGGCAGCAGCAGCTGCATTGCTGCCCCTTTGAAAGGGCAGGCTCCGGGGACCCCGAAAATGCCCTCAGTTTAGGCAGGGAGGCTGCGCGCAAGCTGCCTCAGCTGTTCTGCGGGGAGAATTTCCACCCCAGGGCAGCGTGTGCATGTGGAGAGGGGAGGTTTCTGCCTCCCTGCCGGAACCGAGGGCTGCCGCTGCCCCTTCGAAAGGGCAGGCTCCGGGGACCCTGAAAATGCCCTCGGTTCCGGCAGGGAGGCAGAAACCTCCCCTCTCCACATGCACACGCTGCCCTGGGGTGGAAATTCTCCCCGCAGAACAGCTGAGGCAGCTTGCGGGCAGCCTCCCTGCCTAAACTGAGGGCATTTTCGGGGTCCCCGGAGCCTGCCCTTTCGAAGGGGCACCCGTTGCCGCCGCAGCGACAACCTGGAAGCACCGCCACCGAAGCAGTCGAGCCTCTCTTTCCCTTCTTCTTCCAAACCTCCCCCGCCCCCTTCCACGCGATTGGCTCCCGCCCGCAAACCCCGCCCCCTTCCACGCAATTGGCTCCTGCCCGCAAACCCCGCCCCCTTCCACGCGATTGGCCCCCGCCCGCAAACCCCGCCCCCTGGCTCTCGAGCACTTCAAAATGTGCACGAGCATGTCAAAATGGCTCCCGGCAAAAAAAGTTTGCCGACCCCTGGCCTAGACTATCCTGTTATTACAAGAAGATGCAAAGCTTTCCTCAGAAGTCTAAGGGTCCCACCTCTCTCTATATACACATTAAGGAGTGAGCAGAGAACAGGAACAGATTTATTGAGAGAAAAGAGGCACTTAGAACAATGTCTTAAGGTCAGTTGCTCCACTGCCTACAGCAAGCGGCAGTTCTGAAGATTGAGGTTCCTGCTTGTGCTTTCAGGTTATAGAGTACTTTTTAATAAAAAGTGAAAAATGAGAGTTGCCTGAAAAATCTCAATTTTCTTGCAAGGAGGCA
Source organism: Charina bottae (assembly GCA_023362775.1). Classification (NCBI taxonomy): domain Eukaryota; kingdom Metazoa; phylum Chordata; class Lepidosauria; order Squamata; family Charinaidae; genus Charina; species Charina bottae. The sequence continues at coordinate 63,098,872 of JALMGJ010000003.1, forward strand.
CTTTCTCATAAGTCAGTGTATAACCTATTTACCATTTGGAAAAATCACATTCTTATTATTCTGGGTTCTTACACTGAGAGACAAAAATATCAATGCAAATAAGAAAAGAGCACAGAGGGAAGGGATGGAGGAATGCTCTCTCAAAGAAGCTTCTGCTTCTACATATGAATAGGGCAATGTGATCATTTTAGAGAGTCCCCTTGCCATATTGCTACTCAGCATGAGTTTGGAAGGCCAGAACAGCATTCTACTTCTGCAGAAGCAATCCATGGCACCCAAAAGCACACAGTGCCCCAATTGTCAGTATAATAGGAGGTTAATTGGAGACTGGGAACTAGGTGAAATTTGCAAGAATTATTCCACACAAAGATATGGCTGGCTGGCAGTTGCTCAGCCTTAGGCAACAGATTATTTTCCATAGCTCTCACTCCTAATTGTAGATAGTTACTTGAAGAGGAGCATCAAGGGAAATAATGATTTACCAAAGGAAAGGAGGAAGACAGAATGGGGAATGAGGTATGTTCTTCAGGCTTTCCAAAAAGTAAGTGGAAAGTAAATATAACAACAGTGTCTTAACTAATTGACCTTTTTTCTTATTAGAGTCAGTTATGCCTTGGATATTGCTTGTGACAGCTCTGCAAAGCCCAGCTATCATGAATCTTACCTACAGAGCCTGAAGCTAATGGCAACTACCTGGGGATTGACTTATGTTGGGTTAGTACAAGTCATTCCAATTATAAAAAGAGTGTATTAACTACCAAATATATCTCAAGATACAAAACGGATTTCACCCCACCTTACCTGCTATGAAACATCAGTGTATTGGAAGCTTTCAAAATCACTCCTGACAGAGCCTACCTGAAATAGCCAACTATGCAGCCCTCAGATTAATGTTTCAAGTTTGCTGAGACATTTCTAGGGTAGTAGCTTCCCTCTAGCTAAGGCTTTGCTAAATTAGAACTAAAGCAAACAAATCAAGCAGCAGAACACGCAGACGCGCTTCCTTTCCTGGGAAACAGTCCGTGAACATGGCTATGCATCACTTCCCAGAATCCCAGCAATGCAAGGAATAATACAGCAGAGGCAGTAAAACCAAAGAATGCCTGCTCTCGGTTACTCGGTTAAAGAGTGGCCCTCTTCCTCCTGTGTCTGCCTATGGCCTCTCTAGTCTTTTGAGGCCAGAATGTAACATAACAAGTGCCAGTCACTCTGAGTACAGTCATTTTTTAGAGTTGAGACTTAAGTTGAGATGACATACTGTAACTGACCAGTCTAGCTAATGCAATGCAATGTTTTGCTTCAGTGTGTCCCTGACAGAGAGTTACTCATGAGATACAGAAAGAAGCAGATCTGAACAAGCAGCAGCATTCTGCCCATCAGGACTCACCTATAAACCCCACATGCAAGAGACCCTTATTACTTATTGATTTACCTCAGGCTTCATATTCTAATCTAAACAGATTACAAAGGAGCTGCCCTAGTTTTTAAAAACTGTGCACATAGTTGTTTGTATATTGTAGAGTAAGGTCCACAGTTCATTCCTAAGAAACAAACATGTAACAATCAACAGAGTCCTTGTTACCTCTGGCCATGCGTCAGAACCTACCGTCTTCATCAGTGCGAACCGAGACAGGGATGCTCTCTGGTCCAGGACCAACATCTGTGTGAGCCCTCACCCAAACTTTGTACTCTGTCCATTTCTCCAAGTTGTTGATCTCCCAGCTGGAATGCTCATGTCCAATGCCCTCAACCACATGCTTGGTGCTGTCCTCTCCTTCCACTGCCTGGTACGCGATGGAATATTGTGTGATGACTCCATTGCGGCTCTGAGCCGGTGGTGGTACCCAACTTACCCGGATGGTGGTAGAGCTGATGCTTACACATGTGACCTCTTGGGGTGGGGCAGAAGGGGCTAGGTATAAATAAATGAAGTGGGAAGATGTAGGGAAATGGTTGGGCAAAACATACCATGTACAGTGAGATCTTACCCAGCCAACAGAGATTCTCCTAATGTAGAACAAAGTCTGCATTTCTTTGTTATTTAAAAAATATATGCACAGTAATTAAGTCTATGAAAGACAATGTATGCCATGCACAGGATCTAAAAAACCAGTTGTGCTTACCACAGTAAGTGTGCCATGTAGAGAAAAGAAAATTGGAAATCACAGGACTTAGATTATACTTAGAAGAGAATAGGAGAGTAGAAATCAACAAGGAAGAACCTGAGATCTGAAAAAGATAACAAACCAACTAAGAATAATGTTGCATCACCTTTAAATAATTCTGTGATATCCTTTCTGAGGAGTGGTATTTGGGCAATAGTTTGCCTGGATAATTTTGCTTAAACTGGTTAGTACATAATCCTGGAATACAAAGTCTACTGAATCTGATATATAGCTCCACAGCTTTGAAATTCCTGAGTACAACAAACTCACTTGAGTGTAGAACTTCTGATCTAGTCACAACATTAACAAACATTACTGAACAATATGTGAAATCTTATTTTAATATGGCAGAAAAAAAATAGATCCAGGGAAGGGCTCAGAGAATTGGAAAAAAAGAAGAAATTGGATCTCATGGAAGAATGGCTAAGCTACATCAGGAACTCAAACTAAGAAAAAACATTTCAAGAAATGAAGGCATTTTAAAACTTTTACCACACGTACTACTGTCTACTTAATGTCAACTATCTGAAATAATTTCTCAGTTGTCAGACTGTTCTCTCTAAATGTAACAAATGTGAAATAGGAGCTGGACATAAAGCCAGGTGCTATACAACCACCCTCTACTCAACCAGATCAGATTATGGGAATCCTTGTAAAGCTGATTGATTGTTTTGGTTCATTAACTGGTCATGTTGGGTCCACTACTTGAGAATTTTGAAGGTATTGCAACTGTAAAAAAGTAATTAAGATAACATAGTAAGTGGTCATAAAATTCTCTTAGGAATCTCACAAAGAGACCAAAAGTATATATTATTATTATTATTCTTCCTAGCGTATATCCCGCTTTTTTGCAGGGTCCGCTTTTTTCTGGATCAACCGGAAGTTGGTAATTGGTTGATCCGTTTAGTTGCGACGGGGGCTAACTGACCGGCTTGTCGCTAGAGCCTGACGTCAGAAGCTAGGGCTAGCTGACGGGAGCTCACCCCGTCACGCGGCATCTGCACACGGGCTTCGAACCGCCGACCTTAAGATCTTCCCGTCTCAGCACCTTAGCCACGTGACCCACTGCGGCCCCTCACCCAAAAGTATATATTACCCATATTAAAAGATTAAGCAGTGTATGGGTACCTAAGACCTGTCACAACATGGTTTACATGCCATTTTATAGTGCAGATTTTGCCCAAGTCATGGGAGATTATGCCAATTTTGATGATCAGAGGGCAGGTGATTATGAAGCTCACCTCCTTTGAACTTATAGTATTAATGATAAGCAAAAACTGATTAAATCATAGCTTTTATTGAATACACACCACTATATTTATAATAATAATAATAAAGGTGGGATAAAAATTAAATAAATAAATAAATATCTGAGGCTAAAGAAGTATAAAAGGGATTTGAGAAAAGGATGTACAGAAAAACTGAGGAACTATGGGAAGCAATATGGATATGAAATCTCTAAAATCAACGTTTGAAACTCCATAAAAGTGATTTATTGCTGATTCCTCAGTCCTTATAAAATGCCTGATATCTAGAATATAACATCACCAGTCTACCAGCGAGGTGTAATGATACTGCTACATATATGTGGATAAGACAGGAACAAATTGAGTTTTTTTCTTTTCTTTTTTTAAAGTCCTGAACATCAGTAAAAGCTGGATTTACAGCTTGGCCTGTACATGGATTCCAATGCATTGTTCCTAATTATTTATTTATTCATTGGTGGATGCCAGAAATTTTTTTTCCAAACCCTGGAAAAAAACATGGGATCCTGTCACTAGACCTATGCTACCATGATAATTCTGTTTCATTAGATGAAATCTTATGCTTTCTGGAACATATTTATTGCCTATTAGAGCTGTGCATGATTCAAAAACAATTGGGAAGAAATGCTTTAGGCCCCACACTTCTCTGCTCTATATAATGCTCTATATGCAAGGTTGGAAGCACTTTTTCTTAAACATTTTGAAGCACGTACATCCCTACTATGTATTGCTTATACAACAGAAAGAAGGAAGTAGGAAGAATCCTCCACAATCATGGATGGGATCAAATGATACTCTCCGCTATATGTATCTTTCCATTATAAAGTTATTCATTTTATTATCTCTGTTCACAATAGGTTGTTTTGTATGATTGATGTCCTGGGATTCCAAGTTATGATATTCTCCTTTTGTTGTTTCTTCTGTTCTGTATGTTAAATAAAATTGTTTTAAAATGATAAAGCTCAAATGGACTAGAAATTTGGCTAGTCAAGGAAGAAAGCCAAGACAGTGAAAGTCAAAGCCAAGGAGAAAGAAACATGAGGTGCCAGAAAAAGGTAGTAAATGTGCAAGTTCCCGGAGTAGAGATAGCTAAGCAGTTCCTTCCACAATTGACCCGTAAACAGATATTTTGGACAGTGGGCTTCACTGAGACAATTTTTGCCTGATACTACTTGACAAAACTCTTGGCAATTAGAAAAAGGAGAAATGAAAGATGTTTAACCAAGTACAATAACTGAACCAAGTGAGGCACAACATTACTTTTGACTGCTGATAGCTAATGGCTGGGTAAGAATCTCATCTGTGAAAGTGCCAATACACAAACAGGAAATTAACATTAAAAGAAGTTAAAATAAAATGCAACAATGGAAGCACAAAAAAACTGCATGAGATAAAAATATATACCAACATGCACCTACATATTCTGCACAGTCAATGTCATGAGATTCACAAGTATTCATACAGGCAACATGATCACATTTGCAATGTTTAGGTTAAGATTTCCCTGAAATGTACAAAGGCCAGCAGTTCATGCTGACATGATGAATACTGGGCCCTTAGTAATCTAATTCCAATGTATTTTTTTTCCAGGATTGGATGAACAGATCATTCCCACACAGAAAGCTAGAAGCGGTAACACTTTGTGCAGGAGCGGCATAATGATGAGAACACGTCTGTCAAGATCTTTCCCTTGTAATATTTAGATATATCTTTGCAAAGTTCTAGATATTTTCTTTTAGCTTTCCATTTGAGACAGGCTTGATGTAAAGTTGGTATAGAGCCTTGGAATACCAGTTCCTCAAAATGACAGCCCAATTTCAAGTGCATAACCCTTCCCATCATATTTCACTCCTTTTCTCCTGCCAGATTCCTGATAGTTTAATTATTCAAAATCTTTGTTTATAATCTTGAACCCCATGGATTAGGAAAATCAGCTAGTGGGAGAAGAATAAAACATCTACTTTCCCTACCAGTTCTCCATTGCAAAGGACCCTCTCTAGTGAGTGCTTTACACTGGTGAAAGGGCCACTGGCTTGTGCATCTGGTATGTGTATGTCTGTGAAGTAATGTGCACCATTATCCAAAAACTACAACTTAAGTCCTTGTATCAGATGTTGGGATGCAAGTACAAATAACAGTCCTCATCATGACATTACTGCACATGTGTCATTTTGATATAATCTCAGTTTGCTGTAGATGACTATGGCCACTGAACTAATGTTAAACATGGCTAAAGTGAATGTGTAGTCTGGCTAGAGTACCTGCAATGACTTCCTTACAATTTAACCATTAGAGAAATCTCACATACTTGGACTTACAACATAGAGCAGGACTGGAAAACCTTTTAATGACCAGAAATAAGGGAGAACAAGAACTGCTGTGGGGGAGTTAATTATGCAGAACATCATACACTGTATGTGGGTGTGGGTGGAATGTAGATTTTTTCAGTTTTTTTTTTTACTTTTTAAGCATTTTAAGTCTATTTTATGACTGACACTACAGTTTTGTGTGTTTCTTGCCTCAAAATGGTGAAAAGTCTTGCTACTGTTTTTCAGCATGACATTTCTGAATTTTGCAGTGGTCTCTGCAGTGTGGACATGCAACCCATCCTACATACAGCTTTGGAACAGAGATACAAGCATTATCCAGAAAAACTAATATCAACAAGTTCACGGACCTCCTCCCTCCTTCTATCTTCAATGCCAACTTAACATGCAATCTTTAGCTATAGATTGGGATCCACAACTGCTTATAATACACTATCAGGATTATCCTCCCTTATGGGGTAGGCAAAATAGTTCCTCTGGGAGTTACACACACTTTTTTACGCAGCTGTGAAGTGTGTTGCTGATTCTGGATGTATTCTAATTTGCAAGTGGATTGAAGTGTTTTAAAATGAAACAGTCTTGAGACACCTAATCACCTTTTATTCCGTAGAATGTTTCTGTGTCCATCATAAACTCAGAAACAGTATTAGGAAGTAAAGACGGCAGGAAATAGCAGGCAGTGCTTTATTCTGATGTTGACCCTAGTAGCCCTGAAGAAAGAGATGAACCTGTCTATCATGTCTAGTAAGGCAACCATGTGTAGTAAGCCTATTTAGGATCCACTTCCCCAACCCCACTCTTTTTGTCACCCCTCACTTTTGGACCATTCATGTGATTCCCTCTTGGAATAACTCCAGATACAATAACTCATTCTCTCTCTTATATAACATATAAATTTAAAAACACACATGCATATTTACAAACAGGCCTTACTCTATCCTTTCAGTGTTGCCTCACAGTCTCTCTGAAGGATCTAGCCAAGGGTTCAGGAGACCACCAGGACTAGAATAAGGATGATATTTTAATAGGATATAAAAACAATGCCAGGAGTCTATAGACAGTAAGAGAGACTGTGAGGCAACACTGAAAGGATAGAGTAAGGTCTGTTTGTAAATATGCAAGTGTGTTTTTAAATACAGTATATATGTTATATAAGAGAGAGAATGAGTTACTGTATCTGGAGTTATTCCAAGAGGGAATCACATGAATGGTCCAAAAGTGAGGGGTGACAAGAAGAGTTGTGTGGGGGAAGTGGATCCTAAATAGGAGAAGCTGTGAAATAAATTAGTTGATAAAGCTGGACCAATCACAGCAGCTATTTAAAGAATGGACTATGGACTATTTTTGTGATAGCCAAATGTGCTTACCAAGCCAAAATATTGGGCTCTAACTGCATAGGCGTAGTAATATACAGTTACATACAGCCTTCTACCACAAATCACATCTAGCACAATTCACAGCTGTATTACTCTTTATTTCTAAGGTCTGTCTGTTTTTTTTTCTTTTAAGTACAATGACTGGGGAAGTACCCAGTTGCTGCCTATCAATTCATGTACTTCTTCAGTAGCTGCTACCAGTTCTACAAGAATCTCCATTCAGTATGTTCTCCTATGTCTAATATTTACAATACCTACATTTGGGTATAATTTGATCTAATTCATTGGTTTCGCACGAACATTCCATAAACAGGGCTGCTGGAGTCCTTATGGGTGATATGCTAATGAGAAAATGAAAGGTAATTTCAATCACAAGTGGACCAGTTCCTCCCTGGGCTGATTCTATTTGGGAATACACTGGCTCCACATAGAAAGCTCTGTTGTTACTGCTTCCACTACTTGCCCCACATAGTCACTAAATCCTTGACAGATGGCACAAGCAGAAATGTCTCTCTTCCACCCCGAATGTTTTCATAGAAGCAAGCCCTCGAATCACCAGTGAAAACAAGCTTATCTCAGAACTCTTTGATAGCTTTAATCTGCTTAGGTGCCACATTCTGAGCTGCCAGTAAGTGAACACTGGGCTTATACTTCACCGGGCACATGGGCTGAGAAGAGAATGAAAAGCAATCCGGTGTGGGTCACCTTTTTATCTGGCCTTCTGATTAATGTTACTGTTGCCTGATGCTGTATGCTATGAACCTGCAACATGGCACATCACACTACTTCACGCAGCATATATTCCCTGCAGAATGTATTATTGACTCCCCCTACTTATAGAGACTGGAGCTGCCCTTTTCCAAGTTAATTCATAGAGGTTTGCAACAGCAGTAACGTTAATGTGTACAGCACATAGATAACTGGATATCCTGGGAAGTATGGGAAAACGTGAGCATTCTCACAGGGATATGAGCACATGCAGAGCAGGGATATGCATGCACAAGGTGCAGAGATTGAATAACTAAACTTGTTTACAACTGAATGGAGGGTAGGAGAGGATGCACCAGTAAAACTCACAGAGAGACAGGGAATAAATCCTGTCTATTTGCTTTCCCCTGTAAATCTGTGAGTCTACCTGTTGAAAGGGAAAATATGATCTGAAAGATGAACAACAAGACTTACCCTGGCCAAATGGGCCCTGCTTCAGAACCATAACTGGCTTGTCACTCTTCATTTCTCTAGACAGTGGTTTTAATCTCCCCATTACCTCTCACAGTGGCAACAGCATTTCCCCTTGCTTACATTCCCATAGCCAAATAGAGACACTTACTGGACTGTGCTGTCCGGGCTTCCAAAATTGGAGTACAGACCCCTAGTCCCTGCTCAGAGCGGGCTCCTAGTTGAAACTTGTAGAGTGTATCTGGCTTGAGCCCTTCGACTGCATAAGATGAAGTCTGGTCAAATTCCACCTTATGCTGGAAAAGATAAGAGTCCCAATCGAAGAGATAGATAAGAGTTATTTTCTTTTTATTTGGAGGGGAAGTAAGGAAAGCCATAACTTTTAATGCTTTTTCATTCTTAAACTACTTGGCCATTAATACTTACAGATTAATCAAGTAATTGTACAATGCTAAACCCAAGTTACTGAATTTGCACATTGGTAGCAAAGTCATGATCCTCACATTGAGGAAGCCAACAATACACAGCCTTGTATTCTTCAGAAACAAAATATCTATTAGAAATGCAACCACAGCATTCTACAACAGGTTAGTTTAAAAATGTCAGGAAAGGTCTCCCCCCCAAAAAAAGAATGGATTTCCGCCCCCAGCAATTTGTTATAGCTGTATGTTGAGTAGCTTTTAAATCAGTGTTTGTGCAATTGTAATATAGAAACTTATTCAATAGCTCCATATATATAGCTCCATATATATACTTTTTATAGGAACCCAATGCATTCTGCACTAATCTCTTAGATGTAGAGTCCAGGAAGAGGTCTTGGGTAGTACTGTGCATGCTATGATTTCATACAAGCATAGAAAAGTAATAGAAGTTAATGTTGGCCACAACATTCAGCAACCAGAATTATTTCATTACCTATAACTGTTAATGTGTAGGATTGTGAAGAAAAGATATGAAAGACAAGAGTTAAGCCTACCGAAAATTCAGAGTGAGAGAGGGACTTGATAAAACTTCTAGTGAACATGTCAGCTGGGCTTAAGCACCCTATTCTCCTATTATCAGCAGAAGAAACTAACAGGCATATGCAGATTTGTTTTTATTTGTATAATTCATACCACAAAATCGAGTACTATAGAATTCCTGGCATGTATAACAGAGACCTGGCTGGGCCCAGAAGGAGGGGTTGCCCTTTCGGAAATGTGTCCAGCCGGGTTTCGAGTGTGGCATCAGCCGAGACAACGGGGCAGGGGAGGAGGGGTGGCAGTTGTCATCCGAGAGTCTCTTATGGCCTCCAGGGGCACTGCTCCACAAGTGACCGGATGTGAGACCCTGTTTTTCAGGTCGGGTTCCCAAGCACAGTTGGGAGTCTTGCTACTGTACCAGCCTCCCTGCTGCATAGCAACCTCTCTGCCCGAGCTGCTCGAGGCCGTCTCTGGGTTGGCAGTGGGGTTCCCCAGACTCATGGTTTTGGGGGATTTCAATCTGCCATCCCTGGGACGGGCCTCGGAAGCGGCCCGGGAGTTCATGACTACCATGGCAGCCATGGGCCTGTCGCAGATTATTCGGGACCCGACTCGAGACAGTGGTCTCACGCCGGACTTGGTTTTCTTGTCAGAGCAGTGGCAATGTGATCTGAGGGGAGAGTTACATCTTTCCCCATTGTCATGGTCAGACCACGCCCTGGTGACCTTGAGGCTCTCGTGTGCTGCCCCACTCTGCAGTGAGGCGGGACCTATTAGATTGGTCCGCCCCCGGCGACTTATGGACCCAATGAGGTTTCAGAGGGAGCTGGGGGTTATACCTGAAGATCTGCAACACGGTCCAGCGGAGGTCTTGGCCGCAGCCTGGAATAAGGAGGCGGCTGAGGCCTTGGACAAGATCGCGCCTATGCGACCTCTCTTGCCTCGTTCGACCCATCACTCCCCATGGTTCACGGAGGAGTTGAGGGTTTTGAGGAGGGTTAAGAGACGTCTGGAGCGCCGCTGGAGGAAGACGAAGACTGAATCTGACCGGACACAATCTAGAGCCGCTATTAGGGCCTACCTTGTGGCGGAAAGAGCGGCGAAACGTGAATATTTCTCCGCTCTTATTGCGTCCGATGGCCCTGTTTAAGATTACTAGATCTCTCTTGGGTCACGAAGATATGGTGACCCATTTACAGGGCCGGTCGGAAGAGTTCGCTGAGCATCTGCAGGACAAAATCGCTCAGATTCATTCTAAGTTAAACTCTAAGCGTGAGGCACAATCTGGGGAGATGCCAGAGGTACGTACTTACCCTGTTATCTGGGAACAGTTTGACCCTGTTGGGCCTGATGAAGTAGACAGAATCCTCCGGATTATAAACGCCACCACATGTCATCTAGACCCGTGTCCCTCCTGGCTGGTTAAATCAGCCCGGAGGGTTACATGTGGTTGGGTCCAGGCAATGATTAATACATCTTTGGGGGAGGGGGTGTTTCCGACGGTCTTCAAGAAGGCGTTGGTGCACCCCCTCCTCAAGAAGCCTTCCCTGGACCCTACTGTTTTAAACAACTTTCGTCCTGTCTCCCACCTTCCCTTTTTGGGAAAGGTGGTTGAGAAGGTGGTGGCGCTGCAACTCCAGAGGATTCTGGATGAAACGGATTATCTAGACCCCTTTCAGTCAGGTTTCAGGCCGGGATAAGGGACAGAGACTGCATTGGTCGCGCTTATGGATGATCTTTGGCGGGAGCGAGATGGAGGGAGTGCATCCATTCTCGCTCTCTTGGACCTCTCAGCGGCTTTTGATACCGTCGACCACGGTATCCTTTTGGGGCGGCTCGCCCCATTCAGATTCAGTGCGAAGCTTGGGGGTCCTCCTGGACTCACGACTCCTGCTCGAGGAGCAGGTGGCAGTCGTGGCCAGGAGGGCCTTTGCACAGCTTCGGGTTGTGCACCAGTTGTGCCCCTTCCTGGATCAGGAGGCCCTCCGAACAGTCACTCATGCCCTTGTCATATCCCATATAGATTATTGCAACGCGCTCTACATGGGGCTACCCTTGAAGAGTATCCGGAAGCTTCAGCTGGTCCAGAATGCGGCTGCACGGGTAGTTTTGGGTGCTATGAGATCAGCACATGTAACACCGCTACTCCGTGAGCTGCATTGGGTACCAGTTTGCTTCCGGATCCAATTCAAGGTGTTGGTTATCACCTTTAAAGCCCTACATGGCATGGGACCACGGTATCTGAGGGACCGTCTTGTCCCGACCATATCCACCCGCCCCACCCGATCATGCAGGGAGGGCATGCTTCAGATCCCTTCATCAAAGGAATTCCATCTAGCGGGGTCCAGGAGGCGTGCCTTCTCTGCAATAGCACCCGCCCTGTGGGATAACTTGCCCCCTGAGGTGAGACTGGCACCCTCGCTCCTGGCCTTTAGGAAGTCCTTGAAGACCTGGCTCTGCCGCCGTGCCTGGAGTGAAGGAAATGATAGTTCCTCCTGCGGGTGGTTGGCTTAGTGGTTTCCCTCCTTTTAAGAACAGACTATCTTTTGGATTCTTATTTTTTATAGTTGTTTTAAATGTATAGGTTTTATCTTTTATATTGTGGTTGTAAACCGCCCAGAGTCTACCGCGGTAGAGATGGGCGGGGATAAATCCAAATAATAAAATAAATAAAAAAATAAATAAATTCCAGTAATTTTTAAGGCACAGAAAACACAGAGCCTTGGTCTAGTATTATCCCACATAACCCTTAAAGCCATTATTTCAGATATTAGTTTACTGACAAATAAAAAGAACTTTCAGTTACTGAAGACCCCCAAACATTTGTAATATGAAACAGCCTATATATGAGACAAGCTGTGGCTAGTTTTCATTTCCAAACCATAAGGAGTAGATGGACAACCTCTGAAGCTCCATCTAAACATTCATGACAAAGGGGATGCTTTCAATAATTATTCCTTATGGTCAGGAATCCAAGTGATTACAGGAGTTCTTGATTCTCCCTCTCACACAGAACTATATATGAAAGTTCACAACTATATGACCCCTTGCTTATTTGGAAGCTATTTTCAACAACAATCTGCTGCACGTACTTATATTTGGCAAGAGTCTAACTGGTACTATAGAAAGATCTGTCCCATTTCCATAGGAAATTACTGTACAGCAATCACCTACTGTGACTCTTACCTGGATCCCATCTGTCCCCTCCCAGTACACCAGCTCGTACTTGGTGATGCGTTCTTGAGATGCTGGCAGCCAAGTCAGCATGATCCGTGTATCCGACTCTGCCTCAGCCTGGAAGTCCGCTGGTTGGGCTGGAACTAGGGACCAATGAAATAAGAGTCAGTGGAGAGGGATCTGAGAAGCTTTAGGAAGTTTCCAAGACACTAGTCATATCACTAATGCATAACTTAACAGCATTTTCATCAACTCTGTTCAGTACATTCCTTTTCTTTTAGATTCCAAGTTTAACTGTTTTTTATTAATCTTGTTAGCTAAGATGATGTCCGTTCTTGACAAACATACAGCGCTGATAAAACAATACAGTATTTATAATCTGGAAAAGGTCACATTTTCCTCAGTCCTAATTAAGAAGCATAAACTTGCTCCTCAATGAACATAGCCTGTGTCTGGATCATACCACAATCATGATCTTTGCCTCAGATGCCTGATCCCTGGGAGAATTAGGACAGAGCAGGACATAGAGGTCAGGTATTAACCCTAGCTTTTTCCAATCTATTCCTCTCTAAAAGTGTTGGGACTGCAACTCCCAGAATTCTAGGACATGCAACCTCAACACACCTGACGGGGTATCAGACTGGGGAAAGCTGACATACACCAAAAATACCTACCACCCTGCTGGGTCTTGACTTGAATAACATCAGAAGGGGGGCCATCTCCTACTGAGGTGAAAGCCAAGACACGGATACTATATGTAGTCTCAGTTATCAAACTGCCCACCGTGGTGAGGTGACTGTCATCAGTATTGTGCTTCTGCCACATGCTGAGTGGTAGATGGGGATCAGTGGTGTAGTACACCCGGTAGCCTCGAATCAGTCCATTAGGTTCTTCAGGTTGTTCCCACTGGACCAGCATAGTGCTAGCACTCAGCATCCGTGCCTGCACTTTGAGGGGTGGGCTTGATGGAGCTTGTTCTCCTGTCCGCGCCTCAACCAGTTCACTAGGGAGGCTCCTTCCAATGTTGTTTACAGCAATAATGCGGAACTCATATTCTGAGAAGGGGCTTAGGCCACCGATACTATAGCGGGTGGTGGCCACACCATCCACTTCTTGGAATGTCCCCTCCAAAGATTTGGGTTTGTATTGGATGACATAGTAGGAGATTGGGTCTGCGTTTCCTGAATCCCAGGTGAGAGTGACACTGGTGGCTGTTGTTTCAGTCACTAATGGCTCTGTTGGGGGCTTTGGCAGAGCTGAAAATAAGAAAAAAAATCATGCTATTAGTGCAAACGCTGCAATGCACAAAATATAAATTAGGTTCAAAATCTTCTTAACATTCTTTTTTAAAGGCAGAAATAATTTCACTGGAACATACATTTTATATTACACGCTACCATATATTACTTGAACTGCTTTTTAATGGAAGGGTAAACATAGCAATCATGTTATTAGATGTGTTCACAGAGCTTGTTGGTAGCTGGTTAAATAATTGTAATTTAAACTAGAATCCAAGTCAGGCTTTCGAAGGAAAAAAAGATTCTTCAGCTGGGGTACACTTAGGAACTTTTGTTCCGGGCCAATTCACAGGGGACACCAAGACAAATACACAAATACAAATACAAATACACAAATACAAATAGTACTTGCACTGTACCACTATTACAAGAACAACACTGTTATGGGAAGCAGAAATCTGTGGGAAGTGTATTTGGGTGATGGGATATTACAGCATCCTGGGCCATGATAACTCCAAGCATTAGCAGGAAAAGTCAAATGCTTTTTGCACTACCAGAGAAGAAAATCTAAGGCCAGTACAGTATTGTGTTTTGGGATTCTTTTATATGTTGTTTTTATAGCAGGACTACAGATAAATAAATCAATATATAGGTCCAAATAAGAGAGGAATTATATCAGAGAAATTAATACAGAAAACATCTCTCTGTTTTTTGGTAGTTTGTTTGGAGATTTGTTCTCTATTATGTTTGGGTATCTGTTCTGTGCAGTAAAAAAAATTACCAGATACCAAATGAGAAGAGCTAAATGTCCAATGTTACTTGTGTCTGGGACAGAATTTGCTCTTAATCCCACAGTTCACAGGGGACTATACAGCATTGTTTGGCCAGTCTCCCTGATAAAAAAAGTAAGAATGTAAAATCTGAATATAATCTAGGAAAATATAGCCGTAGCTGTATATATCTATGCCATAACTTCTACCTGGCCCTGTGAAGTGCAAAGGATACTTCTTTTACCTTGGGCAGTAATCTGGAACTTCTTACCTTTGACAGTAATCTGTGCTGTTGCATGGATTACTCCCAGTGAGGACATGGCTTCGCATGTATAGTTGGCTGATTGTGTAATATTGATCAATTCTAGAACATTCCTGCCCATTGGCATGTCATCTTCTTTTGTCAGTTCCACATCTCCAACAATCCACTTCACATAGGGCATTGGAGACCCCACTGCTACACATGTGAGGTTTACACTCCCTCCAGGCATCACCTCATGGTTGCTTGGAGGGATTGAAAATCGAGGGGACACTCGTCGCACTGAAACAAGGAACAGACAACTAGTAGGGTCACAGCCTCAACTTCAGTACAGTATTCAATTTTTGCTTTCAAAGTCGATGGGTAGTGGGGACATCAACACTCATCCTACTAAGAAGTAGTAAATCACTCTAGAAAAAGAGAATTCTGTGCAAGAAATGTTTACTAACTTTCATGTCTACATGCCTCCTTTTTGAGTCACACTGGCATTATTTTAATCAGGAGGTTTGGTATGTTACATCATGACACTGAGAATCATCTCCATTTCAACTGCATCCTGCTAATTAGAAAATAAGTTCATTTCCCATTCATAAGGTACACTAAAATTCTGCCGGATGGAATTATTTAAGTGGTTAGTATCACTGCAAAGTGGTCTGCAGGCCAAATCTATATTACAAGGGCAGGTACAAAATTTCTTTTAAAATTGCTCCATATATTATAACTAGCTAAAATAGCATTCCCAAAGAAAATGTAAAAAGTTCCTAGGCCATATCCAAGCTTAGTCAGAGTTTACTAGGCAGAAGTTCTTTTTTGGAAAGGAGTTCAGATCCACGCTGACAGAAGAGCACCTGGACAATGGGTCCTCCCCACCTTTAGGAATGCCCTCCAGGGATGAATCACACTCCTTATTCAGTCATGCAGCATTCCTCACTTGGTTTGTAGGCAAGCCCTCAGGTATACTAAAGCTTGCTGGCTGTTAGCTGAAGCACTTCAGTTAGGGAAATGGTACATAAATGATGCTCTTCTCTAAGGCCAGCGTTACAGGCCAATTTAAGCAGGAACAGAGAAACATAACTGAGCAGAGTAAATCTTTGTCTCCTCTGGGCAAACTCATTCCAGGTTTTATTTAAAAAGGATTGTGTTATGTCTCCTCTGGGAGGCCTGCATCTCCAAAACGAAGTCAGTGCTTATGTGTGCGGAGTCCTCTCTTTCTTAATAGCACAGCCTCTCCAATTCATACAGCCTGGCTGTTGACCAAAGAGCTAAAGGGCAGCAAACCTATAGAAAAGACCTGCAGGGTGGGGGATTACTGAGCAAGATGGGAAACGCTTGCTCAAAGGGCCATGGTCTACTGGGAGTGTCTCACGCTGGGCCTCTTCCTGTGCTGGTTCTAGCACTACAAAATCATGTTAGAAAGGGGCAGCTACTACCATATGGGCTGACAAGACTCAATTCAGGTTGACAGGCTAATAGTTCCCCTAATCGAATTTTGCTTGAGTTCTTTTTGATGATTAATTCTCGAGCCAGTGGACTTGCAGAAAGGAAACCGGCACAGAAGCCCCCGCAGTACCATGAACAACAGAATTAAGATTTGAGGATAAATGAAACAATACTGTCAGCAATATGCATACTATACACTATCTTGTTGACAAAAAGTGGTCACATTAGCTTCATACCAGCTGGAGGAATAATAATGTAAATGTTTTCAAATATGTAAAAAAAGGTTGTTTCTTTTTATCAATTATTCAGTCTCAAATCAATAGTTACATGCATGGTTGCCAGTGAGAGACTTGCTACCCAACTGAAAGGAAGTACTTTATAAACACAAATTAAAGCAAATAAAAAAGGGTCACATTAACTCTAACACAATTAGGAGGATATCCAGATACTTGATGGACATGGCAATGGGTCAACATGATGGGGGTGGTTGTCCAACATAGCCTGGATCTGATCGGCAAGAAGCAGGACTCTTCTCCTCCCCATCCCCCACACAATGAACATGATGCTGAGCCAGTTGAGGAAGAGTTTGCTTATATCTTAGGATTTCAATACAGTGGACCAACCAACTTCCCACCCACTCACCAACCAAACTGGTCTCAAACAAAAACAAGCTTTAGGAATAATGCTGCAATCTCGTGCATGGCAATTATTCACTGACTTGACATGCGCCACACAGACAAAGGACCAAAAAGGGAAAGGAACTAGTATATAAAATCTGAACAAATAAAAATCAGTGGGAGTGGTGGAAGTGCACAAAAATGCAATTACTGGAGTTAGGAATGAAGCTGGGAGAAATTCATGCAGAAGAGTCAAACACAATCAGTAGCATGCCTTTGCCATCTACTCCTGTGAGAACCAAGCAAGATAACTCCTCCCTTCTGTTTGGATTATTTAAACCACATTCAAACGTATGCATGCATGCTCAGTAGTTAGAATTAAAGTAAGTTTTGACCAGAACAGAATTCCACGACTTCTTCCCTCAAATATCAGTCCTTAGCTATCTCCTTTGTTGCAATAAAAGAACCTGTCAGGACTATGCTTGGAAGAAAGAACACAGCTTGTGAATCTGCAGATAAGAGCTTTAGTTCGTTCAGCAAAGTGCTATCGAGAAAACCTCTCACCCTTTTTGAAAGCTGCTGTTTACTATTCTAGTGGAAGGGGATGAGAAAAGGTTACTTGACAATATATCAGACATGGGGCTCTTCTAGCCTAGCCACAGGATGAATGGCAATGAAAATCACTCCCCACTTCAATTTCTGGGGGGAAAAAAAACCAAAGCAAGAAAAAAATTGAAAGAAAGCCTGAAGGCAAGCCTTTTCCCCACAGTTTCGTTACCCAAAGATAGGATCTAGGGACAGAAAAAAACATTTCCCCAAACAACTCAACCAAATGCCAATCTCATGACTGACAACAGATACACTTCTCCCTAAGGCCAACACTGACACTAAGCTGATGATCCCCTTTTTCCTTTTGTGGTAACTTGATTTTGTAGTAAGAGTGCCACATTTGGGACAAGGCATAGAGGTGCAGGAATAACGTTGCGGAAGATTTTTTCATAGGCTATCCTGTTTCTGAGCCTTTGGCTAAAGGAATACATTCCCTTTTTCTGATATGGCATTAATAATCCACACGCTGGCCTCCATCCATCCCAACAGAGAGGGTAATAGTGTTTATGCTGCCCAAAAGGGAGAAAATGAGGGTGAAAAGAACTGCTAGGTAAAAAATTCAAGGTTTACTGATGTCAGGCTGTGCTGCCTTCCTTAGCATCTGCTCAGTATTTTTGGTCCTCCCAGTCTGATTATAAATAACCATTAAAAGTACAGCAAATCAAATTGTAGTTCTCAACACGCACAAGGGAAGAACAGGGGCAAGGCAATCAATAGAAGCTCAGATTCTTCCTTATTAAATAAGGATCAGGGGAAAGCTATCCTTCTTCCCTTCTCTTCCATTTTTAAAATTTATTTTAATCCTCACACTGAGGTCTTCAAATTTGTAAAAGAGGAAAGGATGGGCTCAGAGATGCTACAGTCAAAAAGTTGGAATTCTCAAGATCAGAATATAACACTAGAGCAACTGGCAACTTCCTCATTTGCCTGAGTTCAGTGAGACATGAAGCAGGACTGTCTATCAGCCCTACAATTCTCTGACAGAGCACAGCAGAGCTGGGGAATGTCACTTATGCAGCATCCATTCACATGTGCCAATGTTCTCCCAGGCTCTAATCTCTTGTTCTTCCCCGCTACTAGAGTGGGAAGTGAAGCAGAGCTGTCAATCAGTATTACAACAGTTTGACAGAGAATAGTCCAGCTCATGAAAGTCACTTACATAATGTCCACACGTATCTAATTCCTGCCGGGATCTAGTTCTTGACCCTTCCTGCCACTGAAGTCAATTATTTAAGGAAATTCCAATCTGCCAATTACAGAAATCTTCATAAAAATAAATAAAGCAAACTGCAGGTACCAAATTGGTCTACACACATTCTAAAAATGCCTTTTTTATTTGCTACAGGGTGGGGGATTTTTTTTTTAAATAAAACCAAGTAACAATTTCAGATTTCTCAAGAAGCACATTTGTAGGATAGTGATGTTTAGGATTTATTTTAGCAGATTTTCAAAAAAGAAAGGCACTGTCATCCCACCCAGGGCATGGAACAACATATAGCTTGCAAAAGATGGACAATCTGCACGTTTCCCCACAGAGTTGAACATGTAGTCTGGGCAATAATTTATGAAATTATTAAGGTAGAAAGTAAGTGACATAGTCTATCCCAAGCTGCCGCCACAGCAATGGAGGTAGGAAAAATACCCCAGCAGAGACCAGAATTCCATTTTGAGAGGTTGGAATGAAGCAAACAATACTACAAAGTATTAATAATTTAGCATGCAATAATGTGTACTTTCCCTGCATCCAGGGCCAATGAGCATGACGTCTCTCACATCATGGTAGTGGTAGTGGCTTCTCAAATTCAATCAAATACTGAGGTCATTCTATTACAAGTCGTCCCAGCAGTTTCCAGCTTCCTTTTGAGAATCTCCAGGTACAAGACAATTGCTTAATACTGGGATGTTGTAATAATAATTAAATGATTACAATGAAACTAAAACTCCCTGGAAAAGAACAGTGTGGATGGCCAATTTAAACAGAATGTGAAGGCCATTAGCCAGCCTACTTATATTTGTTTGCTAAGGTTAAAATCAGACAGTTTCCCTGTTATATGGCAATTTTTATTTACTTATCTGATCCTATGAGAAAATAAAATCTCTGCTGTATTATTTGCAAGATCATTTAAAAGCAGTTGATACCACTGCAGCAGAGGCTCAGCTTTTCTTATATCATGAGCTTTAAATTTTGACTCATAAAGACTGGCCCATCTCCCGCAGGAAATGTACTATTTTTATGGCTCCTAGTCCATATCATATTGGGTCAGAATTATGGGTTGTAAATTAAACCTCTAGCTATATAATCTTAGGCATCCTGGTTTGGGTAAAAAAGCCAGGATTACTCTCAATAGTCTAGAAAGAATGGCAAAATTGTTATCACCAGGACATCAAATGCAAGTTTTAAACAAATCTTTGACTTTCACAAAACTATAATTTTACTGAATTACTACTGCAACCAAATTTTGAGGGGCAAAACATACAAATTTATCCCCATTTCATCATTTAGGGTTAAAAGTGGTAGAGCTGCTCTCGAGTAGAGCTCGACTTCAGGTGACTGTTTGTGGTTGCCTTCCAGAAACATTAGCCACTGCTTTCTGAGATTTTTTTTTAATTCCCAGGCTAGCCAAGAGCCATGGATTTCCCAGGAGGCTTTATCTCCCATTGAAATATTACAGTAATCAGAACTTGGCCATGTTTGGTGTCCAAGGTCAGTTAAGGTTGGTTAGCTGTCACCTACTGAGGCTCATTTAGGAGGAGTGGTTATATAAATCATCCACTGAAAAAGCCTCTTGTGCCATATATGATATTATATTATTGTGCCATATACGAAATTATGTTACATATATGATATTATATGGTTATAACATTCCTGATATTTATACCCCTTCTGAAGGAAAGCTGGGCTAGATCATGAGTACTGGGATAATGTTTGCTATTTCCTTTTATTGTCTAATGCCCATATCTTTAACTTATTTTGTTCAATTAATTTGCTTCTGGAAGTTGGAGAAGGCATAGACCAGAGCTTTCCAAACTGTGTGTCACGACACAAAAGTGTGTCGCCACACACAGTCTGGTGTGTCGCCACACAACCTGGAAGCGCTGATCATCATCAGCACTTCCGGGTTTTCCCACGGCGACACACCAACGGCGGCGCGCAAAAACCTGAAAGCAGCAGCAGCGCTTCCGGGTTTTTGTGTGCTGCCGCAACAGCGGCACTTCCGGGTTTTCCCACGGCGACACACCAACGGCGGTTGGTGTGTCGCCGCGGGAAAACTTTGGAAAGCCCTGGCATAGACTGAAAATATTATGAATCATATCTGGGTAATTCCTTTACCCCTTTCTCCTCTTTACCACAATGATCTTAAAACAAAATCTTCTTATGGTATGGTGGCACCTGGGACCTGTCCAACCTAATGACAGAATCATCAGCAGGAGGAGAAAAATGGAAGGAAAAAAAAATCATTTAGAGGTTTATCTCCTACTCAAACAATGCTGTACTATTTATATTTTTAATGCATCCCTGAGTGCTGACATTTTATATGCAATTTCCAAACCAGGGCTGCAACATTGCTGGATTATATTTCAGCTATAACTTTTAAGGCTAATTATTTGCACTGACAACCCCATATAACAGAGCATCTATCATTAGAGCAGCGCAATGCCAAGCACCCGTCACAGTTCAGTCTGGTGACATGCTAATAGCAAAGAAAGGGAAAATCAGACTGCTGTTTTGAAGTTTGCATTCATTCACTTCCGAAAATAACACAGCATTAAAGATGGAGAGAGAAAAGAATTGCTTTATCAACATAACATACCTTTTTAATATATAACCTGGTAGCAATCACAGAGCATAATTAAATGCATGGGTGAACCCTTGATAATTGTAAGTAAAGGACAAAATAAGTCTAAGATGTATGTATGTATGTATGTATTTATTTATTTATTTAAATAAATAAATTTAGAGACCCGCTTTACTCCCAAAATGACTCTAGATAGCTTACAAATTTAAACACTCAGTGCCAAAAAATTATAAACCCAGGAAACTTCCCCCTGGGTTAAAAGGTAAAGGTTCCCCCCGCACATTTGTGCAGTCGTGTCCGACTCTAGGGGCCGGTGCTCATCTCCGTTTGTTAGCCGAAGAGCCAGCGTTGTCCGAAGACGCTTCCACGGTCATGTGGCCGCATGACGCGCACGGAACGCTGTTACCTACCCACCGAAGTGGTACCAATTAATCTACTTGCATTTGCATGCTTTCGAATTGCTAGGTTGGCAAGAGCTGGGGCGAGTGCGGGACCTCACTCCGTCACGCGGGGCTAGGGATTCGAACCTCCGAACTTGCGACCTTCCGATTGACAAGCCTGGTGTCTTACCCGCTGAGCCACCACACCCCCTCTGGGTTATTTAATACTTTTTGTATTTCACCCTATTAAATATTTCAGGTGTAAGGCATTTATGGGTGATGGACCTTAATGACATCCATTTTTGTTTGAAGGGCTGTTACAAATACAGTAGTTCTTCAAGGGTGATAAAAATATATGCATTTGGGAATAACTTTACATATGAAATCATTGTGTTTATTCTATCAAATGCCTTCAAACATATGCATTGGAAAAATAAGACACTCGGACTACTGCTATGCAAAGATGGAAACATTTTTCCTACAACTGAAACTGGAACATGGAACTACTTCCAAACATGAAATAGCCCTAAGTGTCCATCTGTCAGCCAAGGCTGTTGGCACTGATATATATTTCTAAGAACTCACTGGAAGAAATACTGCTATTTGATCTTGCACAGCAGAGCACTAGGTATGAAAAATCCATGCAGCTTTATGATCTTTTCCCTATTTCTCAATTTCCATCTCTGCCAGGATGTCATGGAATACTGCCTTCAATAAATCTCAGTTTAAGACTGGAAATAAGAAAACTTTTTTACTTCATTGTTGATTAAGGGGAGCATGTTAAAAAAAAGAATATTGAGAACAAAAGCTACTGCCTCAGGACAACTTCAACAGCAGCTCATTAAACATACTCTAATTATAATCTTAATGAAGTATGGCTTGAGGGGCCTCAGTTTAAAGCAAGTACAAACAGCAGTTTTACACAATTTAGGGCTATTATGCTATACATGAAGTGCAAGAAACAAAAGAAAGCAGGAACCTTTTAATGCAGACTGCAAACATGAAATCACTATGAATATATGAAACTAGCCAGGGGACAATATAGGAAAAACAGTGGGGTGGGTGAACTGTAGGGGTCGGATGTACATTACTTCACCTTCAAAACTGATGTGTAAACATGCCGCAATTCCCAATATGATTTGCTCTATTATAACTGGGGAATTTATAAAGTAATAAATTTGCTTACTCACAAAAGAGGAGGTACCATGGGTAAGAAAAAGTTGCTGCTATGTTAGAATTACAGCTGGCTGAGCCACTAGCAAGTTCAAAAACCATTTGTCCCTAATCCCAATATGGAGCACCATTTTGGAACTATCTGGTCTAAGACTGACATTGCACTGCAGCAAAAATACTGGATACCACCCAACACCACCCGTAATAGAAAAAAAAGTAAGACGGGCACATTTTTCTTTCTCTAGCTGTTGCCCTTCTGGGAAAGACTAACACTCCTGAGGTTCAGACATCAAAAATGAAAACATGAGGAAGTTCATCATTACCTACTGCAGAGCTTTCCAAACTGTGTGTCGCGACACAAAAGTGTGTCGCCACACACAGTCTGGTGTGTCGCCACACAACCCGGAAGCGCTGATCATCACCAGCGCTTCCGGGTTTTCCCACGGCGACACACCAACTGCAGCGCGCAAAACCCGAAAGCAGCAGCAGCGCTTCCGGGTTTTTGCGCGCTGCCGCACTTCCGGGTTTTCCTGCGGCGGCACACCAACGCCGGTTGGTGTGTCGCTGCGGGAAAAACTTTGGAAAGCCCTGACCTACTGCTTTACAGTACAATACTATACATAAACTCAGCATCTGAAAGGGATGGGGGAGCATTAAATGAAGCTGGAAGCCATTTTTTTCTTCGAGGGTGGGGGGACACCCTCAAGACAAATGTGTTTTAGCTATGCTGTCCAAATTAAGTACTTCAACTATTCTACTCCAATGCTTTATACAGTGTGTATTATTTGCTCCTCATATCACACGACAGTCTAAAGAAGTCACATGTTAAGACAACACCCTCTCTGCTACCTATGGTGTAAGTGCATGCATCCCACTCCCCCACAAACAAGGAAAAAATTGCAGTGGGGTTGCATGCAGATAAAGGTCTGTGCATATAAAACATCAAGCAACAAAGGCATGCAACTGTGGATTAATGCTGTCAGCAAGGTCATAGCAAGTTGGAGGCAGATTCCATCAGGGCTGCTGGGAAGTGCCTGGCTGGGAGCCAGTAGCCATCAGACCCCTTTCTGCAGGGATGACTCTCAATCCCCTACTGGAAAAATCCCATCTGAGGTGGCATACTGTAGGTGGATAATAAGTGAAAAGGACCAACCTTCTCGCTGATCTGAGAGATGAAAGTTTGTTTTGTTTGATGACATTGTGCGATGAAGATGAGAAGGGAATAAAAAAAGACAAGGAAAAACACAGAGAGTAAAAACAGGCCAAGCTGCATGTGTCTGCACAGCACTGAAACAAAACATGATGATTGAGACCGGCCAGGACTACCAATTCTGCAAGTTCATGTGCACATATACAAACATCCACCCACCCACGTACACGCACAGGTACACAAATTTTGCCATTCTTGTTTCAAAACAGTAGATCCACTTTCTCTTTCTTTTTCCAGATCCACATAATTCTCAACATGCAGCAAACAGCTTCACTCCTGGTCAAGCATAGATAAGAATGTGCACGCACTCAACCCAGAGGTACACACACACAAATTTCATTCAGCACAGGATCTCAAGTCAACCACTGCTCTAATATCAGCAGAGGTACTTTAATCCCACTCACAGTTTAATATGAGAACACCCACTCCCCCCCACCATCATTGCAGAACACAGAGGAAGAGTCTTGGTGAACAATGGGAATTCTTCTAGCACGAAGAGCCTCTTGCTCCCTCTTTCCAAACAGAGCTAAAGACAGCAGAGAAACATTAGCACAGTATGAACCAAGAGGTGTAACAAAAACAAGGAAAAAAAGGTGGGCAAGAAGTGAAAATAACAGCCACCCCAAATTGGCAGGGCAATCCAGTACATTTCCTGCTTTTGTTCCTGCAGGAGAGACAGTAAGAGGTTAGTTGTGTTTTCTGGAAGGGCATGAAATATCTCATTTCATCTGCAGGAATGACCTTACAGAAACTAGATATTTGTTGTGCTCTGTCTGAAACTGAACCTTTGCTGAGAGAATGTAGAGGCTGCTCTGGTGATTAGAAACTGCTTATGAGTCACATTTTAAAGCTGGAGAGAAATAAAGGGGGAAAAACATGCTTATCAGCAGGCCATCCATTAAAAAACCTTCATGGGACAAGAGACATTGTAGATGGTACCATAAATAAATAATTTCCAAGGATAAAACAGGATGGGGCTTCCTGTACCTGGTCCATAATTAGGCTGTATCAAGATTCCATGTACAACAATCCATGGAATTTATTGACACAGTCTGAATTGAGAGAGGAGAATTAAGCTGTCTCTTTGTGGAGAACAGAGAGTTAAATAATCACCCAACGAAGGGCCAACATAAATATAATTATAATAGCCATTAATGATAGATATTAGGAAAGTGCTATGCTTTGGATTTGAGCCCAAACAGGTGTTTCAGAATGGGCATGGGCAGGTATGCTGCAGTTGCTTGCGCCACCTTAAATCAGCCATGTGATCCCAGGAAAATACATGTTTAAGTGGCAACAGGGTGTGACAGGATGCTTTGGACTGGACACGGATACACTGGTACCTTTTTACCCAAATGTTTATTTTCCTGGGATTGAGCTGTTACTATACAAGTCTAGGAAAAGACACAGCTTCTTTCAGAAGGCACTGTCCAGTGGGACATGTGCACCCATGCCCATCCTTAAGCACCTTTTTGGCTTCAGATCTGAAGTGTGGGATATCAATAAAGTACAGTAGAAATATACTATTGTTCTGCTTAGGAATGGATGGAATTGCCTGATTTTTTTTTCTGGTGTGAATGTACGTCTGAGCATGTAAGAAAGAGGGGGGGGGAGATTATACCATTTCCTTTTTTCAGGACTACCCCACTTTAAAATCTCAGGTGCTTCCAGGGCACTGTGGGAGGGAGCCAAATGTTCAGCCTCTGAGAATGATTCCATTGTTGAAATAAGTTCTGTTCTCATTGACAGGGAGACAGCAACTGGGAAGAAAGAACAATTTAATCTCAGGTCCACAATTGAAGCTTAATTCTCACTAAGGCGACAACCCTGCATTTGGACTGTCTAACTTGAGAACACAAGTGTTGGTTCATCTACACAAAAATAATCCCTACACCAGGGTTTTCCAAAGTGCCGCCGCTGGCGGCGGCGCAGTGGCAGTGCGCACATGCACGGCGGCGGCACAACAGGGTGTGCGGCGGCGCGTGCGCGCATGGCGGCGGCGCGGGGGGCGTGCGGTGGCATGCACGTGCGCGCATGGCGGCGGCGCGGGGGGCGTGCGGTGGCATGCGCGTGCACGGCAGCGGCTGCCGCTGCCACCGTGCACGCGCGCGCCGCCGCTTCCAGGTGGTGTGGCGACACACCACGCTGTGTGTGGCGACACACTTTTGTGTCGCGACACACAGTTTGGAAAGCTCTGCCCTACACAAAGAAATAAAACTCTCATTGAACTGCAGTTTTTATACAGTTTGGGTGATATTTTATATTAAGATACATTCAATAACAGGAGGAAAATAGAAATTGATATCATTGGATATTTTACAATAACAAAAAACGGGAATTATAAGGTACCAGCTCACCATTCTTTCTATATTTGAAGTTGATTTACCACTGGGAGTCATGTTTGGAGGACTACTGAGGAATTAGGGCTGCATATACAAGTTTATATGCTTAAACTGAGGAATTAGGGCTGCATATACAAGTTTATATGCTTAAACTGAGGAATTAGGGCTGCATATACAAGTTTATATGCTTAACTCTCTATTTTTTCCATTGTTAAGTAAACTGACTTCTATGTTAATAATGTTAACTGTATAACATGACATGGATATATATATATATATATATATATATATATATATATATATATCTTCGATTGGTGTGTATATGTGTGTGTGTGTATATATGTATGTATGTATGTGTGTGTGTGTGTGTGTGTGTGTGTGTGTGTATATATATATATATATATATATATATATAAAGCTAGTTTTGTTTAATACATTAGAGATGCATGCTTTTGTGATTCTCTTTTTCTCTCTCTCGCTCTCTGCTTCTATTGTTGTTGTTATTCAAGCAAGAAAGATCAACCATTTTATTTGACGGCACGCACAAATAAATTCACCGTCTCTATGAGAACTGGACTTTAGGGTTTACTTTTTTCAAAATTATCCACTTTCTACGAAAAGTACCTCTAGGACTGAGGTGAGCAGTATAAAAAGAAAACCGTGATGCTCAAAGCATAACAGTGGGATAGTACAATTCAATAGTATATAGCCTGGCCTCACACTGGAGGCCAAACAAGCTGGGAGGATTTGCCCACATGTATTTGCACTTTGGATTACAATAAGGAAGAGGTACTTATGAAACACACTAATATAAATAGCTACCTTTTTAGGCTGTCAGTCAAGAATAAGCTTGGGGCCTGTAATTTGTTACTAATTGATGGATTATCTTTTAATCTCTTCTGATACTAATGGATTATAGAGAATAAACATCTAGAGCTGATTCTGCTCTGGAAAGACTGAGGGATGGGAGTAGCTATAGTTTTTCGTATCTAATGTTGAAATTGCCTGTGCTTTATCAGTAAATAGTCCAACACCTACTGAATTGGAATGCTTACTTTCTCTGTCCCGAGTCCTTCATTTCATCCCTTATCTCTGGCATCTTCCCCTCTTTTCAGAACCTTGGGACAGTAAGAACTGCAGTATATGACATCAGACATAGGAAGAAAACCACAAGCTCTTGTCCTACCAGTGCCTACAAGACCCAGAATTGGCTTTCATGGACATTTTTTGCTAAAAACAGCCATTAAGTCTGCCTCACTTGATGAGGGCCAATAGCATCAGAATGACAAAGGAGAAGCAATAACAGGACACTATTCTCAGTGTTCAGTGGAGGAAAAAAACAACAAAATAGAGGATGAATCAAATCAGAACAATGGAGGGTTATTGTAAAAACCAACAACAACAACATTAAACTAATAATTTAGGAACTATGCAAACAAATGCCAACCTTTCCGTTTTTTTATCCTCTTCCTAAAAAAATGGCACAGGAAATAAACCAATTCTGAAAAGAGGTATGTTTCCACAGAATGATTTTATCTTTAAGCCAGTAGTTTCCAAACAGTTTCAGCTATTAGCATGAGTGGATCATACTCAAGCTTGACCTGTCCAGTAAAATTATCTTAACTAGTTTTACACGGAGAATCTCTGCAGGGGAAGGAGCAAAACTCTGACAGAGCACATGTTCTTCATGTGAAGAATCAAGTAGTAGGTGATATGAAAGACGCCAAGAGGCCAAGATGTTGGAGAGATGCCGCCTGATAGAGCATACAACAGAGTGCTAGGAAACAAAGAAGTAGGTTCATATCATATAAAGCAGCTTCTTATGTCTCTTCCAAAAGAAAGGGTTGACTTTTCTTTCTTTCTTTCTCTTTCTTTCTTTCTTTCTCTTTCTTTCTTTCTTTCTTTCTTTCTTTCTTTCTTTCTTTCTTTCTTTCTTTCTTTCTTTCTTTCTTTCTCTTCAGACTTGTGCTTATCCTTTGTGCTAGGAGTCATATCCACAGTAATACAAGGATTTCCCCACACATTTTATTCATTATATTTTAAATTATTACTTATTATGTATTTTATTTTATTTATAAATGTATATTAATGATTTTAATTCTGTTGTAAACCGCCCAGAGTCCCCCTTGGGGGAGTTGGGCGGTGATAAATCCCATAAATCCAATAAATAAATAAATAAATAAATAACAAATAAACTTGTTTCTGGTACCACAACCAATATATATAGGAATTCCATGGATTTAAGCATAACTTTAAGCAATGTTTAATTTTCAACTCTGGTGAAAACTGTATTTGGGAAAGGATTAATTCAAGCCAGACAACTTGTTTCTGGTGTCTGGCTTGAATTAATCCTTTCCCAAATACAGTTTTCACCAGAGTTGAAAATTAAACATTGCTTAAAGTTATGCTTAAATCCATGGAATTCCTGCATAACAGGATTTTGAAGGACAACAAGCATTTATAAAATTACTGTTTGCCTACCATTAAGAGTAATAGGCTGAAGTAACAACTAATAACAAAGGTTATTGACCTTTAGAATTCTTGGGCAATCTCTGCTTGATTCTACTGAACATAGTATTTGCAGGCTTAAACTCAAATGTGTATCTTGCAATAAAATCTGTATCCACAGAACCTGTTAAATTATGAGGCTAGTCTGGCAGCAGGGCACTTTGGACACTACAATGCTTCACTACCATTATTTTTTTTTCAAGTCAGTGTTGACTCCTGGCAACTGCCTGGACAAGTTTTCTTGGCAAGATTTTCAAAAGTGGTTTGCCACTGCCTCCTTCCTAGGACTGAGAAAGTGACTGGTCCAAGGTCACCCAGCTGGTTTTGTGCCTAAAGCATGACTAGAACTTATGGTCTCTTGGTTTCTAGTCAGGTGCCTTAATCCACTACATCAAACTGGTTCTTTACCACTGATATGCTACAGCACTATTCCCATCACAGATTATTAAAGACCAGACAATCTAATTACCAGAGGTTAGATTTACCATATTGTGTATTTATTTTACAAAAATAGAAAATACCTCTCTGGATTGCAGTGTCGAAGGAGGGTTGAAAAAGGAGGGCAAATTTAGCAAAAGTAGTCTTTAAAGGAGACAGTCATTTTCTACATTACATTCCAACTCTAAAAAGACATCAGAAGGAAACTTTAAATAATTATGTGCCATAAAAACAAACAATATCCGAACGAAGGTGCAATACTAGACCTTCAGCCTCAAATTAAAAACATTACAAGCTAGTCAGAATAAAAGTGATTTTGCTGCCCACCAAAATCTCATCTAGATACCCTTGGAGAAAAATTCTTTAAATCAGCTTCTTCCACAGAAAAAGTCCTATCTTGCATTCTGATCAGCTTTTTTTATTGTTAAGATGTACAGGAGGACCTCTGAAGAGGATCACACCCTACAAACAATTTCATGTAAGAGAAAGCAGTGATCCACATAGCCTTTAGATACCTTTTTACTTGAGGGGGTGTCAGATCTATGTTTTCAAGATAAAGTAGGCATAAAAACAAATATATGTATGCATGTGTGGGAGTTGCAGGGGGAAGTAGCATCTCTTCCCTTTCCTTCCCCTCTTCTCCATTAACCCCTACTGATGCCAAGCCGAAAAGGACCATCATGGCAGCAGTAGCATGTGCTCCCAAGCAATTAAATTATAATGTAATCATATGGCTACACTAATATGCACAATGATCATACACACCCCTTATTTTGCTTACTCAGATGTAAGAAGCAAGGAAAACGGCTTCCTAGTTTGACATAAAGCAGTATAAAGGATCCTTTGGGAGTCAGAGAATTGGAA
The DNA here is from genome assembly GCA_023362775.1 of Charina bottae. Lineage (NCBI taxonomy): Eukaryota > Metazoa > Chordata > Lepidosauria > Squamata > Charinaidae > Charina > Charina bottae. The sequence continues at coordinate 63,128,968 of JALMGJ010000003.1, forward strand.
AAAATGTTTCAGTCAGCTGGTTAGGGTATCTGTTTTGTTTTGCAAAACAAAGGCATCTGCATAAATATTGTCTGGCTAACAGTACCTATGGCAAACCTCCACAGGAGACAATTTATGTAGTAACCTGACTTTTATATACTATGGGGCTTTATCTCAATTCTGCAGCTTGGAATCCAACCTTGTAAAGATTATGTGCAGTAAAATGGAGTTTTGTTCCAAAATTTATGCTTTAGAAGCACAATGGTTAATAGAAAATGAGCCATACATGCAGGGCTGAAAAATCTTCCTACCAGAAGCTTGGCTCATGTCACCTTATCTGCAGAGCCAGCCAACCAGTCAGCTAGATGAACAGCCTGCTCTTCACATCAAGACTTGAGGTCACAGTTTACTGCACTACTTAAAATCTAAAGGGAGTTCTCTATCTAAATAAAGACTCAGCAAACAGGGAATCGGGCAGGTTTGTGAAGTTCCTTTGCCTTGGCAAGCTGTGCATTCAGGTGAAACATTAGCTTTCCCAAGTCTGTTTGCAAAGACTAGACAAAGGGAAAAGCACTTAAAACAGAATGTGGCTGAAAATGTACAATCGCTTACCCAACATTGTAAGAGTGACATACATTCAAATAAACATTTCCGCCCCTCCTGCTCTCTAGAGACAAAGAATATTCATTTTACCAGATTTGGTCTGACTTCTTTTTTAAATAATAATACAAAAAGTATAAGGTCAAGCATAATCACATTATGAGTGTGAAATAGGTGTTTATACTGAGTTTAAAGCATAATTTAAACTTCAGCCTTTTATAAGTTTGTCAAAATTGTTCTGTAAAATGGAAAAGCAGCTGTAGAAAATGAGCCCTGAACACGAGAGCAACTGAGAGAGTTAGAAGCAATCACCCAGCATGTCACCTTGGCCTCTCCTCAGAATAACCATTCCTGGGCTTGGTTAAGGCAGCTTTCTGCCATAAGTGGTCTGTGTATGTATGTTCAGAAGTGGGGATGGGGGTGAGAATGAGGAGAAGGAAGGAAGGAAGATGAAAATGTTCCTTTTAAACAACAGTCAGTTGTTAGAATCCAGACCCTGGGTAGAAATAAAAGGTGGGTTTCACTGCCCATTGAAAGGTACTACACTGATGGGCTTCCTCTTTTTTTCACTTTTAGGCAAAACCCATAGCACATCTCTAAGGATCTCTAACATCACTTTTCTTGGCTGATGCAAAATCTCATCAAAGGGAGCACACGTTGTCTCCTTGAATAACACGGGGGGAAACACCTGTTCTTAATGTAGTACTGGATTCTTTGACCTCCAAACAGAAATCAAGGCTCCTCCTATTTTGAGCTCTGGGAATCAAACAGATATTTGAAAATAGTCTGGCAAAATGGCTTTATGCAACAAACTGCAGCTGGATCACAGCATGAATGGCAACTATTCTAATAGGTTCAGCAATTATCCCTGTTGTAGAGGAGGTGTTGATCAACAGAACTCATGAAAGCTACATCTATTCCAGGCCCAATGTAGTGTACCGCTCACCTGCAAGAGAACAGATCAAACCTAGGAAGAGACACCCACTAATTTTACACAGCCCCAAAGTCTGTCTGTCTGTCTGTCTCTCTTTCTCCCCCTCCCCAGCCCCCTGAATGAATGATGAACGACAGATTCTGACATTGGCTCCTTCAATCTGACCATCACCCACATTACCCCAAAAAAGCAAGAAAGGATCTTCCAGGGCTTGAATTCATGGGCTAGGGATTTTAGTTTCATCATCCCACAAAGCATCATTAAAGTATTCTCTTGCTGCAATGTTGAATGGGTTATTTGAGAGGCAATGGCCACGGAAGAGAAGGGGGAAAGGGACAGAAGCTTGCCTTCTCAAACTTTACCTCGCACATAAAGGTTTGCTGGAGCAGAGTAACGGGTCCCTGCACTGTTTGTAGCGACACATTCATATTTGCCTTGATCCGACTCCTCGCTGTTTTCAATTTGGAGAGCCCCTATGTAGAAACAAAACACAGACAACACTGGTTATAACGAGATGTATGTTACTGCTCTGTACCCTTATTCCAACATGAACACAAGAGAACAGATGATGCCTGGTGCTTCTTGTAGGGTATCTGTGCTTGCTACTATAAAGCATCTGTTGTGCCCAGTCTTCATAGCTTCATAGTCAAACAAGTTATTGATACCTTTTCAGTTGCTTCTTATGTACCACATCAATTTCTCCCATAGAGAAAAGAATCCAGTATTAAAATAACGACGTTCAATATTGGTTTTTTTCCCACAGCAAAATACTATAGTTATATAATATTTTAAATTGTTGTAAGCAGTTCCAGATGTTATATGGACACAAAAACAAAATACAATCCCAATAAATAAACACAGAGTAAATAAATAAATAAATCCAAATGATTCTAACCTCAGTTCACTACCTTCCTTTAACTATCTATTTCAACCTATAAAATACACTTCATTCCACAACAAAGTATCATTAATTTACCCTTGAAAATCTACCAATAGAAAGGGCCACAACTTTTTCACCTTGAGAAGTCCCTTGTTTCTCTTGCGTTTTACACACAATTATACTGCCCTGTCTACTGACATCAACAACAAGCAAGCATCAGTAACTGTGGAGTCCTTGGTGCTCTCAGAGCCTTGTTGTTTTCTTGCGGACGTTTCATTGCCAGACTAGGCAACATCTTCAGTTTCGCACTGAAGATGCTGCCTAGTCTGGCAATGAAACGTCCGCAAGAAAACAACAAGGCTCTGAGAGCACCAAGGACTCCACAGTTCAACCCTGAGCTACAAATATTCTCTTTGATTGGTAAGCATCAGTAAGTAGTACAACCACAGTCTTTTTAGCACTTTGAGAGGCCCAGGTGCAGAAAGTTCATTTGAACATTTTCCAGGCCACACGTTTTCTTCTCACTGTATCCTGTGCCATTGGTTTTTTGTCCACTGTAGTCAATAGTAACTGAAATAACTCTTGATGTTTCATTGGTTTTGCTGCTTTGAATTTTGATCTATTTCAAATTTTAAAATACATTTTGGATGAGTGTAGTGGCAATGCGGAAAACCTTTGTTATTTCGAGGAGTTAGGTGACATATTTTGATTTTCTCCCTCACACAAAGAAGATTAGAGTTTATTTTGAGTTATACTGATGTTTAACTGGCTTGTTTTTATTTCTGTTTGGAATGAAGGGGGAGATAGATTACCCCAAGATTGTCAGTTTAACCATAAGTCCACTCCTCCAACAGCCCCTCCAGCGGCTTGGAATGGGGTGGGGGGGAGATAAGAGATTGTTGTTGTTAGGCACTGGCTTGTCTGTAAAGCTTCCCGGGCTCTTGGATGATGTCATAAACAGGTGCTCTAGCCCCCGAGAAGTATCCCAGTCAAGGTCAGGCCATGCAGCCTCTGTACCATGGACACATGGTCACGGGGTTTGAGGGCCAGACTTTGATAAAAAACCTTAGGATTGTCTTTTGAGGGTGGGAACCTCTGTACAGACGCAGGACGCTGGGTGCTGTAGAACATAATTGGGTCCTTTTGGGGTTATTTCCGCTATCTTGGTCAGGAGGTTCCTGGTAGCAAAAGGGAATAAAGGTATCAGCTTGCTTGGTCTGTCTCCTTCCTTCCTTCCTTCCTTCCTTCCTTCCTTCCTTCCTTCCTTCCTTCCTTCCTTCCTTCCTTCCTTCCTTCCTTCCTTCCTTCTTTCTTTCTTTCTTTCTTTCTTTCTTTCTTTCTTTCTTTCTTTCTTTCTTTCTTTCTTTCTTTCTTTCTGCTATGCTTTTTATGCTTTTGTTTAATCTGCCTAAACTGTGTTTCTGGTTAAACTGTGTTTCTGTTTAAATCCGTTTGCTTAAGTTTATAATAAACCTTAAATTCTCTTTATCCACTGGTGTGCTTATTATCTCTGGATCTAAAAGAACCAATTGTCTGAAGCACCTGATCACTGCTTGGACACTTGGCAGAACGATGAGGCTCCCTCCATGCCACCATTCCTTTTCTTTAAAAAGAGCCCAAGTAACAATCATATCAAATCCAAGCAACCAGGCTGAATACTAAACTCTGCCTAGTTCACATTACGGATAAATATGTCTGAAACAGCATTCCCCTTCCTCCTTCTTGCCACTCATGAATGAACCCTGAATCCTGTTTTGTTGTCTCCCATATTCATTCTAAGGCATAAAATGAATAGACAGTGAATGTAAAAGCAGCCCTGATACTGCTATTCCAGGAATGGAACCTGGTACTTCTTGGGGAATAAATACTTCATTGGTGATTCCAGAAGTTCAGATTCCATAGATGGTAGAAGGCAGCTTTCACTGCTTATGCACACACTTGAACCAAGAGAAAAAGCATTAACCTGTCTGCTTGTCAGAGTCTGAACCCATTTCTGTTTGCCAAAGAAAACAGCACCATGAACAGAAATTGCTGTTTCTGGTCTCCCACTTCAAGGCATGGAGGTTAAATTCAGTTTTCATATTATTGCAATAGAAGGAAAACTAATGTGAATCAACTGCTGTCACCTACATTATTTAGAACAATAAATTGAGACTGTAGCCTAAGTCTGTATGTCAGGGAGAACTAATGAAGTTCATTGTGTTCTGCTATGTAATAAAAATGATATAGAGGGCTCTCTCTATTGTTGCATCAGGACTGAAAAAAATAAAGAAACTGATCAGAGAAGTCTGGCTCCTGCTACCTTCTAGGGTACATTTCATATTTTGTACTTTTAATCAGCCAGAGCTTTTATATCTTGCTGTTTATCAGACAAAGTGTAACAGCAACGATTTTGTGACTTTAAAGATCTGGCCCAGACAATCATCAACTGTTATTACATGTTGTAACAGTGGACAGGGAAGACATAATGGTAGTTTCTTGAGGCTTGTGTTTGGCTTCCACTTTCTCTGAATTTAGAAAATCTGTAAATATGTGTCCCCTCCACTAAACTTTTATAATTGTTGATTAATTTTAGTATTAATTGTATGTTATACTTTTTGTATTTTAATTATTGTTAACCATTCTGAGTACAAAGCAAATATATGAACAGTGACTGATAACAATTGGAGGAAGCACCAAGAAAAAGGACTCCTGATCTTCTGTTCCCTGACTGGGGATATATCTAAGCCCTGGGTAGGTGAGGCCATGTATGTGTGATTACAAAACTCCTCTCTCTAGCATATATACGTACATGTGCTCCACCCTAGGGTGCAATTGGCAGATGAAAGCCACTTGGGTGGCAATGGGGAAGGCTTTATAAAAGATGGCTAGAGGAAAATACTCCGTGGACTTTCCTTTACTCTCTATTTCTCTAGGTAGGGCTAGTCTAGAAATTAGAAATATCCTAGCTTTTGCTAAATCTGCCTTGCCATACTAACACAATTTCTGGAAAGTAAGAAGTCTGAAAAGCAGGAACTGGAAATTGTATGCACAACTTCATTACAGATAAAGTGCAGTATTACAAGCAGCATGTACTAATTCTGGGTAGATCCTATCTTTTATTCCTGAGTGGATCAAAGCAGCAATTCTGTACAGAGTTATAGGAGGGTAAAATTTACTAAACACAAGTGAGAGCCATGTCGGAGTTGCTCTGTAAATATGCATTTCTAATAATCACATGAGCCTCAGAGAATGGCAGCCAAACATCTCCAAGCCCAATTTATTAGCAATTAAGCAAGAAAGGGAATCAACCCAGCAATTTTCCTATTGAAGCTCATTATGATCCTGCTTAATTGTTTCCTCCCTGAAGTTGATGATTGGCATGTCTGAGATCTGGAGCGAAACTGAGTTTCTGTGATTTATTCAAGGGATGCAGTCCCTGACAGATCTACTGAACTGAGCAGTTTTACAAGGCAAATACAGGGATACATTTCAGCCACCAATTTGCCTTATTTAGGTACTGTACATCATACACCTGGCCTTCAAACACCCTCCCTCTTTTATTCCAGTTTAGAAAGGAGGGAGGGAGGGAGATTTGCAGGCTTTGCAGGAAGCAAAATTGCGAAACTGCCAAAGGGTGGCAGTCTCTTAGCAGGGTTAAGCAGTATTAAATTTGTATAACACCAGAAGAATTAGATGAAAGTCTGATCAGCTTTTCTCTGTCAATTTTCAGTGTTTCTGTTTTAAATGCATGTTCCTTTTGCTTTGAACATATGACACTCATATTTGGGTAGGGAAAAGCGTTAAGTACCTACTTTCACTGTTTCCCGTGTATCTGTTATGCCAGCGCATCATAGAAACTTTCATCACTGAGTCACTATAGACCTTTTGTGGCTTTTGGCTGTATCACCAATCTTGGGAGATTACACGGCCATTAAATACTGAAAGTGACTTGGGTGGGTGCCCTGGTGACTACACAGAAGCTTTCGGTGAGGAGGACGACGACACAGGTCGCCTGCCCCAAATCTGACATGACAGCACTTTCTGCTCCAAGAGAACAGAAGATCAGAATATCTCATTTTCCGTTATGTTTATTTCATTATGGCAACAGAGAAAGTGGCATTTGATAAAGGAGGAATGTGTCGGTTCTTCTAAAGAGTCATTTGTTGCGGCCTATTGATCATCCCATGTCCATTCGTCCATTCGTCTATCCTCTTCCCTAATCTGCCAGTCAGCAACTAGAGCCATATGTCTCTGAACAGTCTCTCAAAACTCACCCTGACCTTTCAGCCTGGGTCTCACCTGAAAGGCAAAGGGGGAATGTTAAAAGTGACAACATGCCTCACAAATACAGAGCTCTCAGAAAAATGACAGCATCTCTGCACAGCAAAAGTAAGGCTCGTGGCTGCAAGGCCAACAGGAAGGTTGGTTTTCAAAACAAAATGCCCTGCTTCTCTGGCTGCTTTATCTGATTTCCTGTAACACCTTCATTCAAGAGAGATTGTGTGGCTTTCCCATTCAATGTACCTATCAACTATGAATAATTGAAAATAAACATCCAACTAACTGCAAGCACAATAATCCATTAGTCTGGTCTCATTTCGATCAAATTAATACATCACGGAAATGCAGCAACTTACCTTTAGGAGGACCACAGAACAAATCATTATGTGAGCATAACCTCCCTCCATCAAAATGCTTTCCTCTACCCCTGCTAGAGATCCAGTAGCCTGTATGTCTAACAAAAGGTGTCAGTCTGACAGAAATCCCGTATGAGATGCCAAGAGGTGGCTCTTGGCACTTGGAAAAATGTCGTCGTTGACATTCAAACAGGACACATGCGTTTTAAATAATGTCAGGCAAACTCTTAAAATACCTCATTAGGACTCAGATAGGGAGATTTATGTTTTATGAGATGGATGATTCTCATTATAGCAGTAAGTCCATTCTATCAAAAAGGATGTACCGAACATCTGGCGGTTCTGGTGCCAAGTTGTTAATGTTCTCACTTGTTGGTAAGAAACACATGATAGTTACATACAGGAAAAGCCTGTCAGGTGCGAGTAAAGATTGGGCTAGGAACATGTATAGCTTGGCTACTTAACATTTGGTTTATCATTTTCCTTCAAGATTTATATGGTAGTTATAGATAAATAGTTTAGGAGCTGATAACATTACAGCTGTTAGTCTTGAATCATTCCAAAGAGTAGATGACAATTAGGCCTATTCAAATCAAAATAAAGTTTACCATTTTGCCACGTGACCCAGATTTTCCAGAGAAAACAACTCAATTCAAGCACATTTGAAATAACAATTCACATTTGCTCCAAAAACATTAAACCACAGCTGGAAACATTAATACCCAGCAACAGAACCAGTTCCAAAGAGCTGCTTTATTAACTCGCAGCAATGATTTAGTGAAGAAAGAGAGGGAACAAAAGAAAGGGAAGCATTGGACAATTGAGAGAGTACAATTTAGTGGCGGTAATAAGTTTCAGGAAATTCAGGGGTCAGTCAACAGCAGCAGTTACTGAAATCACAAGAGATCAGGATCACTGTACATAGTACTGATTACAATCTTAAGATTACTTCCAGGGACCACTTTGAGTGTTTAGGTTACAAAAATTACACCACCAGGCTTGGGAATGCAAAGCTGTCACACTGGAGGTGGGCTGAACAACTTAAGATTTAAGATGACCAGATATATGTCTGATTCTTTTACTCTCAACAAATCTTTATGCTACAGTGCACCACAAGGCTGTGTTAAATTTCAGAAAGGATGGGGCTGGCTGATTGTATCTCTTCCCTCTGCCTTCATATCGAAAGGTCTGGTAAACTAGACAGATGCACTTAACCCTCAAAGAAAATCCATGCTTACTTAATGACCCTTCAAGAATTTATTTTCTTTTTAGTTGTTCAGTTTCTGTCAGCAGCAGTACAGAAGAAAGAACATCACTGTTCTCTTGTGAAAATATTGCACCCTTCAGACACACACCACAGTGGATATTTCAGCCCTTCGTGGACTCAGTGCTCCAGATGGTAACTGACTCCGAAAGATCAAAGAGCCCTCTGTGGCATTGCCAGACCTGCACTTTCCACTTCACAAATGTCCCACTGAATAACCCCCTTTGGCCTATGTACCCCTGCAATGGATGATTCTACAAGGTGCCAGACACTAAAAATAAACAACAACAAACACACGTGGGAGGGCATGGCAGATGAGCTTGTATACTTGCAGAGTTTGGAATGAAAGAATAACTGGAGATGACACACTGCTGAAACGTGGATGGCGAAAAAGAAATGGAGTGACATGAATATTTGAGGCACAGTTTAGCATTCTTACCTCTGATTGGTGTACCACCTGGTGAGGTAATTTGAATGCAAATAAGATTAAAGAGAAGCGTTAGTACAACGAGAAAAGGGAGAAAATTATAACTAAAAAGTTTTTCAAAGCTAGAATCTGTATTAGAGCAACAGGAATAATAATTTAAAAAAAAGAAAGAAAGAATGTGCAGTAACATTGCCCTAGATTGGTTAGTAAAGCTCCACCAAGAACACAAAGTCTGACCTCAATTAACATATCCTTGGCCCTCCCAAAGAAGGATGCCGACTACTAGGTAAAACCACTAGCATTCACTGTCACAACTGAAATGGAACAGCAACTGGGAAATGGGTGCCATGCCCTTTTATTCTGCCAGAAGATGGGGCTGTGGGAGCATCAGTGTCAGTGAAGTACAGTAAGCATGTGTGTGTGCACGCACACACCTGTCTGTGAGTAAAGAGAAAAAAGAAGCATATGGTGGTAGTTGGCAGACCAATTCTTGGTTTAAGATTACCTGGACCGCTGGGGACAAAAATCTGATTACGTAACTGAAACTGGAAAACTGAGCAATGAATGTAGGGTAATTCCTGAACCAGGTTCCTCCTGAGCAGAAACTGTTGTCTTGTGCCATTCAGTTTTAAAATATAAATGCAGAGGACATTCTTCTAGCTTTCATTTGGACTAAAGGCTGAGGCATGCCCTTGCATATTTGTGCAGCAGGCCAAGGAGGGAATGCCTACCCTCTTTACAAGGGAGTTGGAAATAATTTCACATGCTATGAACACATCTGATAAAGAGGGCTTAGTAATGAAGCTAGCTGCTTCTACGCATCAGGCAGAAGCACAGCTTCATGGAAGGGTTTGCTCAGTCTTGGCCCTTATCTATAGCATGGCCCAGAGGTGCTGAAAGAGAACTGACAGCAAACTCCCTTTGATCCTGGGTTTTGTCCCCTTGGTCTTATTTTGTGCAAATGGAAGCTGTTAGTAAGGACAGGGAAATTCATGCAGATCTAATTTGTAGGCAGTTTATGGTATGTGTTGGTTTAATGCAGATTTTGCACATCTGAACACCAAGCACTTACCAAAGAAAACTGGGGAGTTTAAACAGACAGAAAGAGAGGGTTAAACAGGACACAGAGCGTCAAATCATGTTTCGTGTATTGATCAATAAATACCAGTAACCATAGGAGTGCTGTGTATCTGAGATTAACTGCTCCCCACATTCCATTATCCACAGCACTGATCACCCAATGGGTAACAAAGAAAGACACTCAAAGAGTTTCTGTAAATACAAAGAAGGCAGATTTTAAGCACATTTAACTTGCCTCTTAAAGAATAGTTAAAATATTTACACTTATTTCCTTCCCTTGCTCTCTCCTAGAACCTATTCCTTTAGGCAGTAGCCGCCACTTTTAATCAGTAGAAGCAGTTCCAGCTGCTTTGTCTGGCATTCTCCGCAGCCCAGATGATGTTATTCCATCTTCACTTTACAGGCTAGATTGTTTTTGCCAATGCTTTTGTTCACAGATAGGTGAAAAAAAGGAAAGCCCATACTGCTGTTGAAAGGGTAGATAATCTCTTACATAATAAATCTGCCTATTTATCTGTTTCTCTAATTATCATTCCATTCACCTCAAAGGAACAGTTCCATCACAGAAGCCTGCATGGCTCCCAAGTCATATCAACAGAAAGGAGGAGGTTATTGCTTGATTCACAGACAACAGAAAAACTGCTGAGTACTCACTTTTCTCCCCAGTCTCCCAATTATTACTGTAATTAAACACACTAAACCCTGACTATCTTCTTCATACCTGCAGTTAACTGACAATGAGACCTTCCACAACAGAATGCAGCAATCAGTCTCCCAGTCAGTGAAACAACACCTGTTTTATGTGGCTCTCAAGAGGATGTGATGCTGATCTTGGAATGCACTCACATAGACACCCAAAGGTCTGGAATTAATTGTCTATACAAACTGAAGAATCCCATACACACTCAAATCTGACTCCCTAAAGTGCAGCTGATTCATCTTTCTTGAGACTTGAACAGTTTAAGATTTTTCTTGCCAGATCCCATGTCGCAGCTATTAAGCAATTAAACAGGATGTTCTTATTTGCACAGAAGTCTCCAGAAGATTTCTGTTAATGGCCAGGATTGCCACATAGATATCTGAATCAGAGGCTTCCAAAGCAAAAATAGGGCATTTCCTTAGAATCCACAGAACCAGAGTTGGAAGGTATTTTAGAAGTAATCTAGTCCAACCCTTTGCTCAATGCAGGATCCACTAAAAACTCTCTGACAGATGGCCTCTGTTTCAAGACCTCTAGTGAAGGAGAACTCACAACTTTGTGTGGCAGCCTGGCTGACAGCTTGTATACAGTCAGGGAATTCCTCCTGATCTCTAGCCTGGACCTACTTTTTACCCATTGGCTTTGATCCTTCCCTCTGGGGCAATAAAGAACAAGTCCACTCCTTCTGTGAGACTGCTTCAGATATCTGAAGACTGCTATATTGTCGTTGCAATACGAGTTGGGCGGTAAAGAAATATCATTCATTCATTCATTCATTCATTCATTCATTCATATATATATCCATCCATCCATCCATCCATCCATCCATCCATCCATCCATCCATCCATCCCTTCAATCATCATTTCTGTAGGCTAAACATACCCAAGTTCTTTAACTATCACTTATAGGGCTTGGTTTCTGGACCCTTTATTGTCTTGATAGCCCTTCTCTGAACTTGCTCCAATTTGTCACTGTCCAATTTGAACTGCGATGTGCAGAACTGAATACAATACTCCAAATGAGGTCTGACAAAGGCAGACCAGAGTGGAATAATTACTTCCCATGATCTGGACTCTGGATTCTATGCTCCTGGATACTTTTAAAGGAGTAAATTTTCAGGATGGACCAGAATTCAGAAGTACCCAGTGTATCGACTGATAAGTTTTGTTTCCTCTACGAGAGTTTCTCATCTGAAGCAGATTCGTTGAACTTCAGTTAACATCACCCCAACTACCAGTGATCAAGCTGATGAAGAATGATGCAAACTGACTCCAACATATTCATCTGAAATACTATCCAGCGACAGGCTTATTAAGAGGGAATGTTGCTCAGTAGTAGAGCATATAATTTTTTCCCAGAAAGTATCCAGGTGTAGCATCTGCAGGTGATCAGATGTCTGCCTGAAACTTGGCACAGCCTCTATGGATTATGGTAGGGAACACTGCACTAAATGGATCAATGATCTGACACAATAAAGATATCTTCTTGGGTCCCATTAAGCTAACACCCCACTTTTAGCCTTATCTTCATAAGTGCATAGTCTGCATTGTACTGCCCTAATACATTAGCAATATTTATTTATTTATTCAATGTATTAGTCACCTCAATCTCCACAGCAATTCCAGTAATTATATTTTACATTTACTGTGGATTTTACATTTGTATACAAAGCTTGCCCAACTTGCTGCTTAGCAAAAGGAATGAAACTCCCAGATATACATTATGTAGTCACTGCTCTATCAGAAATATTACTCAGAACAAGTCATAATCCTGTTTTTCCTTTCCACAATCAGTTATGGAATGCCATCCTTGCGGCCATTTAAATACACATCCTCAAAACTTTGTATAGTCTGTGTGTTAATTCAGCAATATTCTATTCCAAAGAATCCAACAAGCCAGTATCAAGTAATTTCTAATGAGGTACTGTCCAAGAAAGGCTTTGAGGCAATATAATATGATGTGAGCTAGCTTTTTAGTTTATACTTTTTAACTATTTCTGGGGAGGGTCCCCCCCCCTGTTATTAATATGACCAATTTTTCTCAGACAGCATTTAATCTACTGTTCCCTGATAAATGCTCACTTGTTCTTTCCTCCTCTGAGATGTATGGCAAGTTTGTTCCAGAACAGGGAATGTCAATCTCCCACAAAACTTCAATATGGCTTGCTGTACACAAGCCATTGCCTTACCTGTAAAACTATGTGAGACCAAAATAAAATCCTTGGCCAGAATAACTGATTTGTCAATTAAAAACAGAGATTAGTGAGCACCAGCCTGTGTTATTATTTGATACACTATTATTTATAATCTTTGACTATTAACATTTGCTATTACAGCTCTAGTTACTTTCCAGACTGATGCTGTGTGACTCTTAATAAGTGAGATATGCCACTTTTCATTTAGTAATCCATTGTCTTCCCCTGCTAGAGACTACGGCCTGATCCACACAATACATTGTCCTGTTTATTTGGTTTTAGGTTAGTACAAGGGTACAATCAAAGCACTATGGTTTATAAAAGATGTTTTATGGACATATTCACATAAACTTATTGCTTTTTATCTATTGCTGGTGTATATGTTTTGTTCATATCTCAGTTTATTAAACTCTAATTTAGCCATAAGGGCATGAAGTATACAGTTTTGTTTTCCAGCATTACCCCATGTCTTGTCTCTGGGTCAGCACCTATTCTTATTTTGACATTCATTTTTTAGCCAAGTCCACTGTGTTTTCTGTATCTTGTTGGTTCATTAATATCATTACTTTGATATAGTTATTGTTACAATTTTCTCCTTGGCAATAAAATGTTTAACATGCTTTTATGGTGCTTCAAAGCATTATTTTATGAACAATAGCTTCAACACTGAATGATAGAGGCATGTAACAGAAACACAAACAACTATAATCACTGAAGTTTTATACCACCAATCAACTTGGAACAGAGATACATTATTGACAGTCTTTTCCAGAACCCTCTTCCTAGTTTATTTTCCTTTCCTTGCAGATAAAGAAATAAAGTGGGAAACTATGCATAAGACAATCCTTCCACAACTGTCCTACATTTTGAAACCAACATCCAAAATAGTTGAAATAAAATATTTAGTCATGTATGTAACTTTGTAAAGTCCCATATATTTAATCATATATATCTTTAATCAAACGTAACTTGAATGTGCAAGTTACAGCAATCTGCCCCTCCTACCTTGTCTGAATTTTAAAAATGTATTATTATTGTATTTTGGGAAGTAGGCTTCTTTTTTAAGTATTGTCCTGTTCAGATCTCTATAATCAATATAAAACTGCAGGGGAGTTTCAGTCCAAACCTGCAGTGGTTTTAAATACATTCAGTAAATGCATGAAAGAGAACTGAAGGCTTATTGAGATGATGTTTACAATATAAATGTACTCCTAAGCACTGTGATACCATGTTCCCAGTTAAATCACAGTTGTGGAATACCTTATCCTTCTGTATGATTATGGGAAGATGTACTGTTACAAGTGGGACATAGTTGCTGTTAAGAAAAATTGTATTTATTACCTCTTTTCAGATACAAATAATTGGGTAGAGAGCAGAATGATGCAATCTATAGCATGCAGATCCTAGAGAGCTCTGCCCAATTTCCCCCACAGACCAGTCCATTAATTTGATGATGAGAAAACTATTATTAAGAGTGCTGGACAGCAACATTGATTGGAATTGCTAGAGGCAGGGACTCTGAACTCACAGGAGGCAAAGTCATTTGATGACATAGGCTCAGGTACACAGATGATACTCATCTCTACATCTCAATTGAGGCCAAACAGGTGATGCTCTCAAGCTGCTGTCCCAGTTCCTGGAGGATGTTAGGCTCTGGATGGGGAGGAACCAGGTGGCATGACTTTTGAAATCATATGATTCCAGGGAGATACCATCTTTAGTTCGGGATATGGTTGTGATGTTCCTGGTGTTTATGATGATATGCTGTATGATGAGATGTTTTGATCTTTATTTTATATGGTTAACCTGATTTACAAATCTCAGGTACATAAACTCAGAGTTGTTAATGACTCTAGTAGCCTATTGACCTAGTAAATAAACTTCACCCTTCAATGGTCCTGGACCACTGGGATAAGCTTCCCTGTTGCTATTAGTGAGCTTGATGAGATCTGCTGAAGAGAGGGCAATATTAAAGTCTAAACCTGATAGATTGTGCTCCTGATAATCCCATGTGCTGAAACTTCTTTTCTTCACAATAATCCTGTATGCGCACGTGCATGTGTATGTATGTACTGTATATGTATATGCATGTGTCTGTATCTGTATCTGTGTCTGTGAGCACATGTGTGAGTGAAAGAGAGAGAGAGATTAAGATAACGTGGATATAATATGTGTGCTTTCTGGGCCCATCCACACATTCTCTGAAAGGAGCCATGTAAGTGCTTAATCCTAAAATATGGCCACTGTAATACTGGAGAAGAAAAACCTTGCAATGATTAAGCCTTACATAATTCTGTTTCTAAAGTAAAGAAGAAAAAAAGACTTTTATTTAGAAAGCATTATCCAAGGGGCATGAAGGAAAAGAGATGTCCAGAGTGTTTCCTTGATACTTAGAAAATACCATTCCACATAGCAGTGAAAATCTTATTGATTCTGCAAGCTGGAAGAAGGAAGTTATTTTTCCATTCTGTCTGAAGAAGCAGTCTTCAGCAGCTAAGCAGGTACAATATTGCTGCCTCTATTACAAGTTTCAGACTTAGAAAGTTTTTTCTTGTTGTTAAGAGAAACAAACTACTAGACTCTATGAGTGAAGCTTAAGACACATTTGTTTGAAATTAAATTTAAAAAATCTTAAGTTTCATTAGCATCCACTTAGGATCTTCATGAATATACTATTTTTGCTTATCCAAATTCCAATCTGTCCTTACAAATAATGACCTCAAACTCTCTTCTGAATAAGTGGTATTTATTAGGCTATATGGTAAATATTGGTTTATCATACAGCTGAATAAATTCCCTCTCAGACCTGCTATGTCTCCTTCAGAAATTAAATAACCAGAGAAAACTAGAATAGTGTATGAATACCAAGTGAAATTCTATGGAAATACGCTTGCAATACAGAAGGAAAAAAAACAGTTGAAATTTAGGACACAATGGCAGTGCTAAACGTGTTTTGTTTTTAAACTCAGGTTTTCCTCTTCAGCTTGCTTACCAGCAATGGAATAATGTGCAGGGAATGTTGCTGGGAGTCCATCATGTGCTCAAGTGCTGCCCTGCTCATTTGCAATCCCAGATGCAGAAATGTATTTAAAAAGCATGGAGAATAAGTATCCAAAGGCATGCTTCCCTAATGCTGCTGCCTGTGTAGCACCTTTCAAGTTAAATTAGTGAGGGTGTTATTTCCTTTCAGCACACACATCTTGAGATTAAGGTAAAGGTCACTGTGAAATTACACAAACTGTACATATATCAGTGTAATTATTGTTCATTGTTCTATATGGAACAGTGAAGAGAGAGCTCAGTGTCTAACAGATGCCAGCAAGGGGCTAAATATAAACCCATAAGTGAGGAGTATACTTTGAGATGTGGGTATTGATCACAGTGGCTATGGGTGTGCATGGTTCCTTGACTGAGGCAGATACCCCCGTTACAATTGCAGCAAGACTCCCGTTGCTTCTCTCCCTCCCTGACATCACTGATACAGCTTTTTATTACCAGTGGGCAGCAGTTCAGGAGAAGATAATAGCATCCTTGGAATGTTTAATTCCTTTTAGTACAATCAGAAACCAGACTGAAATATTTAAGTTATTAATAATTTATATAGCATGATTTAAAGGCGTGGTATGTTTTACAACCTTGATCTTCTTACTCATTCTTGTAGAATCTCACAACATCTTTTAGCTGAAGAAGATTTTCAGTGCTGATGTTAAGGCTCTATAGCCAGTGGGTATGACTGTTCAGAATTTAAAACTCCCAACTTCAATGTCAAAGCTTAGTGTCTGGATGCAAAATCATGTTTCAAAATTACGATAAATATTTCAAAATTGACTAGATGTTCTTAATTACCTCTGTCCACGGACTAACTGAGCAATCATTTTTTTCAACCTGTAAATTCTAAGTGGTGCAGCTAGTAATGTGTGTTCTTCTTTCCTGAAAGCAGAATCCAATAATGGAGTTGGAGAGACACATTACATAACAGAGATAGCAGAGGTTCAGGATATGAAAAGCTTTTTACCTGAACGAAGCTGCTTGATCCTGCCATTGCTAGCGGCTGTGTCCACAGGAAGGAAATCTTTGTACCAGGAGATTTCGGGGTCAGGGTTGCCGCTGGCAGCACAGAGCATTGTAGCTGTGCGGGCCTTCTCTACTACCTTGAGCTGGGGACCCATATCTATAATTGGAAAGCCAGGAGGAAGTTGGTTCTCTACAAGAAAAAAAAAGAAAAGAAAATCCCATTAATAGTCAATGATGGGAAAACAGGAGGCGAGTTTCCCATACTCTAAGCACTAGACAATTAGTACTATGATACCACCTTCCCAGGTTAATTGGCAGAAGACATTTCCTTGACCTGGATTCTGGACAGTAAATTGGACATCAGTACAGAATAAAGCAG
Organism: Charina bottae; assembly: GCA_023362775.1. Lineage (NCBI taxonomy): Eukaryota > Metazoa > Chordata > Lepidosauria > Squamata > Charinaidae > Charina > Charina bottae. Next base: position 63,146,039 of record JALMGJ010000003.1, read on the forward strand.
CTCAACTGCTCTGTGTATGTCTCTGTGAACGTTTACGCAACACGCATGGACAAAACGGACAAGTATCTTTTACTGAACTCTTCTGGACTCTTGTTCTACTCTTCCAGCACCAGATATGATTATTAAAAGACCTGAAGAGCAAATGAATATTAGATTAACAAACCAAAGTAACTGCAACAAACAGAGGCTGGATAAGTCATCTATTGGGGACGGCGCAGTGAATCCTGCAGTGTGCAGGGAGTTGGACTTGAATGACCTCTTAGTTCCCTTCCAAACCTCTGATTCTAGGGTGCACATTAGGAAATTGCCCAAAACTCTTCCAGAGAGTTGAAGATACCTGAGGCGTGCTGAAAATGTGTAATGTATCTCCTTGCCCTGGCTTACTGCTCATGTACCACGGTGGTGCACCATTTTTAAAAATCTATAACAGAGAGAGAAAGAAGTAATTCTGGTGATAGTGGCTGCACTATTCTCACAGATAAGCGTAGGAGGCTCTCTTACAGAAAGTCCTCAAGTGCTGTAGAACAGCCTTTTGATAAACAACTGCCAAAGTGAGCTCATACTTCCAAGGCAAGTGAACTATTTTCTTCTAAACATAAACTGCAATCAAGATAGGCAAACATATAGGAAAAGAGCCAGAACATAAAGGTTTTTTAAAACGCCAGAAATCAAAATCTTTGTTTGCAGATGCTTAAAACAAAATCAGAGACAGTTTTGCCAGTTTTCCTTTTTTACCTTCAGCAGATATGCTAATTTGGACAAAGACAAATATTTGCTTTTATGGACTATGGTTAAGCCTTGCATTATTACAGCTTTTTGAATACTTCTTTGTAAGTTTTCTAAAATAAGTAAATATTCATTTATGTAATTGATTAATTAAATAAGCAAGAAAAAAACAGTGCTTATAAACATATACCAAATGCTCAGCCACTACTTCTGGGTAACTATGGCTTCTCTAGTGCCATCTACGATTGAAAATGATGCATGCAGGATTATTTACCTCTCTGAACAGTCCCAACACTGTACATTGAACAATGACCTTAGCATCCTAAATTCAAAGACTACATTACAGAGATCAAGACTGGCCTGAATATAGTACGCTTCATCTGCATCAACCTTTCATGTCTAATGTGCATATTCATAATCTTTGTAATGTTTTCAGCTACTCAAAGCTTCAGTACTGGCCTTGTCCTGTATTTTCTGTATCTCTAAATGATCAACTTGCAGGACCAAACTGAACTATTCAAATATTGACACTAAATACCATCCCATGACATCCTATTAAAAATCCAAACACAGCCTCCACATTTCAATGTTAGGGTTTTACAGCATGAGGCAACATAATGGATTGCAATCTGGCTTTGGTGTTCAGAAGGTAAGGGGCTTGGATGAAGAGCTACCTTTTTTTTTTTAAAAAAAAACGTATTTTTTTAAAAAATACAAAAACGTTATTGGAGCTTAGTAAGAGCTTAAGCCATTTTGTATCTCCCAGTCCACCCTCCCCAGAAATCTCTTCTTTACCAGCAACAAAAAAATCTCTTTGTATAAAAGGTACCACTGAAAATGAAAGTTTTTTTTTAAAAAAAATTGCTTTCTCTTTATTTTGCGAGACAAAAGGTACACACCGCTTAACTGGAAAGACACCAGAGCCAGCATTCATTGACAAGAAGCGGTAGCACTCATTTAACCACAACACACACTCCTCTACGGTTCAAATTTTAACAAAAGCAGGAATATACAAGAGTATCACGAGACACAGCTTAGCTTGCAAGGCAAACACAAAGAGGAACAAACAAAAACTCTCTTCGAACTAGCCAAGTGTGCCTGATTTACCTTGCTGCTGGCAATATAAAGTAGGCAGTTAAGCCAGGGAGGCCAAACCCTCCAAGTGATCAAATGTAATCCCTAAACCTTCTATATTATTTCTTGGTTTTTGTGAGATAATATTTGAAGCAAAGAATCAGTCAATTCATGTTTCTCTGTGCATCTACACAAGTGCTCACAGAAAACACAATCTAAGTATCCATTCTTTATATATGATTTATTTATTTGGAGCATTTTTATACTGTGCCTCAGTGAAAAACCTCAAGGTAGTTTGCAAACTCAATAAAACCAAAATAAAAACACTCTAGTAAATGAACTGGGGGGGTTAATGGCAGGAAAAGCCAAACTTAAGTATAGGGGCCTGGGATACAACAGAAGGAAAGTCTTTCTGTAGGACATCATCATCATCATCATCATTGGCGATCACTCGTAGCCGAGTAAGATTGTCTTCCAAAGGTAAAATTTTAACAGTGGATCCGTAAGTGGCTGTAAAGGCCAATTCTGGATCCGCACAACCTCCCACAGTGAGGGCATAGGTTTCTGGGTGGGAGACGGTCATGATGAGGGTTTGCCTGACGTGCCTTCCTTTTAGCTCTTTTCTCCCTTTCGCCCTGTACTCGTGCTTCTTCAAAGTCCATAGCGCCATTAATAAAGGCTGACCTCCAATTGAAACGCTCATGAGTTAGGGCTTCCCAGTTCTCAATGCTGATATTACATTTTTTAAAATTAGCTTTGAGAGTATCTTTGAATCTCTTTTGCTGTCCACCGTTTTCCATTCTTAAGTTGGGAGTAAAGTAGCTGCTTTGGAAGACGATGGTCAGGCATTCGAACAACATGGCCGGTCCAGCGAAGTTGATGATGGATGATCATTGTTTCAATGCTGGTGGTTTTCGCTTCTTCTAATACGCTAACATTAGTCCGCCTATCTTCCCAAGTAATTTGCAGAATTTTTCGGAGGCAGCGTTGATGGAATCTTTCAAGAAGTTGGAGGTGGCGTTTGTAGAGGGTCCATGTTTCACAGGCGTACAGAAGGGTTGGTAGTACAATGGCTTTGTAAACAAGCATTTTGGTCTCCCTGCGAATGTCCCGATCCTCAAACACTCTACGCTTCATTCGGGAGAAAGATACACTCGCAGAGCTCAGGCGATGCTGAATTTCAGCGTCGATGTCGGCTTTTGTAGATAGATGGCTGCCGAGATAAGAAAAGTGGTCGACATTTTCTAGTGACACACCTTTAAGCTGGATTGATGGCGCTGCAGAGGGATTGGTTCGAACTTGCTGGTAAAGCACATTGGTTTTTTAAATGTTAATCGAGAGGCCGAGCTTTTCATATGCTTCTGCAAAGATGTTTAGGATAGTTTGAAGATCTTCCTCGGAGTGTGCACAGACTACGTTATCATCAGCATATTGAAGTTCTATAACAGAAGTTGTAATTACCTTATTTTTTGCTTTCAGCCTACTAAGATTAAAAAGCTTTCCATCTGTTCGATATATAATTTCGATATATAATGTTCAATATATAATATATAGGACAGATGCTACTGTCACCATCAAGCTGCAGTCTCTAAATCAGGGCACAGAGCAGAGAACTTCCCCTGAAAATCACAGATGCCTGGGAGGCTGATATAAGTGGAGCCATTCTTTGAGGTGACCTTGTCCTGAGTTATTTAGCTTTTGCATGCTAAAATATCAACATTTAATCTGGCTCAATGGCAGCCTGACAGCCACCGCAGACCTTTTAGCACAGTTTTAATTTGTGTGTGGTGTGGCACCCCAGTCAGTACTCCAGTTGTCTGCACTCAAGTAATCAGTCTAGCAGTAACATCTGGAACAGCACAACAGTCCCAAGAGAAGCCTCATATGGAGCACATTACATTACTCTAGTCTTGAAACTACCAACCTACGAAGCTATGCATGAGCTATTCGTGTCTAGGAAAAGGGGCAGTTGGTGTACTGGCCTAAGCTAGCAACAGGTACTCCACAGGTACTCCAAGCAAAAAGCTAACAGTAGGTGCTCCCAGGTCACTTGGGTCTTCAGTGCCAGGGATGGATACAAGAGCACCCCCAAACTGAGGATATGGGCCTTAAATGGGAATGCAACCTCATTTAGAGTAGCCAATTTTCCTAGGTCCTAGACCTAGGAACCATTCATCCACAGTGCTTCCATCTTCTCAGAATGCATATTCAGCTTATTAGCCCTTATCCAGTTTATCAATCCAGTTTACCATGGTTAAGACCTGATAATTGCAATCAAGCAATTACCAGGTCTTAACCATGGCAGCCACAGCTCCAGGAAAAGATACAATGCAAACTAAATCTTTTAAATGTTTATTGACTCACTTTAGAATATCTCTGTTCATAAAAATGTCACTTCGCACTAATAATTTAATAAGATGGCAGATGCAGTGAAACTCATCACACCGACCTCTTCCATATCAGCTGTTATATCAAAATTCAGTAATAGTGATCTCTGTAGTCACCTCATCTTGACAACAACACAGATGTGGTGGAAGAACTTCTATCTGTTGATACTGCAAACAATTCAGCACTACTCTCATATAAAAGGGGAGAAACTATTTCACCCTGTTTTCTGACATTCTCCACAACTTCTCATAGGCAGTCCTCTTGCTTACTCCAGGTTTCTGAAATAAATAGAAATAAATAACTCCCAAAATAGCTTTTTGGGTTTTCCTGAAATGAGAAAGAAAAGGTAAGAGTTGGGGTCTCTGACATGGCCCCAGAGGCATGAATTTGCTGAAAGACATCTCCCTTGGCATTTTACAGGCTTTGCCCTATGACTTGTTTACATTTTAAAGAAATTACTATGATTTTAAAAAACAGGAACCTGGTCTGCCCAAAGTAAAGTGTTAGCCTCCAGCATCATATTTCTTTCCAAGGTAATCTCTGAACCCACATGGGCCTCAGATGTTTTTTTTAAGATAATAAACATTACAGTGGCCGAAACTCAGTTGTTTGCTTGGAAAGGTACCCATTTGTTACGAAACGAAACGAAACGAAACGACAAAGGTAAGCAGGGTTAATATAGAGCATTGTTTAGGAGGAAGAGGAGGCAGAAGGTAAGATATGGTAAAACAGTTCTTTATAATTGGGTTTGTTCCTGTGGCAGCTATTTTAGATACAGTATGTTAAAGACCCTACGCAGGAATTTTTGAAATCTGTCTCAAAGATTCTGGGGGATCCTTAAGCCTAGAGGGATTTGATTCCTTTTTAACATCCACAACCAATAATACTGAACAACTTCATTCTCAGTTCTAAAAGTTAATTTTTTGTTTTGTTTTTAGGTTCCCAAATAAAACATTTTACAATGTTTTGTACCTGGTCATAGATGTACAGAATGAAAAAGCATGAAATATTTGACAGATGACAATTTGATACTACTCTGGTATTATAGAGCACAAAATCTGGGTGAAAACTTAAAGTATATTATAAGGGAAATACAAAGGAAATTAATAGGGTAACTAACAGACACAAAACTAACAGGATTGTTGCTTAGAATATACTCAAGAGTAAATATCAACAATTAAGAATATTCACGGTAATAAAAATTCCAGCAAGTGCCTATTTGAAATCCACAATATGACAAAAATTAAAACAGTATTCCTCTCTGAAATTTCTGAGGGAACAATGTTTCCCATTTACAGAGGGGGAAAAAACTTACTATGAGATTGTGGTCCAATTCACATTTAGTTAACAAAAAAAGACCACTTATTTATTATGTTAAATCCATGCTGTAGCTTCCACAAACCAATTCCAAACATGGGACATAAAGAGTGACTTTAAATTCTGCCGGTTTTCATTATCAGTGATTCCTAAAGGACAAGGGAAGGTCCTAAGGACCCAACAAAGATAAATATGGAAAGGGTTGGTAGCTAGCAAATGAAAGTCCCGTTGTGAAATGGCAGAAGATGTGAAAAAAAGAATATGGAGCTTAAGGAACAGATTGGTTAAGGCCAGAGATAGGATCGCTATCTTTTTTTCCTGACACACTCTCCAGCCTTTTAACAACAGAACAACAGGTACTTGACAGATGCAGTTCTTCTCTTTTCATTCCATGTGGGGGAGGTAGGAAGAATTGCCCTGTTTCTTTTTGCCTGGCACACAGCTGTCGAGATATTCCCCCAGGTACTGTCTATATATTTCAAAGTTCTCGAGAAATTCAATACTGTATTATATATCATATTGATCCCATAAGAATATGAAAACATAAGAAGAGCCATACCAGAGTAAAGGTCCATCTCATCTGGCAATGGCACAGGCATGCTGTCTATAGATTTATGAATTAACATTTGCATTTGCATCCACTATCATGGATATTATTCTAACAAAATGTATGCAGTGCAAACTATACATCATTATGTTAATACGTTATATCTTGAAAGAAAGTCTTGTCACCATACTGTAAGAACAGAGGCTTCTCAAACCCCGTATGTTGATAGGTTAAAACCAGAAACTACACACAAAAAAGGACTGGAAGCCGCAGACAGTGACAGAATTATGGACTACACAAAGCAGAAAACTTTTCAGGGCAAATAATTTCAAGTAAATGATGCAAGTTATATGAGGAGTCTTCTGACTTCCGGTGAGCGCCATGACAAGCTAGATGTCCCTGCCATAGTGGGACAGCGTTTAGGGTAGAGATCGATGGCTGGATGCTGGATCTTGGCCAGCAAAATCTCTCTGGAGAAAGGAGAGATTGTGAGTTTGCCCACATGCACTCTAGACAGCTGCGTCTTGGGAGTACACTGCAGGAACCGAGGTTTTGTGGTCATCTGATGAGTCGAGTGGCTGGGAGTCAAGGGTTATCATCTAAGCTCACCGTTGTTACGCAGCCTTTTATGGACGAAAAGCTTGACTGAGTCTCATTCCTTAATCACTTTGGAATTATATCTTACAGCTTTGGAAATATCAAGATCCTTCAGAATGGCAAGTTTTTATTGCATTCACCGGGTTAGTCTCCTTCTCCTTAGTGAAAGAAGTTTTAAATAGTTTTTAAGGACTTGGAAAAATATTATTATTTTTGGAATAAACAGCAAAAGGGTGTTTAGAGTGTTGATTTTGGAAAGTTAAAAATGGACTAAGGGTCCAGATGGATTTGGAACAAAAAATTTAAATTAATTATAAAAATCCTTCCTGTGGGAAACTGTAGTTCAGAGCTTTCGAAACTGTGTGTTGTGACACAAAAGTGTGTCACCACACACAGTCTGGTGTGTCGCCACACAACCCGGAAGTGCTGATCATCATCAGCGCTTCCGGGTTTTCCCGCGGTGACACACCAATGGCGGCATGCAAAAACCGAAAGTGGCAGCAGCGCTTCCAGGTTTTTGCGTGCTGCCGCAATGGCGGCACTTCCGGGTTTTCCCGTGGTGACACACCAATGGCGGTTGGTGTGTCGCCGCGGGAAAACTTTGGAAAGCCCTGCTGTAGTTGTTTGGGTTCTTTGGAAAAAAAAAACATGATAGGATGGGACTTTGAAGGTTGGACATTAGAGGGAACTAGATGAAAATAAAGATTACAATTAAAGGAGAAGAATATTTAAATTTGACTTGTTAACAAAGAATGGAGCAAAATAACAGTGGATGCTTTGAAGAATATTTTTGAACAATGGACTCAGAAATTAATTTTAAGAATGTCTGATACCATAGATCAGTGCTTTCCAAACTCCTGCCATTGGCGACACACCAACGGCAGCAGCGGCGGTGCGGGGGTGCGCGCAGCGGTGGTGTGCATGGTGGCGGCAGACTCATGTTTTCCGCTAAAACCCGGAAACGCTGATGGCGCGCCGCTGCCGTCGCCGCCACGTGTGCCGCCGCTGGGGCGGCGGCAATGTGCCATCACCACTTCCGGGTTTTGCCGCAACACACAGTTTGGAAAGCTATGCCATTGTCAGGGAGACTCTAGAGAGCAGAGAAGAAGGCTGGACAATAGATAAGAAGCGAGCACGTAGCTCAGAGAGCCTAGCCTATTTTCCCAAACGTCAGAAAAAAACTCCGCCCTAGGGTGAGCTGATATACTTGGGAATCTTCAGGCACTGTTAGTTTAGCAGGATTTTGCTTGTAGGTATGCAATAAACACTAGAGACTAGATTCCTGGCCTCGGCGTGTTATTTCTGCATCTACACACGACAGCCATAGATAAATGGTGTGTCAATGATGTCACAGAAGAACAAGTGATACCGGACAAGACTGAAATTAATTTGAATGTGGATTTAAATGCGACAAGTTACAAGAATGATATGAAACAAGATGATATACTGGTCATACAAATGAAACCGGTTGATGTCTTAATAATTAAAGGGAATGTACAAGTATCAAACCAGAAGAGTGATTTGGATAACCTTTTCTTACTGGATGTACAAAAGAGATATGTTAAAGTCTTGAAGGATTCTCTGAGAAGGGACAAAAAAAAGAAAAGAAAAGAAAAGAAATCAAGCCCTAGGACATTATTTGAAGGGATTAAAAACCAAGATTGTTAAAAGTAGGGAAAAAAGGAAGGAACACAGAGTTGGTTTATTTGATCAAGGTTAAAATAGATATGTAGTTATTTCTGGTAACCCTTAAAGGACTTCTGCTGATAAGGAATGAATGATGAGGCTTTTGGATTTTGTTGATAGTTAAAAGATGAGATATGGGATGAACAGAATATTTGTTATATTTTAAGAGATGATGATAAATTACTAAAATTGTTTATACGTGTGATGAAGGGGGAAGTTATTTCTTTATATACTTCCTTTTTTCTTCTTATTCTTTTTTCTTTTTCACACTTTTTTCTTTTTATTCTTTTATTTTTTTGTAGTTTTTATTAGTTTTTATGTTTTCTAATTGTAATCTTTAATAAAAATTATTATTAAAAAAGTTTGAACTGAGTCAATTGCTAGCATTTCAAAGATCTCAGAATGGCATTAATATAGGATTCCTTTACAAATTTCAACTTTATCATATATGTATGTATGTATGTATGTATGTATGTATGTATGTATGTATGAATGATACAGTATCACTGCGAATAAAATTAGCAGTATATATCTGGAGAGACAAATACTTATGTGATTGGGAAAAGCATGCTGGAAATGATTTGCACTGCTAGTGAGGATTGGATAGCACTTTCCTCAAGAGAGAGAACCACCCCTCCAGTTTTAGAAGCTATAATTTGAATACTTCTGAGGCATGATTAATCACTAAATTAAATGGATATCAAATTTGTCCTTTTTTGACTAAGTAAGTATTGATAGCTCAGTTCCAAGGATTTTCCAGATCAATCTCAGTCAAGATTTATGTTTCAATTCAGAAAAGAAATGACTTCAGTTGCCCTGGTGCATGATCTAGGACTAGAAATAGACATGGGAAGTATGGGTCTACTGATTTTTCTGGACATCTCAGCAGCTTTTGATACTATAGCATGGTTTATCATCAAATTGCCTCTCTCTTCAGTTACTGTTGAGACCAAGACTTGAGAGCTTTTGGTATTAATGCATATTTGTTCAGACAGATTTTGGGTGTTACATCTATACTGTGCTTTCAGTTCCATTCTCCTATTAATGTCATGTATTATTGTGTTTTTAGCTATTTTATGGCTTCAAATATCTAGGTTATTTAAAGAGGTTTGACTCAATTTTGTTCTTATCATCATCACCACATTACTGGTATATTCCTTTAATTGTTTCTTGTCCCTTTCAAGAATACTGGTTGCCACTTAGCTTCTGGATCCAACATATCTGGGTAGGAACATTCACTCATAATTTATTTTGTCATCTCTTTAATTCACTTCATGCTACTTTCAGCATTTCAGAGAAAACACATTATGTTTTAAAAGTAAATTATCAGATTTTGAGTAAAAAAGCATTTGTTAATGAAAAGTTTACATTTCTAAGATTGAAACACAAAACATATGCCAGTGATTCTGCTTCCTGAATATTTGGCTTTTGTCTAGTAACATCATGCTGGAGTTCAATTAAGGCCACATGATCAAGAATGGAACAGCAATTCAAGAGCCAGACAAAAGGCTGTGGTTTATGGCAAGTTGTTTAGGTGTAACTACAACTCAAGCGAGAGCCAGTGTGGTGTAGTGGTTAAGGCATCAGGCTAGAAACCGGGAGACCATGAGTTCTAGTCCTGCCTTAGGTATGAAAGCCAGCTGGGTGACCCTGGGCCACTCCCTGTCTCTCAGCCCTAGGAAGGGACCAAAAGCAAATCAGGAGACTGAGAGTTCTAGTCCCGCCTTAGGCACAAGGGCATCTGGATGACCTTGGGCAGTCACCTTCTCTCAGCCCTAGGAAGGAGGCAATGGCAAACCACTTCTGAAAAACCTTTCCAAGAAAACTGCAGGGACTTGTCCAGGCAGTCTCTGAGAATCAGACACGATTTAACGGATTAAAAAACAAAACAGAACAACTCAAGTATAAGATATTTATGAGCAACTGTCTCACTCTGTGTGTGCATTTACAAAACACATTCTTAAAACATATTGCCAAAATGGGAATAAATGGAATAATTTGTGGAGAGTGACCCAATTAACTACGGTGAACTAGTGATGTCCTGTTCCTGTCAAAGTCATGCATATCCTAACAGCAACTGTGCGTCAGGTCCATAAAGCAAGGGCTTCAAAAGCGGTTTGGCATAAATGACAAAGAAAGAAACAAAAGGATTCAGGTTACTGTTAGCAACAGAAAACAACACAAATAGGTAGTAGTTTATAACAGCCCTGCCAGCAGACTGTGGTGTGGCACTCTGAAGAGATATACTGAAAGTACACTTTCAAAATGCTCCATTCTGAGTGGAATGCTTTTAAGGGGATATTCTCTAGGGACATGAAACAACAGACAATAACAAAACATAAACAAACAGCAGAACATAAACAAACTGTTCATAGAGACATACATAATCCTTAGCTCAAATGTCTCAGGCTATCTGCATTCTTAAAAAAGAGAGAAAAAAGGTACCAATAAAGAAAAAGACTGGCAAACTTGGAGCGCCCATGAACCAATTTGCTAGATGAATTATACAAGATGATTCACATTATTATACTTCTGTGCTTTCCTTCTACTATATGCAATTCTGTCCATATTATAAGCAACAATTTAATTGAACAGTTGGATCGTTGGTGGCTCTGACATGGAACTCATTCATATATTATATACATTGACTCAAAAGAAAGGGATCAAGAGGCTTGGGAAATACCCAAACTAATTGGTTTGACAGAGAAGACAGAATGAATAATTGCAAGTTCTACATAAAGAGCAAAAAAATAGAGCAAGTAGCTGAATTTATGTACCGTGGTAGAACATTTACTAAAAATGGGAAAATTGATGGAAACATTGTAAGACATGCTAATGCCACACTTCCCAATCAAACCAATTTTCTCACATCAACTGGTAATTCCTGAAAAGAATTCTCCCCCCCCCCCAAGATTTCAAGTAGAAACACCTGAGCATTTGGTATTTGGTGTGATTTTGGACATTTTTATTTATTTTTTAAATTCATTTTGGAGTTTCATGGATGCCATGTGGAAAGGTTAAGTATGCCATGCTGCCTAAAAGTGACATATTACCAGTCCTTGGCTTATCTGGCAGTCTTCAAAGTACTCACTGATGATGCTGTGGTCTGCATAAAGGAAGAGACTGAGAAATGCTGGTTTAGAACATTAATTGATGTATCCAATATTTCAGCTGGCCACTTTAGCACAAAATAGGTAGATCCAAATCTTGATTCAGTCCTTGGGGAGATCTTTTCATAAGGAAACATTTGGGATTCTACAGAACCACCCCTCACCCCCGTAACTGACAGTCTGAAGGAACCAACTGTAGTCTTTAATCCTGTCTTAAGTCTTGCCGTGATCCTTGATTCTCTGCCTTCATCTCTTGGCTGTTAAGAGACAATTCAGAGATAGGAAACATACAGATTCGGTTGAAGTATCTGTCAGACCGTATTCTCCAGAGATTTCGAATTGCTAGGTTGGCAAGAGCTGGGGTGAGTGCGGGAGTTCACTCCGTATTATCCAGAGAATAATTCTGAATCCATCAGAAAAGTTCTATTTGTGAGGCAAGAAAATATTCAGCTGCAAGTAATGATCAGTAGTAAAGGATTAGAAAGAGGAGGCGCTAACAGAATACATATAAAATCCTAAGTCTCCTCTGGCTCTCTAAGGGTTAACAACTTCTTTTTGAGTCCACCAAGTTTTAAATCCTTGTTCCTGCTCTGGCTTCCTTAGATAAACCAGGATTCAGCTTGCTTACCATGAATGAGCTATATTCAATTAGGTGGCTTAAAAAAAACAGTAAAATTTTGACTAAAATGCAATCTACTTTCTGGAAAAACAAATAATATAAAACTGGCAGTCAGAACTTTAGAAAAAAAAACTTAAGAATTTTTAAAAAATCAAATAAAAGCAAGCTAGCAGTAAGATCACACCACAACCTTTGGATCAGAGTATTTATATTCCAATCAAAGAGAATATTTGTAGCTCAGGGTTGAACTGTGGAGTCCTTGGTGCTCTCTGAGCCTTGTTGTTTTCTTGCAGACGTTTCATTGCCAGGCTAGGCAACATCTTCAGTGTGAAAAGGGAGTGGGACTTGCTCTCTGTTTATATACCCTGGCTTGTCCTGCCTGTGTTGGTGGGGGTGTTGTACTCTCCTTGGTAGTTCGTTGGTTGGGTTGTTGTTTGCTGCTTGGTTGATTGACTTAGTTAGAACCTAGATCCTTGATTAGGGTCTATTGTGTTGTTTGATTGCTCCTCTGCTGCTAATCTTGGTTTTAATCTTTGCCTATCTGGGTGCTGACTGCTGGCAAGGGGGTGTTCTGGTCTTCTGGCTTTTCTATTGTCTCTTATGAATTTTATGATTTATATTCCTTTTTCTGTGTCTACATCAATATAAACTCAATACAGTAGATCAGCCAAGCACCTGTGTAAAGCTGCAGATATTTTATTCCTGCACATATGCCGATGTTGCACATGCTTAGTATTCATGGAAGAAAAATGTTTATATAATTCTTACACATATATATTCAGTGAATGATACTATCACATTATTTGCATCAGCAAAGCACTGTACCCTTCTCATATTAATGCCCAGGTTTGTTGTTGTTGTTCAGTCGTTTAGTCGTGTCCGACTCTTCGTGACCTCATGGACCATAGCACGCCAGGCCTTCCTGTCCTCCACTGTCTCTCGGAGTTTACTCAAATTCATGTTCATTACATCGGTGATGCTATCTAACCATCTCATCCTCTGCCGTCCCCTTCTCCTTTTGCCCTCAGTCATTCCCAGCATCAGGGTCTTTTCCAGTGAGTCCTCTCTTCGCATTAGGTGGCCAAAGTATTTGAGCTTCAGCTTCAGCATCTGTCCTTCCAATGAGCAGTCAGGGTTGATTTCCTTTAGGATTGACTGGTTTGACCTCCTTGCAGTCCAAGGGACTCTCAAAAGTCTTCTCCAGCACCACAGCTTGAAAGCATCAATTCTTCGGCGCTCAGCCTTCCTTATGGTCCAACTCTCACAGCCATACATTACTACTGGAAAAACCATAGCTTTAACTATACAGACCTTTGTCGGCAAGGTGATGTCTCTGCTTTTTAATATGCTGTCTAGGTTTGCCATAGCTTTCCTCCCAAGGAGCAAGCGTCTTTTAATTTCATGGCTGCAGTCACCGTCTGCGGCGATCTTGGAGCCCAAGAAAATAAAATCTGTCACTGCTTCCATTTCTTCCCCTTCTATTTGCCAGGAAGTGATGGGACCAGATGCCATGATCTGGGTTTTTTTAATGTTGAGTTTCAAGCCAGCTTTTGCACTCTCCTCTTTCACCCTCATCAAGAGGCTCTTTAGTTCCTCTTCACTTTCTGCCATTAGGGTGGTATCGTCTGCATATCTGAGGTTGTTGATATTTTTCCCGGCAATCTTAACTCCGGCTTGTGATTCATCCAGCCCGGCATTTCTCATGATGTACTCTGCATATAAGTTAAATAAGCAGGGTGATAATATACAGCCTCCTCTTCATGGATCACTGCCTTGTCGTGGCGAAGGGGCTTGCGTAACTCAATGAAGTCAGGTCAAGAAGAACAGGTCATGATGGAGAGTTCTGACAAAACGTGGTCCACTGGAGGAGGAAATGGCAAACCACTCCAGTATCCTTGCCAAGAAAACCCATGGACAGTATCAAAAGGCTAAAAGATATGACGCCGGAAGATGAGCCCCTCAGGTCGGAAGGTGTCCAAAATGCTACTGGGGAAGAGCGGAGGGCAATTCCGAGTAGCTCCAGAAAGTGTGAAACGGCTGGGCCAAAGCCGAAAGGACGCTCAGTTGTGGATGTGTCTGGAAGTGGAAGGAAAGTCTGATGCTGTAAAGAACAATATTGCATAGGAACCTGGAATGTAAGAACTATGAATCAAGGTAAGCTGGATGTGGTCAAACATGAGATGACAAGATTGAACATCGACATATTGGGAATCAGCGAACTAAAATGGACAGGAATGGGCGAATTTAATTCAGGAGACCATTATATATACTACTGTGGGCAAGAATCCCTTAGAAGAAATGGAGTAGCTCTCATAGTCAATAAAAGAGTGGGAAAGGCAGTACTGGGGTACAACCTCAAAAACGACAGAATGCTTTCAGTTCGAATCCAAGGCAAACCATTCAACATCACAGTGATCCAAGTCTATGCCCCAACCACTGATGCCAAAGAAGCTGAAGTTGACCGGTTCTATGAAGACCTACAACACCTTCTAGAACTAACACCAAAAAAAGATGTCCTTTTCATCATAGGGGACTGGAATGCTAAGGTAGGAAGTCAAAAAATAACCGGAATAACAGGCAAGTTCGGCCTCGGAGTACAAAATGAAGCAGGGCAAAGGCTAATAGAGTTTTGTCAAGAGAACACGCTGGTCATAGCAAACACTCTTTTCCAACAACACAAGAGACGACTCTACACATGGACATCACCAGATGGTCAATACCGAAATCAGATTGATTATATACTTTGCAGCCAAAGATGGAGAAGCTCTATACAATCAGCAAAAACAAGACCTGGAGCTGACTGTGGCTCAGATCATGAGCTTCTTATTGCAAAATGTAGGCTTAAATTGAAGAATGTAGAGAAAACCACTAGACCAATCAGGTATGACCTAAATCATATCCCTTATGAATATACAGTGGAAGTGAGGAATAGATTTAAAGGATTAGATCTGGTAGACAGAGTGCCTGAAGAACTATGGATGGAGGTTCGTAACATTGTACAGGAGGCAGCAACTAAAACCATCCCAAAGAAAAAGAAATGCAAGAAAGCAAAGTGGCTGACTGATGAGGCTTTACAAATAGCTGAGGAAAGAAGGGAAGCAAAAGGCAAGGGAGAAAGGGAAAGATATAAACAACTGAATGCAGAATTCCAGAGAATAGCAAGGAGAGATAAGAAGGCCTTCTTAAATGAACAATGCAAAGAAATCGAGGAAAACAATAGAATGGGGAAGACTAGAGATCTCTTCAAGAAAATCGGAGATATCAAGGGAACGTTTTGTGCAAAGATGGGCATGATAAAGGACAAAAAAGGCAGGGACCTAACAGAAGCAGAAGAGATTAAGAAGAGGTGGCAAGAATACACAGAAGAACTATACAAGAAAGATCTTAATATCCCTGATAAATACGATGGTGTGGTCACTGACCTTGAGCCGGACATCCTAGAGAGTGAAGTCAAGTGGGCCTTAGGAAGCATTACTAACAACAAAGCTAGCGGAGAAGACAGTATCCCAGCTGAGCTATTTAAAATCCTAAAAGATGATGCTGTTAAAGTGCTGCACTCAATATGCCAACAAATTTGGAAAACTCAACAGTGGCCACAGGATTGGAAAAGGTCAGTTTACGTTCCAATTCCAAAGAAAGGCAATGCCAAAGAATGCTCAAACTACCGTACAATTGCGCTCATTTCACATGCCAGCAAGGTTATGCTCAAAATCCTACAAGCTAGGCTTCAGCAGCATGTGAACCGAGAACTACCAGAAGTGCAAGCTGGGTTTCGAAGAGGCAGAGGAACTAGAGATCAGATTGCCAACATTCGCTGGATCATGGAAAAAGCAAGAGAGTTCCAGAAAAACATCTACTTCTGCTTCATTGACTACGCTAAAGCCTTTGATTGTGTGGATCACAACAAACTGTGGCAAATTCTTAAAGAGATGGGAGTACCAGACCACCTTACCTGTCTCCTGAGAAACCTGTATGCGGGTCAAGAAGCAACAGTTAGAACCGGACATGGAACAACCGACTGGTTCAAAATTGGGAAAGGAGTACGACAAGGCTGTATATTATCACCCTGCTTATTTAACTTATATGCAGAGTACATAATGAGAAATGCCGGGCTGGATGAATCACAAGCCGGAGTTAAGATTGCCAGGAAAAATATCAACAACCTCAGATATGCAGACGATACCACCCTAATGGCAGAAAGTGAAGAGGAACTAAAGAGCCTCTTGATGAGGGTGAAAGAAGAGAGTGCAAAAGCTGGCTTGAAACTCAACATTAAAAAAACCCAGATCATGGCATCTGGTCCCATCACTTCCTGGCAAATAGAAGGGGAAGAAATGGAAGCAGTGACAGATTTTATTTTCTTGGGCTCCAAGATCGCCGCAGACGGTGACTGCAGCCATGAAATTAAAAGACGCTTGCTCCTTGGAAGGAAAGCTATGGCAAACCTAGACAGCATATTAAAAAGCAGAGACATCACCTTGCCGACAAAGGTCCGTATAGTTAAAGCTATGGTTTTTCCAGTAGCAATGTATGGCTGTGAGAGTTGGACCATAAGGAAGGCTGAGCGCCGAAGAATTGATGCTTTCGAGCTGTGGTGCTGGAGAAGACTCTTGAGAGTCCCTTGGACTGCAAGGAGGTCAAACCAGTCAATCCTAAAGGAAATCAACCCTGACTGCTCATTGGAAGGACAGATGCTGAAGCTGAAGCTCAAATACTTTGGCCACCTAATGAGAAGAGAGGACTCACTGGAAAAGACCCTGATGCTGGGAAAGACTGAGGGCAAAAGGAGAAGGGGACGGCAGAGGATGAGATGGTTAGATAGCATCACTGATGTAATGAACATGAATTTGAGTAAACTCCGAGAGACAGTGGAGGACAGGAAGGCCTGGCGTGCTATGGTCCATGAGGTCACGAAGAGTCGGACACGACTGAACGACTGAACAACAACAAAAATATACAGCCTTGTCGTACTCCTTTCCCGATTTTGAACCAGTCGGTTGTTCCATGTCCGGTTCTAACTGTTGCTTCTTGACCCGCATACAGGTTTCTCAGGAGACAGGTAAGGTGGTCTGGTACTCCCATCTCTTTAAGACTTTGCCACAGTTTGTTGTGATCCACACAATCAAAGGCTTTAGCGTAGTCAATGAAGCAGAAGTAGATGTTTTTCTGGAACTCTCTTGCTTTTTCCATGATCCAGCGAATGTTGGCAATCTGATCTCTAGTTCCTCTGCCTCTTCGAAACCCAGCTTGCACTTCTGGTAGTTCTTGGTTCACATACTGCTGAAGCCTAGCTTGTAGGATTTTGAGCATAACCTTGCTAGCATGTGAAATGAGCGCAATTGTACGGTAGTTTGAGCATTCTTTGGCATTGCCTTTCTTTGGAATTGGAACGTAAACTGACCCAGGTAGCCTGGTTTATGCCCAGGTAGCTACTGGTTTATTAGTTATTGGAGAGGCTTCTGAGGAATTATTCATTAATAAAATGGCTCCTAAGTTTTAAAACTCAGTATGTATATTTGGAAAGGATCTGCAAGCTCTAGTAATAAAAGTTTAGCAGCACAGTGAATAAATGGGACTAAAATTAAATATAAAGAACACCAAACTAATGACAACAGGTAAAAGAACCAGCCTTAAAACTGACAATGAAGACTGTACAGTGGTAATGGGTGCACCATTACAAGATCTGAAGGATCAGGGTAGGGACAGATTTTCATGGAGAAAATCTATACGGTTGCGAAGACTCAACAGCGAGTTGATGGTACATAATCAAAACAATCAAATGTATCTTTGGCTCCATGAAAGGGAAAGAAATGTGATCCCTTAGCCATAGAATACAAGAGTTAAATATGTAACTTCTGGGAATAAATCTAGCACTAAATCCTGGACATGAATATAACTTATCAGGGCCTTTGGACTATCAAGGTTTCCCATGTATGCATACTTTTTCCTAATTTGGATACCAGGTAGATGAAGGTTAGGAAGAAGAACAGAAATATTATTTCTGATATTATTTACTTTAACATACTATCATGCCAACTATTTTTGTTGTTTATTCGTTCAGTCGCTTCTGACTCTTCATGGTCCATGACTTAATGGACCAGCCCACGCCAGAGCTTCCTGTCAGCCGTCGCCATCCCCAGCTCCCCCACGGTTGAGTCCATCACCTCCAGAATACCATCCATCCATCTTGCCCTTGGTCGGCCCCTCTTCCTTTTGCCTTCCACTTTCCCTAGCATCAGCATCTTCTCCAGGGTATCCTGTCTTCTCATTATGTGGCCAAAGTACTTCAGTTTTGCCTTTAATATCATTCCCTCAAGTGAGCAGTCTGGCTTTATTTCCTGGAGTATGGACTGGGTTGATCTTCTTGCAGTCCAAGGCACTCTCAGAATTTTCCTCCAACACCACAGTTCAAAAGCATCTATCTTCCTTCACTCAGCCTTCCTTTTGGTCCAGCTCTCGCAGCCATAGGTTACTACGGGGAATACCATTGCTTTGACTATGTGGACCTTTGTTGTCAGTGTGATGTCTCTGCTCTTAACTATTTTATCGAGATTTGTCATTTCTCTCCTCCCAAGAAGTAGACGTCTTCTGATTTCCTGGCTGCAGTCAGCGTCTGCAGTAATCTTTGTGCCTAGAAATACAAAGTCTGTCACTGCCTCCACGTTTTATCCCTCTATTTGCCAGTTATCAATCAAGCTGGTTGCCATAATCTTGGTTTTTTTGAGGTTTAACTGCAACCCAGCTTTTGCACTTTCTTCTTTCACCTTCGTCATAAGGCTCCTCAGCTCCTCCTCGCTTTCAGACATCAAAGTGGTATCATCTGCATCTCTGAGATTGTTAATGTTTCTTCCAGCGATTTTAACTCCAGCCTTGGATTCCTCAAGCCCAGCACGTCGCATGATGTGTTTTGCGTACAGGTTGAATAGGTAGGGTGAGAGTATACAACCCTGGCGTACTCCTGTCCCTATCTTAAACCAGTCCTTTGTTCCATGGTCTGTTCTTACCGTTGCTACTTGGTCGTTATACAGATTCCTCAGGAGGCAGACAAGATGACTTGGTATCCCCATACCACCAAGAACTTGCCACAATTTGTTATGATCCACACAGTCAAAGGCTTTAGAATAGTCAATAAAACAGAAATAGATGTTTTTCTGAAACTCCCTGGCTTTCTCCATTATCCAGCGGATATTGGCAATTTGGTCTCTAGTTCCTCTGCCTTTTCTAAACCCAGCTTGTACATCTGGCAATTCTCGCTCCATGAATTGCTGGAGTCTACCTTGCAAGATCTTGAGCATTACCTTACTGGCATGTGAAATAAGTGCCAATTTTTTCATACCCATTTTTGCCTGGAATTTACCTCCGATGTTTCTAATTTTCTGGAAGAGGTCTCTTGTCTTTCCTATTCTATTGTCTTCTTCCACTTCTGCACATTGCTTGTTTAAAAATAATTCCTTATCTCTTCTGGCTAACCTCTGGAATTTTGCATTTAATTGGGCATATCTCCCCCTATCACTGTTGCCTTTTGCTTTCCTTCTTTCTTGGGCTACTTCCAGTGTCTCAGCAGACAACCATCTTGCCTTCTTGGTTTTCTTTTTCTTTGGGACGTTTTTTGTTGCCGCCTCCTGAACAATGTTGCGAACTTCTGTCCATAGTTCTTCCGGGACCCTATCTACTAAATCTAGTCCCTTAAATCTATTCTTCACCTCCACTGCATATTCCTTAGGAATATTAGTGAGCTCATATCTAACTGATCTGTGGGTCTTCCCTATTCTCTTTAGTCTGATTCTAAATTTTGCAATAAGAAGTTTGTGATCTGAACTACAGTCAGCTCCAGGTCTTGTTTTTACTGACTGTATAGATGTCCGCCACCTTTGGCTGCAAAGGATGTAGTCAATCTGATTTCAGTGTTGACCATCTGGTGAAGTCCATGTATAAAGTCATCTTTTAGGTTGTTGGAAGAGACTGTTTGTTATGCACAGTGAATTGTCTTGGCAAAATTCTATCAGCCTATGTCCCGCTTCATTTTGTTCTCCCAGACCATGCTTGCCTGTAATTCCAGGTGTCGTTTGACTACCCACCTTAGCATTCCAGTCTCCTCTAATGAAAATAACATCTCTTTTTGGCATATTATCCAGTAGGTGCTGCAGATCCTCATAGAACTGATCTACTTCTGCTTCTTCAGCATCTGTGGTTGGGGCGTATATTTGGATCACTGTGATGTTAAATGGCTTAGCCTGAATTCGAATTGAGATCATTCTATCATTTCATGCCAACTACATACAGCTAATTTTTCAGACAACTGTTTCACTGCTCAGAAAAAATGCTATTTCATAACTATGTGAACTTGAGATTTTTCTGTTGTGGTCAATGTAGCTACTGCCTCAGCAATAGATGAAATTGTTCTAAGTAGGCAACATTTAACAACATTTACAAGTGAATGTAAATATACTAGTGGTATAAATTTTGCCCAGTAGTTTCCCACACTTCCCTCTAAAAATTAAGATAAAAAAAGTAAGGCACTCTACAGATACTTCCTTGTTTTCTCAGCATCATAGACATATAAGACTGGCTTATTAATATCCTGCCTATTTTCAAAAGAGTTCTAGTTACAGTAAATCCTCAATTTAATAAACCACCGGGGAGAAGAGGTGTCCGTTAAAGTAGAATGGCCGTTAAATGTCAATGGGATTTTCCACATGCATATACTGTATTGCATATTCTACCCATTTTACACATGGGTAAATTGGAAATGAGATTTTATATGTGGAATTTTGCTACTTTATGACTTTTATGTATGTATAAAACAGTGGATGGAATTTTACACATGCGCAGAAATATATAGTATACAGACAGACTTTGCATCCAAAGTCCACCAAACTGAAATTATTAAATCCAGGATTCATTGTAGCTGTTTCTGTTTCTTCTTCTCTATGATGAATAAATATGCTAATACATTTCCTTATAATGGTTAGGCTGATTCTTCTGACTGCCACAAAGCCATAAATGTTTCCTTGCCTGAGACAGTTGAAATCCCAACTCTAACATGCATTATTATCATCATCATCATCATCATCATCATCATCTTGTGCTGCCATATCTAGAGTAACTAGACTTTGGTCAAGTAATTTACTCAATTAGTATGTTCACATTCAGCACAGCTAAAGTAGCTTACTAGAAAGCCACTTCCATAATCAGGTAGTACCAATACTGAATCTATAGGAAAGTCATAGTTACCATCATCATGTCCAAAGTGATTGATTAGTTTGAGTTTCAATCTCTTAAAAAAGTATCACCAACTACATATTGTGCAGAAGTGATACTGTATCATTCACTGTAGTACCGTATTTTCCGGCGTATAAGACGACTTTTTAACCCAGGAAAATCTTCTCAAAAGTCGGGGGTCGTCTTATACGCCGGGTGTCGTCTTATAGGGCGGGTGCTGAAACCGGAAGCGCTGATGGCGCACCGCAGGGGTGCAACTCCACTTCCCCGCCGCACAGCTGATCCCCGCCGCACAGCTGATCGGCCCGGAGATTTTCCACCCGGGCCCTCCCCCCCCAGAATACATCTCCAAGCTTTAGCAGAACAAACCGTGAAGGAGGAGGAGGAAGAGGGTGGTGGTGATGATGGGGGGTTTGAAAAAGCAGATCCAAGCACAAAAGTTAGTGAGTCATTTTGGTGGCAGCTGGAACAGTTTTCTTGACTCCGGCCTCCCTCCCTCTCTCCCTCTCTTTCCCTGGCAATGGATCAGTATGGGGGGAGGGAAGGGAGGAGAAGGCAAGGGAGGGAGCGTTCAAGAGAAGTGGATTTAAAAGAGCGGGGGGGGGGCTTTGTATACAGATGCCCGCGTGTTAATTCTTCCGGCGGTGATGCGATTCACGCCCCTAATTGATTTATTTTTAAAGCCACCCCCCCGCTCTTTTAAATCCGCTCCTCTTGAATACTCCCCCCTATGGTCCCACCCTCCGCTCCCTCCCTCCCTTGCCGTTTCCTCCCTTCCCTCCCGACCCCCCCCGCACTGATCCATCGCCAGGGAAAGAGAGCAAGAGGGAGGGAGGGAGGCCGGAGTCAAGAAAACTGTTCCAGCCGCCGCTGAAATGACTTAGTAACTTTTGCGCTTGGATCTGCTTTTTCAAACTTCCCCCCATCACCCTCCTCCTCCTCCTCCTCCTTCATGGTTTGTTCCGCTAAAGCTTGGAAATGTATTCTTCACCCCTCTGCCTTGCCCAGGTAATTAAAGCTTTCTCCCCCCTCCCCCCAATATTCTCCTTCACACACACACCCCGCGCTGCCGTGCTTCACATTACTATTCGCTTTCTACTCTGCTTCCCTGTTTTCTCCCTGCAGTTTTTTACTTTCTACTCCGCTTCCCCACCGCACAGCTGATTGGCGTGGATATTTTCCACCCCGGGGCGCCCCCCCCGTCACTTTTTGCAGTGATCCGAGGCTTTTTCGCCTCACAACCGCAGCTTTTTTTGGCAGAGGCAAGGCAGGGCAGGGCAGGTGTGGGGTCTTTGTAGTCTTATACGGCGAGTATATCCCAAACTCTATATTTTAACTGGAAAAGTTGGGGGTCGTCTTATACGCCCAGTCGTCTTATACGCCGGAAAATACGGTATATATTGGTCCCAAAGCACTCAACCCAGTTAAGATTTTAGGTTGGTAAAACTTGTGTCTCTATTTGGCAGCATCATTCAAATGAGAAACATGGAACCTCTCTGGAAACCAGTGTATTCCAAGACCCTGCTAATTATAATTAGGTGCAGAATTCCTAATTACCAAAGCAGTAGGGATTTATGTCAAATTAAAGATAATTAATTTTCTCTTTCAATTATTTCATACTTTAATTGCTCTGTCTGTGACTTAAGTTCATCCTTCATGCTTATAGCCATTTATGGTACATTCCAAACTTTGGTATTTTATTACATACCTTAATTGTTCTTTCCTTTATTCAGCTTAATCTGTTGTGTGCTATTTCAGGTGAAATTTAAACTTTGATGTGCATGAAGAACAGTTAATAAGAAAGTTTTGAATCAAAACCAAAGTGCCTGTAGAGTAAGTAATCAGATCCTCAGCTGGTTCCAGATCTCAGATTAGAGGGGAGATTGTCACACATCCTTTTTTCCCTAGTCTTTAAAGGCATGAATCACTTCCAATCTTCCATTTCAGATACTTATTTGGTGTATAGCACAGCAGAATACAGATAATCATGGTGGCTTTCATTAGCACACTGAGTGAAGTTCATTAGTACTGATACACAAAAGACTATTTGAACTACTACTGAACTAGTGTAGTGACATGTATAGGAGCCACGCATTCAAAAGAATTTCCTAGTGATAACACAGCAAGAGGGAACAGTGTTCTCTGCCACTGAAGCTACATCATAAAATATGAGAAAATCACTTTAGAATGTCTGTATTTCTGTTTAAAATTAATAGCTTTGTTGAGATGATCTGCCAACAGCTATTCCAGAAAAAATATTGACTAAATTAAACACTAATACAATAAAATTTATAAATAGCAACAACAGATATTTTAGAGTACCTGAAAAAATATTACAAGCTAGAATCACTGGGATGGTACAACACATTGAACATTAGTCTATACCAGGCCTGCACAACTCATAGAGGGGAAATGGGATGACCAGGACTGAAAAAGAGATAAAACAAAGTTATAGGGGAAGGATCCAGCCCCCAGGCACCAATTAGAATCCACGATCAGTTACGGCTTTGATCTGGCTTTGGAATTCATATCCTTTCATTAATTGAACCAGACTCTGATAAACTCCAGAGAATAATTTTGAATAACAAAACTTGTATATTGAGATTGACCATAGCCACTTTTGTTGAAAAGCACTGTAGAAAAGTGTTAGATGTTAATCAGAAATGTATCCATCCAGAAAATAGAAGCACAGCCCAAAAGCACATGGATCAGTGACCTGCTGAGGAGCTTGTAATGAACACACCTCTATTAACTTCACTCTGTAAGCTGACTTCCCAAATACCTTGGAAGAGATGAACATGCATCCAACTTGGATTAAAAGGTAGTATCATAGAGCTCAGTTGATTGCCTTGGAAAAGTTATTGCTTTTTTCATTCTAATTATCAGTAGAGCTACAATAACAGACAAATTATCAGTAAAAGCCAAATAGAACACATAGTCATCAACACTGAGACAAGGACATGAAGCAAAGGGACTTCACTCTCCCTTGCCAAAGGCCTGGGTGAGGAGCCAGGTCTTCAAGGCCCTTCTAAACAGCAGGGTGGGGGCCATCCAGATCTTGGGGGGGACCTCATTCCAGAGGGCAAGCACTGGTACTGAGAAGATGTGCTACCAGGGTCTTGATAAATGGCATTGTTTAATCAAAGGAACCCGGAGCAAGCCAATCCTGCAGGACTGAATTGGTTGGGCAAATATTATGGGAGTCAGATGGTCAGTCCCTCAAGTAACCAGGCCCTATGTCATGTAGGGCTTTATAGGTAACAACCAGCACCTTGAATTTCACCCAGAAGCAAATTGGCAACCAGTGCAGCTCGCAAAGAAGATGTCTTACATGGGCATACTGAGGCATGCCCATAACTGCTCGTGCTGCTGCTTTCTGGACCAGTTGAAGTTCCAGGTGGTCATCAAGGGAAGTGCATGTAGAGTGCATGGCAGTAGTCAAGCTGTGAGGTGACCAGGGCATGGGTGACTGTCTGAAGGGCCCCTCAATCTAGGAATGGGCGCAACTGGTGCAGAAGATGAAGTTCTGCAAAGGCCTTCCTGGCCACTGCTCTTTGAGCAGGAGCTGTGAGTCCAGGAAGACCCTCAAATTGTGCACCACCTTTGAATGGGGAAGTACAACTCCATCTAAGGTCAAAGATGGAATATCCCCTGATCTGGCACAAAATGACCAGGAAAGTGATTTTTAGAAACTCATCAAAAAGTTTTACACTATTATAGTTATGTAAAGGTGATTAAATAAATAAAAAGACTTGGCCAGTTCCCTTTCCCCTTAAAATTAGTACCATGTGCAACATTTTATTTATTTTCAAGGTGGGTTTCAAAATTTATGTTGATGGATATTTACTTTTTTTTTTTGAGGTAAGCTTTATTTTTCTCCTTATACGTTGGCAAATTGAGATAAATACTGTAGCTGGACTAAAAAAGGACTGGACAATTTTATGATATTTAATAACATTTGTAGCTATAAAAGCTGAGAACAATAAGGGTAATGAAATCATATGCTGCAGGGCATAAGCAATTCTCCTATTCCCATCCCACATAAAGAAATATTTTCCAGCCAATAACAGCGAAGGAGAATTTATGTTTCCTCCAAGTCACAAAAATGGGTGTTTCGCTTCTTGTAAATACAGTCACCATCTCTCATGTAAAGAAATTCATCTTCTTACATTGCAATTGAGAGAATCAGCTTTCAGCTGTTTCTTTCTTAGTCATATTCCAATTTATTTATTTATTTCTCACATTTCTGCACCACCCATCTCGCAAACGACTCTGGGCGGTTTACAATTCAATTAAAATAACAAGAGGTTAAAATCATAAAAACAAGTACATCATAAAAATATAAAATACAGAAAATATTTAAAATTTATATAAAATATAAATTCCTCGGGGCCACATCACAGCACCAACCATCCCCATGATTGACTATCCCCCCTCCCACCCCAAGTGAGGTGGCAAGCCAGGTTTTCACTCCCTTTCGGAAGGCTGGGAGAGTGGGCGCCTGCCTCACCTCTGGGGGTCCGTAGCATGCCCTCTCTGCCTTACCGGGTGGGACGGGTTGATGCAATGGGGGTGAGGTGGTCCCTTATGTAACCTGGACCCATGCCATGTAGGGCTTTAAAGGTGACAACCAACACCTTGAATTGGACCTGGAAGCAAACTGGCACACAATGCAGCTTGGGGCTCCTAAAACTGCTCGCACGGCCGCATTCTGAACCAGCTGTAGCTTCCAGATGCTCTTCAAGGGTAGCCCCATGTAGAGCGTATTGCTATAGTCTATGCGGGAGATGACTAGGGCATGAGTGACTGACTGGAGGGCCTCCCAATCCAGGAAAGGGCATAGCTGGAGCACAACCCGAAGTTGGGCAAAGGCTCCCCTGGCCACGACTGCCACCTGCTCTTTGAGCAGGAGTCGTGAGTCCAGGAGAACCCCCAGGTTCTGCACCGGATCTGTCTGGGGCAGTGCAACCCCATCCAGAACCAAAGATGGTAAGTTCCTGGGTGCCGAGGAGCCCCCAACCCACAGCCACTCCGTCTTACCAGGGTTCAGCTGAAGCCTGTTGTTCCCCATCCAGACCCCTACAGCCTCCAGGCACCAAGAGAGGGTGGCCACAGCATCACTTAAGTCACCCGGGATGGAGATGTATAATTGGGTATCATCAGCGTATTGATGATACCTCATCCCATGGCAACGGATGATCTCACCCAGCGGTTTCATATAGATGTTTAAAAGGAGCAGAGAGAGTACTGAACCCTGTGGCAACCTGCAAAGGATGGGCCACGGGCCGGATTTCTCGCTCCCTCTCAACACTGATTGGGACCGGCCCTGGAGAAAGGTGAACCAGCACAAAACTGCGCCACCCGCCTCCAACTCCCTGAGCCAACCCAAAAGGATACCATGGTCAATGGTATCGAATGCCGCTGAGAGGTCAAGAAGAGCAAGGATGGATGCACTGCCCCCATCCCGCTCCCGCCAGAGATCATCCAAAAGTGCGACCAATGCTGTTTCCATCCCATATCCAGGCCTGAAACCCGACTGAAAAGGGTCCAGATAATCCATTGGAGACGGCCTCCAACAGCTCAGGCAGGGAGGTTGCTTTCTGTACATATCCACCAGCTTCCTCGCTCTTTTCCACTGTTATATCAACCATGATATCAAGAAGGTCCAGGTTGGATACCAGTTTAATTTCACAACCTTTTCCAACCTTACCCTTGAATAGAACTAGGATATGCAGAACTCTATTTTCCCAGTTTGGCTCCTTGTACAACATACGAAGGAATGTCACTGCCCACAGCATCTCCCCAAAAAAATCCTGCAGCTTTAAATCCAACATGGAGGAAACTGTAGATTCCAGAAGCTGGCTGACTAATATACTTTTATGGCAGCTATCATTTTAAAATACTGAATAGCTAATGAAGTAGGCAGCTCCCTGCAGCTTGGCAGGAAAATAACCCATGGTTACAATTTTACAGACTAGCTTCCTGCAATGAAAAAAGAGTTGTAGCAATAAATTAGCCCTACGGCTGTCCCTGTGCAAGTCACACACTGCAAGCTCTAGCTATCTGCTCACATAAATGACACTTCATCTAGGTGGGATAGGGGTGTTCGAAGCAGAAAAGTGGCTTTCTTGAAGGAAAGGGGGGGGGAAGGGCTACTTTTTTGCTACACTGAATTGTGGAAAACTGTTTCTGATCTTTCAGGTCCATTCATTCACTTTGTAGCTTTTCATCCATAACTCAATACCTGGGTTGCATTAACTCTGTGCATTCTGAAGGCTTCCTCTACAACATGCTCTTATAAGCAGAATGTTTTCTACTCCCACAAAACATGTTGATCCCATCTCCTGCTCCATTGAATGTATATTTGCTAACGGTTTCTGTTAACTCTCTGATCTACTTTTCTCATTCTTCACTGAAGAATGCTTGTTTACATACCCACAGTGCTTCATTTGCAAACTTTACTTCCAAGAAAAGGTTTCTGTGAGAGGGGATGTACAGGTAGGCAGGGATCAGGTGCAAGAAGGGGGGGGGGCTGTCTGAATGAAAGGGACCCTGATGTAGCTGGATGGTTTCCATGAGAGGCAGAGGTCAGATGGGAAAGTTGTTCCTGCAAGACAAGTGCTGGGAACAGCCATTTTAGGGCCATCAGTGGAACTAAGGAGCAGAAGGAGTAAACTGCAACAACTGTGGCTGGTGTTCGTGTCAAAGGGCTGGGGGGTGGGGGGCTAAATCCTACATTCAGTCCTCCTTTGCCTCCAGTAGCAAAAGACTTGGAAATTGACCAGAGGTACAGTAGTTGTGCTGATGGAAATAAATGTGTCTTCCTTGGGAATTAAGGGCACAGCAACCCTAACCCTTCACGAGACTTGCTAGACTTGCTGAAAGTTGCAATTCAGTGACATTTGGAGGCTGCACATTACAATTAAAAGTTGATTATTAAAAATAAGTGGTATTTTTACTTCTTGCCCATCCTGCTACCAATTAAGTCATTAGTTTTTTTCATGGGCGGGGTGGTGGTGGAGTCACACACACACACTGCTCTATCATTTTAAGAGGTCATAGTACCATAAAATTTGAGAATCCCTGAGTTAAGGTCTTCAGTGCTGCCTCCTTATGGTGATTTATGGAAGAACAGAACAATCTGACTGGTAGGAACCAACCTTAAAAAGCTCCACAAAACAGAGGTCTCCCCTTGATACGGCCACTGGCTTCCTGTACCCTTTGCTTCTTACCATTATGTCTGCTGTTGTCACTTTATGAAGAACCCGTTTGCAGCATGAGGCTTTGCCCTAAGCAAATAATTAAATATATAACTCCTTTTATTATTAAATAATTGTTCAAATAATTACTGAAATTTGATAAGCAGAAATCACATAAACTTGCTGAAGTTTTCTCTCTCTCATTTGGTGTCAAAAGGAAAATATGAGAGTGATTACTCACACAATAATAATTTAACTTATGCAAGCAAGACAAAATTAATATGATACAAGCTTCAACAGTAAAGCCAAGAATAAAAATAAAAAAGGCACCAATAAGCTGTGGGGAAGAGAAGCAGAAGGCACCACCTGAGGAAGAAGACATGCAGGTGAATTTGCTCCCTGAGCTGTACACCTAGGCAGACTCACCTATCAGGGGCAGGTATGTATGGAACAGCCAAGCTGTAGCTACCTGTTCTGTGAAAAGCCAGTGTCAAGTAACCTTGGCAACCAAAAGGTCTAGCAACGATAGGAGGAGAATGTTTCCTGAAATATTCATGGGACCATGACAGAACATTCATTAGTGCTCTAATATCAGAAAGAATCAGTTACCTGGACTGCTGATCTGCATTCCCTCAGCTCTCTCCTTATTTATGAGGTGTACACCACCGTTGTTGCTATGAGGCCATGAAAGTGAGGAAAGCACAGTTCAAAGCACAGAGACAAAAATGAGAAGAATGAGTAAGAAAAAAAGCAGTTCTTGCTTGCTTTTTCAAGGCGTGAAATGCACAGGGCTCAGCATGGGAACTTTTGTGTATACATGATGTGCTCATATGGAAGGAAATGAACAAACTAAGCATGTGCTCCATTAACTCAAGTACACAGTGTGCGCATGTACATACAAACACACACAGCCAGCAACACTGACATTCAAGATCCCTCTGAACAAGCATCCAATTACTTCAGTGCTCAAACTGCATCAAGCTCTTACTGTTAGGATGTTCTCAAGGTGCATTTGTATTACTGCTTTATTGCTCAACAATTGCCAGGTAGATACCCCATTTATTTATTTTTTATTTTTTTTTATTTTTTTATCTTATTTATACCCCGCCTATCCCCTCCCTAATGGAGGGCTCTAGGCGGCTTACAATCAGTACATATATATCAGTTATACATCATCTTATAATACCCGCGCAATTAGGGAGGGGGTGAGGGAACCGGCTCTTCAATCGCAGGTCGGACTACATGTCCCAGGAACCTTTGCTTCAGAGCCGGCTGCTGACGTCCAGGAAGTTGATGTTTTTTCGGGATCCGCCGTCCTCTGCCGTCCTCCATCGCCATCCACGGGAACCAGCTTTTCTTCTCGGTCCGAGGGCGACCCTCCGAAAAGGACGCCAGCAAATTGGCCCACGTGAGTGGTCCCCATTCATCTACTTGCCGGGCTTTCGATCAGCTGGGTGGGCTGGAGCTGGGGCTAGTGACGGGCGCTCACCCCGCCACGCGGATTCGAACTGCCGACGTTATGGTCGGCAGACTACCGGCTCAGCGGTTTAACCCGCTGAGCCACCGCGCCCCTATACCACTTGAACATTTGCACTTCCTCAGTACTAAATTCAGTATAAAAATCAGTTTAGCTAACACTGCAGCTGAAACATCAGCAGTTCTAACCAGCTAAAGGAACAAACATTCAAAGGCCAGCTCACAATGGTTAAGAAGTTTTACAATCATTCAAATTGCATTGCAGTTTTGAGCAGCAACTTCCATCCAAAGACAGGAGGAAAGAGAAATCATAATGTGTATGGATTCCAGCAAGAGTAATACAGGGAAAACAGAAACAGTATTGTGGAGTCCTTGGTGCTCTCTGAGCTTGGTTGTTTGCTTGCAGATGTTTTATTATCCAACCAGGTAACATCATCAGGGCACTGTAATGAAACATCTGCAAGCAAACAACCAAGCTCAGAGAGCACCAAGAACTCTACAGCCCAACCCTGAGCTATATATATTCTCTTTTATTGGAGAAACAACATTGTCATATTTCAAGTTAGAGAAGTGAATTCATATGTGAGGAAGTAAAGTCTTCCAAATATTAGACAAGTTTGTATCTACACTTATTCAACAGCTAAGAAAAGGAGTGGGTACATGAAGGCAGCCCCTCTTTTCCTATGCCAGGCTCAATCTGAACCAGTTATTTATTCTTTAAATATCATTTCTAGTTTGGCTGTCAGCTCACACTGTCTGGAAAGGGGCAGTCAGTATATTCAGTCATTATGATCATATATTCTATTTCTGAAATTCAAAGGAGAGTGATCACTATTATTATACCAAGATGACAGCACAAATTCAAAAGAGGCAGAATGACAAGAAAAGAAAAGAAGACTAAGGAGTACTCCAAAGAGATTTTAAGACAGGAAATCTGTGTATGTGCATATATATGTGTATAAAGTATCTACCTATTCACCAGTGGAATGGTGGGAGAAAGAATGTAAACCAGCTTGGCAAAGAAATGGGTATCTGGAAAAGTACATAGAAGATACAAAATACATAGAAATAAAAATCAGACTGCATTATGTCATTATTTGGATAGGTTATTTTCAACATTTGAAAAGCAATTTTAAAATGTATGGGAGAACAGATCTGAGAACTGCCTTAAAAGTCAATTGAGAAATTTACCTTCTTTACAGGTAGTCCTTGTTTAGCAACTGCCTCGGACGGTGACCGTTCACAGTTACAACGGTGATGAAAAAGTAACTTTGCGACCAATGCCCACATTTATGACCTTCGCAGCGTCTCTCTCTCTGTTACGTGTTCACAATTATAGTCAATTAATACATGTTGTCCTGTGCCTGACCCATTTTTTTTCTTTCTCCCGCACCCCTGGCAGAGCAGAGAGATTGCCTAAACAAGCTATCACTTCCTGAGTTGCCTTTCTCCACAGCACAGGGCATTCCTAACCACAAGTTAAGGAGCCCAGCTCTGTGACCTTAATTAGTTGGTAGCTGCTGCCTGAAATTGACCAGACCTTAATCAGTTTCACACTAAAGGCTTTCTTTTGCCTACTAAGCTGATTGCTAGGCAAACAGCTGGTGCTAGTGCATTCCTTTGGATGTGTATTTCCCATTGTGTGCCCGTTTTCTCTCTTGTAATCCCTTCCTCTCCAATGAATGTAAATACAAACATCAACTCTCTTCTTGCTAATTATCCCAACTCCCGGGTGAGCATTCCAAAGCAGGGGAGTGGGGAAAAAGGGCTGTAAGATTTGCCCTCTTACCCGGAGTCAAGTTCCGGAAACCTTCCCCACCATTTGGGCTCACCCAGTTGTTTGGGGTCATATCTTCTGATGCTGTAAGGCAAAGGAAAGCTGAAGTAAGATCATAAGCACAGTCACATGATTTTTCACTTAGCGACCACTGACTTGCTGGTCCCAATTGCAGTTGCTAAATGAGGACTGCATGTATTTAGCTAGAATGTGGCACCAATTTACCTACTTCACTCTTCCCTCCTCCTCCATGTAGGAAAAAGGAGATGTTTTCCTTTCTCTACCTTTGTTCTTATTTAGAAATCCCGAAGTAAGTGCAAATTCATTCTTCATGGAACAGATTGAACACTTCTGGGTTTATCTTCACATTCAATACAGCAAGTCAGACTCTAAATCAGTAACACTCAGTAACATCCATCCTGGAATGAATGAATGAATGAATGAATGAATGAATGAATGAATGAATGAATGAATGTATGTATGTATGTATGTATGTATTTATTTATTTATTTATAAATAAATCAATTTATATCACCACCCCATCTCCCCCAAAGGGGACTCTGGGCAATTGCTTTTACTCCTACATTGTGTTGGCTTGGAAGAGTAGTACACAACACCCCTGCATTGTATTTTGTAATCATACCTGTATTATAAGCTAGAGGGCTATTCTGAGATCAGGGATAGCTAAAAATAATTCTGCTATAGCTCTCAGGTTACAGCAAATGTCAAATTATTGATATTGACTTGCTTCTTTGATTTATTTATAAGATTTACATGCTGCCCATTCCTTTTATGTCTCTGAGCAGCTTTATACAGTATGTTAAAGCAGCCATCAAAACAATTGTTAAAAGACATAACAAGTAAAATAGAAAAACAGTAACAAAAATATTAAAAGGCTTGGGCAAATAAATAGGTTATAAACTTCCTAAACTATAGTAAGGAGGGAGGTGGCTTCAGTTTCAATGACAATTTATTCTACAGCATGGGCCCCATTGGAAAAAGCAAATTCATTTGTGATGTTGCGCACACATGCAGCAGGAACCATAAAAGATGCCTGCTGATAACCTGACAGTGTGGAAGAGACTTCACAGGAGTAGGTGTTCCCATAGACAGTTTAGGCCTAAGCTTCTAAGGTTTCAAAGCACTGTTGTAATCATCTTGAACTGGGTCTGGGAAACAAAAGGAACTAGTGAAATTCTTTCAGCATGGAAGTAACAATTTTCAGATTGTTTCAAAGAGCTGCTCTGAAAATATTCCAACCTTGTGGTTACCAGCACAGGATTCACTGAAGAGAGGTCTTCCTCCTCTAGCTAGACTACCACCAGATCTTTGCTCAGATCAAATCAAGCCACAAATGCTCTACTGATCTGCATACTGACTGACTGACTGACTGACTGTATGTATGTAAATTCATTCATTCATTCATTCATTCATTCATTCATTCATTCATTCAATTTGTATGGCCGCCCATCTCAGCAAGTGACTCTGGGCAGTGTATAAAAGTATATACTCTGCCCCCGGAGGTGAGGCAGGCCCCATCACTCCTATCCTTCCGGAAGAATTTAAAGACCTGGTTTTGCCGCCTCGCGTGGGACGGGAATAGGAATAGCTCCTCATGGGTATGGTTGGTGTCTTAGAGCCCTTTTAAGACCATGTGGGTCCTAGGTTGGTTGAGATCGCCCGCTTGGATTTTCTATTTAATTTATAATAATAAGTAATTATATATTGTATTGTATATTTTTAGTAGAATTTTAATTTGTATGTTTGTAAACCGCCCAGAGTCCCCTGTGGGGGAGATGGCGCGGTGATAAAAGTCAAATAAATAAATAAATAAATAAATAAATAAATAAATAAATATACTTTTAAAACGTTCAAAACTAATTTATTTGCACATGAAACAAGATCTAATTTGAAACAGAGGCTATAATATTTGATGCTAACAATCATCATCTTCAAATTTATATTCCACCCAACTCCCAATGACACTGGGTGGTTCACAAGTAAAAACAAGAAAAAATACAATAATAGACAAAAATGAAGAATGTAAATGGTAAGGATGACAAAACCCAGACAGGAATGAAAAAGAAATGAACCCACACAATCCAAAGGGAACTTAATCATCCTTGCCAAGGCCTGGGCGAAGAGCCAGGTCTTTAAGGACCTTCGAAATGCCAGCAGGGTGGGGGCCATCCAGATCTTGGGGGGGACCTCATTCCAGAGAGCAGGCACTGCTACAGAGAAGGTGCACTTCCAGGGTCCCAATAAATGGCATTATTTAATCGAAGGATTTCAAAGCGTGCATCCTGCCAGATCAAACCAGCCAGGTAGATACTATAGGAGACAGTGCTCTTTTTTTTTTTACCAATTTCCTCAAACATAGGCTCAGGTAATATAGTCACAGTGAAGATATGCTGCAACATTTTCTTGCTATACAAACACACACACACACACACATGAAGACACACAAACAGAACACTTGTTCTCAGAGTGATTTCTGTAGCCATCTTTCACTATCAGTAGTCTTGGGAGAATCTCAAGATGAACAGAAACTGTAAAGATGTATGGAGATAAGCTTGAAGAAGGAATGCAAGAATGGCTAAATAAACATCAGCTTAGCTCTGGGAAAGAAAAGGGTGTACAAAAGAAAGTCAAAATAACCCTGCCTTGATTCTCTTTGGTGTAAGAGATGACAGAGCAAAACTGTCATGTTTTCAAGATTCTGTTATGATATTTTACAACAATAAAGCAGAGTCCCACTAATTCTTAGGGTGTCTGTTTCCTGACCTGGCCTAGCTCAAAGGGCTAGCAAAAATGCAAGCATGCACAAAATTTCAACAGAGAAGAGTTAAAAAAAAAAAAAACACAAATGAAGAAAATGACCACAGAATGCAGAATGCTTGAAGGAGAAATGAAAAACTGGGGAAGACAACTAGAAAAATGGAGTGAAACATTCTATAAGACTGAATGGCTAGTTGATTAGCCAAAATCATAAGCATTAACATTTCATTGCCACAATATTTTTGTGGATATTTAAAGGCAATGCCTCCCACTTGTCTATGAGTTTAAAGTGTGGCATTCCATCTTATTGATCTCAAAATGTCCTAAGCCTGCTATGGAACAACCACATCAGACTACCAATTTAAATAAGAAACCCATTAATAATGACAAAGAAGGGATACATTTTCTTTCTTGAGAAAATCAGTTTTAAAGTTTTAATAATGTAAATGAAAGCAAAGTCAACAATGAAAGGTATAAAT
This sequence comes from Charina bottae, assembly GCA_023362775.1. Lineage (NCBI taxonomy): Eukaryota > Metazoa > Chordata > Lepidosauria > Squamata > Charinaidae > Charina > Charina bottae. The sequence goes on from JALMGJ010000003.1 coordinate 63,181,034, forward strand.
ATTGTGGGCAAAATGTCTAATAAGCAGATCCTGAAGAGAAGGTAAACAATGTATGTCATCCAGCCACATTATCTCCCTAACAAAGAAACAGTACTTATGGTGATAATCTGAAATGGGATTGAACTAGGAAAAGAAACATAGTTTTTCATATACCCAGTTTCTCACCGGGAGGAGAAGTAAAAATGAGCTAAGAAGCCGGCGGATAGTCAGCAGTGTTCGAGTTAGTCTCAGAACTGGGGGAAAAAAAAAGGCTAGCAAAAAAGTTCAGGTTGTTAAGAAATGCAGGTTCCAGGGTGATTTAAGATCACCAAACAGGAAGGAGACACTGAGAATCATCTGTCTACTCAGCATATATATTAAGAGGGAGAGGAACTGAAGATAGCAGAAAGAAACCCAAGTTTTGCTAACTGTAAGAGGTTGCCAGCTAAGCTTAACAAAAGCCTGTGATTAACTCTTTGGGGAATTTAGTAGCAGCTATATTTTAGGATAGACACATTGTCATTTTAGCAGAAGCCGCACTATTGCTAGCAAAGAGATAATTAATCTCAGTATGGTAGATCAATTAGACCATAGAGTAATTTACTAGATTCCTTTGAAAGCATAAAGGAGGGGGAACTGAAGCTCTGTATGCATTAGTTGAATGTCAGTTGCATAATTAACCAACTGAAACTCAATCTTGTAGAGAAACTAATGTCTTTCTCTCCTTGTTACACTTAAGAAAAAAGCAAAAACAATTTACTAAACAGTTCACAAGAAAGATCTTGCAAGCTGGGTCATGTCTGAACTCATAATGAAAGGCAATGCCTCTATATGGTTTACATAATAAATGTATCTCAGCCAGACGTGCTGCATCAATGTCTTTTATATAGTTTATAAGGAACAAAAATACATTATAGAAAAGATTTTTTTAAATGTAGGATTGCATCTAACCAACCTGAATACAAAGAGGTGAGTTAAAAAGAATTCACAAAGCTCTACCTGGCAGCTTCCTTCACAGTCTTCTTTTCCTTCTAGAATTTGCATCAGCTCAGCCATTAAAGGCTCATTCAAGTCTTATGTACTATACATTACAAGCATTTACAAACTGTCTCATTATCAACTTTAAAAGTAACATTTTCCAGACAAGTCAATCTTTATGCTGATGCTGCAGCTCTCAGAAGTTTTTGAAGTTTCCTAAAATAAAAAACCACCCACTTAATAAAAAAAAAATAAAACATAAGTTGGTGAATGAGCCAATTCAACTATAAGTAAAAAGTGCAACAGGAATTTTGGCAGCCCCAAAATGATAAATTTAGGTGACATGAATTCAAGAAACAATGAAAATGTGCAATCAGATTTGCAATTAGATTATCATGAAAGTGATGCATTCATGGTGGTATCTGTACATCGAAATACAAAAGCTCCGTTAGTCACTTCCACCCCAAAATTTACCCAATGCAGTCATGTTACATGAAAGAGTAAGTTTTTTCAGCTATTGTTACTTCTACTTTGAGCCACAGAAGTCTGATGCACTCAATATCGTAAGTAACATGGGCAAAACAGATATCCCCCCCGTGTGATTCTCTGAAAGCAATGTTGTAGGAAGGAAGAGAACCACCATATTCTCATCCCCATCTGACAAAGCTGGCAGAGAATGGTATATTCAGAAAAAGAAACCGTGCCTGAAGCCAGAATTGAAGAGGTATCATAGGCAAAGGCAAAGAACTCCAACTCCAGTACCTCTTACCTCTTACAGCATAATCTCCTAAAAGTTAAAAGTCTCCAAATGCAGCTTAATTACACACACCAATGGATCAGCAGCATGAGATGCCTGCCTGCCTGCCTGCCTGCCTTCTGATGCAAAAAGAGTATCAGAGAGGGAAAAGCATGATTTTTTTGTGTTATATTTGTTTACAAACCTTATCCTATTCCCTGTTCCCTTCTCCGTTTTCATGTCTGCCTCACTACAACCAAAAGCATAAGGAAACCTGGGTCCACGTCTGTTGTATAAAGTGTACATTTTCCTGCTATAATTCAGCAAACATTAAATGATAGCAACTACTACAATTATGCCAATGTGGCTGTTTTGCATGGCACCTGCTGGAAATTGAGGACACTGCAGAAATGTATCAGTATGATAGAATATTTGTGGCAACAGCAATCCAGGACATATACTGTATATCAGGAGTTTCCCCAGGCTATAGTTTACTTTTCATTACAAGCACTCACACAATTAGACAGTCAGATGTGTAAACTGGACTCTAGTGAAAATAGAGGGAGAAAAATGTGACAGTCAACTATGGCAGATGCTCCAGTGTGATCATCCCAGTGGCATTCATTCTAAAGTACCCTTTGAATCATGGACATTCACTATAGAAAGCTTGAGTCTAAATACATTGCTCTCTCATCTAATTATGACTGTTCTTCTTTGGAATGACATCTGATTGCAAGCAATGATCTCTGCTAGGACAATTACCCAGCTTTTCTATACTTAAAATCTAGCAAGAGAAATAACTTGGGATGGGAACATACATAATGCAGAGGGAGGCATACCAAGTCTTTATATGAAACCATAATCTTTAGGCTTTACAATTCCATTTATTTCACTGTGGAGGCACTTTTCTTGCTAGTTACTGCACAATTTGCTTGTAATCATCAGAAGAGTCTTTAAAATCTATTGTTAACAGTTGCTCCATTGTACGTATTACACTGCATTTTGGCAATTTTGCCTTCAGAGTTATGTTGAAACATTAAAAATAGGTTACTCTAGTATTTCTTTTGATAATATATCTAATTTGAAAGGCTGTTTTTCCATTAACATGCATATAATTGATTATACCTATATTTACATTTGGATGAAAAAGTTTAAGCATCTTTGGTTGTATGTTTTAATGAATTCCCGAGTGGACAGAAACTCACACAATCTCTACATGGTACAAAGTTTTCTGAAAATTTGAATGCATACTTCCTATTTATGTGCAGTTATTTTTTAAAAAAATTATTTATTTATTATCTCGCCTTTATTATTTTTATAAATAACTCAAGGCGGCGAAAAAAATCACAACTTCCAAAAGTTTCCAGTAGCCAGCTAAGAGTCTTCTGTTTTTGGTTTTGGAATATTTTCCTTGCAGAACTTTTTTAGGTCAGAAATATTCTTAGGTCTCCTTGCATGCACTGCATGTTTGCAATTTCCCCACAGATGGCAAGGGCAAGGTGTTTTTCTTCAAATGTATCTTATATGGTTCTGGTTGAACAGTTCAATTTTTATTTGATCACTCCAAAGCACTTTGTCCAAAACGCTTAAGGATTATCAAGGTTTTCTTTTGCATACTTTAGATGATGAATTTTATAATGAGGAAAGGGGAAAGGTTCTCCTTTAACTCTCCCATTCAGATCACTGTTGTATAAGCTGTGTTGAATTGTGCATCTGTGGACAACTATTCCAGTGTCAGCTAAACTTTTCAGCAGAGTGTTTGCAGTGATCTGTGGGTTCAGTTTTGCAAATCTGACTAGTGTTTGGATAATTCTAGCAGATTCTTCCTTAGTCTTCTAGATCTTGCCTTCATTCTGGTCACCAACCAAAAGCCAGCATGAACAAAGGACCAATCAAGAACCAACACCACCAAAACGACCAATCAGGATTGGGCACAAACAAAGAACCAATTTATTTATTATTTGGATTTATCCCCACCCATCTCTACCGTGGCAGACTCTGGGCGGTTTACAACCAATCAGAGATCAGCCCTCACCAACCTGCACCAATCGGAAACCAGCTCAGCAAAAGGTGAAAGGCCAATCAGAAGTCAGGACACCTGGCTCTAAAGACAGGAACACAGTCAGACTCTGCTCAGTTGCCTGTACCGACCTCATTGCCTCTGAAGATGCCAGCCACAGTTGCCAGTGAAAAGTCAGGAAATCTGTTGTCTGGACCACGGTCACTAAACCCTGAAGCCCAATACTGCCCAATGTTTCTCACTCCTAGTTCAAAGCCTTTCAGATATTTTCTGAATATTTCCAGATATTCTCTTAATAGCTTTGTAAGAGTGAACTATCCTCATTTTCAAATCCTGGGACAGCTGCTTAGGGGAACCCATGGTTATTAAAAGTAGACAGCACCATTTCGCAACTGTGAAATTGGCTGTGCCTAACTAACTGTAGGCCTAAAAATATCTAAACTTTTGCACCGTTTTCTTATTTTGCATCTGTAAACAACTGCACATAAAAAGTAGGCATTCAAATGTGCAGAAATATTGTTGTTTATTCGTTCAGTCGTTTCTGACTCTTCGTGACTTCATGGACCAGCCCACGCCAGAGCTTCCTGTCAGCCGTCACCATCCCCAGCTCCCCCATGGTTGAGTCTGTCACCTCCAGAATATCATCCATCCATCTTGCCCTTGGTCGGCCCCTCTTCCTTTTGCCTTCCACTTTCCCTAGCATCAGCATCTTCTCCAGGGTATCCTGTCTTCTCATTATGTGGCCAAAGTACTTCAGTTTTGCCTTTAATATCATTCCCTCAAGTGAGCAGTCTGGCTTGATTTCCTGGAGTATGGACTGGTTTGATCTTCTTGCAGTCCAAGGCACTTTCAGAATTTTCCTCCAACACCACAGTTCAAAAGCATCTATCTTCCTTCGCTCAGCCTTCCTTATGGTCCAGCTCTCGCAGCCATAGGTTACTACAGGGAATACCATTGCTTTAACTATGCGGACCTTTGTTGTCAGTGTGATGTCTCTGCTCTTAACTATTTTATCAAGATTTGCCATTGCTCTCCTCCCAAGAAGTAGACGTCTTCTGATTTCCTGGCTGCAGTCAGCATCTGCAGTAATCTTTGCGCCTAGAAATACAAAGTCTGTCACTGCCTCCACTTTTTCTCCCTCTATTTGCCAGTCATCAATCAAGCTCGTTGCCATAATCTTGGTTTTTTTGAGGTTTAGCTGCAACCCAGCTTTTGCACTTTCTTCTTTCACCTTCGTCATAAGGCTCCTCAACTCCTCCTCGCTTTCAGCCATCAAAGTGGTATCATCTGCATATCTGAGATTGTTAATGTTTCTTCCAGCGATTTTAACTCCAGCCTTGGATTCATCAAGCCCAGCACGTCGCATGATGTGTTCTGCGTACAGGTTGAATAGGTAGGGTGAGAGTATACAGCCCTGCCGTACTCCTTTCCCAATCTTAAACCAGTCCGTTGTTCCGTGCTCTGTTCTTACCGTTGCTACTTGGTCGTTATACAGATTCCTCAGGAGGCAGACAAGATGACTTGGTATCCCCATACCACCAAGAACTTGCCACAATTTGTTATGATCCAGCATACCAATATGCCATCTTTAACTTTTTACCTGGTAGAGGTTGTGTCTGGTTCTGTTCAGGTAGGGGTCCTCTGAACATAAAATCTGATCAAGGTACCTAAACTTTTACCTGCAACTCTATGTATAATAAAGTCTTTTGCAGGCCTAATAAATCATAAACCTCAGTACAGCTACACATTGCTACTGTTGAGTAAAATCTTTTATTTTTTTGCATCACCACTATAGAAATGAAAAATATATTTTAAAAAAAGAGTTCGATATAATATTGCATTATGGAAGAAGCAAAGTCATTATAGGTTTATATGAGTTACGTAATATTCCAGTGGAAAGACTCCCAAGCTTTCAAGTGGAAAAGGTTGAGACTAGTCTGAAGACATCTGAGAAATTCTTGAAAGGATCAAATACTTCACTTTAATTTTATCAAAAGTACTGTGACCAATACATTTATTTTAAACCATATATGCTCCAGGAATTCTAACTGCACATCTGAAGCATACCAGAGGCTGTATAAGTTCTGCATCTACTCTAAAAACATAATGTTGGTCTAGTTTATGACAGTATATGATACAGAAGCATAGGAAGTTATCAAGTCCAGAGCTTCTGCATAGTTTATTAAGCACCGAGGTCTGTCAGCCCTATAAGGTAGACCAGACTAAGAAACCAATGCCATATTGGTCAGGAGTACTTTTTTTGTACAGCTATAGAACAGAACCTTGCAAGTCTGAATGTGAATTTCTCCTCCAGTAGGGCTGAGAGTCAAGCATTGAGCTGCGCTAAAGACAAGAGTCTTCTTTGGTTAGCACATGTGAGATTAAATAGATAAATAGCTGGCTGGTAATAAACCTCTCTGATCAACACAGCTGTAGTGAGATAAAGTACTGAGAAGAGAACTTGCAGTTGTGGATATCCACTTCAATGACTTTTTGAAGGATTACTGGATGTAAATGTAAATGTAACTGGACCCATGGAAAGGAGTATCTCATCAAATTACATCACAACTTAACAAATTTCACCACACTATCAACCTCAGCCTTGACCTATTTACAGAACAAGCCCCCTTGCCTGATGTCATGGTAAAACTACACAATGGATACATAACATCATGTTATGCAGAAAACCTACAGATTGCCACGTAAACCTATTTATTTATTTCTTAGATTTATATGGCTGACCTTCTCACATAAAGCGACTCTGGGTAGCTAATACAATAAAAACATCAATACAATTTAAAAAAACCCACAATAAATAAAACACATCAGAAAGCAAAAGAAAAATGGCCACTGTGGATAAACCAGTCAGCAACAAATTCATTCAACTCATAGGCACAACTACCTCCCAACCTCCACACCTGAGAAAAAAGTCAGGTCTTAAGGGTTTTATAAAAAGTCAGCAGTGTTGGGGCTAACCAAATATCGGGACCACCCCTTGAACCCAACCAAACATCAGCTCCTGAGAAGCATTTACTAACCCGAGGGACATGGATCAAATACACAGGTGGGTGGGCTTATAGCCCTGAAAACTTGGTACACATCCTCAAGTCCAACAGGATCAAATTCAGCCCATATAACAACACCAAACAGGGTTTTAGTTAATACCATGGGACTTGTATAAAAGCCGGAGTTCAAATGGGAGAAAATTCAAGCAACTTTATCCGAGAGTTGTCTTCCATAAGTCTAGTATAGACATGCTTCCAGCTTCCACCCAGAACACACCATCAAATCTATATAACCAGGGTCTGTGTTACAAATCCGTTTGTTCTAACCCTATTGACAGAGATGCTGAATTAAACCAGGTATTCAGGAGAGTAAACTACCCACCCAATGAGATTAATGGACAAATCAATAGATCCAGATCTATTCCCAGGGAGAACCTATTAAAAGGTAGACAGAACACTATTGGTTGTCCCCTTCACCTCACAGCTCAAACCACTCAAATGCATTATTAATAAGCTACAGTCCATACTCGATAATGACACTGCCCCAACAAGTACACACTCAGATTAGAGGCATGCTCTTCCTCTAATGTGATATGTGCATCATCAGCCAGCAATGCTCCTTTGGTTTTTACGTAGGACAAATGAGACAAACTTTATGCAAGAGAATTCATGGACACAAGTTTGACATTCGGACTCAAAACAAGCACAAAGTAGCATCAGAGCATTTCAACCTCCCAAGACACTCTACTGCAGATCTCAAAGTGGCCGTTTTAGAAAAACAAGACTTCAACAGCATAATTGAATGAGAGACTGCTGAATTCACATATATCAAAAGATTTTAATGCATTACAGTTGTTAATTGATAAGGTACTTGTAATCTGTTTCACATGTAACCTGCACCTGTATAACCAACCTGTTTTCTCCTCACTTTCCCCCTGCCTCATCCCAAGTTAAAATTACATCTGTTTAGCCACTCTATGCATCTGATGAAGGGAGCTGCAACTTGCAAAAGTTTGTGCCTTTTAATAAAATTTGGTAGACAGAAAAAGTGCTACCAGACTCCTTCTGATTTTTAATATGACCCCTAAAATTGTTCTTAGGAATTTGGACCGGACAATTTGCATGGGCCTATACTTCTTATAAACACAAATTTATTATTCACTTCCACCTGCCGACTTCTTAAAGCAAGACCATCTATAGAACTATGCAAACAAATTTACATTAATATTTTTATCCTGAACATATTCAATAAATATATATTTTAAACTAGCCAAATACCTTCTAAAATGTTGCAGAAGGGAAGGGGAGTAAAAAATTATGCAAAGATACAACTGGCAATGGATACATGTTCTTATATTATTTTGATGTGTTTACCCTGCAGTTATTGAGTTGCTGCTGAATGCGTGATAAAGACAGTGAACTGATTTTAGATTAGATGAATCACAGATCAGCTCTGCCTTATCCACAGGCAGATCTAATTTTGGTCAATCTGGTGTGAATACTGAACCAGCTGCACCGTCACTACAGGAAATGCTTGGAGACATAAACATATTACACAAAACAAGCCTCAACCAGCTTCTTATAATTGAGGATATAGTCATTCACCAATGGATATTTGACTGACAGTGACACCAATGTAACTAAGTTATGGACTCTTCAATAGCATCTGGCATGTGTCTTTTTCGGAAATCTTTTCTTGGCTAAGGCGTAGCTAGACAGTTTGGATGACAGATGCTTGCTTACCTTTAGTTTCTGCCAGATGTGCTGACAGTTTAGTGCTATAGTTTCTTCTCCATTGATAACTACCAAAAAGTGACAACAATTTTCTGTCGCCAGCTACATCAGTCACCATCACTTCTGTTGTTAGAACTGCCAATTTATTTCTACTTTTAATTTTTTAAAATAATTTCAATTTCTAAGGCTGCCCACTTTATTCATTCATTCATTCATTCATTCATTCATTCATTCATTCATTCATTCAAATTTATTCCCCGCCCATCTCCCATGCAAGGGACTCTGGGCGACAACTTTGCACACATGTTGGTCACAGGGAAGCTGTCACCTTATCTAGATATGGTGAACTAGCAGAGCTTGGCTTACAGGTGGAACACATGGTCCTATGTCTTCTGGATTTTTATGATAGAAGGAACAGAAGGAATGTAAATGTTATGGAAGGCTTCAGCCAAAACTGTTTCTCTATGCTTGTCTGAAAGATAATACCCCCACCCCACAAAATTCTTACATAACCAAGGAAATTTCCACTGACCTGTGCACATTTCAGCCCTACACATGCTACATATATAGTCCTGTTCTTCATAGCTTGAAAAATGTGAGTAATCTGGTAAGGAATGCTAAAGTGTTAGCTAGGGACATACATATTCCATGCATGGAACAGCTGTTTTGGGTAGTCTGTGCCTGAACTAAAACATGCATGTTTTGGTCCATACACAAAATAAAACCAGGCTGTTTTGTTCTGGATATAGACCTAAATGTGGCAGAGATGGTTGGGGACGAGGAAAAGGCTGAAAAAGCCATGGATAAGGTGTTTCTGTGGTGATGGTATGTAGGGAGGCAGGGAAAGGAAAGAAAGACACTAGAAAGACTGGGAAGTAGGTGGGACCATCAGATATGCCAACTGGGAGTCTGTTCCCTACCGTTGAGATTATTTAGTAAGGAACCAGTGCCTGGACTGGTACACAAGCAGCAACAGCTGAGGGGAGGCAGGGGCACAGGGAAGGGAAGGTGTTGGAAAGATCAGGGAGCAGATGGCTAGTGGTAAACGATGCACTGGGATATCAGTGGCTGAGGTGAGGCATGGGGGAGTAGGGAAGATAAAGTGCTAGGAAGAAGTGGGTGGACTATTTATAAAAATAATAAAGGATAAAAATAAAATAAAATAAAATAAATAATGCACAGGCCATAAACTTAGTGTCTTCAAATGTAAAGGTTGGAAGGAGATTTTCTAGTCCAACTCCCTGCTGAGTGCAGGTATCCGTTATCAATCCAGCCTTTGTTTAAACTCTCCAAAAAAACTTGAACTTGACGTTCAAGTGAAATCTGCTTCCTTGTAACTTCAATCCATTCTTTCTTCCAAAACGTTCTGCCCTGTCTTCTACATGGCAGCCCTTCACATACTTGAAGACAGCTATCATGTCTCCCAGCAATCTTCTCTCCCCCCAAGGTCAACATATCAAACACCTTTAATTGTTCTGATAAGTTTTTTCTTCCAGGTCCCTTAGAAGAACAGACAGAGGGGGAGATGTGCACCATCTTCGTCCTACTTATCCAGGATCCCTTCAGATTTTGTCCTACATTTTGTTTCTGCTAAAGTGCGGCTGATCTGAAACAGCTCACCGTAAGCTCTGGAACCTGATGCCTTCTTTTCAGTTTATTTATTATTTATTATTTATTTATTTATTATTGTATTTATACCCCGCCTATCCCCTCCCTAAGCGGAGGGCTCTAGGCGGCTTACATTCATATCATACATATTATATTATACCGCATATATATTACCCGGGTGTTAGGGAGGGGGTGAGGGAACCGGCTCTTCATCCGCAGGTCGGACTACATGTCCCAGGAACCTTTTGCTTCTGAGCCGGCTGCTGATGTCCAGGAAGTTGCTATTTCGGGATCCGCCGTCCTCTGCCGCCATCTACGGGAACCAGCTCTTCTTGGTCCGAGGGCGACCCTCCGAAAAGGACGCCAGCAAATTGGCCCACGTGAGTGGTCCCCATTCATCTACTTGCCAACGGCTTTCGGTCTGCTGGGTGGGCAGAAGCTGGGGCTAGTGACGGGAGCTCACCCCGCCACGCGGATTCGAACTGCCGACCTTATGGTCGGCAGACTAACGGCTCAGCGGTTTAACCCGCTGAACCACCGTGCCCCTTTTCACAACAAAAAGTATTTGCCATTTTATGCACACCCCCTTGTATTTTATGGGCTATTGTGATAGATCACATGACTTTAAAGAGGCAGGCTCTAAACTTCAGCTGCACTTGGGATCTTAAATTCCATGGTTCTCAGCATGTGGCTTGGGGAAGCGTGCTTAATATGTGAGACTAGCCTGTGCTCTTTATCATACCTGGAAGTCAGCTAGCGACCTGACAATTTCCTCACAGGGAAGGCTCAACTAATTTTAACACAAGCTGCTTATTTCTAAGTTGACTTTTTAAAAGAAAAAAGTAAATCAAAGCATTTCTTCATGATAGCTATGTTTACTATGATACCTTCTGTTACTGAAAAAGCCTGTATAGTAAGTGGGAAAGTCCCCATCTCAATTCTTAAAACTTGATGTAAAGAATAGCTTTGTTTTCTCTTTTCATGATTAAATCCTAAGTTGCAATTTGTACAAGCAGGGAATGAAATAATCATCGTTATCATTAGTGGCCAGTAAAACATCACACATCCTGCACGTACACAGAAGTGCTCCCGGGGCACAGATCAGTAGTCTGAGAAAGACTAGTTGGCTTGGATCCATGAGTAACAGTGCAGAAAAGAAGCCCACAAGGCCAGGGTCTTGAGTGGAGGTGTAGCATACTCCTCCAAAGGTCATTCTCTTCAGGACAGCATGAAGACCCACAAGCAGTTGTGCTCAGGCATGCGCAAACTCCTTTGCACTGCCAGAAGGAATAAGCACAGAGAAGCACAGAGCTCTCTTGGTTGCAGAGAGGGAGCTTCGTGCAAATACTGTATTTACTGTTGAAAGCCTCCCTCTTCTCAAACCATTCAGTAGGATTACAAATGGCTTGTAGTCTCCAAAGAGGATGTGATTATTAAATGCTGAAACTGCTCACATTGCTATACATGGCACAAATAAAAGAGAAGGCTCAGCTCCTAGCAGCTTGCCAATTAAACAGGCAGGCAACACAATACTCTGGTAGCCCAAGAGGATATCACTAACTTACTCTGGCTTTTTATTGACACATGCTAGCACTTGTGAGCCTCATAAAGAGAGGTGTGTGTAAAGAGCAACTAGATGTCTAGGGAAGAGGATATAGGACTGCCTGATAGATAATATGAGCAGAACAATGAGACCAATCCTAATGGCAACACTATAAATCAGTACCTAGCAAGCAAGAGGCATTCAAAAGGCAGAAAGCTTCAACAATACAGCTACAATAGTGGTGAACAGACCTGAATCTTACAGGAGCTACTTCAGTTTAATTTTTTATTAAGAGATGCAAACCAACCAACCAACCAACCATTTAAAATAATTGTGATCCCTACTGACAACAGCAACTATGAGCATAAAGGGTTCAGCCAGGATAGTTAGTATTCACACCCTATCAAAGAAGTACATTTACATTCCTTGCCATTAGAATCCTTTTACCCTGATTGATAACTGAGCATCTTTAAAAAATTTGGTCATTAACAATGAGGCTGGCACAGCATCACTTGAGTAGTATTGCATTTCATATCAGGCCTTTTATTAGCTGTGTACAGTAATATGTCTGAACTTTTAAAGTGAGTCCTTTAAAATAATGATAATCAACATATTTTACTGATAATTTATGGAAATAAGAGCTATCTGCTCATATGATTTACACTTCATGCTTAGCACTTCTTTATGAAGGAACTGCAACATTCAGTATGTCAAATGACCACCACTCAGAACCTATACCTGTGCTGCTTTTCAGCACAAATTACTTTTAGACAATGATAACAAATACAGTTTACTGATCAGTACTCTGAAAAATTGGAAGGCAATTTCACTATTAATGTTAGCAATAGTTTTACAATTTTACCAGTAGAATTTTCTTTTAGACATGGAGAGTAAGAGGAAGTTAAATCGGTACTAATTAACCTTGTCATTACTAACACACTATTTCGCCAGAAAAATAAATTTAAAACATCATGGAGGCACCCACGGTCGAAGCACTGGCATCTTTTAGATTATGTAATTGTCCGTGCTAGAGATCGCCGTGATGTACTTCTCACCAGAGCCATGACGAGCGCCGATGACTGCTGGACAGACCATCGATTAATTCGATCCACAATGGCCATAAAGATTGTCCCTCATCGTAGGCTCCAAGGAAGAAAACCAAGGCGTAAAATGAATACACTGGCCCTTCAAGATTCTATTAAACGAGCTTGCTTTCAATCAACTCTCAAGGAACATCTGCCTATGGAACTTCCTGAAAATGTTGAGGAACACTGGACTAAATTGAAGACTTCTATTATTTCAGCCTGTGAACAAACTATCGGATACCAGACTAAGAGACATCAGGACTGGTTTGATGAGAATGATAGTGAGATTGAACATATTATTGACAAGAGAAGGAAAGCCTTCCAGATATGGCAAAAAGATATTAACTGTGCCGTTAAGAAAAAAATCAACGCCAGTGCAAAGGCAGAAGTCCAAAGAAGAACTAGAGAACTTAAGAACATATGGTGGATAAAAAAAGCCCAAGAAACCCAACATTTTGCAGATGCTCATGATGCACGGGGCTTTTTTAATGCCATAAAGGCCATCTATGGACCAACAAACCATGGTACAAATCCCTTACGCTCAATAGATGGTGCTAAACTTCTAAAGGACAAAGAGTCTATTGTACTGCGCTGGAAAGAGCATTACTACAATCTCCTTAATCGTCACTCTACTGTGGCTGATGAAGCCTTCTTGCAAATCCCGCAAAAACAAATAAGAGATGAGCTTGCAGTACCCCCTAGTTTGGAGGAAGTCAGTAAAGCCACTAAACAAATGAAAAATAACAAAGCTAGTGGACCTGATGGGATTCCTGCTGAAGTCTTTAAAGAAGGCGGGCCTGAACTTACACAACAACTTCATAAGCTCATCGAAAAAATCTGGATGAGGGAGGAGATTCCAGCAGACTTTAGGGATGCCATAATTATCACTCTCTTTAAAAAGGGTGATAGAACAGACTGTGGAAACTATCGAGGCATCTCCCTTCTAGCTACAGCAGGCAAAATCCTGGCAAAGATCATCGCAAACCGTCGCCTATCTATATCAGAAGACATCCTCCCTGAAACGCAAAATGGCTTCCGCCCTTCCAGGGGAACAGTGGATATGATCTTCACTGCACGACAGCTTCAAGAAAAATGCAAGGAGCAAAACCGCCCTCTGTACATGGCGTTTATTGATCTGACTAAAGCTTTTGATACTGTAAATCGTACTGCTCTCTGGACCATCCTTCTGAAAATCGGATGCCCTGATAAATTTGTGAACATCTTGCGGCTACTCCATGACGACATGATGGCAACAATCCTGGATAACAATGGCTCTCAAAGCGATCCATTTAAAGTGGAATCCGGCGTTAAACAGGGATGTGTTATTGCTCCAACCTTATTCGCTATCTTCATTGCTATGATTATACACCTTGTTGAAGAGAAACTTCCTACTGGTGTAGAAATTATATATCGAACAGATGGAAAGCTTTTTAATCTTAGTAGGCTGAAAGCAAAAAATAAGGTAATTACAACTTCTGTTATAGAACTTCAATATGCTGATGATAACGTAGTCTGTGCACACTCCGAGGAAGATCTTCAAACTATCCTAAACATCTTTGCAGAAGCATATGAAAAGCTCGGCCTCTCGATTAACATTAAAAAAACCAAAGTGCTTTACCAGCAAGTTCGAACCAATCCCTTTGCAGCGCCATCAATCCAGCTTAAAGGTGTGTCACTAGAAAATGTCGACCACTTTTCTTATCTCGGCAGCCATCTATCTACAAAAGCCGACATCGACGCTGAAATTCAGCATCGCCTGAGCTCTGCGAGTGTAGTTTTCTCCCGAATGAAGCGTAGAGTGTTTGAGGATCGGGACATTCGCAGGGAGACCAAAATGCTTGTTTACAAAGCCATTGTACTACCAACCCTTCTGTACGCCTGTGAAACATGGACCCTCTACAAACGCCACCTCCAACTTCTTGAAAGATTCCATCAACGCTGCCTCCGAAAAATTCTGCAAATTACTTGGGAAGATAGGCGGACTAATGTTAGCGTATTAGAAGAAGTGAAAACCATCAGCATTGAAACAATGATCATCCAACATCAACTTCGCTGGACCGGCCATGTTGTTCGAATGCCTGACCATCGTCTTCCAAAGCAGCTACTTTACTCCCAACTTAAGAATGGAAAACGGAATATTGGTGGACAGCAAAAGAGATTCAAAGACACTCTCAAAGCTAATTTAAAAAAATGTAATATCAGCATTGAGAACTGGGAAGCCCTAACTCATGAGCGTTTCAATTGGAGGTCAGCCTTTATTAATGGTGCTATGGACTTTGAAGAAGCACGAGTACAGGGCGAAAGGGAGAAAAGAGCTAAAAGGAAGGCACGTCAGGCAAACCCTCATCATAACCGTCTCCCACCCGGAAACCTATGCCCTCATTGTGGGAGATTGTGCGGATCCAGAATTGGCCTTTACAGCCACTTACGGATCCACCGTTAAAACTTTACCACTGGAAGACAATCTTACCTGGCTACGAGTGATCGCCAATGAAGTTTTACAATTTTACCAGTAGAATTTTCTTTTAGACATGGAGAGTAAGAGGAAGTTAAATCGGTACTAATTAAAGGAAATGTCACCTTAGGATATATATTCATGGCAACGTATATCAAGTATATAATGGAAATAAATACAATGTTATGAGAAACTGTAGGGGCGTGGCGGCTCAGCGGGTAAGACGCCAGGCTTGTCGATTGGAAGATCGCAGGTCTGGAGGTTTGAATCCCTAGCCCTGCATGACGGAGTGAGCTCCCGCACTAGCCCCAGCTCTTGCCAACCTAGCAATTCGAAAGCATGCAAATGCAAGTAGATGAATAGGTACCACTTCGGTGGGTAGGTAACAGCATCCCGCGTGCGTCATGCCGGCCACATGACCATGGAAGCGTCTTTGGACAACGCTGGCTCTTCGGCTAACAAACGGAGATGAGCACCGGCCCCTAGAGTCGGACACGACTGCACAAATGTGCGGGGGGAACCTTTACCTTTACTTATGAGAAACTGGGATTTGAAAACTGAGTTCAAAATTAGTTACTAAAATGTAATACTGTTGAGAATTAAAACATCTCCTGCTTATCCCGGTACTCTTGACAGGGCTACCTACCAATAACCAGAATGCTGCAATCTTCTGAAAATCTTTCGTTGAATTTTTTTATTTTGGTAGAGAAAACAGCACTTTTGGTTCTATAGAAGATTTAACAATTTCATTCAAAGAAATATCTAATGATAACAATGTGGAAATTGTTTGTGTAAAGACAATATATCACTGAATTCTGCCTACTCTTGAAAGAGCATATACAGTTTCTCTGTTTGCCAGAAGAGACAAACAAAGGAAGCAGCTTGAATACCCTATTAGTGAGCTTGCTAGATATGACGAGCTAACAGTGCTGAAAATGAATGCTGGATTAAATGTATTTTAGCCTGAATCCCTCACAGCTCTTCTGATTTAGTTTTGAACATCAGTGAAAACAAGTATAAGATCAATGTAGAGTCCAGCCAGCTAAATGTATTTTTGATTGACCATCACAGGAGGCAAAAGTAAAGTTGCCTTTGAGTGGAGCTTGATTCCTGGCAATCTACAAGGATGCATCCCAACACACGAGGTAAGCCAGGATTTTTAAAAAAAATCTTCTCCAGTCTATGGCCCTGGAATTCAGGTAGTCCCCACCCAAGTATTAGTCAGGGACCATCCCTGCTTAGCTTTCTAGATCAGCCAAAGTGGTTTAGGAGATGCTATCTGCTGAGGTTTCTTAGGAAATACAAACAACAATGTAAATATCACTTCTCGTATAGAATATTCAGCATAAAAGTACTATTCACAAATTTTCTGACTAAAAGTAGCATTGAATAGTAACCTTAAAATTTCAGAATTACAGCAACAAGAAAAGATTTTTACCTATTTCTCATGGATAATATTTTCCTCCCAATATTGCCCTTTTTGGAAAGCTAGTTTGGTGTAGTGGTTAAGGCACCAGTCTAGAAACTGGGAGACTGTGAGTTCTAGTCCTGCCTTAGGCACAAAGCCAGCTGGGTGACCTTGGGCCAGTCACTTTCTCTCAGCCCTAGGAAGGAGGCAATGGCAAACCACTTCTGAAAAATATTGCCAAGAAAACTGCAGGGACTTGTCTAGGCAGTTGCCAGGAGTCAATATTGATTCCAAGGCGCGCGCGCACACACACAACCTTTATAAGGTAATTAGAAAACTGTCAAAAAAAACCAGGGACATTCTGACCCTACTTAGCCACTATACGTAGAGTCTCTTTAAAATAATAATAATAAACAATTAGACTGTCTTCAGTTGTATAATTCACAAGCTAAACCAATCTAATTATATATTGCTGGGATGAGCAATTTTTATTCCTTATCAGCTTTTTAAAAAAAATCTGTTTGCAGGGCATTAAGCTCGACATTCGTAAAATAACTGAGGGAGACTGCATGGCATAGACAATATCTTAGTTGTGCTAAGTAAAGGTTTGTAAACTGTGGCTTGTAGAAGAAATTATAACTGATTGGGTTTACATAGTGCATGAAGATGTTAACAAATGCTTACAAACTATAATGGCTGAATTCATACAATATGCTAAGCCAAAATTAAACAAACCAAATTTTGGCTCTGTGCAATGGGCAAATCTAGTCAATGTCTACACACAGGAACTGAATGACGTAACTTCTTCCAATGACAACAGCGGGAATTGGCAATGAAGCAGCTGATAAGAGTTTAATACTGTTTAAGAGTTTAATTACTTTAGAAATTAAGTAATTAAAGTAATGGCGTTAGCAGTGAATTTGTTAGGCTTTGTAGACAGTACAATCTGCAATTTATTCCTGCTGTACTGCTTGCCTGCCAAAGGCTGGCAAAAATTAAAATTGTACTGTCAAAGGCTACAGTATGTTTTACATGATCACACGCTTTAAAGTTGATCAGAAAAAAATAAATATATTCAGATATGTGTCTGTCAGAAATAGGAAAGATCTGCCACAAATCTAACACTCTAATAAGCTATTATGGGTCACTTTGAGTGCTTATTTTATGTTATTTTTTCCCCTGAACTTGCTCTAGTGAATATAAGACAACAATACCAAAACTCCGTCTTCCAAACAGAATTTCCTTCCCTCTTATCAGGGTGATCTCTCCCCTAACCTATTCTATTGTACTCTCTTTCTTTTCTTCTGCAGATGTTTACAAATGTTTACAAAAAATCTCCCACTTTTATACTTAAAATTGACATTCTCTTCATTATCTTTCAAGGCAGGTTCGCTTTTTTTTTTTTTGGTCTTCACTGTAAAGAGAATACTTGATACACTTTCCTTTCTGTATGAACAGGCTGTTCTCCTGTCTCTGCTAAGTCATCTTTGCTCCCTATTGAACAAGGGCTTGGCTCTCTTCTTCAAATCTGCAAGCACACTTTCAAGTACTGTACATTATTTATCTTTGATACTCTGATGTGAAACAGAAGTTACAAAAGAACTGTTACAGTGGCATCTTTTGTTTTCCCATCTCTACCTAACAGAATATTCAATAAACACACTTAATTTTTCTTAAAGCTCTATAAATAATCCTTTGTCTGTTAAAGAACAGCAAAGGGAAGAAAAGTTACTACATAATAACCGTGTATTTTTATTCAGCAATTTTATTCTCTGGGTGCATTCAGCCACATCTATGCACTTTATTGAAACAATTACAGCTCACATCTTCAATTACTCATTAGCTCTGCATAGTGGATATTGCACTGAGTGTGGGAGCAGGAAAATAAATCTATTCTGATTTGTGTATATTAGCAGAACAATTTGAAAATTTCTCAATGGTAAACCTGTAAACATGCATGCTGGTCTTCATTCTTCTATCAATTACCTATTAAAATCTATCATTATATAATTTTATCATGATACCTATTATCATGATACCTATTAAAATAATGCAAAAAGTGATCATGAGTCTATACAAGACTTTCCCCAACTGGGTCTTCTCCAGATATATTGGACAACTCACATCCCAGTCAGAATGACTAACAGCTCTGTTGGATAATTGTAAGCAAAAGCCGACTAGGAAAGCTTTGGTCATGAAGAAAATGAAAGATGAAAAATTGGATGTTATCAACTAAAAGGGATGACCATGGACATTATAGTTATCACATGGTTAATAAAGGATAAAAGACATGGCCACAAAATAACCAGAGCAAAGAAAACTTGTTTTTGACCTCTATGATGAAAGAGAGCAGAGAGCAAATCTTAGAATCCTAAACATACCATTATGTATGCCTTAATTATTACTTGTAGCCCAATAATTATCCTTCAAATAGTATGAAGCTAAAATGATAGTATATGTTCCAGGCTGCTTTTCCACTGCAGAGGAATTCAGTCTGTTGCTGAGATATGTTGAGTCTCTCTCTCATATCAGAATGAGATGTTTGCAGCCAAACAGTACACTACAGTTTAAGAACGCACTAAAATTGGACCTTCTCCTATATCAGACTTTACCTAAAGCTGCAGAGAGAAAGTGCCCAGATTCACTCACTCACCCCCTCACTGGACCAGGTCTTGTCTCTGACCAAGAAGTTAACAAGGAAGTTACTCATGTCACGCCTGGACAAAGTTGATGTGATTTAGTGACCTCAGAGGAATCCCTGAAGAAGGAAATCACAGCTTAACAGTCTCTAAAAAGGTAGTCATTATAATATAGACAAATAGAGTCCTATTATTGGATGGATTTTTAAAAGGAGTTTAAAGAACAGTGTCTACCCTAGGAAGGTTGCTAGTTTTGAATGCCTCCACTGTCTCTGGATTTGAGAGAAATAAATGTTTTTTTCATTTTTAACAATGAAGTGACTATCTTTGATTCCTTCAGCTGAAAACTAGCACCACTTATTCTCTACCTTGGTTACATCAAACTTGGCATTTTAAAAGCTTATTTTGTTTTTTAATCTCAGTGCTATTTTGAGTTGGCTTTAAGATGAATGTTTCTTTCATTCCCATCATGGGTTTCAAAGTGTACATTTTGGTGCCTCTGCTGCATTTTCTCTACATGTAGCACTTACTAAGATATTATAAACTGGTTCAAGCAGAATTCCTGCATTTTTATAGCTCTGCCTTTTAGAGAACTCCTTTTTAAATTCCTAACTGTATAGACTAGAATGCCACTAGCACTCCACCTAGCTTCTACAAGATGCTCTGCTGTCACATATATCACTGTCAGAAAGCATTTTTGATCACCATTGCTAAACTGATAATAAAGTTTATTCTGTTCTCAACTAATCATGCCTTGCCTATTTAGAATTTTAACAAGTGGGCATTGGATACATATACAGGTAGTCCTTGATTTATGACCATTTGTTTAACCATAGGCTGACCATACGTACTGTTTTAAACGGGACACTACCTTTTTTCACATTTCCTGACCATCCCGTCGTCTTAATATAAATGTCAATTTTGTCCCGTTTTTTTTTAAAAAATTAACAAAATGTCAGGCATGGCAAGATTGATTCAGCCAAGATGTAATTATCATTTAAAACGTGCTTGATTGAGGTGCCTGATGTTGGGTGAGACTAGAGAGGGGCAAGGAAGGCAGAAAGAGAGAGAAAGAGGGAGACAGAGAGAGATGGGGAGAGAGATCTTTGCCACCGCCTCTGCTCTGCTCTTAGCTGGTCACTCTTTGCGCTCTGTTTTATTAAAATGCGTTCGGGATGTGATCCCGCCCCCTTTTTTCTTTCTCCAGCTCGGCAAGAGAGAGTCTTTTGTTTGGGATTGTGGGAGAGAGAGAAAGAGGGAGAAAAAACAGGAGGAGGAGGAGGAGGAGGAGGAAGAGGAGGAGGAGGAGGAGGAGGAGGAGGAGGGAAGGCAGAAGAGAAGCCTCGCTGGGTGTGGAGTTTTTGAATCCCCCCTTCCCTGCCTCTCTTCTCTCCCCCCTCCCCTCCTTCCTGCGATCCGTGATGTTACAAAGCCCGTGAGCTGTGCTTTCCCCATTCGCCTCCTGTCAAATACAGTCCCCCTCTACATCTACCTATATTTTTGTATGAGTTCTGTCACTGAAGAATAATTCTTAGCTCAATATGTTCATGTAATAAAACGTTTTCATTTTAATGAAAACAAAAATATTTTTATATATACAGTAATCTGTTTAGGGGCCAGCAAATGGATCTTAAAAACTCTTTAAAACTTTTATTGTCTTACTTTTTCATGAATACGGAATATTACATAAGTTTAACCCCGTCCCATTTTTGCCATCCCAATGTCCTATTTTTGTCTCAAGGAAATATGGTCAGCCTATTTAACCACCGTTCAAAGTTATGATGGTGCTGAAAAAAGTCAGTCAGTCTCAATCAGTCCTCGCACTTACAAACGTTGTAGCGTCCCTGCAGTCACGTGATCAAAATTCAGGCACTGGGCAACCAGCATGTATTTACGACGGTTGCAGCATCCTGGGGTCATGTGATCGCCATTTGCAACCTTCCCAGCCAGCTTCCGACAAGCAAAGTCAATGGGAGAAGCCGGATTCACGTAATGACCACATGATTCACTTAATGACCATGGCAAAAAGGTAATAAAATCAGGCACGACTCACTTAATGACCACCTTGCTTAGCAACGGAAGTTCTGGTCCCAATTGTGATCGTAAGTCAAGGACTACCTGTAGTGTAATTGATTGACTGATTGATTGATTGTTGTTTATTCATTCAATCACTTCCGACTCTTCATGACTTCATGGACCAGCCCACGCCAGAGCTTCCTGTTGGTCGTCGCAATCCCCAGCTCCCCCACGGTCGAGTCCGTCACTTCCAGAATATCACCCATCCATCTTGACCTTGGTCAGCCCCTCTTCCTTTTGTCTTCCACTTTCCCTAGCATCAGCATCTTCTCCAGGGTATCTTGTCTTCTCATTATGTGGCCAAAGTACTTCAGTTTTGCCTTTAATATCATTCCCTCAAGTTATTGATTGATTATTATGTTATTATATTATAAATTATTAGATTATTATAAATTGATTGATTATGTGCCATCAAGTTGTTGCCAACTCTTAGCGATCACATAGATAGATTTTCTCCATGACGATCTGTCCTTAACCTGGTCTTTCAAGTCTTCCAATGATGCACTCATCACCACTGTAACTGAGTCCATCCACCTTGCTGGTCATTCTCATGTTCTTTCCTTCCACCTTTCCCAGCATTAGAGCTTTCTCCAGAGGGATAGGTCTTAAAGTCACCTTCAAATTAAACTTGGCTCCTGATAATTTCATGGACAGGTCCATGATGTTTTCTTGGCAATCCTAAATGAATGGTTGCCACTGCCTTCTTTTGGGATTTTTTCCCCCACCTCCCAGTCTGGTATTCCCTGGAGGTCTCCCATCCAAACAATAACTAGGCCTGATGTTGCTTAGCTTCCTAACCCAGACAAGAAGGCTGCTGAGATAAGACTACACTGTTTCCCCAATGCACGTATGATGTTTCAGAGGAGTTAAATGCAACCATTTTATGTTCACTAGGTGAGATTGCTGAAAGGGAGGTAGAAAAGATGGAGAGAACTTCTGGTATCTTAAAAACTAATTAGTTTCCAAGCCCTCCGCAATGGCCACTGCAGCTGACATGATAGGAACTGGAAGAGGTAAACTAGTTTATTGAGGAATGAGAACCACAGCCAACTACTTATTGCATAACAATCATTTTTGCCTACTACAGTTCAGAATATTTACAGTATCGTGAATCTGATTAAACTTTTCCTATGAATGGTCAACCATGGATAACAGGCTTTTTCTTTCTGCAGAAGGCTAGTAGTTTTTATGAAGATATTCTCTTAATACTTTTTGAAAACGTATGTCCACAATGCCTTCTGATGCATTTTGAGATCAGTCCAAATGCTTGGGTGGGTTACTTTGGAAATATGCTAAAGTTTTTTTAATAAATTTCTTTCTGAATTTAAATTCAGATCCTAACAAACTCAAGGCTACTTTAATGCTCCTCTTGCATGACCCCATTACATTAGTGTCACTGAACAAGAAATGGAAGCATATAAAAAGGTCTTTCAAAGCCTGGATTTGGTGCTATAATGTGAACTGATGAGGGGAAATTATTTTAAAAGAGATCTATTATTACCCATTATGATGCCTAAATAAAAGAGCAAATGCCACTGGCATTACTGTGCTGAAAAGGGAAATTAGAGAGGGCCAGATTCCAACACTAATGCTTACATATCAGGGCTTTATGGGATCTGTCTTTGCATCTTTCTTGTTTTAGTACCATTTATCTTTCTCCCATTTTAGACTTTGCTATGTTTGGTAGCCATGGAGTGGGGGAAAGGGAGGGAAGAGAATGGACATGAAAAGCTGCTTTATACTGACTCTGACCATTGCTCCATTTAACTCAGGATGGGATGCTATCAACTTTCCACAGTTTCAGGAGGTATTACGGATCACACCTGGAATCCTTATATGTAAGGAATTGCTCAACCATTGAGCCAGGCTATACATTTTTCACCACTAAGCCTGCATAGGCAAACATTGTCTTTATAATAGTAGTACTTTACCAGACTATTTCTCTCATATATTCCAGCTTTCCCTTAAATTCTGAAGATAAATAATAAACTTCTTCCCTCTGAGGTCAGGAGAGTTCAATTTGAAATTTACAGATTAGCATATATAGAAAGAGATTTACAGTATTCTGCATAAGGGTAAGACTAGAACAGAACAATTGTATAAATCTCAGAACAGCCTTTTAGTTTTTTTTCTGAGCCTGATTAGAGTACTAAATCAATTGATAAGAATTAGGGAGTTTTTAGTTACAAGGTAGATATCAATTAATATTCCGATATTCTCAACTGTTAAGGATACAGTATTATCACAGATTACAGACAATTTTGTGTGGAACTCTTAAAACAATATTCTTCTAGAACAATAAAAAGGCTTATGATCTGAGCAAATGTTCAAACTCACAAAGGAGCAAGTTTACAAAACATCCAGCGGAAGCAGACAGATTACAGACATCATCCATGATGAAGAAATAGCATTATCAGAGACAAAAACTGAATGCTTTATTATAAAGGGGTAAAATATGCAAAATGGTTGGCAAAAAGGACACCTATGTTAACCATGCTGTAGAAATTTCTTATGGTCAGTCTGATGGTACAAAGAACCCACTAGGCTGTAGTACATGGGCACAGAGCAGGGGAGTATGCCAGAGTGGCTCCTTAAAATTTTAAGGGAAGAACAAAAATAGCTGGTCTTCAGATAAAGGAGGCAAGGACATAAAGAGAATACAAAGAGAACAGCTGCAGGAAAAAGATAAAGGTAACTATAAAGAAGAGGTGAATTAATACTGCCAAACAGAGGTTCAACAGGGAATCTACAGCTCTATTAGGAATAAAAGGTCAGTTATTAAGAAAAGCTGAAGAAGAGGCTTCCTGTGGGGAATGGCAGACTGAGCGGTACTGCTTTTTTAAGCAGTGCCAATGGCGCAGCATTTTCTGGGCACGGGCTGGGTCCCTGCAGCCTGAAGAATTCTCCGGGTAAGGAGAATCCAGGAAATCATCCCTTTTGTTCTCCGGACAGCATTTTCTTGCAGGGGCGTGTGTGTCGTGGAACGGAGTCCCTCCAATCAATCTGTGATTCAGAATGCTGGGAGGCAGGGATGTCATCAAGTTTGGGGCTGCACCGAAGCCGTAAAACGGACACTAAATCTTGCCACCCCATTTCTAAAACACCAAGGGTTTTTTTTTTGTTTATTTGTTACCGAAGAGAGGCCTTTTGCCACAAAGAAATGCGAAGCTCTTGGTGATTTTCATTATTTTTGGAATTTATTAATTTGGAAAGTTGGCTTTTTAAATATTTAAATTCTAATATTGGGATTTAAAGATTTTTGCTGTTTTGTTGCCATTTTCTAAATGTTTTGAGGATTATAAAACATTTATCTACTTTGTTGAATCTGCGGAGTTGAAGCCTCTGCTTTCCTGTGAGAACGGCTCTTGTTTACATCTTTTTCTCCTGATAACACACTGTGGAGAGAAATGGAAGAAATGAAAGCAATCTTTAAAGAACTCTATCTTGACGTCACCCAAGCCCTGGATCATCTCCTAGAACTTGTGGAGTCTAAAGTCTACCAACAACTTGAAAAAGAAGAGTGAAAACTACTTTGAGAGTAGTGCTCCTTCTTTAAAGAAGAAAATGAGGGTTAACGTTTCTAAGTCAGAAAGTGAAGGGAGAAAAATTGGACTGTGGAGAGTTAACTTTGATTCTGAAGAAAGAAGAGTTTCAGGCGCAAAGAGATACAGTTGGCTGTGTTTCTGGAAAATTGAGACCAAGAATCAAGGCTGGCTGCTGAATTTGAGACTTGTAAGGGGAAAGCTTTGTGTGTAATACTGATATATATAAATGACTTAGTCTATTTTGAAGTCTGATAATTGTTTAAATGTGTTAATCAGGATGGTCTCTTAAAGGTTTAGACTGATACTTTTGTTTTGGGGATAATGATTTTACCTTGGGTAAAAGGACATTAACCAAATGTAGGTAATTTATTTTTTGTTATTTTAGTAGGCAGAGAGGAGTAAAATTTTAGTGAAGTGGGATAATATTTGAGTATTTGCTTATTAGGTGAATAATTATGTTAGAAAAGTTTTTTTGTTTTCTTAAGAGGGAGAGATAGTTTGTTTTAGAGGAGAATGTCATATAGAGATGGAAATGCTTTATAGAAATAATGTTTATCTTCGTTTAAATTAGAGTAAGAGATTGATAATGAGTTGTTTGTATGTATATATCTTTGTTGTAGAAAGTCGGAAGCCACCATATAATAGTTTTCTCCATATTTTCGCACTTTTTTAGTTTTCTTTTTTCTTGTAGTATTCTTTGTTTCATTCTTTTTAGTTTTTATGTATTTTATGTATATGTTGAAAAAATCAATAAAGCTTTATAAAGAAGAAAAGCTGAAGAAGAGTATTGGTGGTTTCAACAAACCTGAAGTAAATTTTAAGAAAAAAAATGTGTATGTGTGTTTGCATTAGTTCTGCAGCACTCTGGGTGGTAAAAGGGAGGCAGGACAGTAACAGCTACTACCATCTGACTATCACATTAATCTTGTCTGAACTGAGAAACAAAGTACAATTTAGACCAAATAAAGCATGGCTTAATACTTTGGACACATTATGTGTAAACCTAGCTCTCTGGAAAAGGCTCTGATGCTGGGAAAGGTGGAAGGAAAGAGAAGAAGAGGACGACCAGCAGAAAGGTGGATGGACTCAGATACAGTGCCCATGGGAGACTTGAAAGACCAGGTTAGGAATAGATCATCATCGAGAAAATCTATCTATGTGGTCGCTAGGAGTCAAAAACAACTTGATGGCACATAATCAATCAATCAATCAATCAATCAATCAATTGTACTCTATATGAATCTAACCAAAGTGTAATGAAAGACCGATGAAGAAAGACTTATTTTGTGGAGGAGCCATGCTGTTTCTCTCCACAAGGATTATACTTTTATATATGTATTTTGACTTTAAAAGCACTTTCTAGAAATTTACATGGGATAACATTTTAACTGCCTCTATCCCCATAAAATATTAATTAAAATTGCAAATGCTTTGGCCATCATCCTATCCTCTGGAACAGAATACAATATTAGTGACATGCTTCACTAGAAGATCAGCAAATTCCAATTTGATTTAGGAACTCTTGTGTGTATCTCACCCAGATTTAATGACAGTGAGCTTTAATTAGACTTGACGCATCACCTTTATGTTGACCCTCCTTCAAATTGCTAGTTCAGACTGAGTGTAGGTTCAGTATTTTCCACTATGAAGATTGATGTAAATAATTAATATAGCTTCTCTACAATCTCCCCATCCTCCTTTAATAATCTCTTCACACCTTTTTTGTCTTAACAGTCTTTTTTAAACAAGGAAAAAAATCTGACAAAAGATTTAATACACATCTGTAATTAGCACATTCAAGTCTCTGAGAAACAGTTACCAACCAAACAGGAAAACAGATGTTTGACACCTGAGGCCCAGAAAATGGCGTGAGCTCTGCAATTAAATCTGCAATAAGCCTCGAGCCACTTATTACAAATTATGCAATAAATGGGTACAATGCTAAACCAAATTGTGGAATGGATTTTTGAATCAACAGTACAATTCATGATAGCCATTTCATTGCTATGAGAATTATCTATCACTCGCTGCCCTTTTTCTTCCTACTTCCACCTATAAAACTCTAAAGGGACAGTCTTGAGGATTAAAATTTATGACCTCCTTTTTTATTTCACATCTTAGCAACCTGCAGAGTATGAATCACATGTGGACCTCACAGCAATGCTCATTTTTTTACCCTGGAATTTCCCACCAATCCATGGAATTGTATTGGGAAAAGATGATATGCAGGAATGACTTTTCTCATATATTCTCTTCCCCAGTACAATCATACCCCAAACCAGGGTGATGAAAGCCTCACTTTTCCTTCTAATGATCCTTAAAGAAAAAAAATGTAGTTTAAGAGTCAGATAGAATTTTGTGTTTGTGTATGTATGAAACAGAGAGTGAACAGTGAATGTGCAAGTGTGAATAGTGTGAAATATGTAGAATGCTGAACAAGAATATGAATATGTATACATCAAGGGAATTGGATATGACTGTGTGTGTGAGAGTCCAAAACAGAATATGTGGGTCTGAATTAAAGTGGTGATGTATGTGCATAAGTTTATTACAGAGAGAATGTGTGTGAATGTTAAAACAAGTGTGTAGATGTACATGTACAAATAACATGGGCGTATGCTGGCTTCATTCACAAGCCCTGTACACTCACGTAGCTCCCTATCCCTGCTCTACTCAAGGGATCAGGAGACATTTGGACACAAATCTGTTTCTTTCTCCTTGCCTAAGCAATCACGAGAGCTCATTTGATCAGAG
Organism: Charina bottae; assembly: GCA_023362775.1. Taxonomy (NCBI): domain Eukaryota; kingdom Metazoa; phylum Chordata; class Lepidosauria; order Squamata; family Charinaidae; genus Charina; species Charina bottae. The sequence continues at coordinate 63,208,599 of JALMGJ010000003.1, forward strand.
TTTTCCCCAATAAGTCAATGTACAGGAAGGTCTCCTCCCCACTTTCCAAATTACTGTTTGTTGATCATAGCTTGATCTAAATCTATTGGTCGTGCTCTTATTAATAATTATTTCAAAATGAGAGCTAGACCAGCAGGAGGGAGAACCAGATCAACACACACTGAGATGGCAGTCACAAATCTCATTTCATCAACTTCTGGAACATTTTAAACTAATCTGACTATAATCAGCAAATTCAAAAGGGCTATGTATAGTCAATAAAAAATAAGAAAGCCTAAAGATCAGCAAAACCTGGCTGCCAGTACTGAAAAACACAGCTTGCAAAAGGTCAACGAACTCTACTCAACCACAGAAATATACAAACAACTCACACAATATATGTGCTAATCCCACACACGACAGCACCACACCCCCTAATCACCACAAAAACAACCTCTCCCAATCTCTTGTAAATGACCTCTCAGCAGCTATAAACAGCAGCAGGAACACACACCCTCCACCTGGGCACAGAGAGAATCTTCTAGCTGTGCTCCTGTCCTCTGAAAATGCCAGCCACAGCTACTGGCAAAATGTTAGGAACAAAAACTGCCAGAACACGGCCACACAGCCCAGAAAACCCACAACCATAAAAAGGGCTAGTTGAAAAGGCACCAAGGTAGAAAACAGATCACCTCTCTGCAAAGAGTATTAAGAAGCAAGAAGGAAGGTCCTACTCTGTAAAATCATAGGTCATACTGCCTGAGAAATAACTCAGTCTGAATAATCATGGATATCTCAACAACCTACTATTTTACAACAGGGCTTTCCAAACTTTTCCCGCGGCGACACACCAACCGCTGTTGGTGTGTTGCCGCGGGAAAACCCAGAAATGCCACCGTTGCGGCAGCGCACAAAAACCCGGAAGCGCTGCTGCCGCTTTTGGGTTTTTGCACGCCGCCGTTGGTGTGTCGCCGCGGGAAAACCCGGAAGCGCTGATGATGATCAGTGCTTCCGGGTTGTGTGGCGACACACCAGACTGTGTGTGGCGACACACTTTTGTGTCAAGACACACAGTTTGGAAAACTCTGTTTTACACTTTCAGATGGACTGAGAGAAAGCTTTCATCCTCTGCTTTAAAAAGTGGCTATCCAAGATCCATAAAACAAAAGCTACAGTGAATGTATAGAACTGATAAGTAGGAATAGCACAAGTGAGGTGTTGCCTCATCTCGAAATTCTCACTGCAGTATAATAGCAGAATCTTTTTTCAGAAGTGTAACCTTATTAGTCTGTTAGTCTGTTGCACCAAAATAACAGTCTTGTAGCTCTTTAAAAATGAACAGATGACAACATAAACTTTCATGAATTAGAGTTAAATTCATCACATGCCTAAAATATTTTGAGGAGTGTATTTACCGTATATGCACATACACAGACTATAAAAGAAAGTAAATGAAGTTAGGAAGAAATTAAATGCAAAAAAATACAGACAAGTACATTAAAGTTTAAATACATTAAACTCCCAATTAACTGACTAATGAGGGAATGGGGCATCTGTTAAAGCAGAATGCCCATTAAATTTGAATAGGATTTTGTGTACGTGTGTTTTATAAGCTTTATGCACACATAGAATGGTGAACAGGATTTTATACATGTGCAGCAACATAGTGTATGGACACATCTTATGTCCACTAAATCAAGGTCCATTAAATTAATGGATACACACACACATACTGTACATCACAGTTGCCATGAACAAAGCAGTGTTAATGAAAATGGCACTGACAAGATCATTGCAAAAACTGATGCAACATGAGATAAATAAAATATGGGGAAAACTGACTGATCTTGTTATATAGTTTTAAGACCCTAGTTGAGGTGTGAAAATTTGACAGATTTTAAGAAAGTACTTTTATATACTTCCTCCAGTAGATTCCATTGCCATCTCATATGACCCAAGGGAATTCTTAGCATGACTTAACATTATAGACTATGAAAACTCCTGTATTTATGTACTTATGCTTGATTTATCAACACTTTCTAGGAGTTCTATCTTCTCATTTGTCAACCATTTGGAAACGAGGGGCCATCTCACATCTGTATGGTATGCTCAGGCATAAACATGACCTTTTTTCTATTGTTCATTTAATGCGTTAGCACCTTCATGTAACACACAAACATGCATATAGTAACATTCCTTATTATTTTTACTGGCTTGCACTGCTAGATTATCCTGATATTCTAAGACAGAAATCATAAAGTAATGCTTACTTTAGCCCTTCCATATGTAGCACAGAGTAATCATTCTCACCTACTTCATAGGCTTCAGTCCACATCATAGTTAACAAATGGGATGCATGGTACTACTGTATTAATTCATGCAGCAGCAATACCATCTTCTCCTTTTTTATTCTCTATCAAACAGGCACAAATGCACAAAAATGGAATCAACTATGCTTCAGTTAATTACCGATTCCTCAACATACAACTGAGACTATTGCTAGGATGGGAAGTTTTACATAATTATCAAACCGTACTCAGTATTACCAATTTTTTGTTTATCATAAATGGGCCTAAGTTTCAGTATATGAAAAACAGTAAATTAGAAAGAAAAACAGGATCACACTACCTTAGATGACCTGTTTAAAATGTGACACCAAAACTCAATCAATTCTTCTCAGCACTGGGAAAAGAAAATCGTTTTCTAATAATTTAAATATTTCATTCATGTCATACTGATTTAAACAGTGACACTTTCCAGAAATTAAAGCACTTTCAACTTGCTTGTAGCAATAAGGGAAGAAAAGAGTATGTTAATTTTCATACTATCTGAAAATTAAGGAGTAATTATGTATTAAAATATCCACTTGATTTTTTAAAAAATGATAGATTCACTTTTTTTTCTACCTACCACCAAAAGCTTAGACTAGTCTATGGATTATTTGCACAAAATTCTAAGCCAAAATTATTATTGCTTATGAGAAAGGTGCTGGTATATACTGCCAAACACTGCTACTTGATTTGTTCTTAGCAGAAAAGCTTATTGTTATTAAATTTATATGTTGCGTGACTCCCGATAACTCTAGGCAAGCTTTTATGCAAGAAATCCAGAAGCCAGGATCTGGAAGCCAAGTATAAATCCTGGCTTCCAACTCTAACCTGTTAGTAGAGTGACAAACCAGAAGTCCCCATTCAGAAAATATTAGATTGTTTTTGACTAATAAATTCTTGCTTGCTGCTCCTGGCTGCATGAGGAGCCAAATACTGATAATACTCAGTTGTACATCTCTGCTCATGATGAGTTAAGCAATGCCGTGACTGCCCTCTCCCGGTGCCTGGAGGCTGTTGAGGTCTGGATGGGGAGAAACAGATTGAAGTTGAACCCTGGGAAGACAGAATGGCCGTGGGTTTGGAGCTCTTTGGTTTCCAGAGAATTACCAACTTTGGTCTTGGATGGGGTTACACTGCCCCAGACAGACCCTGTGCGTAACCTGGGGGTTCTCCTGGACCCCCGACTCCTGCTTGAAGAGCAAGTGGCAATCGTGGCCAGGACAGCCTTTGCACAACTGCATGTTGTGCGCCAGCTACGCCTATTCCTGGACCAACATGCCCTTCTCACAGTCACCCATGCCCTAGTCACTTCCTGTTTGGACTATTGTAATGCACTCTACATGGGGCTGTAGCTTGAATCATGTCAACTGGATTTTCTCAGTGGAAACGTTTCGCTCCTTATCCAAGGAGCTTATATGATTCCCTTACTAACTTTGCTCAGACTGAAGAAGCTCCTTGGATAAGGAGCGAAACGTTTCCACTGAGAAAATAGAAATCCAGTTGACATGATTCAAGCTACAGACAATTCCACCTGGATGATTGAGAACCTTCATAGACATATCTACATGGGGCTGCCCTTGAAAAGTATCTGAAAGGTTCAGTTGGTTGAAAATGCAGTGGCCCGCATCGTGTGCAAGCCTAGTTTTGCACATGTGTCACCTCTTTTGTGGGAGCTGCACTGGTTGCCGATTTGCTTCTGGGTCCAATTCAAGGTGCTGGTTATCACCTTTAAAGCCCTACACAGCTTGGGACCAGGTTATTTGCAGGACCGCCTTTCCCGTTACATCCACCCGGCCCACCAGAGCGGAGCCAATCAAGTGGCTGATATGAATCTGTTTGCTGCTGTGGGGTGTGTGTGTGCCTATTGTGTTTTTATGGTTTTTAATTCTGTAAGCCGCCTGGAGTCACCATGTGTGAGTTGGGTGACCGTATAAATTTGTTAAATAAATAAATAAATAAATAAATAAAATGAATAAAATGAATAAATAGGAAAAAAAGGCAACGTGCCTCAGTATTCTGAAAAATATTGGCTTAGCAATTTGTGTAAATATGATCTATATGTTCGAAACATGGGATACATCACAACAAAAGGGACAATGGGATACTAAACAGACCACAGAACAAGGTTAAAAAAATTAGGCCACACTACAATTTTGGTTCAGCAGATTTGATGAAGCTGAATTCTCAACTTTCTGCTATGTTGGTAATGCTAAATTCATGTCTGCCAGGACAACCAGTTCCCACCCCCACCCTCGACAATTTCCAGTGAATATTCCCTGAGAGGAACAGAAATCCTTTGGAAATAATTAAATGGGTAGAGGTGCAAATCAATGCAGCTATCCTGATCTCAGAGGTACATTCCTTTGAAGATAAGCCTGAAATTTAGCTACCTGGTGGATTTAACTTTTTTTGTAATGCCTAAACCAGAGCTTTCCAAACTGTGTGTCGCGACACAAAAGTGTGTCGCCACACACAGTCTGGTGTGTCGCCACACAACCCGGAAGCGCTGATCATCATCAGCGCTTCCGGGTTTTCCCGCGGTGACACACCAACAGCGGCACGCAAAAACCCGAAAGCGGCAGCAGCGCTTCCGGGTTTTCCCGCGCTGCCGCAATGGCGGCACTTCCGGGTTTTCCCGCGGCGACAACGGCGGTTGGTGTGTCGCCGCAGGAAAACTTTGGAAAGCCCTGGCCTAAACAGTTCTTTCCTTCCCTTTTTTTCTTTTCTTTTTCTTTTTTTTAATGCCTAAACAGTTCTTTCCTTCCCTGTCCTGTTACTACTTCTTTCCTAACCTTCACCCAGTTTTGTCTCACAGTTTCTCTTTTTTTTTCCTTCTCAGTGCACCTAGGTCTTCCCATTACTCCATCTCAAGCCTGCTTTTTTCTTCCTTTTGGCCATTCCTGTTGGAAGGAGTCGTCTGTGTGTGTATATGCATGTATCTATGGAATTCTCTTGAAATCATGAGGAAATTGGGGATCTCTCTCTCTCTCCTATGTTTGCAAAGTCATATTTCTGTATTCCAGAATACAAATTTGTCTACTCATATTATAATTCGAGGTTCATGTCCAGTTCTTCTCAGGATACAACGTAAAATAATTTTCTGTGCTTCTATCATGTATTGTGTGCAGATGTACATTCATTGAGAAAACTCCTTTCATTTAATAGCTAAGAAACCATACAAGCACAGTGTCTCTTTACTTTTAATCCAAAGAGTGGCATTTTAGGCTAAAAAGTACAAAAGCTCCAAAGACAGAGCTGACCATCAAGGAATCTACTGTATCATGATTGAGTGAGAAGTAAACATAGAACACTGAGCAGGCAACCTAACCCCATGTTTCCCAAACTATGTACCAAGTGCCATGGGGTGCCACAACAAACTCACAGGGGAACCATGGGATATTTTAAATGTTTGTGACATCCATTTCTGAAGCTGGACTTTCAGCAGTCTTTTGGCCTAAAGGTGTCATGAAAAAATTACTGAGACATACTGAGATAAAGGTGCTGTGAACTGAGAAAGTTTGGGAACCTCTTACCTGTTAAAAATATTATTTTATGTATGCCCAAATATTCATGCACACGCATGGAGTAGGGTTTACAAACAATAAGACCCTGAGTGTCCATCAATACAAATGTTTATACGTTTACAAATGTCTACCCAAGGTCTGGTGTGTATATTATCAGCTGTGGATATGCAAAACCATACATAATGAAGGCCACTTGTATGTCATTTTGAGTGAAAAGAAAACTCTTTAGGCTAAAAAGAAAAAGAGGTTTTTACACACAAACTTTCAAGAATAAGTGAGCATTTTACGCTGGTTCCAAATTAAGCTGAGGAAACTTTGCCTAGCATTAGTTGAAAATCCATAGCAGGATATAAGAAAATAGTGATAAACTTCTGAATATATGTGAATTTAATTTTTTTTCTAAGAGTTAGCAATGTTATCTACACTTCTGTATCACTAATAACCTGTAAGAAATAAGTCAGGGTTAGAGCTAAATTACCATGATTATTTTCTACTTTACCAAAATGTATAATAAATTCTTAGCTACTAAGATCACCTGCCTTAAATCGCTTATAAAATGTTTTGCTAGCCAAGGAGATTTAGAGATCTAAGGCTGTGAGAAAAGTAAACAATGAGCAATTATTGTTTCAAACGAAACAAGATGTATGATATGATTTTTTAAAAAAGATGTAGATTTTGTATATATTAGTGGCAGGAATTCTTCCCAAGGTTAATCAGTAACCCCTATCTATGTATAGTATAAAATAAATTAAGCAGTGGCAAAACAACCCCAAATTCATACTAACATAATAGTATGCCTGGTTTAGAGAGAAAGGAACAGCAGATTCTCTTGAGATGCAGCAGCAGCAGACTAATGTCCCAGGCTGACAAATGCATTATTTCTCTTGTCTCTTCCACAGTATAATGGACTCGCTCTCCCTGGCATTACTGTCTGATGGGTTTGCATGTCCCATACAAAAGACTGCTTTCATTCTCAAAACCAAATTCTCTGGAATAGCTGTAAGTCTAAAAATTCTCATCTTCTGAGACTTTTTCTGTTAAAGAGCTGTGAATAATTTCTTTCACTTTTTGGCAATGTCTGTTACAGAACCTCCTCCCTGAAGCACAAAACATTTTTCTTTTCTGAATGTTCACATCATTTCTCTTAGGTTCAGAGAAAAACAGACGCACGATAGGCTGGGCAAAGTTGCAAGCTGATTGTTCTTTTTCTCAGGAAAAAGTCTATGGTTTCACCACAAGGGCAAAACCTCAGGTAGTCTATTCACTTCCCACATGCAATGGAGAAAAATAGATTAAAAAAATCATTCAGAGCACTTATAAAAGGAAAGCTTTCACTGAAGAACTCAGACTTGAGGCTTTAACAAACAGCTGCAATTTTAAGAGATTCAAATCCTCAACCTTTCCTAACAAATTTGTTGTGAAGAGCCAGTACAAAGCTTAGTTTGGAAAAGGTAACTTCCTCTGCTTCAGAGACAACAGCTGATGGAGGTGGGGTCCCTACAGCTTGTCCATCAAATTACACCGAGGAGCTAAATGGAGGAAATCCATGTCCTCAACTTTCTTGCCAAACCTCAGTGGAAGCTCACACCTGCTTTCACCTTCGGCTCAATTCACTCCATTACAGGAAAGGGCCTTCATGTCTTCCTTCCAAGGAATTGCAAAAAACCTGACCCCTGAATCAGAAACTTTTTGCACTGTATGAGAGAAATTAGAAGATCTGTTGTCATGCTCTTGAAGTGGACTGGGAACTGCACTTGACTACACCAAACATCATTATAGCCACAGTAATGGATGGGTGAGATGAAGGGTAAATGACGCACAGCATAAGACAAACAAGCAAACATAATGTGATTTACACTTGTATTCTTTGTCTAAGACAGGAATGACTGCGTAGAAAATGGATGTCACTTACATGTGTTTCTTCTATATTTCTCTTCAATCAAAGCATTAAAAGATTTATGACTTTTAGGTTAAATGTACAAATAATGGTATGTTTATAGATAATTATTTATTTTTAATATACAAGGCTTCATCTTCATTTAGTCAATTATACAATTAGATCCCATCCCCATGCACAATAGGGTTGGTAGTATACCCATCAACAACCTTCAATTATAATATTTCTTCTATTTTCAATGGCTTGTCAATCAAATTATTTCTATTTTCAACAAGTAAAGGCTGTTCTGAAACACTTATATTTTTTAATGTATATGTAACTTTTTTGCTCTGAGGTTTGCTTGCTTATTGCTTTATTTATTTGACTTATATAGCCACCCATCTTATGTACCATAACCCTGGGCCACTCACAGAACAACAATAAAAAACATACCCCACATCTCCACATTCAACTGTACTGGGCTCCAGCCTTACTCTGCCCCAAAATTTGGGGGAAGAACCAGCTTTTCAAGGTATTCTAGAAGGCTAGGAGGGTGGGATCCTGCTGGAACTCATGGGGAAGGATGTTCCACAGGGCAGGGGCTACCATGGAGAAGGCCCACTTCCTAGGTCCAGTGAGATGACAATGCTTAAGGGAAGGGACCTGGAGTGTACCCACTGTATCAAACCTGGTGGATTAATATAGCTGATAAATTAAAAGGCACGATCTTCTATCTACTTGGATTTATAAGTCACCCTTCTGAAGATCTGAGCAAGTTTCCTAAAGTAGACGTAGAGTAAGAATATGTGTTATCCCCAAACAGAGATCTATATGATCACATTTGAGATCTTCACACTCCATGCTTAGAAATAAAGAAATTGATTTTTTTTGTGAATTGAAGTTGTAGAAAATAACTCCATATCCTTAGAATTTATTAACTAAATTTAGTAAAGTATATTTGATCCTGAATTCTACTGTCTGTCTGGCCAGTGCTTAGTTACTACAGCTTTATTTTCCTTTATATATTAAGTATCTGAATATGCACTATAAATCTAATTCTGTTCTCTTGGTAAACATTCAGACTATGCCTTGAAATTTATTCCAACCTGCCATTATATTTTCTGCTTCTTGGAAATCATACTGCATATTATAACAAGATATTTTTATTGGATGAGGAAGATTTAAAGCTTGGCTTATATATGTGGGGAATGGACTTTATGTCAATGCAGGAAACATAGGCATTATTATTTGCTTGATTATAAAGAATGTGGTGGCGGCTATTTAAAATTAAGCGGAAATTGATTGGTGAACTTGACAGAATTATCCCTGGCTCTGCAATTATTCTAATTCAACCATTGGAATCAGGCTTGGCCTCTTATGGCAAAAATGTCCAAATAAGGAACCTGTACTCCAGAGGACTAACCACAGATTTATCTCGTTAATATTCCTATCACTAAAATTCATACTATTCCTTTATAAAGAATCCCTCTTGCAGAGTCTAAGCATGTAGACTTATTTTACTACTGTTCAATCTGTTCAACCTCTTCTGCCCAACTCTACCACTGAAACGCCTTGTGTGTGTGGCTGGATACCAGTATCTTCCTTCTGTATGCACAATACCTACCTAATATAACTGATAGGCAGGCTCAGCATTAAATACACATTAATTTCAGATGAATTGTGATAAAATAGATTTGGGGAACAGCTTTAGTAAGGAGCATTCTCTTTTCTAAAGTCTAGGCTGACTGGAAATTCTGGGATTCTGGAGTAATAGTCCAACCAGATCAGGAGGGCACCAGGATAGTGAACGGTTATACACAACTCTACTGTGAATAAATTTAACAAACAGCCGTGGGATTTTGCTATATCAACCTGCTTACTCTGGGATTTCCTAATAAGTTGATTGGCTCAATGGATTTTCTGAACATAGCCTCTTTAAGTATGTGGCTTTCAAAAATCTGCATGATTTCTAATTTAAATTGTTTTGAGTATTTCAGAAGTTAATTTTATATGTTACAATCAATCACATTAATTGCATGTAGGATGAGTAATAATTATATTGCATACATACACATAAACAGTTTTCAGCAGTTCATCTCACAGCTATGTCAAAATATTTTAGTTACTAAATATTGTAACTAATGTGGGCAACAATGCTTCAAGTCATATTCTATAATGAAATATTTTTCAGATATGGTTATCTAATATAATAGCACTGGATTAGGCCCTTGTAAAATGCTTATTTTATTCAACAAATGCTTATTTTATTCAACAGCATTGGATGACCTCTGGCGGGAGCAGGATGGGGGAAGTGCATCAGTCCTTCTACCTGACCTCTTGATGCCTTTCGATAACATCAACCATGGTATCCTTCGGGACCAGTTTTGGAGATTGGAGTGGGCAGCACTGTATTGTGCTGGTTCTCTTCCTTCCTCTGAGGCCAGTTCCAGTTGGTGTAGACTGGGAGTGAGAAGTCCTGCCCTCGGCCCTCTTTCCACTGCTATTTAATATCTACATGAAGTCACTGGGTGAGGTCATCTGCTGCCATGGGGTGAGGTATTACCATTCTGTTGATGATACCCAGCTGTACATCTCCGCCCCTGGCGAACTAAGTGATGATGTTGATGTCCTGTCTCCGTGTCTGGAGGCTGTAGGGGCTTGGATGGGGATCAACCGACTCTGGCTCAACTCTGACAAGACCCTTTTGGGGTCTTCTGGATCTGGGAATTTACCATCTTTGTGCTGGATGGGGTGGCACTGCCCCAAACAGACCTGGAGTGCAATCTGGGGGTCCTTCTGGACTCACGACTTCTGCTCAAGGAGCAGGTGGCAGTCGTGGCTAGGAGGGCCTTTGCACAATTTTGTTTTGTGTGCCGGTTGCACCTGTTCCTGCATCGGGAGGCTCTACTCTCAGTCAGTCATGCCCTGGACACCTCCAAAATGGATTACTGTAATGTGCTGTACATGGGGCTGCCCCTGAAGAGTATCTGGAAGCTTCAGCTGGTGCAAAATGAAGCAGTGCGAGCAGTTATGTGTGCTCCTAGAACTGCACATTACACCTCTGTTCCGCAAGCTGCATTGGTTGACAGTTTGCTTTCAGGTCCAATTTGTCATGGCCCAGGGCTCAGACTCTGAAGAAGCTGCTCCAGCTAAACCAGCGGAATGTCAGCCTCAGGAGATACCAAGCCAGGAATCACCTGAGACTGATCAAACACAGACACCATAAGAACATCTGGAGCAGTCAGATGATGACATACTGCCTCCAAGCCCTCAGACTCAACAAGTACAGTGGAGAGCAAAGCAAAGACGCTCAATGAGGCTCCTTGCCAAGCAAGGGAGTAACTCTCTTAATTAAAGATAGCTGGCTGCAGCCTGATTTAAGAGGCAGCCCTGACCTGTGTTTCTCCATTGGAAACAACCATCTGATCTCCTGCTCTGGCATGTTGTTCCTGTGATTCTGCTCATGATTCCTGAAACCCTGACTTTTGGACTGGCTGACAAACCGGACTTGGCTCTCTGAACTTCAGACTGGATTTGACTTCTCTTCTGTGTGTTCTTACTGAAAGTGAAACTACTCAGGCAAGCTTTCTTTCCCAGAGACTCTGTTTTGATTTACATTCCTTTTCTTGTCTACCGTTATCTACTCAGCCTTGAGTAAATTGCTATTTTCACCTAGCAACCGTGTTTGTGTGAATTTGAAACCTGAAACAGGACACAATTCAAGGTGCTGGTTATGAACTTAAAAGACCTATATTGTATGGGGCCAGGTTATTTGAGGGACTTCCTCTCCTGGGTTACATCTACCAAGCTTCGTTTCGTGGGACCCACAAAGAGAGTCTTTTCTGTCGTGGCACTCACCCTTTGGAACATCATTCCCCCCAAGGTGAGATTGGCCCCAACCCTGCTGGCCTTCCAGAAGACCCTTAAAGTTTGGTTCTGCCATTGAGCCTGGGGATCCCATGGGAGTATTGAGCCCATTAAATGGTTGCATTGTGTGTAAGTTCAGAATGCACTCTCCTGTGTTTTTAACTGTTTTAATTCTATTTTTAATGGCTTTGTTTTTTACTTCTTTTGAAGGTTTGGTTTTTTGTTCTTTTTTTTAATAAGAATTTTACTAAGTTTCAAGCAAAGATAAAAGCTACGGAAAAACAAAAGACTACAAAGAGAAAAAAAATAAAAAGGTGTGAAAACACAAGAGAATTTTTTTTCAAAGTTACAAAGAAGTGTGACTTCCGACTTTTAACAGCAAGGGTTAAAAATCTTCCATAGTCAATCCCTTACTCTATATTAAACCAAAACCACATTATTTCTATAAATCATTCCACATTGGCACATTATAAAAATCACTTAGTACAGTTTCTCCCTCCCCTTATATTAAAAGAAAAAAAAAATCATATAAACCTCCTAAACAACTTCCCCCTCCCCAAAGATAACATCTATTTAATTATTCCCTTCCTACTACTATTCTATACATTTCTGTCTACCATAATAAAAATCAAACTAAAAACCACATAAATTGTCTGCCATTATATCTGATGATTCAAGCTACAGATGTCTGCCATTATACTTAGTAATCCAACAATTTTAATGATCTTAATCTTAATAAACCCAAAACCCTCCAAATAGACATTTTGATTTAATTTATCTTTAATGATTTGGATTAAGATTAATAAGATATGTAAAAAATGTTTTTTTGTTCTTTTAATTGTGAGTGCTGTCCAGAGTCACAAGCGTGAGATGGGCAGCTATATAAATTTAATAAATAAATAAAATGTTCAATTCCACAATGACAATTTTTTCCAATAGCATATTCTATATACACAAGAAAATAGCATATTCTATATACACAAGAAAATAAGCTGCAAATGATTTGTTGCTTCCAAGTTCTTAATCATAATTTTATTTGCTGACTACTTTTCAAGAACAAAATGAGGAGAAGCAATTGTTAAATGAATCACAGCATAGTGTAAAAACTGTAGCATTTTCCTTATGATGTAACAATGCTGAACAAAATGGTATTTTCAGCTTAAACAGCACATCAGTAATACTGAGGAAGGGTTTATTTTATATTTCATTTTTAATATTAATTTAGGTAATTACAGATAATATGTATGAGGACAAGGAAGGATACACAGAGACAGTGTTGCTCACAGTGTCAAAGAAGCCATGATTGTCAAACAAACTAGAAACAGAATCACCATGACTAAGAGTATCAGACCCCAAAATAATTTAGCACTGAGAGCTTCCTATTGCCATTCTGGTCAAAACGCTCAGGATAATCTTGAGACAGAATAATAATAGGGAATATAATAATAATAGGGAGGTATTAAAAGAAGAAAAAATTGTAATGGATGACTTCAACTTAGACCAGAGAACTGCATATTCTTAACGCACAGTTAACATTTTTAGATACTCTAAAATACAATTTGTCATTAATTTTTGACTTTGTTCTTAAAATATACCCAAGCCTAATGCAAGAAGTACCATTAAATCAATTATAAATGGTAACAAATAGTATCTATCATGATTTATTTATAAATAATAAAAATGAAACTTGATAGGCAAAGTCAAGATAAATTTTTTCCAGTAAATTTCAAGTTTACCCAAACTTATAAAGATAAAATGTATGTTAAAGATTAGGAAAAGTACTTCCAAATTCAAGAGGTAACCACTGTCACTGCAAGTTTGTTTTTTAAAGGCTTCCTTCAGAAAATGGAAGACTTGCCTAAATGAGAAAAAGGAATAGAAGTTTGTATCAAAATGAATGCAAGCAGACAACAAAATATGCTCAAAAAGAAAAGTGAGGAGCATAATACTAAAAACATTAAGGTCAACAGTAAACATCTCTTCATTATGCAGTGGTTAAAGAGATTATAGAGAAGCTAAATGAATTACTGTATGAGGCTTTGTTCTAATTTCAGGAAACAATTCTACTGCCCAATTTGTACTTCTGTGTGGTGCAACAGTGCATGACTGCCAATCATCCCTCTGTGATTAGTATGAAAGAAGGAATTGAAGGATGCATTCACTCCAAGATTCACTTCTGCATGAGCATGAAAAACAACAACCCGCTGCTGATTTAAGGAATCCGTTCATTAAAATTAAGATGATTTAACAGAGACTGTTGGGGGGTCTATCATCCTGTGACCAGAAGGATACTTTACACTATATCCAACTGCGATTCTGAGTCACCAGGAAAACCCTATCCCTGAGAGGGCTCAGCCAACTGAGAACACTTTCTGTATAGCCAAAGGGCATGTCTGCAAAGTGAATTTGTCTATCTTGCAGTGTCTGATAATATGGAAATGGTAACCCGCATAGCTGCCCTGCTCCTTCACTGAGTGGGGCATCATTCTTTTGGGGATTTGCTTCTTGCTTACAGAATGGGCCAGTGCAGTCCTTCTTTCAGCAGCTTTTCCTGATTTGCTGGAAATAGACAGGATGATTGGTGAAATTTCAGTGTGTATTATAAGAGTCCTGCATATGTCTAGCTTATATCACATATACTTGGGTGGGATGGGTTTAGGCAAAACCCGTTTACTATGAAAGTCAAAATTTACTTTAGGTGTGAAGTAGGGGACCATTTACTAGACCATCTTGTCATGATGACAGATATACAGATTCCTCTCCCCCACAACCCTAACGAATTACATTCTTCTTGCCAAGCTTAATACTACCATTTTTCAGGTAAAAATTCAGGTAAGGAAATGGTGCTGTACTTCTACTGGGGATAAGAGGAGGTCTCCCTAAAGAAGCAGTATATACCTGTTGGTGATCAAAAAGAAATATTTTCTGAGATTTAATTCTGACCTTTTCTCTGGGAGTTCAAGGTGGTTTACATGGGTCTCCCTTTACTTTATTCCTACAACAATGTTGTGAGATAGGTTGGTCTGAAAGACTGTGACTGGCTAAAAGTCACCAGTGAGTTTCCACGACTATGGGTGGACTTAAAGCTGGGTCTCCCCTATTCTAGTTCAACACCTTAACCGCTACATCACACTGGCATCAGCGTGACAAGGAAATCCAAGAGTTCTGGAATCTTTCTCAGTTTTGCCTCTACTTATTATCCTTTGGGCCGCCTATGGAAGGTCTGCCAGTAGATCTGGTAGATCTTTGTGGTGACCATATGCTTTGAGAATAAGATGGTTTTAAATATATAAGCAGTAAGGCAACCGTTCAGGAGCAGTCCTTATTCAATTTCAAGATGCATAACTGGAATCAGTTCAGGTCTGGGCGAAGGACTCATTCCTGAGACGTTTGAATATCTTGGGAAGTGCTGTGAGAGTTCTAGTTCATCTCCATCAGTCTGACAATCACAGTCTCCATGGCCATTAGGAAGCAATGAGAATGACATGAACCACCTGCATCTTTACCTTGTGGAGCACTCTGGAGAATACTTCTACTGGAATAAATGCATAGTCTTTGTTTCTAGGCTGACTAATAGGGTCTCCCACTTTGCGGATATCTACTGGAAAATCTCAGGATCCATATTTTACTCTCACTGGCTCAGCTTGTCTTATTAACCCCTTACTGTTCATATAGAAAGGAGATTATATTTTTGTAGATCATTAGCTGAGAAACTTTCCCCTGGACCTGGATCTCCCAAGAATATCTGCATGCACTCACAGAGGAGAGTGCACACAGATACCACTGAGTCTGAATGTACGGCAGTTGCAATGCCCCCGTGGTCACGTGATCAAAATTCAGGTGCTTTGCAGCCAACCCGCACTTGCGACCACAGGGGTACTTCAACTTCCCCCATCTCTGCCCTTTTGGCTGCCCTGCACCCTGCCTCGTGGGACGGCAAGCAGCCCCAGAACTATGCAGCTCTGGGGCTGCTTGCCACGCCCCGGGTAGCTGCATCCGCCCCAGCCCAGTCCCAGTCACTCTTGCCACCCCGCACTCCGAGGCCCCTGCTGTCCTGTGCTCCGCTGCCCCAGCTCACTTTGCCATCTTCTTGCTCCCGCTTGTGGTGAAGCTGGTTTCTGGAAAAAACGCTTGCAAAGGGGCATGCTTTTGATGGCTTCACGCAAAGGAATCATCACCATCACCATCACCATCATCCCTTTGCATGAAGCTGGTTCCTGGAGAAGCCACTTGCAAGGTCACTTACCTTACTGAGGTTCAGGGCTGGGAGGGACCAAGCCTGGAATGGCTTAGATTGGGGTGGGTGCTTGGCTAACAACTGGTAAAATTCACTTAATGACGGCAAGGGGAATTCTTGTGACATCTTGCTTTATGACTGCATTGCTTAGCGACAGAAGTTCTGGGTCCAATTGTGGTCGTAAGTTGAGGGCTACCTGTACTGCATTTGTGACAGCAGAAAATACTACAGACTATAACTCAACAACTTCTTGGTTCAACAATGGCTGATACATAATTAGCTGAAGTTCATAATCACGATATCAGGATTGTTATGATATAAACACATCAGAGTTCTTCCAAATGATCCAGAAGGCATCCATTCACAGATTTTTGCCCAATCCTATTATTTAAATTGTGTGGAATTCTGTTTGCAATTGATGCTTGTAAATTACTGCAGTCTGTGGGGGTTTCTCCCTGAGGGCAAGGATACTTGCTGCAAATGCGGCAATATTCAAACAACTACCCATCTTTTACAACGCCCTTTGGGACCGACGTGCACACAGAGTGACTTATTGGCCGGAAACACTTCTGCCATCTATGTGGCCTGGCACTAGGCTAGAGTTATATAAATTTTATATTTTTCTTAAATGTTTTAACTTTTTAAATTTTAATTAATATTTTCCCCTTTTTATTGCCTGCATTTCTGACATGAAACAAGACGAGACTGTAGTCTGTTGAATTTACACTTGTTAGTAAACTGAAAAATTGCCTGGAAATCTCATGGGAGCCAAGTTTCACATTCTCTTTCAAATTCTGTATTGGAAAACATGTAGAATGGCAACTCTTTATCAAGACTCAAAGCATAACTTAGATATAAAGCAAGAGTCAAGTACAATAGCACACAGGGAATGTGCCACACACTGCAAAGCCCTATAATAAATACTTTCTGAAAGCTAATGCCAGATTTGATCCATGCTATACCTGTGGCTGTTTATCATTATCATCATCATATAATAATGTGCCTTGTTTTAGAGGAAACTGGCTAAAGATGGCTGTTAAAACTATTTCCAATAATAGATTACACGTCCTGTACTTACACTGCTATTTCAACCTCAATTCTGACCAGCTTTTGTTGATTTATAACATTGTTACTCACTTTAAGAATCAGCAGTCATTTGCAATACACAGGATGTAATGAATAGTTTTAGCAGCTACTGATCAAAAGCAAATTATGCTATGAAATTACACTATAAAATACAGCTAACAGGGAGAGGGTTCTGGATGAGCTTTTCCAATATACTCCATATATCATGTTATTTATTTATTTGCAGATTAACCTAAACTGAAATTTTAAATTGTGCTAATTCCTTCTGAGCCAGTTTGGTGTGGAAGATAGATGCTTTTGAACTGTGGTGTTGGAGGAAAATTCTGAGAGTGCCTTGGACTGCAAGAAGATCAAACCAGTCCATACTCCAAGAAATAAAGCCGGACTGCTCACTTGAGGGAATTATATTAAAGGCAAAACTGAAGTACTTTGGACACATAATGAGAAGACAGGATACCCTGGAGAAGATGCTGATGCTAGGGAAAGTAGAAGGCAAAAGGAAGAGGGGCCGACCAAGGGCAAGATGGATGGATGATATTCTGGAGGTGACGGACTCAACCTTGGGGGAGCTGGGGGTGGCGACGGCCGACAGGAAGCTCCGGCGTGGGTTGGTCCATGAAGTCACAAAGAGTTGGAAGAGACTGAACAAATAAACAGCAAACAGTTTGGTGTAGTGGTTAAGGCATCAGGCTAAAAACCGTGAGACTGTGAGTCTCACTTCTGAAAAACCACTTCTGAAAAACCTTGCCAAGAAAACTGCAGGGACTTGTCCAGGCAGTCTCCAAGAATCGGACATGATTGAACAGTTAAAAAAAAATCCTTCTGAGGAGGGAATCTTTCATTATGAACACATTATTCTGTCATATACAGAATAAGATCATTGGCCTGCCTAGTCCTGAGCTGTTGAAACTGAGGAGTAGTAGCTCTCCAGAATTTCAGGTATAAGTTTTTTGAGTCCTAACCGTAGATGCCAGGGATTGAAGCTAGGATCTTCTATATGTGTAATATGTCACTGATCACTGACCACACAGCTGAAATAGGATTTGTGTTTTCTGCAGATAGGACTCAGTTCCCTTCATAATTTTGCTAAATGTTATTAATTATGATGACAATTTATTTTATTTATTTATTTATCAAATTTTTATCACCGCCCATCTCCCTCCACAGGAGGGACTCTGGGCGGTTCACAACAAAATGATCTATTAAAACTACAAGCATAAAATACAAGCACAATATATAAAATGTAATACAATTATTAAATAATTATAAGATAAGAATAAAATCCAAGTGGCAAGATCTAATTCAGTCCATGTGTGTGAGGAGCACTCTAAGGCACTAGCCATCCCCAAGAGTAACTATTCCCCTCTCGGCCCCAAGCAAGGTGACACAGACAGGTTTTCAGGTTCCTCCGGAAGGTCAGGAGCGATGGGGCTAACCTCACCTCCAGGGGCAGAATGTTCCAGAGGGCGGGAGCTACTGCAGAGAAGGCTCGCCTCCTGGACCCCGCCAGATGGAATTCTCTTACAGACGGGGTCCGCAACATGCCCTCTCTGCATGATTGGGTGGGACAGGTTGATATATTGGGGACGAGGCGGTCCTTCAGGTAACCTGGCCCCATGCCATGTAGGGCTTTAAAGGTAATAACCAACACCTTGAATTGGACCCAGAAGCAAACTGGTATCCAATGCAGCTCGTGTAGTAGAGGTGTTATATGTGCCAATCTAGGGGCACTGATAGCTCGCGCGGCTGCATTCTTGACCAGCTGTAGCTTCTGAATACTCTTCAAGGGTAGCCCCATGTAGTCTATATGGGAGATAACAAGGGCATGAGTGACTGTTCAAAGGGCTTCCCAATCCAGGAAAGGGCGTAACTGGCGCACAACGTGAAGTTGCGCAAAGGCCCTCCTGGCCACAACTGCCACCTACTGTTTGAGCAGGAGTCATGAGTCCAGGAGGACCCCCAGATTCTGCACTGGGTCTTTCTGGGGCAGTGCCACCCCATCCAGAACCAAAGATGATAATGTCCCGGATACGAAAGAGCCATTAACCCACAGCCACTCCGTCTTACCAGGGTTCAGCTGAAGACTGTTGGTCCCCATCCAGGCCCCTACAGCACCCAGACACAGAGAAAGGGCAGTCACAGCATCACTTACCTCACCCGGGATGCAGATGTATAATTGGGTATCATCCGCATATTGATGATATCTAATCCCATGGTGACGGATGATCTCACCCAGTGGTTTCATGTAGATGTTGAAAAGGAGTGGACAATACACTTTTCAAATGAATAATTGAAGTGGTAGATAGCTTTTGCCTTTTAGCCAACCATCAACAGTAAAGGAACAAGCAGTTAAGAAACATGCTGCAGACTAGAACTTGGTAGAGCAACTTTGAAGGCCTTGTTAACAATATTCAGATGCCATTATGTGTCTATACCTACAAAGATCAGAATAGAGTAGGCAATGGTGTTCCCTGTGACACTCTATGGAAGTGAAAGTTGGACTTTAAAGAAGCTGGATAGGAAGAGTATTGATGTATTTGAACTTCGGTGTTAAAGAAGACTCCTGAGAATACCAGGGACAGCCAAGAAAATGAACAAATGGATTATCAAACAAATCAACACAGAGTTCTCACTCAAGAACAAATGATCAGCCTCAAGTTATCCTACTGCAGACACATTATGTGAAGATCTAGCTCTCTGGAGTATGGCTGTAATTTTGGGAAATGTGAAAGGAAAGAGGAGAAGAGAATGGCCCGCAGCAAGCTGGATGGACTCCATTATAGTGGTGATGAGTGCACCATTGTAAAACCTGAACGATCAAGTTAAGGACAGATTGTCATGGACAAAATCTATTTACGTGGCCACCAAGAGTCAACACTGTCTTGATGGCACAATCAATATTACTTAAGGTGATAGTGCACCTTTCAAATGAATAAACCTTCAACCAAAATCTCCCAAGTATCTTGTGTCTATTTAATAATCTTCTTACTACTATTCTCACATGAAGCTCACTGAATATGAACTACCTACAATGGATAAGGACTACTATGTATAATGGATGATCATGTATTGATAAAGTACTGGATGAAACAGTAAGAGTATGTCTATAAAGTAATTTTAGGGTAGAGAAAGTCTCTTTTTGACAAGAATGGAATTTACATACAGAAATGCAGCAGGTAAAGTTTTTCCTAGAGGATGAAAACTTAGTCAATCAGATACCAGCAAATTATTTAGCTAAACCACATCACCTAACTATAGTCTTATTTCAATGCAATAGGAAAAAGGTTTGTTCCTGCACATAGATGAGTCTACACCCCCCCCCCAAAAACCCAAACAGTGTAAATCTGATGGTTAGTCCTGGGCTCCATAACAACTGCAATCACAAGCATAATACAGAATGAACTATGAGCCTGCATAATTGAGCAACTCCCATTCTTCTAATTTTTTCAGATTTTTTTTATTAATCCCAAGAAGCCATGTTTTTCTCCTTAAGTTGTCTTCCTACTGGCCAGGATGCTCAGGCTCTTATACACCATTTCAAAACACTTTCATTGCTGTTTTGCAACCATTACTGACCATAGAACACATCTATAGTAATAGTTAATAGTATAAGTAAGAATTAATGTTTCATCTATACTGATTGTCCATGCAATAACTACTGGCGACTGTCTAGAGTTCTATCACTAGCAGGCAGCACATATGTAACTACTACAGTAGACAAAAATTATACCATCATGTCTGAAGCTCTAGAGTTTAAGAATCTGTAGAAATAACTAACATAATCCATATGCCATTTTGGCAGATTTCTTTAATTAAACTCAGCTAAAAATGTGACAGCAGGACATAAACTGTTATAGATGAAAAGTATATCCAAGTCACTTGTGGAACTACAGTTTCTATGTACAGGTTTACTGGAAAGTCACTTAGCTAGAACTATGAATTTAATATACTCTTACTCACAGATAGAACATTCTGTAATTTTGTGGATCTCATGGGACTACAAACTATTTGAAGAACTACTGTTGTCTACTAATGACAGTAGAGCAAATCATACTGCATGTGAGCAAATCTTTAACAACTGAAATTATCATCATGAAGGAGTTTCTCTGTATTGTACTCTGATCAAAGAAGGGAGAAAGTACCTGTGTATTTTAGATTTTCAAGTAGACGAGAGGAATTCTCAGTAAAGGCAACTAGAAAACAGAGTTGGCCCTTGAACAGGTCATGCTGTATCACTTATCAAAAGTGATATTCCTAAGTAAGAACGTCATTATTTTCAGTAAGTGGAATGAATCTCCAGCACTACCAAAGGCTGGGACCTTAACTAAGTGTTGAATCAGGTATTGTCCTGTGTAGATGCAGAAATAACACACCGAGGCTGGGAATCTAGTCTCTAGTGTTTATTGGTACCTACATACAGAATCCTGCTAAACTGATAGTGCTCGAAGAATCCCAAAGATATGAGTCCAACCTAGGGCGGAGCTTTCCTGAGGCGTTTGGGAAAGAAGGCTTTCCGAGCTACGTGCTCGCTTCCCTCCCATGGGCAAGCTCCCCCCTCCGCTCTCCTGTGTCTTCCTGACAGGTATGCATTATTTTTATATATGATGCTGGAATACCACAGATGTGTGCGGGAAACATTCTGATAAGTATTTCCCAAACATTCTTAAACATTTACTGTATTGTTAAATTCTCATCACATCTTCCTTTTTTCTACACATTTTTATACCGCAACATACCAACACTCAGTTCAGTTTATAAATTTCATAAAGTATTTCCAAAGAAATCCCAACATGAGTCAGCTAAATGCAACAAGAATTAGCCACAAGCAACAACATGGTTCCCAACTACCAGATAGCATCAGAATGTAAAATATAAAAATGGCAGTCCAGTTTTGATATAAAATTCAAAAGGACAAAATATAAAAATCCTCCAAAATAAAACAATTCAATCAAGTAACCTCTGAAAAGCCAGTTCAAACAAAATAACCTTGACAGACTTAGGAAAAGCCAATAGAGAAGGTACCAGGAAGCAAGGCAATCCAAGTTTGTGGCCCTCATAACCAAGGACTGTCTCTGGGCCCATTTCCCTTTAATGTTTCTCACCTTCCTGAAAGCAGGCAAAGGATGGGGAAAACCACTTTGGAGGAGACAGTCCCTAAGATGCACTGGGGCCAAGCCAAAAAAGGCTATGTAGGTCAAAACCAGCACTCTGAATTGGGCCCAGAATCATATTAATAACCAATGCAGTAACTACAGAACAGGTATTATATTACAATAATGGCTGTTATTTGCTAATAGCCTAGCCTCTGCATTTTGTAACAACTCCTGTTTCCAAGTCTTCAAAGTCAGCCCCATGTAGAGTGCATTACTTACTACTATAGCACTGAGAGTATGTATTACTACTGTCAGGGCCTGTCAATCCAGAAAAGACTACAACTTGTATACCAGCTTAAGCAGGGCAAAGGTCCAGCCACACCCTCCACTTACTGCTTTTGCAACAGCCATTACTCCAGAACAACTCCAAGGTGCAGTTCATTTCCTTCAGGAAGGAATGCCCCCCCTTCCAATGCAATTACTGTGTAAGGATGGAGAATCCAGAAGCAATGGACTGGATACTCCACCCTTACACAGGATAAAATAAGGGAGAATGGGGAGGAGAAAGAAGACGATGGGAAGCTGGGGGGGAAGCACTAGCCCGCAGGAGAACAGACAGCCATCACCACATCCGGTCCAGAGGACACGAGAAGCCACGAACAAAAGAGCCACCAGCGCATGCAGGCACAAAGACCGGAAGAGAACAGAGGGCACGAAAAAGAAATTGAATAACAAAAGAAGAAGGCTGGGAGAATGGGCGGAACGAGAAGGGAGCAGAGGGCTTAAAGAAAGATCGGGGGGGGGGGAGGGACCCCATTCACAGCTTTAACGTGGCACGATGCTGGTCCAATAAAGAATTGCACATATCCCATGTGGTTTGTGTTGGTAATTACTGAGTTTGGGCCATAAGATCGTGATCCTCACACACTGGTTCAAAGCTAAGCCCTGATATTTTGGGATAAACAGCAACGCTGTCTTACTGGGATTCAGTCTGAGCTTATTTATTTTTTTATCCAATCCCTGAAAGCTTCCAGGTGCTGGATCAAGACTTTCATGACATATATGGTCTAGCCTGGGACAGTGATGTAAAGCTGGGTATAGGTAGTCCTCACTTAACGTCCACTTGTTCAGCAACCGTTCCAAGTTATGACATCGCTGAATGAGGAGACTTATGACTGGTCCTTGTAGTTGCGGCCATTGCAGCGTACCCGTGGTCACATGATCACAATTTGGGTGCTTGACAATCAGCTTGCAATTACAATGGTTGCAGTGTTCCGCGGTCACATGATTGTCATTTGTGACTTTCACTGGTTTCTGACAAGTACAGTCAATGGGGAAGCTGGCAGGAGGTCACAAATGGAAATCACATGACATCCTGCTTAATGACTGCATGGGATTTACTTAACGATGGCAACTGGAACTGCTGCAACTGCCGTTGTAAGTCGGCATGGTCACACAACATTGCGCTTTACAACTGTGTTGCTTAGCAATGGAATTGCCAGTCCAATTACCATGTAGGTCTACCTGAATCATCAGCATTCTGATGATTCCTCAACTGATGACACCTCCGCCCAAAGAGAGATGTATAACTTCCTCTCAGCAGCTTCATATAAATATTAAAGAGCATGAAGGAGAAGATTGATATAAAAAATAGGTGTAACAGGACAAGAAGGGGTATACTCTTCCCATGCCAAGTCCTAATGAAGGTAATCAATCAAGCAGACCAATCAGATTTGGTCCCATGCACAGTTCTGAATCCCGAATGAAAGGTATCCAGATAATTTACTTCATCTAGGATTTCATCTGTACCTAAAGCCCTTCTCCAGTACCTTTCACAAACGAGAAGAGTGAAGATTGGACAGAAGTTGTCTAGAGCAGATAGATCAAGAGATGACTTATCTATCACCTTCCTCAAAGAAGCCTCCCATATCCAGCCACTTATGCTTCCACTGGCTGCTTTAAGTAGCCTGGTAGATATAGGTCCAGCCCACAGATGACAGAGCTTCTATCACAGAAAACCCTATCCATTTCCCCAGACTCAAAAAGTTCAAATGTATCTCAGGTAACCTTACAAGACATTGCAGCAGTCATCTCAATAGAGTTTGTCCAAATGGTGCCCATGCCAGGTAAATATTAGTGACTTTATTCATGGAGAATCTTCAAACATGTCATAGCAGTCTAAAGGAGTAATAATGTGACCTCCATTCCCCAATAGGGAGTAAGTAATCTTAGATATTGCTAATAAATACAACTGTGGAGAAGTAAGACTGCTACATCACTGTGTAAGCTCAGACATGGGCTTATACCTTGGCTTGGTCACATTTACTCTTGTTTCAAATGTCCTTCACCACTGCACAAAATGCCATCACTAGTATGCAATCCATTTTTCTTTCTATGGATGTGCTATATAGTAACTGAATCTGATATCAAGCTACAGCATCTGGCAGTGGAATTAGATGGGGGGTAAAAATATCTTTTAGTGGCAATCAGTGAAGTCTGAAGGCCTGGCATATCCCCATTGTAAAATCAATCCTCAAAGCTTTACCAACATCCATTCATTTTTGATAACATACTCCTTCCTCAAAGTACCACATTATTTTAAAGTAGAACACTTATAAACAGGAACTGTGTGTCAATATGTAAGTATCTTTAGCATGCATGGTTACAAAGGACATGGCTATTTCATATACCATCCTAAGATTCAAAGGTTTACCACCAAAGCTATGCTCAACAGGGAGATGTAACCAATCTCAGTTTTCTGACAAATCTGTATGATATTTACACTTTTCAATTTTAAGTGTAACCTAAAATGTAATGTGTGAAAGGGTCATCGAATTCTTCTTTCTAGATGCATAATCAGAACAGATGCTGATGGCACTGAATATACATCTCTGCTTCTTTGCTGGTTTGTATTAGATGAAAATAAGCATGTTTATACAGTATATCCCTCTTAGGCAGTTTCCATTTAACAGGTATCAGATAAGATGAAAACAGGACAAGACAAACAACTAGATGCTGGGGGATCATGGACACAAAATATTCTTTAAATCAAGACTCTACACCTGACAAGAAGTAAATTTTGAATCTCGCAGTGGAAAGATGTTTGTGTGAGCCTCTCTTCCATGTAGGGAGAAAACACAACTGTCTATATTCTGTGCCTTATTTTACAAGCATTGTTTCTCTTCTGTTTGCTCAGCAGTCGTCCCTGCTGTGCTATAGCTTTTCACCCCCTTCATTTATTTCTTACCTCCTTTGAATGATAGGATGCTGCTGAGCCAATGAACTATGCACACATCTATGTCTGAATTATCTGTGGCTTCGATGACAAATTCTTTTGGGAATAAAAATTGCCCTGTTTCTAAAGCACCTTGTCTTAGCTCTGGACATCTGAGGGTTTTAAATGCTGGAATATTACTTTGCTCTGTGTTTTTAGTACACAATTTGAAAGCTCTGTACAACTCTGAAGTGTTCCCTTAATCACCAGATCCAGATGATGCCTCTGAGGTATAAAGAAACATTCAGATCAGTTATAGGTTAGTCTTATTTTTATATACTGTAGCTCCTGAGCAGAGCTACAAGGACAACCAAACCTTTCTCTGAGGAGAAGCCTTATTTGGAAGCAGATAAGAATAGCTCCTCTAGAGGGTGAAATGCAGAACTCGGAGGTCTTATGCATAGAATTTAATGAACGGCTCTATTAGTTTCAACACTCAGGGCGGCATCCAGAAATAACTTTTTTTATATAAGAATTTTATTAAGTTTGAAACAAAGATAAAAACTACAAAAAAGCAAGAAACTACAGAAAGAAAGAAAAAGAACTAAAAAAGTGTAAAACACAAGAAAAAGGAATTTTAAAGATTACATAAAGAGGTGACTTCCGACTTTCAACACCAAGAATACACAGCAATTTCCATAATCAATCCCTTGCCCCATATCAAACCACGATCACATTATTTCTATAAATCATTCCATTAGCACATTATAAAAGTCACTAAATACAATTGCTCCTTCTCCTTATATTGAAAGGAAAAAATATACTGTATATAAACCTCCAAATCAACTCCCCCCAAAAATATTTATTTAATTATTTCCTTCCTACCACTATTCTGTATATTTCTGTCCACTATCATAAAAAGCAAACTATAAAAACATAAATTATCTACTTTTATAATTAATAATACTATAACAATCCTAACCCTATTAAACCTAAAACCAAGCAATTGTTATTATACCGTATACATCTTAAAAATTAAACAAACCTTAAAAGCAATCCAGTAAATTTTAATCCAAATCATTAAAGAAAAATGGAATCATGCAAGCCTTAAAATCAATCTAAATAAACATTCTTAATTCTTTACCCCGCTTTGAAATATACCAGAGCATTTACGTATCTCCATAATACACACAGGGCATTTTTCATACAGAAATCAAACAGCCCAACTGCCCCCCTTAAGAACACAAATTTCTCAGCAAAAAACCTCCCACAGAGCAGAACCTCTTCTTTCCCATAACATTCTATCAGAAAAATAACTCCATTTGCAATCTGCAACTCAGACTGTCCCTTTAACCCATTCATCACCAGAATATAATTTTCACCTGGCATTTCATCAAAGGCTTCAATCTCCCTGTCAGTAGTAAACTCTTCAACTTCTTCCACAATGTCTTCAGCCAGATGACACATTTTAAAGCTGATTATTTTCCACAATGTCACAAAAATCTTGCAAAATAGCTTGACAGAGATCAGAGAGAATCTGCTTAAGCTCAGAATGAAACTCTGAGAAAGTCTCCTTGAAATCCTCCATGTTTCAGGCAGTAGATTATTTTTATTTTTTATTTTATTTATCAGATTTTATCACCGGCCATCTCCCCCCAACGGGAGACTCTGCGCGGTTTACAACAAAATCACCATGAAAATTCAATGTGAATTACAAATACAATAAATGCACAAATATAAAGATAAATAACAATAAAAATATAAATTGAATAAAATCCAGATGGCTAGAAGTTTTCTGTCCGTCCGCGAGCGTAAAGGCCATTCTAGGTCCATTCTAGGGCGCTAGCCATCCCCAGGAATGACTATTCCCCCTCCCGTTCCAGGCAAGCTGACAAAACCAGGTTTTTAGCTTTTTACAGAAGTCCAGGTTTTTATGGCGCCCCCTAGATACTTGGCTAGCAGGAATAGGAGTTAATGAGTTAATAGAAGATTTCTGAAAGTTGTTGACACAAGCGAAAGTATGCTAACAAGCAGCTCCCAGAGAAAGTGAACAGAAAACTGAAGATTTGAAATAGCAGATTCAACATGTAGGAAAATATTAAATCCTTAAATTCAATACAAAAATAATAGCAGGGAGGCAATGATTTATTCTCAGTCCTCCTTAATGTTTAAATGGGAAAACAAGCCAAAGCTTTAAAAATTTGAAAATTTGAAAATTAATCCAGAAACAACGGTAAGCACCAAGAGGGATCGCTTTTCCTTGCTGTAGAAAGCCTCTCTTGGGGTACATAAACTTAAAAAATATAACAAATCGGGTGATTTAGAAATGGGGTGGCTCGACTTAGTGTCTCTTTAAGGCTACAGCACGGCTTGGAAATGATGATGTCCTGTCCTCCTGGCAGCTCTTACCCGATCGTCGTGAACGCTGTTTGCTATTCCCGGGCTGCAAGTCGCCGTGCGGAGGAGAAATGGGTCGATTCCGAGTGTTTTCCTTACTCTGGAAAAATGCTCCTGGGCTTCAGGAGAAACCAGCCTAAGCCCCCCAAAAAAACCTGCCACGATGCTGGTTCTGTCTGCGGAGCACGCGGACACAGCTGCTCAGTTGGCCATATTCCCACCGGAAGTCCAGAAATAACTCTTAAGGCACAAATTTGTAAATAATAATAATTTACAAAACATCTCTTTCATCAGGTTTATTGTTTGCTTCTATGCTCTTTCTTTGCACTCTTCCAAACACTGTCTCCCTTGACCCTTCTATTTGTAATTCTGAATGTATGCCTTCTTTGTGCTTACAAAGACCATTTGCAGAAGAGGTGGGGAGCCTATGAATATTAGTCCTCAATTTTCTGCCTGACAGGAAACAAGTGGCCAGGCGCTCGCTGCCTCCTACCCTAGCATTAGTCACATTGCTAATGGTTTGGAGACATTAGTTAGTTTAAGTATATTTAGTTGGTCTCAGTCCTTTAAATGAATCTTGGCTGGACTTCAGAAGCAGCATGTACTGTGGCAAGCTTTATCTGATGTCATTTATTCTTGAAATATAGGCTTCAGCTAGAGGAACCTGACCAGATGCAGTTTCTCTTCATTTCTGATTGAACTTGGGGTGATAAGAAAATGGAGTTCACAGAAAGCAGATGGCATGTAAAATGACATGGTCCTTTGAGGCCTAACTTTATTTTCTTTGTTTGATAATTTACTTGGGTGACTATTGCTACTATTTAGGTAAAAGTATATTATTCATAATAAGAGCTCAGATGTTCACTGAAATGAATCCTCAAACTAAGCATGTATTGGATCCTTGATTTCCTATAAATTTTCCAGTATCTTCCTTCTGTCCAATATTTGCCAGAGACAATCTTACTTTTAAATTATTGTTATAAAAAAGCTAAGTACATGAAGCCGCGGAACATATGAAACATAAATGGCATACAAAGCAAACTTAGCCAGGCTATACTCATTTGAAATGAGAGATTATAACTTCCAAAGCAAGAGGGCCATTTGAGAAAATAATGAGCAGTTGTTAGCCTTTTAATATATGATATTAAGTGTTAGGGCCAAAGAAAAGAAAAGAGCTCCATTTCTCCGCTTGACATGAAATGGGTTAGGAGAGGGGAAAGATAAGGTTGCAGTCATCTCCACAATTCGCTGAAATTAAGTGTAATAGAAGTGATGTGGTGACAACTTTTGTTTGGAGATAAAAAAAAGTAGTAAAATTCATTATGTGAGCAATGGTAAAAAGGTAAAGTCTGTGGCTTGAATCATGTCAACTGGATTTCTATTTTCTCAGTAGAAACGTTTCACTCCTTATCCAAGGAGCTTCTTCAGTCTGAGTAAAGTTAGTAAGGGAATCCTTAAATATGAAGATAAACTGCTGACTTATCTTTATCTTCATCTAAAGGAAAAAGGACACTCATTTGAGGACATTAATGTTCACATTTTAGACAGAGAAGATAGGTGGTTTGAGAGAGGGGTCAAGGAATCCATTTATGCCAACTTGGAAAATCCTTCCTTGAATAGAGGTGGGGGCCTCAGGCACAACCTTTCCCCTATCTTCCTTCCTGCTTTGTCTTCTGCGCCTAGGAAGATTAAGACCATTTCGCAAGCTCAACAGCAGCATGGTAATCTTAACGATCCTCCTTTAGATGATAAAGAGACTTAGAAATAACATCTCAAAATAACCATGACCTAGCCCCAGGTGCAAGGTCACACAGCCACCTAGAAACATATTTAAGGATTCCCTTACTAACTTTGCTCAGACTGAAGAAGCTCCTTGGATAAGGAGCGAAACATTTCCACTGAGAAAATAGAAATCCAGTTGACATGATTCAAGCCACAGACTGTTCCACCTGGATGACTGAGAACCTTCATCGACATAAAAAGGTAAAGGTTCCCCCCGCACATTTGTGCAGTCGTGTACGACTCTAGGGGCTGGTGCTCATCTCCGTTTGTTAGCCGAAGAGCCAGCGTTGTCCGAAGACGCTTCCACGGTCATTTTTTTAAACTTTGTTAATTCAAACTTTTTATTTTTCTGGGACTGCATGTGAGGCCAGGAAAATATCCAGTTTTTTTTTTAAATAGGCACCAAAAGATGTGGCATGTGCATCCACACCTACTCTAAAGCTCCATTTTAACTTCAGATCAGAAGCACAGCACATCCTAAATGCAGACATATACAGGTATCTTCAGTGAAAGTTACATGTACAATGTTGTAAGAATCAGGGCTGTGTTCATGATGAACATGACTAGTTTACAAGAAAGAGGCACTTTCTTTCTCTAGATACAAAATTTCTATTACAAAATCTTAACAGCTAAAATTATAGACTCTCTGGGGAAGAAAGGATAGAGGGCATCAGTGATCTGCTGTTCTAGTAATTGTGTGGTTTATGTAGGAAAATTATGAATACTGAATTTGGGAAGGCAGGCTATAATCATGCTTCAGGTAGTCTTTTGCTATCTGTCAGCTCCTAAACTAATATTTTCCCAAGTCTTAACACATGTATTTACAGTAATTTTCAGTTTTTCATGAGGCATTTTACAATCCCCTTTACAGTGAGAATCCTAGAGAGAAATCTGCACGCTATAAACTCAGTGAGGTTTTGCCTAATATTACCATTTCACTGAAACTTCTTATCCAGTTTTAGTACATTCTGTTTTCCTGTTTACTATAACTATAAAAGTTTAAACATATAAAACCTCTAAGTACTTCCATTCCTAAGTGAGACTCCATCTGAACCCCCAAGCAATGGTCCCTGTTTTTGTCAAACCAACCAACTTAAAACTAGCCTATATCTATATATTTTAAGAATAATTACATGGCCAACATTTCACTATGTGAAGACACTTTGTGTCTTCCATATTTTCATTTATTATACAGGTATCTGCAATAATATTCATGGTGTAGAGTAAGAGAAGGGCAAATTGCTGTGCAACCAACTTCCATTTTCCTGTGTGTTGAGTGCTCCTTTGAACATGGTCCACCTGGGGACAAAAGCAGCCAACTACCTTTAAGGGTAGACACACACACTGTTGTATGAGCAGAAGCAACATTATTGCTGGCAGAAAGATGGTTAATCTTGAAGTGGTAGAGCAATGACGCCATAAAACAATTCACTATATCCTTTGCAGGCAGAATCCAAAAGAGGGAGAGGGAACTGAAGCTCTGTTTGTGTAGCTGAATACTGCTTACACAGTTATTTGAAAGAATCGGTCTCTCAGACAAACTATTACTTTTCTATCCTGGATATGTTTTGAATAAAAGAGAAAAAGGAACTCACAACATTAGGAAAAAAGAACTGGCCCCTTGAGAAATATTATCAGGTCAACACATGTAACAAACCAATATATACTACAGGGAAGTTTCTTGCTAAAAAACCTCTTCTTGCATAAAAGCCGCCACTCATTTCAGTGATCTTTCAATGGCACATGCACAGGGACGGAAATGTTTACCTACTTCATATTTTTAAAGGAGGTATTTTCCTGAGGCAAAATTCATTGTTGATACTACTTTTCTGGAGGAAAGAATCACAGATCCTGAAATAACACATTTTCCACAGAATAATGAACCCCACAATATTTCTCAAAATCACAAACTATATTTTTCTGGCCACTGGCATTTAGGCAGCAGTGGCAGCAAATTCTCTCCTCCTCCTGCTTGGCCCATTTTATGGCAGCAATTTAAATACCAGAGAACCTATTAAGAAATTCAGTCATATCTGAACATCACCAGAAACCCAAGACTGGGAACCACTAGAAGAAAGAAATGGCAAGCCCCTTCCATTTTGTTACCAAGTGAAGCTCGACTTTACTTTTTTATCCAAGCATCAGTGCAATCCTGGCATGGGACGCAACTAATTCAGAGGTAGAGTATACTATTATAAAAACATGTTTTACACTAAACAAGATTACTCTGGGACATTCAATTACATACTTCGTATCCAAAGAAAAGAGGCCGTTCTAGGTTCTTCTTCAAAGGTAACTCTCCACTCTAGCCTCATGTAGAGGAATTAAAACCAACCAACCAACCAGCCACACCCACCTATATGTTTTCCCTTGACTGATTCTTAGATACAACCATGAGCTAACTAGCCACAGGGCCTACAACACATGCAGTACTGCATATTGGTCTTTTGGACGATCATGGGCGAAGCTCCCTGCATGTCAGTTGCAGATATCAGACTGAGAAAAACAACTGCTCCCTGAAATAAGAATTATTTCAATATGCTTTAGACCTAACTTTATAAAGAAAAGCTGTGAGGATCCAAGATATGTTGGCTTCTCAGAAGGAACAAGAAAAGCAAGATTGGTTAGCATTGTTGTTGTTGCTGCTGCTAATCTTACAGGAGTACTTAAAGTTGCCAAGAAAAATAACAATTTTTCATTATTTATTGTAAGCTGTGAGCAATATTCCATTATGCTCCTATAGGAGTTTGTAGAACCAGATTCAACTCACCATCAATAAACACAATTGTGTTTATATCTATTCTGAATGGTCAGGGACTCACACTCTTAAAGTTTCAGCCCTTCCCACTGGTATTTTAAAGGTTCTTATTGATTTTGTATAAAATGTGGATCTCTCTTCAGGAGAGTATAATTATATTAATAAATTCTATCTTAATTTATGGAGATGTTGAACTAAAAATGTAATATTTACTTTAAAAAAATAAATATATTTCAATCATTTTATTTACAGGAGTACAGGATAAATTTACTCTGCACAGCCCATTAAATCTGTTTCCACCTTTCCATCCCCCTCACCAGGACCACTGAACTCCATAAATATAGACTAGAAAACACAGTACCATTTGCTGGTGAACTGCTGAGAAAAGGTTTCAACATGACTGGTATTAACTGTGCAGATCTGCAACCTTCTATTTATATATAAGATAATTGGCAAGTAGAAATATTTGCATTGCTAATTTCCTTCTATTAAGAACAAATCCAAGGTCTCCATAATAAAGCTTAATGGTTGCACTTAAGTTGCTGTCCCCTCCCATCTCTTTCTTCTGATAGTACGTTTCATCCCTACAGCTTACTAAATTCTCAAAGAGCTCACTGTGTCATTGCTCCATTATTATAGAGGTTGGTGCAACAACAGGATGCTGACGTTAGAGACCACAGAGAATAATACCCCCTTCAAAAAAACACCAAACCCCACTTTTGTGGGTTGCTATCTTCTCATGAGGAATTAAGTGTTTCCAATTAATACAGTAAATACAGAAATTCTAGTGTTTGATACCTCAATTGAATAAGAGCTGTAGACACAGTATATTTTAAAATCTTGAATTGGCTGGATAAACTGTATTTTTGTTTCTATTAAATAAGATATCATAATCCTTAATGGTTACTCTCCAAGACAGCTTTCCCTAATTGGTGCCACCCAGACACATATCAGGTATGGCAATAAATCCTAACTTTCTTACAGAAGAAGCTCAAAGATACAACACAGCTGGATTAGCTTGCTTTATTGCAAATAAGAATTAAGACACGTGCATGCAGAAGAGCTGCCCTCTACAATACACAAAACTCAAGGCTAATGTGTGCCTGCCTCAGGGTTTAAATTATAGGCCTCTTCCTCCTGTCTTTTTGAATCAGTGGAAATCTGGCTGTTTTCTTCAGGGCCTTGAGAATGAAAGGCACTTGCTCATTGTTTATTTAACACTTCTGTCTTGCCATGGGTTTCTGCCATCCAATCTCAGTCCCTACAATATGTTGGAACTATATGCCATTTCATTACACTGGCTGGGGATTCTTTATAGTTCCAGTATATCCTGTGGTGGATTCCGGCAGTGCCGCTGGTTCTCAGGAAGGAGGGAGCACATTCCAAGGAGGTGGAGGAGATAAGAGAAGGCACAGTCGAGGAGGCAATGGTGGGGAAACAGAAGAGGTTCAGAATAGCCCCTCCCTAGAACTCTCCCAGGTTATTTCCCTTTAGGTTAGGTAGAGTAGCTTTAGTCTGGCAAGATTCTGTCTATACAGTGTGAGCAAATAAAGAACTGAAGTTTGAATGGACTGATTCTCCATTGTTCTTGGGCTGTGCCTGACATATCCAGAAGTACTGGTTAGATCACTAAACCATGAATCCTAATCTCCATTTGGGTTATAAATTCCACAAATGGCCATAGGCAAATCATTATTGCAGCCTCCTACCTTATAGGATAAAGTTAACATGGATCTATCCCAAAGGACTATGATCAAGGTTACAAAGCAACATACATGAAAATTTCTGGACATCTGAAAGGGCTATAATAATGTTTAGTATTATTTTTAGACTACAGTATTTCCCCAAATACAGTATTTGTTTGTTGAGAGGAAGAGCATATACACAAGCAGCATTCCACATTACAAGTGTTGGTTAATTGCCACTATGCATGTGAATTCTGGTTAATTGCCACTATGCATGTGAATTCTGGGGCATTAATAATCACTAAGTATATCAAAGACAGCAGTTCTAAAATCTGTTGCCTTCTTCTCTGCTGATTGTCTTCTGATAACTTCCTTACTATTATCACCTACCTACTGCAACATCCTCATGTTTTGAGTTTTAATAATCACCAAATATCAAAGCAAGTAGCAGCACTTGGCTGATCATGTTGGAGCTTAGAAGTTAAGCGAGGCCTGGCCTGGTTAGATAGGAAACCACCCAATAATTCCAGGGCTATATGTCAGACCGTTTGGGAAAAGATAAATCCCAGAAGAAGGCAATGGCAAACTGTGGCCAATACATACAGTATACTGTATACTAGGATTGACTTGAAGGAGACTTTATCAGAGAAAGCAGTTCTCCAGTGTGATCCTTCTCCTTTGCTGATCCACTTCTGAAAATCTCCTTAACATTAGCAGCTTCCTATCACAATATCCTTCCTCTGCAGGATGTGACCACTGCTCTTGCCATGCAAGAGTGGCATATCCTCTAGCAAGGAGAATTAGTGACTTTTCATCTCCTAAACTATAAAAATACAATAAATATTTTAATAGTGCGATTTAGCTAATTTTCATGAGAAATATTCAATTGCTATCTGCATTATAAAGGGTCCTTCTCACCCAAGTCATATTGCAGTTGAAAAGGAAGAAAACTTCATCTTTTGTACCTCACAATGTTGTATTTGTGTATATGACAACCAATCTCAGAATCTCATATGCAGTTAACCTTTTCATTTAAAATCTACATCAAAGTTGAGCTTGCCTCCTGGTGACTTGATGAATATGTCTGTGTAGTTTTTTGGGGCAACAACATGCAACTGATCTGCCTCTTCCTTAGTTTGGGATGGTTTTTCAATTTCCTAGTCTAGAATACCCAGAAGGCCACTCGGCAATGATATCAATAATACATTTTGCTTTTCTAGCTACTATTCATGGAAGCTTAAGCAAAAACCAAAAAATACACAGTGTCTAAAATAACATCAGTTGCAGTAATAATAAAACAGTAATGTCTTAGTTGAGTTGGGCTTGACTGCATGTTTGACTGTATTTTTTTTTCCGCAACTACTTGGAGAAGTTTTGCCGTAGCCTGTTTCCTATATTTTTTTCAACTTTTCAGCTGTGGGTTTTCCTGGTTGTCTCCTGAACAAGCAGGTCACAGGTTTAGACCTGCTTAACATTTTTTGAGATCATCATCAATGTTGCCTAGGTGCTGCCAAATGAGCTGGGTGATGATGTGGAATCAAATGCAATATAGGTTTTACTTTTATGAACAACATGAAAATACCCATAAAAAGATACAGTATGTTTGCCACTTCTTTAATATCTTAACTGCAAATGTCAAGGACACAAGAATCTCCTATTCCTCAAGCGGCTGCACGAGGAAATGATATGGTGTGAGTAAGAGAAGGCAAGCTAGAAAGAACAGGGTTAGAATCTTCTTGGAGCATGATGGTAGACAAAGTAATTACATTATTACTTTATTCCTAAGCATTTCCTAGTAGCATGTTGATCTACAAAGCCAGTAAGAAGAAGTCAAAAGAAAATGTAAAAAGGCTTTGAGAAGATACTGGTAATAAAGGGCTATAATAATGTTGGTACCAGCTTGGCTTTTAAAACAGTATTTTCGACCATAAAACAACGATCTGAAGGTTCAGTAAAAAATATCAAATCCTCATTAAGCGTTCGACATACTGACCCATGTTCTATGTTTTACTCTAAAACTCAAGGCACTCAAGGCTCTTTTTTCTTGCTATTGGAAAAATGGTTAACATTTGTTCTAGTGTATTTATTTGAAGAACATATTCTAGAATGTGAATCTAGGTTACATCAATTTTCTATTTATTAACTATTAATGTATCACTGTACATTCCTTTTCCTAAGTCTAGTATGGAAGTGAAAAACATAGGAACTTAAACTTGGAGAATATGCAGCAATAGCAAGACTAACAGTATATATTCACAACAGAGGTTTAACCAAATTTAAGCAAGAATGGTTCCCATACATATAATACATCACGCAGCATAGCAAATACAATCACTTACAGTTTGGCTTCTAAGGGCGCCTAAACGTTTACAAACATTGTAAATCAGCAGATGTATAAAAAGGGGGAAGTTAGAAACCCAATAGTTATTTTTTAAATTTTTAAAAAAGTTCTTTGGTATTTTAATTGTTAAATTTTCTTTGTTTATCTACTTTTTCCCTTTATTAACATGAAAAAAATATTAAGTAACAATACAACGGAGACCTTAACACTAAGTAATCAGCTCAAGACCAAAACCTTTACTGTACAATAAATACTTTGATGCAATCTGCAGTGTTTTTTGTTTCTAATGCTATATTCAATTCTGGATAAAAAAGCCAAATAATCTTATGCTTATAATACTGACATCCTAAATTGTAATTAATATTGATAGAATACTTCTTTTTCCTTTCTTTATTTCTAATAGTCTAAGTTATCTAAACAACAGAGCCTCAATAATCTTCAGTTAATACTGTATAAATATCATTGTATCAAAACAATATAACGTATTAAGTTTTACAACAACATAAATAAAAAAAATTAAAATTACTTAAAGCACCACAGCTGTAGGATTTATGATGGAAAAGCAGAACAAAACAAGAAAAGCAATACTTAAGGCAGAGCTTTCTAAACTTTTCATGTTGGTGACACACTTTTTAGACATGCATCATTGTGCGACACACTCTTACAGCAGGGCACAAGGCAGGCACTAGGACCTGTGCGGAATCACAGCAGGTTTGGAGGCAGCAAGGCACAAGGCAGGCACTAGGACCTGCCTGGAATCCTGGCAGGGCTCAGAGGCAGCAGCAGCCGCGACACACCCAGACACTGCAGCTGACACACTAACATGTTGCGACACACAGTTTGGAAAGCTCTGACTTAAGGTATGAATAGTCATATTACGAAGATGCAAAATGATTATCTGTACATAAACATAGCAAGAGCAAGTGTAGAAGATGTATGTCGGAGAGCTAAAGCTGGCAAGGCTAGAAGTAAAGAGTCTGAAACCAGACCACACCCTTATCAAAACACTCTGCAAAGTGTCCTCAACACCCAAGGATGAGAAACAGGCCACAAAAAGTCTGTTAACACATAAAGATGAGGGAAAAGGCATAGGGTTTAAACTTGGAGTCAACAGTTAAATATGGCTAGTTTCCTAGATTCTGCAGTAGCTGATCTTCATTGTTATAAGACACAGCTTTCCAAACTGTGTGTCGCCTGCAGGGCTCAGGTGTGTCGCGTCAAAACCCGGAAGCGCTGATGGCGCGCCGCCACTGCGCACGGCCACGGGCCATCAGCGCTTCCAGGTTTTCACATGGCACACAAGGACACTGCCACTGCTGCGGCACGCAAAAATCCAAAAGCGCCGCAGCAGCGGCGCGCGCTTCCGGGTTTTCGCTCGGGTTTTTGCATGCCGCCGCAGCGGTGGCACTTCTGGGTTTTCTCGCGCGCCGCCGTTGGTGTGTCGCCGCGGGAAAACTTTGGAAATCCCTGTTATAAGAGCTTCTTTTGCATCTGAAATAAAAGCAACTTTTCTGAGCCTCGTCCTTGAGTTTTCTCCTGGTTAAGCTCATGAATGCATGTATACATTCCTAGAGAAAGATTTATTGTAAGTGACAATACATATGAATGAAGCCAGCTCCGTTAACATATGGAGGATCTCTTCATACGTTATATACAAAGACACTGTTATTATGATTTGTTTCAAAGTTATACAGCAATTAATTGGAAATGACAGGCAATGTGGTTTGAATAACAGAAATTCCGTTATAATTAATCAAGTAACAATCAGTAGATATGTGAAAGCTTAAAAAAGATTAAACAGGTGGGTAGTGAGGCGTGGCACAAGCACAACGGGGCTGGGGGAGGGTGCACGAGGGTGCGTGGGTGGCTGGTGAGGTGCGGCGGGGCAGGGGTGGCTGCTGTCAGGTGGGGGAGGGTGTAAGCAACCCCAGAGCCACAGTGTGGCAAGAAGCCCCAGAGCTTCAGCGCAAGAAGATGCCCAGTGGAGAGGAGGCAGGTGAAGACCACAAAGGTCAGCTGGGGAGCGGCAGGGGTGGCAGCTGTAAATGAGGGCTGGCTCAAATTTTTAGCATGTGACTGTGGGGGGGGGGTGCTGCGATGGTCGTAAATTCAAGGACCAGTCACAAGTCCATTTTTCAGCACCGGATTAACTTTGGCCACTGAACAAATGGATGTTAAGTGAGGACTACCTG
The DNA here is from genome assembly GCA_023362775.1 of Charina bottae. Taxonomy (NCBI): domain Eukaryota; kingdom Metazoa; phylum Chordata; class Lepidosauria; order Squamata; family Charinaidae; genus Charina; species Charina bottae. The sequence goes on from JALMGJ010000003.1 coordinate 63,246,960, forward strand.
TAGAAACACTTTGATTTAGAGTTTTAGAGCACTATAGTTCCTCTACGCAGAGGACAAGCAGTGCAGCACAACTCTCCAAAGCAAAAGAAAGTTACATTTCTGCCTCGTGTGTGTGTAAGGGGCCCCTACCACTTTCTAGGAAAATTCAGTGCCTGATTTGCTTGCAGGCTTTTCTACTGATGACCTTAGAGTTAGTGGAACTCTTCCTGACTAGGCTCCATAGGACAGAAAAAACAAAAATTAGTTCCAAATATTTTAAAAATATTTGAACGTAAATTCAATTAATAGATGTAATTATTGCCTGACTGAATTATATTTTATCCTGAGCACGATTGTATGAGTAAACCAAGTTATACATATTTTGCTCTATCTTCTTAAAATAGCAAAGTGAAGCTAAATCACTAAAAGGTGGTATAAAAATGAATGTTGGATATATTTTAATTTTTCAAAAAATGATTGCTTTTTCCCTGAAATCCCTCCTCCCATTTCTTTTTCTTCGTAGCTTCAAGATTAAACACCTCTAACAATCACAAATTTTAAAGTAACAGTGTGGACAAAATCAAAACACCATGCGAATCATGTCCAAAGAAGTTACAGGTAGTCCTCGGGTTACCACAACAACTGGAACTAGGATTGCCATCACTAAGTGATGCGGCCATAAAGTGCAACATCACGTGACTGCATCGCTTAGCAACAATCATGGCAGTCCCAATTGCTGTTGTAACCTCAGGATGCGCGGGTCATTAAGTGGGAAGAGGTGAGTGTTCCAGGTAAGGAGCACAGGGGTGCCACAGCGGGTGGGGAAGGCTTTGGGAGGATTGGTGGAGGCTGCATGTGTGTGTGTGTGTGTGTGCGCGCTGTGGACGGGAGAAAAAGCGGCAGAGCGACTTACCAAAGCGACTTGCAACCCTCCCTGCCAGCTTCCCCGTTGACTTTGCTCCTGGGGAGCCAGCAGGAAGGTTGCAAATGGTGATCACATAACCGCGGGGGTGCTGCGATGGCGAGAACTTTGAGGACCAGTCATATGTCCATTTTTTTCAGTGCTGCTGTAACTTTAAACCGTCACTGAATGAATGGACGTAAGCCAAGGATTGTATCTGTATCTCTTATTGCATTACTTGAGCCCTAAATAGGTTTTTTCCTATCGTTCTCCTACTAGTTGTGAAAACAGGAATTCACTCTATTTCTGGCACTATTTCTTTATTGATTTGGAAACATTTATGTGCTACCCACTCACCTTACTTTCCTCTATTAGCTTTGGAAAGAACAGAGCATTAGGGCAAGGGAGACAGTAAACCACAGGTTTATCCACTTTTATCAGGTGCCCTGAAGTTACATATGTTTTAACTATTCTTTCTACCTGGGCATGTTCTACGAAGGTGGCCTGGTTCAATTAGGTCATGCAAAAATATGCTTTTACAAATAACAGCTGTTACAGACAAATGGACAGTTAAAGCGTGGGATTTTATTATTTTGGTAATAGCAAAACGTAATGGAAAAGAGATGATTAAGGGGCAACTTTGCAGGGAAAAAAATGAAAACAAAACCAAAAAGCCCTAACCAACATGCTTTATAGATTTTTATAGAATATAAATGATCCAAGCATTCTATACGATTATGTATGTTCACATAAAAATAATATAGTTTTTTCCTACCACTTCTTGTACATTTTCTTAAGAATGACATAAGATAGGGCTTCTCAACTGTAGCACAGTACTTGAGAATAGTCTCTCTCTAGGGAGATTTGCCTTACTCCAATATCTTTGGGGCAAATATCTTCCTAGGCTTTTAAGTTCTGTTGAATTTTTCCTCTATTGTGTTTATATAAATTATTGTGAGATATCATTAGCTATTATATACATTTTTCACTGATTAAAAGCATCCCCCCCCAATTAATCTCTAAAGGAATTTTCATCATGGCTCCCACAGAGAACATCCATAGAGGATAAGGAAGAACCAGGAGATGCCTTGGTTCTCTCTCCTGCGAGGGGACAGGAGCCAGGCCCTACAGGGAAGAACTGGCGGAAGCTACGAGAATAACTGCTGCCTCAGATTCTAAATCTTCTCCCACTGAAGCTCTCATCATATTGTAGAACACAGAGTTGACCCAGAAGGGTGACACAGTTGCACCCAAGCACCCTCTTCCCCTTAGCTATTTTTATATCTCAGACCTGAAGGCAATCAAACGAATGAGACAATAGCTAGAGCACCGTGGAGAAAGACTCACAACAAATTTCACTCAATGCAGGTGAGAATTCACTGTGAAGCTTACTATGTGGCAGTGAGGGTAGTAAAGAAACAGAGTTCTTTCCTGCCTCCCATGCATCTTCACAAAACAATTTTAGGCAGTTAAGGGCTTATTATACTCTGACCCTTAAAAGGAATTCCAAGAACCACAGAATTGTAGATTCAGAAGTGATACTAGAGGTCATCTAGTCCAACTCTCTGCGCAATACATGCTCCACTAGTTCAGCTCTGACAGATGGCCATCCAGCCTTGATTTCAAGACCTATAGTGTCAGAGAACTTGTCAGGCCCAGCCCAAGAATGACGAAGAATCAATCCAGTCAAACTTCAGTTCTTTATTTGCTCACACCATATAGACAATCTTGCCAGACTCAAGCAACTCTACCTAACCTAAGGGGAAATAACCTGGGAAAGCTCTAGTGGGGCTATTCTGAACCACTTAAGTTTTCTCACAATCGCTTCCTGGACTATGTTTCCTCTTATATTGTCCTCCCTCTTGGAATGTGCTCCCTCCTTCCTGAGAACCAGCAGCATTACTGAAATCCACCACAGAACTCTCCATTTCATATGGCAGCCTGTTCCATTAGTTAACAGCTTGTATAGTAGGAAATTCCTCCTGCAGTCTAATTTGTAATTTTTAATCAATCAGTTCTGATTTGGTAAATTCATTCCTATCCAAATATTTGAAGACTGTTATAAAATCTTCCATCATCATGATCATGTCACTTTCTGTGAAAAATTTGCAAGACACTTTGAAGATGAAGGGACTTGCCTCTGACTTAAGACTCCACGTCAGTGCAACTGTCTACATGTCTAGAGTGTATGGGATGAATTCTAGTAGCTGAAGGCTAAGGATGCATGTAAGATCGATCTCTGGACAAGTTCAATTGAGCACTTATAGGCTCAGCCCTTGCCCATTTTGGTTTGTACAATTTAATGATGAGGGAATAGCTAATTGGGTTCAGAAGATAATTAACTCCTCTTGAAGAGACAACCTTAGTAGTTGTCACTTTGAAAGCCATGGCTGCTCTTGAACAAATGTAATTTGAACCTAGAAGTGGTGGACAACTACAAACTGGTTGCTAACATTCTGCTGCTTGAGTAAGTAGTTTCCATCAACACCAGGCACCCAGGAGAAAGTGATTTCCAGTTCCACTCCCTCATCCTATGGAATTAACTCTGTTGAGGGAGAGACATGGAGAATGTAGCTCACACTACTAAACTCTGGTGGCTTTCAATATCATCAAACACAGTGTTTTTGGTGGGGTTTTTTTTTTTTTGGATCACCATGAATTGGAGGCACTGTTTTACAGTGGTTTCAATCCTAGTTGTCTGCTGGTCATTTCCAAAAGATGATGCTGAGAGGTTATGTATATCAGAGCTCAATTTTATCCTACCACATTATTTAACATCTAAATGAAAATGGTGGGGGTGTTATTCAGGGATAGGAGCTGAGTTGTCATCAATATGCAAATAATACTCTGCTTTCTCTCTTCTTTTCATCTAAGCCAAAGAGGTAGTGGATATTCTGAATGGGTACTTGAACATTATAAAAGACTAGCTGACAGTCGATAAACTGAAGCTCAATCCACATAGGACAATATTTTTCTGACTGGGCTGCTTGCCTATATCAGAGATTTCTCCCCCTGAAAGACCAGGTATGCAGTTTGGGGAGCCATACCGTTTGTTTATGGACCCATCATTGTCACTGGAAGCAAAGGTCGTTTCAGTGACTAGTGTCAGAGTTCTGGCAGACCTCAGCCATTAAGCTAGACAACTATGTGTATTAAGGGTAGCTTGAAACCGACGCGAGACAAGCAACAACGTCGAAAGGGGAACGACTCACAACGAGCCACCAAGCTGAATTCTACAACCCTGTGAACGACTGTCTGAGCACCCTGGAGCCTGGGTGTTACACGTGTCATCACCTAAGAACAATGGGGGGAGACTGTTTAAATGTACTATGCCATGCTATGCCTGCTCATTCCAGTCTTTGTTTGTGTTAGCCTTCATGCACCGTAATAAAGCCTTTTACTTCTAAGAAACCTCTCGTCTGCGGTTTACTCTAGAGAAAGGGGCTTTAGGGCATCGGAGACGAGCACCTTACATAAAGACTGGAATCACAAATTGACCACGTATCCCGAGGACTACTCTGACGACTCAGCGAGTCTCCCAGTCGAAAGTGGTCACACCACCAGCAAAGAATTCAGCACCCGTGGAACGGATGGAACAGGCGGGGGCAGTGGCGGAGACTAACGAAGTGGACATACCCATCTCGTCGGGGGTTCAGAAGATGGAGAGAGCAGCTCAGCAACCACCGACAGGTGGAAATCAAAAAACCCCAAAAGAAAGAGGTAAATAAAACCCCCTCCACCCTCGCAACTAGCAAGCCTCGGCTGGCGGACTGGTCCTTTGGGGTCGGCGAAGGGTTAGAAGAGAGAGGGGGGAAGCGCGCAAACAAACGGGTCACTCCAACCCAGCGCATCGGGGTTCTCGAATAACAGATGGCACGCATGGACCAGGACATGGGGACAATGAGTAAAAAATTGGACTCTATGGGACTGGCCATAGAGAAAATTTTAAATACCCTGGAAAGGCACAGGGGGACAGATGAAATTGTGAACCCATTGACCTCTGAAGGGGAGGAGGAACTAACAGAGTCAAGCGTCGACAGTGAGGAGGGGGAAGAGGAACCTCGCCCTTACAGCCGGCCGTAGATGACACCGTTCTATGAACTGCGCCGGATCACACAGCGGACCAACGCATCGACTGGCAAAGGGGAATTGAAGATGAAATTTGATGGAGACCCCAAGAAACTTGCCTGTTTTCTAACACACGTACGGGGGTTTATGGGGGAATTTGAGCACACCTTTCAAACGGAGGAGGCTAAAGTGAGGTATGTCTCCAGTTTCTTGGAAGGGGAGGCGGGCGACTGGTTAGTTGCCATGTACGATGGCGGGGCCCGAGAGCTACTGGACTTTAGGAAGTTCATGTACGCCCTCCGCAAAAGATTTGAGGACACTCTATCTAAAATGTCAGCGAGGGTGAGGCTACAGAACTTAAGGCAAGGCAATAGAACAGTAGCTGAATACGCTATGGAATTCAAGAAAATCTTGAGCAAATTGCCTGACTGGCCTGAATAATTTAAAATTGAATATTTTCAATATGGACTGAGGCAAGACGTTATCGAACTAGCAATTGGGAGAGAGGATCCCGACACGTTAGAGGGGTGGATCCAGTTAGCAGGGAAAGTGGAGCATAGCAAAATGCAGCTACAGAATATAAAAAACTTCCACAATCTGCGGAGGAAACAAGGAAATTATAGCTCTTTTCCCCGTAAAGACACCAGGCTAAGAAATTGGGAAGAGGAGAAAGAACGTTGAGTGAAAGACGGACTTTGCTCCATTGCGGAAAGGACGGACACAGAATAAGTAATTGCCCACACGACAAAACTAACCCCAAAGAAAAGCCACCGGTGAAAAAGTCGGCAGACAGCAGAGGCGACAAACCAGTGACCATAAAACGCAAAGGAGCAGCAGCTGCAATGGAGGAAAAGGAAAGCCGGCAGTACCTGGACGATGACAGCGACTCGTCAGAGGAAGAATTCCAGCCGGCGGGAAACTCCAACGGCCTGTTCTAAAATGCACTGCGGGACAGGCCTTCAACACAAGGCGCAATGAGGGGGAAGCTGGCACCAAATACCCCACAATGAACATGAAGGTAAAATTACAAACATTGGATGGGAAAAAACAACTGTGGGGGGTGGCAATGCTGGACTCTGGGTGCTCCAGATGTTTAATGCATCCAACAGTAGCGAGCGAACTGGGACTCAAAATGGTCAGGTTGGACACCCCAATCACGTTTTGTCAATTGGATGGGTCAGAAACGAAAGGGGGGCAATAGAAAACACTACAGAAGACATACAAATGTTGGTGGGGACGCAAGTAGAGACATTACGATTTATCGTGGCCCCTATTGCGACACGTCACATAGTACTGGGGTTAAAATGGCTCAAAGCAAGGAACCCCCGGGTGGACTGGGCGTCGGGAGAAATTGATTTCTTCGATGGGGCGTATCTGCGACTGGAGGAGGAATCGGGCCCGGACAGTGTGGAATGGGGGGCGGCTGGAACCGAGCAATGGGAACCAGACGGGGACATTGGGGGAAAGGCCGTACCGGAGCACTATGAGCCTGTTGGGGAAATATTTAGTGAGCAGGAATGTGAGCAATTACCCTCCCACAGGGAATCAGATGCAGCAGTAGAACTCATTCTGGGGGCACCTTTCCCAAAACCCAAAATGTATGCCATGACCCAAAAGGAATTAACTGAATTACGCAAATTCATTGATAAAAATTTGGCACGAGGGTTCATTGAACCGGCAAATTCGCCTCTAGCAGCCCCGGTTCTGTTCAGGAAAAAGAAGGATGGGTCCCTCCGATTGTGCACAGACTATAGAGGGTTAAACGCCATTTCAGTAACAAACCAATACCCCTTGCCGCTCCTAAAGGACATGTTAGCGCAATTGGCAAAAGGCAAAATTTTTACAAAACTGGATGTCAGGGAGGCTTACTACCGGGTACGCATACAGGAAGGGGACGAATGGAAAACGGCTTTTAACTGCCCGCTGGGGCAATACCAATACCGGGTCCTCCCGTTCGGGATCGCAGGAGGACCGGGCATTTTCATGAGGCTGATCAATGAAGTCTTGTATGAATTCTTATACAAAGGGGTGATTGTATATTTGGATGATATCTTGATATTCTCTGACAATCTGGAAGAGCATGTACAGTTAGTGAGAAAAGTATTGGAGAATAAACTGGAGGCTAAACTGTATGTCAAATTGGAGAAGTGTGAGTTTCATAAAGACAGCTTGGATTTCCTGGGATACAGAATTTCACACAGGGGAATCGAAATGGACCCCGCAAAAGTGCAGGCAGTGTTGGAATGGGAACCCCCCGAACCCGCAGACAACTCCAAGCATTTCTCGGGTTTGCGGGGTTCTATAGGCAATTTATTCAAGGGTTTGCGCAGATCGCGTTGCCCTTAACTGACTTGCTGAAAATGAAAGGCAAAGGAAAGGGAGAAAGGGGTAAAACGCCCAGCACAAAGATAGTTTGGACCCCGGAATGCCAGGAGGCGTTTGACAGACTGAAGGCGCTTTTCACTGAGGAGCCCATCCTAAAACACCCAGAAGTGGAGAAGCAATTCATAATCCACACTGATGCTTCCCACAATGCAATTGGGTCAATTTTACTACAATTCGATGACAACAAAAAATTGAGGCCATGTGCATACATTTCCAAAAAATTCAGTGAGACAGAAAAAAGATGGCATGTGTGGGAGAAAGAAGCATTCGCAGTCAGACACGCTCTCATAACTTGGCGCCACCTTTTGGAGGGGGCATCCGTTCCATTCCAGGTATGGACGGATCACAAAAACTTAAGAGGCGCTCAAATCTCCCAGAAAATTAAATCCCAAACAATTATGTTGGGCTGAGTTTTTCAGCAGATTTAATTTCACATTGCAATATTTCCCCGGGGGGGGGGGGAATCTCCTGGCTAATGCATTGTCACGCCTCCCCCAACACGACGGCAAAATTGAGGGAATAATTGAAACCCTGATACCCACGCAAGCACACACGCAGACGCCAGTAGACGAACCGCAAAGACAAATTAGCCAGACGGACAGGCTAGAAGGCAATTTAGCAATCACACGAAGCAAAGCCAGAGAGTCAGATGGAAACCCTTTTGAAACTAAGCTATGGGAGGAAACACTAAAGGACACATGGTGGGAGGAGAACAAGCACACACTACAAGAAATCAATGGGCTATGGTGGAAAGATGGAAAGGTTTATGTCCCAGAAGGACTCAGAAAAGGGGTGCTTGAAAAAACCCACGACCACAAAACAGCGGGACACTTTGGGTTCGTGAAAACCATTCATGGAGTCAGGCGCAAGTTCTGCTGGCCCACACTACACAAAGATGTGAAAGCGTATGTAGCCTCCTGCCAGGTATGCGCTACTGCAAAACGGCGGGTGGGGAAACCTACAGGGTTACTGCAGCCGGTAGCCAGCCCAACTCAACCATGGAAGCAAATCGCCATGGATTTTATTGTAGATTTACCCATGAGCAGTAAGAAAACGGCGATTTGGGTAGTCACAGACTTGTTTTCTAAACAGGCACACTTCATTGCTTGTAATGGGATCCCAAATGCACCCAAACTGGCCAGGATGTTTATCCAGCACATCTACCGAGCTCACGGGACGCCCGAACGCATAATAAGCGACCGCGGCAGCACCTTTACTTGCAAATTCTGGAGAGCATTTTTAAAATTAATTGGCTCTGGACAGGGATTAAGTAGCGCATTTCATCCGTGCACGGATGGTTCGTCTGAACGCCTTAACTCCATACTGGAGCAGTACTTGCGGTGTTACATTAGCTACCAACAAAACGATTGGGCTGAACTGTTACCATTTGCGGAGGTAGCTTATAATAATTCCATACACCAGAGTACGGGGTTCTCACCATTTAAAATAGCAATGGGTCAAGATTTCGTAACTATCCCCGAATTAGCACTGACCCAAACTGCAGATACCGCTGACCCACTACGGGTGGATGAGTGGATCGCTAAGATAAGAAGCAACTGGCCAGTCATGGTGAAAACGCTTCAGGAAGCGAAAGCAAATTACAAGAAATTTGCAGACAGAAAACGATCAGCAGAGTGGGAGTTGAAAGTAGGGGACAAAGTCTACCTCTCCACAAAAAACTTACGCACCACACAACCGTCTAGGAAGTTAGCCCCGAAATATATTGGACCTTTTCCTATCATAGCCGTAATGAACCCAGTAACAGCCAAGTTGCAGCTCCCCAAGGCATTGAAAAAAGTACACCCCGTGTTTCACATTAGTTTGTTCAAACAATATCACCCATCAGCACAATGGCACCCTGAAGCGCCTGAGCCAGCCCCATTACTTGTCAATGGGGAACCACATTTCGAAATCGATAAAATCCTAGACTCACGGAGACATAAAGGGCAGCTGCAGTATCTAATCAAATGGCAGCATTTGCCGATTGGGCACAAAGAATGGGTGGACGCAAGGCACACTCACGCCCCAGCATTGATCAGGGACTTCCATAGGGACTTCCCGGATAAACCTCACTAAGAAGGGTGGTAATAACAGAGTAAATTGTTTTATCGTTCCAGAATCATGAAACCTCAAGATGAATGATGTAAATACAGTTTAGAATCTCAGTATAACACACTGGGGGAAGGGGTAGTGACTCTTGGGCGGGTAGCATGTCAGAGTTCTGGCAGACCTCTGCCATTAAGCTAGACAACTATGTGTATTAAGGGTAGCTTGAAACCGACGCGAGACAAGCAACAACGTCGAAAGGGGAACGACTCACAACGAGCCACCAAGCTGAATTCTACAACCCCGTGAACGACTGTCTGAGCACCCTGGAGCCTGGGTGTTACACGTGTCATCACCTAAGAACAATGGGGGGAGAATGTTTAAATGTACTATGCCATGCTATGCCTGCTCATTCCAGTCTTTGTTTGTGTTAGCCTTCATGCACCGTAATAAAGCCTTTTACTTCTAAGAAACCTCGCGTCTGCGGTTTACTCTAGAGAAAGGGACTTTAGGGCATCGAAGAGGAGCACCTTACAACTAGAATAACTTTTTATTACAACACGTGCAAACTCCTGTAGAGAGATAGTCTGGCATCTCTTATACATGTGCTAATAAGCTCTGAGTTAGACTGCTGCAATACACTGCATGCTCAATACCTCTAAAGACAATTTAGAAACTTTAGTTACTCTCAAACGTAGCTTTAGGTTATTAACTTAAACTGATCAATACAAGCAACACTGGCCTCCAGTCAGTTTTTAGGTGTAGTTCAAAATATTGATGTCAAACTTTAAAGCTCTTAATGGCTTAGGGCCAAAGTATATAAAAAAATCACCTCTTGTGCATACCTGTCTGCGCTGTTTTGTAATCTTTGGAGGCCCTCTTTCCAGTGCATCATGTGCTGAAGCTAGACAGGGGCCTACAAGACTGTTCACAGTTGTGGAATCCCACTTATGAAATCCCTCCTAAAATGGACGGCCTGGTGCTTAGACTGTTGCCCTTTGGCATAAGGTTACTAGGATCAGGCATTTCTGATAGTTTAATATTATTTTAATTGTGTCTAAATTATACTTGGATAGAAGTTAAATTTATATGTGTGTGTGTGTGTAATATTTATTTCCTGCAATATTTATTGATATAGTTATTTTATTTATTTTTATTCCATAGTTCTGCTATCCACCCAGAGAATATATATTACTGGAGACATTAGAAAGTATAACAAATAATCAGCAAACATAATTGTCATGAAGAATGCAAAGCATTGAATAGAAATGAACACTTATATGCTATTAACCTGATGGAAAACAGATAAATCTGCAAGAACACTCTTCTACCCAAGAGAAATGGAAAAAAAAAAGCCTTTCCAGGGAATAGATTGGCACGTCAGGCCCCCAGGCAAATGCTTATCTGAGCTGGTTTTAAAACATTACCAGATAAGCCTATTATCTTTTGTGGCTGCCAAGAGAGGGTCCAAGGCCCAGAAGTAGAAATCCAGAGAGGATATTTTATTTCAAGAACATTTATGCAGGCTATCAATATGTCTTGTGATTACTTAAAGGTCATCTGACAAGTGCTGGTGAGCTTTTAGTATTAAATGGAGCCCAGCCTTTGATTTAGTAGAACTTGCTATATGCAATTACTTAAAACATTAATTTCTTACATTGACACTATCCAACACTGGCCTGCCTTTCTTCAGCAATGTCTGCAAATGTGTTGAGCTCATTACATCAAATGTTTTAGTGTTAATATCCTCTGTAATTGCAATGAAAAAATGCATTTAATTCTGGAGTCTTACAGATGGAGAATAAATTGAACACAGAGAAATTGATTGCGGTTTGCCAAAAAAAGCCAGGTTGTTGGGGGAGAAAGTTCAGTTTACTTCGTTTCAACTCAACATGGACTTTTAAGGGATTGTGATAACCCACCAACATAGGGAAACAATGCTGGACATTCAAAATTCATCTGTGTAGACAACTTCATCTTCTGCCTGTGGTACAGGCCCTAATACTTGGTGTGCCTACTTTTTGCTGCCCACCCACTGAGAGATACACAAAGAAATCCATCTTTTACAGAAACTCCTGAGCAGAGTCCCTGGCTTTGCTCCTTCTTTTTCTCCCTCTAAGTAAATTGCAGCCAATTATACAGTTAGAACACTGAATGGAAAATCCTTCCTCTCTTTGGGTTAGAAGTTCACAATACATATGTAATTGCTCTAATTTTTCCCGCCTCCTTTAGGGAGAAAGGCTATTTCTCTTTTTTAAAAGGATATTACTAACCCTCTGGCAATTCCATTTATCTCTCTGGCACAATGATTCTGAATGTATCAGCTCTCTTTCACATACACAGAGACAGAAAAAGAAAAGGGAAGAAGCCCAAGGAACACATTCTGAGACAATGGGAACAGCTACTGTACACTGCACACATGCACAAAGACAATCTCTCCCTCTCTTTCTCTCTCTCTGTTACAGAAACTGTGACAAGGCCAACACAAAACAACAGATGACACTTTCATAAATATTGAAGTGCAGATACCCTGTAATAATGCAGAGTTAACAATGTGCATATTTTATTTATGCAATAGACAGCAGGGATCTGCTGATTTATTTGCTAGAGCTAAAAGGTTTGGAGGCATTACTGGTGCAACCAAGCAGGAGGGGTTAAAACTAAATTTTAAAATAAAATCCATCAGGAATCAGCATTGCTCCCTTATACCATTTTCATAAATCCTGCCTGTTGCCTTCTCCCAAATACAGAGATTGTCAGGACGTTAACTCCCTTATACTTTACTCTTATTACATAATTAGTAACCATGTCAGCAGATTCCTAGGAATTAAAAAGACATTCTGAAAAGCCACCAGTCTGCCACTCCACATGTTTAACTTCCTTTCTTGGAGCCTGAATGAAATAATCCCCAGGAACAGCCATGAATGATGCTACTCTTGATTTATTATTATCTTCAGATTCTTCCAAAACAGCAGTACTTCTCTCATTTAGACCACAGGATTCTGCTTCCTCATATTCATCTACATTCTGGAACTTGGAATATAGCATAATAATATTACACTTATTTGCACACACAAGACAATTTTTTTAATGTCACACAGTAAACATGTTATTTGATTTTATTTCTTGTTATTATTTCAAGTAAACAAAGTCTGCTGAAAGCCTACACGTGCTATATAGGAGAGTGCTGACATGTTTTCAGCTTTGTGCCACCAGGACATTTTCTTTTCCCCTTCTACCTCTGCCCCTTTCACTCAAAAAACTCATGGAAATATCCTGTTGGGTGCACATCACACACTCAATGACTACAGTGTGCTTGTCTATTTCTCTTTGCTACCTAATCACCAGGAGAGGAGAGATGCAGTACTGTGGACCCAGAGTCATGCCTTGAGTGCCTGAGGCAGATGCAGCGGCCAAGAGCACCATAAATTCTGATTTTCTTGTAAAAATGATTCTGACAAACTGTCTTCAGAGAACCTGGAAGGTATAATGTGGACAAAACTGAATATGTGCAGTATCTTCCTGGATTCAGGAATTCTGAAGCAAGCCTGACTGTATCTTCTCTAGAGCAGTTTAATCCTCTACTGCAGAGCTTTCCAAACTGTGTGTCCTGACACAAAAGTGTGTTGCCACACACAGTCTAGTGTGTCGCCACACAACCCGGAAGCGCTGATCATCATCAGCGCTTCTGGGTTTTCCCGCGGCGACACACCAACGGCGGCGTGCAAAAACCCGAAACTGGCAGCAGCACTTCCAGGTTTTTGCGGGCTGCCGCAACGGCAGCACTTCCGGGTTTTCCCGCGGCGACAACGGCGGTTGGTGTGTTGCCGCGGGAAAACTTTGGAAAGCCCTGCTCTACTGATTAGTAGAGAAGTTAATCTATAGTAGCATAATATGTTGCAGCATTTCCAAAGTTCAGGAAACTGTTGTCAGCACTTCTCAGTTTCATTCCTTACTTCCAATCTCTCTCTTCAATCTAGCTCTTTTTTCCATGTGCAATATAAAGAATTGGCGGGGGCAGGGGATATCCCTGATGCTTCACTGTGGACTGGGGTATGACTCATTGGAATTTGGACTGGCACTGAAGTTTTAGACAGATGGAAAATGTAGTGGGTACGATGATTTGGTTGCTAAATTCTTTGTGGAGTTCATCAAGCAATGACTCTAGAAGTGCAACTGACCAACTATCAAGAGGCAACTAGGCCAAATGTTTGACTTGTCTAATAATCTCTGTAGGTTAAGCTGCAGATAGGTTGCTATATAGGTTATTACAGAAATATGATTCATTTCATTTCATTTATTTATTTAACAAATGTATATGGTCGCTCATCTACCATAAGGAACTCTGGGCAATGAACAAGAATAAAGGGGTAGCTGAATCCAAACCTACTTTTAAATTTTGTTTTATTTTATTTTTCAAATTTAGAAGGCCGCCTGACTCCAAAATGACTCTGGCTGGCTTACATAATTAAGAAGAAGAAAAAAATATATAAAGGGAAAGGGATGTGTACATTCAGCAAAAATCACTGCATAGATTACCAAAGAAAATCTGCCAACCTAATCATAGGCCTGGGAACAAAGCCAAGTTTTTAAAGACTTGAAGAACCCTTGTAGGATAGGAGCTGTGTCAATATTCAGGGGGATGCTGTTCTAGAAGGCAGGTACTGCAACACAGAAGGTATGGTTCCAGGGCCCCACTAGATTACATTGTTTAATTGAGGGGACATAGAGTGCCCCCACTCTGTCCAATATTGCTGGACAGGCAGAAACTACTGGAGACAGGTGGTCCCTCAAACAACCAGGCCTTATACCATAAAGGGCTTTATAGGTGACAACCACTATCTTGAATTGGAACTGGAAGCCAACCAGCAACCACTGCAGCTTGCAGATCAGTGATATCACATGGGAGTACCAAAGTACTCCCATTACTAACCACACTGCTGCATTTTGGATTGCCTGTAGCTTCCAGTGGTCTTCAAGGCAGCTCCAGGTACAGCACATTGCAATAGTCCAGTCAGAAGGTGACTAGGGCATGAGCAACCGTCTGAAAGGCCTCCTGTTCTAGGAATGGGTACAACTGATGCACAAGATAGACCCATTCAGAGGCCCTCCTGGACACAGTTGCTACCTGCTCTTCGAGTACTACCTGTAGCGCCACCCCATCTGAGATCAGATATGAAAAATTCCCAGATCCAGGACTCCTGAACAGCCATAGCCACTTGGGTCTTGGCAGGATTGAGCCTGAGTCAGGATATTGACAGCATCACCTGGAGAGACCAGGGTTATATAATTGGGTATCATTTGTACACTGATCAACCAGCATGACTGATGCTGTCTCTGTACTGTACCCTGGCCTGAAGGCTGACTGAATCAGGTCCAGATAATCTATTACCTCCAAGAGCCATCTGCAATTTTTGTCTGACCACCATCTCAATAACCTTCCCAAGAAAAAAAGTTGGAGACAGGATGATAATTGTATGAAAGGGTTGGGTCCAGTGATGGCCTCTTGTAGGAAGATGACCTTGACAGAGATAGGCGGTTACCAAAGCAATGAGGAGAAAAACATGACTTAAGTCCAAAACAAGCAGCAAGCAAGCATAAATGGTTCAGACAGACACCTTCCTAGTACATATGGTTATAAGAAGGGGAGGAGGCACAACACAATCAGACTTGCAAGATTCTGTTATTATAGCCACTCTTAATAAAAGTAGTCTTAGCCTTCCTGTAGAGTTGTTTCTTATTCTGGTCTACCTGGTGGGGCTGACACCTCTTGAAGAGGGAATGTACAACTGCCTCTTTCAAGGCCAGAGAGACCACCTCCTCCCTCACCTCCTCCTTCAAAGAAGCCAATACTGTCACATGCTCCCAACTACATGGGTCCTTTCCTGGCTACCTTAACAACACAGGGAGGACCTGGATCTAATAAATAGGTGGCTGAACTCACAGTCTGGAGGACCTTGTTCAAACTCAATCCAGATAACCCCACAAGACCATGTCCCAGGCATCTCACTTAGATCTGCCCAGTCAGAGTTCAACACCAAGCAGAGCTCAGTGACTTTATCTGCCAGACAGCATGAATATTCCTCACAGTTGCCTTGTAGATGATCCTATGGCCAGTCCCCAATGGGTCAACCTAATGGCCATTGCTGGATGCAATAAGGGTGGAGAAATAACAATGATTCATTGCCCTCATCACCATGATGTAATCCCACATATAATTCTTTCATTTGAGAAAAATGCCAGTATTGCCAAAAGACAAGAAAGGCTTAACACTATTAATTACTCAATTTCTAGTCAGATTTATAACTTATGTAAAAAAAAAAACTTCTTAACTTGATTTCCCTACCTATAAACAATATGAACAAACTCTTGCCTCAACCTTCTTCCCAGCTAATCATGCCTCTAAAAGCCAGCAATAGGAAAATGTAAGTGCTGAGTAATTGCACAATAGAAGCTGTAAGACTCTGCTGAATCTCCAAAAGGTTCAGACACTAGTTTTCTTTGCTAGTTTAATTTTGTTTTAGAATGCTAATGTTTCAGGTTCTGTAATGAAGTGGAATTTAAGATTTTGAGTAACAGAAGATATTTGCAGTTAGTTTGAAAGAATCCTCATGTTGCATACCTCTACCTCTTTCAGGCCTTTAAGCTTTTTTGATATCCAGTATCCTTCAAACCATTTTGTGTCTGCCACCCGTATTCAGTGGCAAAACAGCTACCACCAGCATCACTATTATTGTATATGACATTTGTACATATTCTTTATGGTACACTGCATATAAGAGAATTGAATGTGCATGGATATTGTACATGAGAAAGACAAAGGTTGCAAAAAAATATTACTAAGGGAAGTTCTTTATATCCTCAAACAGACTTCAGTTACTCAGAAGGGGCTCTATATCTGCAAATGTTATCAAATTCTCCCAAGGGCATTAACATATTATAGATATTAATAATCTTCTTAGAAACAGTGTAGAAGATTAAAGAGGAAACATCTACCCATCTCACCTGTGCATCCACTGCTGGGTGAGACTGGCATCTAAGACAGGGCAGATCATACACACCTAAATATCCTTCTGCCAAATGGCACATTACAAAGGATCAAGTGCCAGCAGAATCCTTGTGGGACTATTTAACCTAATACGAAAAGTATTCTTCCATAATTCAGTTTATTCACCAATGGAAGGAGCTAAATTATAGTTGCCTCTAATTGGCAAAGGATTCCTGGTACACACAATGGAAAGATACCCACATCTGTAGCAAATTCACAGTCTAATATAAAATGGCACTTTAATTTCTTTGTTTGTATTCCAAAGTCCATGTAATTCACACAAACGCCTCTGGGGTGTCAATAATACAAGCACTGAACACATATTAAGCATATTAAGCAAACACTTAATTGTGTTTGTTTGCTCAGACATGTGATTTCTTTTTTTGGAATGCAGTTCAGCAGAGAAACTGACCTGATTTGTCAGTATGAATCCTGTATGAAAGCCTGACCAAACAAACAAATGAATTTTGAAGTAATAGCGGATTCTGTACACCATTTTCTCTCTTCCCGGATCCTCCCAAATCAAAGTTAACATAAACCAATTTAGTGTGAGAATTGTCCAAGATAAAGCTTACTGCTGACTTTAAAAATTTCCATACAGTACTCAAAGTGTATGCATTTTGATAGCCTCATACCAGTCTGTTACAATCTCTCAGGAAGTGCATTTTATATCAAAATACCACTTACAATAAGAAAAAAAAGCTTAAGATCTCTTTGTGCTTTTTGCAACACTTCAAATTATTTCCATATGACAAATAACTGATTCAGACCATTTATATGTCACGTTTCTTGCTTAAATTGCTTCAATACCTTCTAAATTTTACAGGATGAAAAAAGCTAGATTTCCTGAGCTCCATACAGCACAATACAACTAACTCAAACTGGCTATTATTTTGGCAATTTTTCAGCAATGCAGAAAATGTGCAACCTGAAGGAAAAAATTGCATAATTTTATCCCACGCCTTGATATCTACTACATTTGCCTTTACAAAATAAAATCCATTGCCATTTAAAAATGGAACAAAAAGATTCTGTTTTCTACATATTGGAAGGATTTTAAATCACTTCATCTTTCCTGATATTTGTACTCATATCAGAGATATGAGGAACATTGGATTTGCTTCCTATAGAAGCTGGATTTGTCTTTGAAAGGCAACATCATGTGCTTATACTATAAAGCAGGGTTTCTCAACCAGGGTTCCGTGGAACCCTAGGGTTCCGCGGGAGGTCACTAGGGGTTCCCTGGGAGATCACGATTTATTTAAAAAAATATTTCAAATTCAGGCAACTTCACATTAAAGAGGTAAGTTTCACTCTTTATTTTTAGTTTAAGAACACTGTTAATGCATATATACAGGCCTACACATGAAACGAATACAATAATTTTGTAACTTCTGGCCTATATTTGAGCCTGAATGTGCAGGGGTTCCCTGAGGTCTGAAAAATATTTCAAGGGTTCTTCCAGGGTCAAAAGGTAGAGAAAGGCTGCTATAAAGAAAGGGTAAGAAACTTAATAGTGAGCCTATGATTAATTTTTAAATGTCTACATCTGAATTATCTTTTCTTCCCTATCTCACACATGTAGATGCAATTATCATCATTTAAATATACTGTATATGAAAGAAGGATACATCAACCTTTAGCATGAAGTAGAGGAAAGACAGGAAAGCATGCTATGCTCTCTCTCACCTAGGTGGCAAAGCAATGTGAATAAACGAGTATTCTCTTATTTCCTGCTTATTTCAGCAGCAAGTTACTCATTGAAGCAATTACTTGAGAAGCATCACCAATGGCTGAAGTGAACTCTGGTATATAGGGACTTCCACTATGGACAATAAGATCTACCCAGGAATTCTGGTTGTATTTCCATTTTCCTCATTCAAATAATAGTATTAAGTCAAGTCCTGCTTAGGTCTTTTTCATCATCTAAAAAAATTAAAGGTAAATGTAAAGGATCCCCCCGCACATTTGTGCAGTCGTGTCCGACTCTAGGTGCTCATCTCCGTTTGTTAGCCGAAGAGCCAGCATTGTCTGAAGACGCTTCCGCGGTCATGTGGCCGCATGACGCGCGCGGAACGCTGTTACCTACCCACCGAAGTGGTACCTATTAATCTACTTGCATTTGCATGTTTTCGAATTGCTAGGTTGGCAAGAGCTGGGGCTAGTGCGGGAGCTCACTCCGTCACGCGGGGCTAGGGATTCGAACCTCCGAACTTGCGATCTTCCGATCAACAAGCCTGGCGTCAATACTTTGTCAATACTGACAAATCAGGTCAGTTTCTCTGCTGATCTGCATTCCAAAAAAAGAAATCAATGAGCCACCCACTGAGCCACCACGCCCCTACAAAACTTAGACTGGCATTAATCCAAAATAGACCAGAAACCATACTTCAAATGAGCAGATAGCAGCTCAGAAAAATTCTGACATGGTCCACAAGAGTTGTAGTTCTCTTACCTTTTGAAAACACTTAAAAGTCCAAAAATTATAGATGGAGATTAAATGAAAATATTTTGAAAAACAAGGAAAATTTAGATGATCTAAAAAAGAAATTGCAAGATTTTTTTTTTTTTTGGAATTCGGATACAGAGGTAAAATTAGAAACAGTTTGGGACGCAAGTAAAGCCTTTATGAGAGGATATTTTATATCGGTGAATAAATTTCAAAAGAAAAATAGTGCCAAAAAATTACAAACAATTTTGGATCAAATTAAAGAAAAAGAATTACAAAACAATAATAAAAAAGAGGAAATTTTAAATCAGATTAAATTACTACAAATCTTGATGACAGAAGATATTGACAGAAAATTGAAATATATTAGACAGAGAAACTTTGAACATGCGAATAAGCAAGGTAGATGGTTGGCATATAAATTAAGAAAAGAAAGAGAAAAATGAATAATTTTGAAAATTAGAGAAAACGAAGTGGATTTAATTCAAAATGAGAAAATTAAAAATGCCTTCCATGCCTACTACACAAAATTATACAAAAAACAGAAAATACCATTGGAAAAAATTGAACAATATGTTCAGGAATGTAATTTAGAAAAACTAACCAACGATCAAAAAGATATAACAAATAATTTGATTACGACCCAAGAAATAATAGATGCAATTACAAGATTGAAAATAGGCAAAACCCCAGGACCTGATGGATTATCTGCGGGTTATTATAAACACTTTAAAGAACAATTAACAGAACCGCTTAAAAAATTATTTAATTCAATTCTTGAAGGTAATGGGATACCACAATCATGGACAGAAGCCAAGATTACTTTAATTCCTAAGGAAAACCAAGATTTAACAAAATGTCAAAATTACAGACCGATTTCCTTATTAAATAACGACTATAAATTATTCACTATCATTTTGGCTGAAAGATTAAAAAAAATTCTACAAAATTTGATAAATTGCGATCAAAATGGATTTTTACCAAACAGACAAATCAATGAAAATCTACGTACAATAATTAATTTGATAGAATATGCGAATGTGCACAATGAAAAACCTCTAATGTTACTATTTTTAGATGCTGAAAAAGCATTTGATAATGTAAATTGGGATTTTATAATTAAAACATTAGAATATAGAAATTTCGGAGAAATTTATAAAAGCAATTCAGGCAATTTACAAATGACAGAAAGCGAAAATTATAGTGAATGAAGAAGAAACACAAGAAATTAATATAGAAAAAGGTACGTGTCAGGGCTGCCCATTGTCTCCATTAATATTTATATTGGTACTGGAGGGTTTATTGCAAAAAATCAGAAAAGATGATAACCTTGAAGGAGTCAAAATTAAAAAAGAAATATACAAATTAAAAGCTTTTGCTGATGACTTGGTGATAATACTACAAAACCCATTAGATTCAATAGAAAATTTAAACAAGAATTTAAGCAAGAATTTGGAGACATAGCAGGCTTTAAAATAAATAATCAAAAGACTAAGATGATAAATTTGAATATGACAAAAGAAGAGTGAGAGAAATTGGAACAAAAATCAGGATTTCAAAATGTTAAACAAATTAAATATTTAGGAATACAGATAACCGCTAAAAATTTAGATTTATTTAAAAATAACTACGTTACAATATGGAAAGAAATTAAAAAAATATCTAGAAAAATGGGAATCTTTACAATTACCATTATTGTGTAGAATTGCGACAATAAAGATGAATGTATTACCTAGAATTTTGTATCTGTTCTAGACGATTCCTATAGTAATAACGGACCAAACTTTTTCGAAATGGCAAAGAGATATAACAAAATTTATATGGCAAGGGAAAAAGCCCAGAATAAAATTAAAATATATACAAGATATTAAAGAGAGAGGAGGAATGGGATTACCAAATTTAAAATTATATTATGACACTTGTGGTTTGGTCTGGTTGAGAGAATGGATAATATTGGAAAATACAAATATACTAAATTTAGAAGGTCATGATAATAGATTCGGTTGGCATGGGTATATGTGGTACAACAAAAGTAAAGTCAACAAGGCATTTAATAATCATATAATTAGGAAATCATTATTAAGAATATGGAACAGATACAAAAATTTTTTATTACCTACACTTCTGTTGTGGATATCATCTCAGGAGGCATATGCCAGAAAAGAAAACTCAAATGATAAAAAATGGTTAAGATACAAAACTTTACTTAAATTTATTGGAAATAATTACAAATTTAAAACAAGGGAAGAATTAGAAAAAGAGGGCTTCAAATGCCAATGGTTTATATATTTACAATTAAAAGAACAATTCAAATTAGATCAAAAAATGTTCAAATTTGTGAAATAAACAGATAATTGGGACAACATATTATGGAATGAGAATGATCATTTGATTTCAAAATTATATTAAAAATTATTAGATTTAAAAACCAGTGACATAAAAACCAAAAATTATATGATAAAATGGGAAGAGAATTTGGGTAGAGAGATTAGCTATGAAGATTGGCAAACCATTTGGACTAAAAATATTAAATTTACCCTGAGTAATAACTTAAAAGAAAATAGCTACAAGATGATCTTCAGATGGTATATGCCTCCTGAGAAACTATATAAAATGAAATGCTCAAGATCAAACATATGTTGGAAGTGTAAAACAAAAGTTGGATCTTATTATCATCTATGGTGGTCTTGTAAAAAAACAAAAAAATATTGGGAAAAAATCCACGGTTGTATTTGTAAAATTATAGAAATCAATATGGAAAAAAAAAACAGAATTCTACTTATTGGGACTCATGGACATAAGGATGAACAAAGACTGTAAAAAATTACTACTTCATCTGATTACAGCAGCAAGGATAACCTTCGCGAAACATTGGAAAGAAGAACATACCCCATCAATAGAAGAATGGATTTTCAAAACAATGGAATTAGCACAGATGGACAGATTAACAAACTTAATAAAATGCAAAGATATTGGAAATTATGAACTAACATGGAATCCCTTTCTAAAATTTATACAAAAGGACTATAATATAAAATTATTCTTGTAAGATGAGAAAAGATTAAAGGTGAAAGAAAAAGATGAAAACGAACTAAATAATGAGATAAATTATAAACACAAAAATGAAATATTAAAGGGAAGGAAAGATATAAAGAAAATAGTATTGTTAAACATATATTTAAAAAGTCTCTTCGTAAAAGAAACAGGAAGTCATTCTGTTTTATATGTAACTTTGTATGTTGTCATTGTCTTATGTAAATATGTTATGTATGTGTTGTAACTCTTTGTAAATATAACTATCTTTGTGGTGTGTAAATATTTTAAATAATAAAATATATTTAATTAAAAAAAAAAGAAAACACTTAAAAGTCAGAACTACTAGTATATCATAACATATATTATCATATCATTTGTAATGTTCCAGTTTGGAATCTGTGAGTCTCTAAACATGATAATAAATTTATGGCTCTAATAAAAATTTTGGAAGTTTTCATTTAGATCAGTACAGATATTTTTTTCTTTTTGTAGGAATATTTGTATCAATGGTATGTGTGATTCTTGAAAATACAATAACATTTTTTTAATGAATCATCATCAAATCCACAAATTATGTAAATAAATCAGAAACCCGAAACTATAGAGAACATGGCTGGAATCTGAGGTAACAAATGAGACAGAAAGCGACAGTTTTTCTGATTCTTTCTTCACTTAGGAAGTTGTAGAACATATATACATTCACAAACAGTTTTTCCCCCACAATGATAGCTCCTGAGAACTGAAACAAATAAAGGTGATAAGAAATTAAGATATATAGTTTTCCAGCAAGTGAAACTTGATACAGTTAAATCTGGAAAGGACACATTTCATGGGTGAAATTGATGGTCTTTTATGAAATATGTAATGAAGTAACAACACTATTTTTTTTAAAAAAATCTGGAATCTGGATGATGCATACATCTTAGTAAGAGGAAAAAATCACTGGCTGGTACAGAATTTTTCAGATAAATTGGTGGAAATTAAGATATATAGTTTTCCAGCAAGTGAAAACTTGATACAGTTAAATCTGGAAAGTATAGACTTAAGGACACATTTCATGGGTGAAATTGATGGTCTTTTATGAAATATGTAATGAAGTAACAACACTATTTTTTTAAAAAAAATCTGGAATCTGGATGATGCATACATCTTAGTAAGAGGAAAAAATCACTGGCTGGTACAGAATTTTTCAGATAAATTGGTGGAAAGCAAGATTAAAGATAGAATTATTAAGCATAGACAAGATAGAAAATATTTTAAGGACCTAAAATAATCCCAATACAAAAAGACAATAACCCAATGTGCAATTTTGATGTTTTAGTCCATCATTTAATGGTAATATGAATAAAGACAAGGAAGGCACCTAACGATTTATGCCACACTGGTTGTCAAGGCAACAAGGTAAACGTATAATGAAAAGCAGAAATGGTCAGCTGAATCAGTCGACATCAGGGAAAGGATCTAAGAAGTGTGGTTTAAAAAAATACTTTAAAGATAACACTTTTAAGATGAAAAACATATTGAACATGTAGCATACTATGTCACAAGAGAATGAAAAAATAAATACATAGAACCTTATCCTGTTCTGGCTTATCATACAAATATTCTATCTGTCCCATCACATTTATTATGAATCTCAACACCAATTAGCATCAAAGCCAAAGACATACACTAGTGAAAATGGCAAACATCCTTATTTAGCTTCTTAGATATACTAGGTTCAAAGACTGAAATTCAAAACTATTGATCACTTAGCTCATATCTATAACATAAATTTATCAACATTTATTTTGGCAGAACTTAATGTAATAATAATTTTAAAAACAAATTTTAAAAAACACAGTATGTCTGCCTACAAACGTACAATCTAATGATCATCAAAATACTTTCAAATATATCCTTTTAGAATAGTAAATGAATCTGCCATTAAATTCTATCAGTAAATCACTGATTCCAATTTGGAAACATTTAGACATGCAAGAATATGATGAAGCAATGATGTGCGTATAAAATGCGTCCTCAAGAATCTCATATATCCACACCATATTGGATTATTCCACACTGAGTACAATTATCTGTAGAGGAATTAATTGTAAATGTTTTCAATTTAATGAACTTAAAACCTCCCACTGATTAGAAAACATGAAAGCCAGAATGCCTGAAGTCCAGGGATGTTATAAGCATGCATTTATCCTCATCATCTTTTTAGTACTCATATGTGCACTCTAACACTGCACAGGATTTATGCATCCTCTGTTTCCTGACAGTCAGCAGTATAACAGAAGCAGCATGTTTAATTTTCTTTTGATGTAAGAATGCTGCCGGCTTCTACTGTCTTTGTGGTGTATATGGGAAATTCTACAGCAGTGAGGCGCACAGGAAGTTCTACAGTAGATTATGAATCCTGCATCAGATTAGCAAGACCCATCTGTACAACCTCACCCCTTTCCCCACATATAGGGTGCATTCCAGATTCAGCCAATTTTAAAGAGAAATTACCACCTGTGCACCCAAAAATTTGTACTGCAAATTTATGCAAAACTATTTCTCTGTTCACTCATTTGAAGGTTGACATCTGTAGATTCCAGAATATCAGAATGCAACTCCCTATACCACTAACTCCATTATAAGGACTATGTTGAAAACTGGCAGTTAATTCTCACAGATGATGGTAGTCAAACTCAAGAATATAGACATTTCTCCGAGGACAGTACTGTATCCAAAGAAGTATGAACAACTTTTGATGCAATCAAACCAGTATCTACAAATCAGGATCTACACATAACTCTTGGGCTATGGGCTGGGGAACGTTCTAACCTTTATCAGCTAAAGATGTATACCTGCATGCTTCTCCCTGCTATCATGTTCCATGCGTTGTCCTCAAAAGTTTAGGGCAAGTTGGGCTTCTTTCCTCCTTTCTGGGACCGCCCCCCGGCCAAACATTTCTGTTATAGCTCTCACTGTATCCCCATTTTTCTGCCATGTGTGTTTGTATGATGTTATTAAACTTAAGCAGGGAAATTTGATTTAAATAATAGCTGTTGTGATCTACAATCTGCTTTAATTCTTGTATTTGAACTTTTAAGAAATTGTGCTTGAATTATCACAGATATAAGTTAATTAAGGGGTTCTTTTGGTGTCTATGAGAACATGTGTCAAGGGAAACAGTAGCTAGGGAAAAAGTATGCCTCTTAACAAATGAGAAAGGGAATTAAATTAATGAAAACTTTAAAAAGTTGTGAGGGTGCATTTAAAAAATTAGCCTTCAACAAGAATACAATGATTAGTAAGAAAGAAGGAAAATATGTAAGTGAATAGATTTGAAAAAAATATTAATGTGTAGGTTGACTGAATAGTCAGAGGCAAAGTAGGATATGAAGTAGGAAAGATTGCACTGCAAAGGGATCGTTGCACACATGATCTGTCAGTCGCCAGCTTAAAATCCTGCCATTTTATCAACAGTAAGAAAAAAAGCTTACCAACTTAAAAAATGAGAGTTTAGATAAGCCAAATCAAAATTGATTATTTTCAGAGTCATAATTACAAACTAAGGAAATGCAAAAGTGACTATTTAAAAACCAACACACATCAAGGTCAAAAAGTATAAACTATACATGTACAGGAGGAACATAAAGCAGGATGAATTGAGAGGAATGCACATGAAGCAATAATGCCACAGCAGTAAACCTACTGACTGATAAGGAGGGAAACGTTTCCACTGAGAAAATAGAAATCCAGTTGACATGATTCAAGCTACAGACTGTTCCACCTGGATGACTGAGAACCTTCATCGACATACTGACTGGTAGCAAATTCCACAGGAGAATGCAGTGGAGGGGGGGGGGAGTAAAAAGAAGAAGGGGAAAGAGAATAAGCATTACAATGCTGAGTTATTTTTATCTAGAGATCTCATCTCAGCATGCACACCTTCCTTGTACTGTAATTGATTGACTTTTTGATAAGTGGTTCTCTCTTGTTTTCCTATTTGCAAAGTGAATGGCTGATCTGCATTGCTCTAAACAAAAGATAATTGTCCTGCAAAATAAACATTCTAGAATTAAAAAGTTAAAGCAAGTAGCCTGTTCAAAATGAGGTTACAGTTTTCTCAGGGAATGATTTAGGATAAACACAATCAGAGTAAAGAAAGAGAATGGTAAAGAACTTATAGGAGCACTGCTAATCACTAGGCACTGCCAATCATAGTCACCTCCCACTATTATTCTGGAATTTCTTAGAAATATGCGCCGGAAGGCTGATTCTTTCTGCATCAAAAATCCGTTTTGAAAATAACTGGCTTTGTTCAATCATCTTCAGGTTGGTTTGTTGCTTTAAAAGCAGCACCTGCCCCTCTAATACTTGCGCATTGTGCTGCAAAGCATATGTAATGCGTTTATGATAGCAAACAGAAGGAATGTGGAGGAGCTTTCCCAGCTCTAATTAAAGCAAGCTGCATCCTACAATTTTATCCATGTAGAACCGAGCTAACTTATTTGTTTAAATACACAAGCTTTGTTCGTTACTGCTAAATACAGGTATCAATATGGGAGGTTTTTTGCTAATTTTTTGAAGATAGATAGAATAGAATAGAATAGAATAGAATAGAATAGAATAGAATAGAATAATAACTTTATTGTCATCCCACTATACACTATACAAGTGCACAATAGAATGAAATTTCGTTGCAGTTGGCTCACAAATTCACTCAAGCAATAAAATACTAATGATAATAATAAAAAACCATAATTACTATAAAATACCCATTCTTATAAAATATACATTTTTAAAAAATATACATTCTTTAACTCACAATTTCAGTCAAACATTAAAATACTAATAAAAGTCCATAATTACTATAAAATATACATTCTTTACATATCCAACATATTTCACCTAAAAGAACCTATTTGGCATTCAAGATGTCACACAATATAGAATATTCTATAGCACACATCGAACTAGGGGACAATAGTTAGGATTTATTTCTACAATTAATCTCTTTATCAGAGCTTGTGTCACTGGAAGTCTATTTATGCCAGTTTATTGCCTTGCCAGTCAAGAGAAGCCTAATACCAAGAGTTCAATTTGCTTTCAGGCCAGAATTCAGCATTGAAAGAGCTTTGGGTCAGTCTGATCAATGATGTGATCCCCAGACTGGGGGAGTATGAATTGTCTGGATCTCTTAACCAGTTCAGTGAAAAGGAAATTGGAGGTACAAGTACACTTCTTACCAAAATCAATACCGGAAGATGGCTCTGGGAGATTTCAGTTTGGCCCCATAGCTATCAAGCTGAAGTATGCCAGAGGCTTCCATTTTATCCTTCCTGCAGTTTAATATATAACACCTCTACATCTGAAGCTGCACTTGCTCCTGGTACTGACTGTAGAAATCATGCCACCTAGCCTGCATTTTTGCTACTGAACTATCTGCATTATTCTTTTATATTCCAAACTTGAAATATAACCACAACATACAAGGAGACTTAGGATACAGGATCTCTCTTCTGAAAAAGAAGAATCCCCTAAACTTTCAAATCTGACAACATGCTACCAACATCAAAGCCCAACTAATTACACATACACACCCCTCTCCTTCCCCCAACATCAAACTTTAAAGAAATCTTCCTATCATTCCAGAACGGAAATATTGAGAAATGTTTCCTTTCAAGTAATAAGGCTACTGAATGTTTTCATACAGAACAATGTCATTGCATTTTCCAAACACACATACACTCAGTGTCCTAAGGGCATGGATGCTTTTTATAGGGATTTATCCTCAGATTAACTAACTGGATCAGTAGAGATGAGGCTTGTAACAAGTTCCATTTCTCAAATTAGAATAATTTATTGCCAGACCAGCTTGTTGGACAAGCAGTACACGCTACACTATTACTACTAACAGACTTTTAAGTAACCAAAGGCACTCTTCAGAACAGAATACAGGAAGTCCTCAACTTACTATGACAATTGGGACCAGAATTTCCATTGCTAAGCAATGCAGTCGTAAAGCGTGACTGCATCACTTAGTGATGGCAATCCCTGCAGTCCTGGTTGCTGTTGTTAACTGAATTCCATGGTCGTTAGGCGAGGCAACTTCCTGCCAGCTTCCCAGAACCAAAGTCAGTGGGGAAGCGAGCAGGAAGTTGCAAGTTCCAGGCCTGCAGACAGGTAAGTAGCTGCTGCCGGGTGGGGGACAGAGTGAAGGGGTGTGGGGAGGGTGTGCATGGAGGTGTGCGAGAGATGTCGTGTGAGTCAGGAAGGGTTCAACAGGGTGTGTGAGAGGTGCTATACAGGTTGGGAAGGGTGTATGGGGGTACGGCACAGGTCAGGAACAGTGTCTGGGTGTGTGTGAGAGGTGCTGTGCGGGTTAGGGAGGGCGCGCAGTGCGGGTCGGGAAGGGTGCGTGAGTGGTTGAGGAAGGTGCGCGGGTGGGGGAGACTTACCCGAGAGACCTGTGACCTTCCCGCCGGCTTCCCCATTGACTTTCTGGGGAAGCCAGCAGGAAGATTGCAAATGGCAATCACGTGACTGAGGGGCGCTTGGCGACCAGTCGTAAGTGCTAACGGGTTTCCAGTTGCCCAGATTGTGATCACGTGACTGTGGGAGCGCTACAACAGCCATATGGTCTAGTGGTTAAGGCAACGGGCTAGAAACCAGGAGACTGAGAGTTCTAGTCCCGCCTTAGGCATGAAAGCCGGCTGGGTGACCTTGGGCCAGTCACTCTCTCTCAGCCCAACTCACCTCACAGGGTTATTCTTGTGGGGAAAATAGGAGGAGGAATTTGGTATGTTCACCGCCTTGAGTTATTTATAAAAACAATAAAGGTGGGATATAAAATAAATAAATAATAATTTTAAAAACTTAGTAAGTCCCTTCATTTAGCACCATCGTAACTTCGAACGGTCGCTGAATGAATGGCCGTAAGTCGAGGACTACCTGTACAAGCAATATTACCAAATGTGTCCACCTAAGAAGTCTCAATATCTGGGGAGTCCTCGTGTACATTTTTTAAAGAATGAAGATGGGCATTGCCAGTGTTTCATGCGGCAGACATCTGGCACTAGAGAAAGAGAAAATAATAAGCAAATATAGGAAGCAGTACAATAGTGGTATGTTACATCAGGTGTATAGGGGCGTGGTGGCTCAACAGGTAAGATGCCACGCTTGTCGATCGGAAGATCGCAAGTTCGGAGGTTCGAATCCCTAGCCCTGCGTGTGGAGTGAGCTCCCGCACTAGCTCCAGCTCTTGCGAACCTAGCAATTCGAATGCATGCAAATGCAAGTAGATGAATAGGTACCACTTCCGTGGGTAGGTAACAGCGTTCCGCGCAAGTCATGCAGCCACATAACCATGGAAGCGTCTTCGGACAACACTGGCTTTTCGGCTAACAAACGGAGATGAGCACCGGCCCCTAGAGTCGGACAAGACTGCTAGAGTCGGACACGACTGCACAAATGTGTGGGGGGAACCTTTACCTTTTTTACATCAGGTTACATTACTTTACTCTCCTATATCTGTGCCTTTGTAAGACAATCTATAAGCAGACACATGCCATCTCATTAGAAAGTTAAGGAAACTCAACTTCTGAGAAAAAAATGAATTCCGAGAAAAGTTAATGTTAGAAAGTTAGTTATAATTCTGGGATCTACCTATTTTAATAGTGAGAAGAACATCTGCAACCCACATTTATACACACTGCATGACTACACATTTCTTCTTTATAGAAAATGAATCCAGAGATGGGCAAGGGAAACTGGGCAGGCCATTTCAATTTGATATAAACTAAAGCCAACAGATCTGAGCAGCAATCTTGTTGAATCTGATTTTGCCTGCTTCCTCTTTGCCTCCTTCCTATACACCTCTCACAGACATGAACTTTGAGGCCCAGATGCATACCAACAAGCTATCTAACAGTTAGCTGGATTGACCAGATTTTACTATTGTACAGTATACCAGAGGATAGTGAATATAGTACTGCTGCAAACTTAGGAAATTGGTTAATTAAATATTTACATATGTTTATAACATATGCGTTTATTTATTTAAAGCAGAGGGAAGATAAGAAAGGAGGAGTTAGTATACTGTGACATCTCTGTCCCTCCGTTATCCATTATGTATGCTCTGAAATTGTAAGGAAGATTTATCAGTCTCCACCTACAATTTATTCAGCTTTTTTCTTTCTCAGCCCAACAACACTTACATATTCAGATCAGACACAATCTAATTCACTGCTCCCAGGAATGAAGCTAAAAGGATTTCAGGCCCTTGAGACTGCAGTGCATGGAATCAGAGTTTCACAAACACTACTCTCAAATATAGGGAATTTGTTACAGGTGTTAAAACACTCGTCCCCTGGATTTCACATTGATGGACCCTCTCCTTCTCCTCTTCAGCTTGATCTTCTTAAGCCTGGAAGTTATGTCTTTATCTGCTGTGAAAATATTTTATCAGGGTAATCTGGTTACGAATATTTACACAATTTGCCCAAAATTCCCTCATTACAGCTGTCATTCTCAATTATTCACAGGTAATGGTACATGCAGTTTCCGTGGAAACCAGCCGCTCACAGCTAACAGATGCACAATTTATTGCAGGCAATGGGCACTCAAGCAAAACTGGTGGACTTTATAATTATGTTGATGCTTGACTATCTCAAATCTACTGATAACAAAAACCTGCTTTTCATTTCTACCTCTTATTAGCAGGTCTTGGAGGAGATTCTTAACAATAGCTGTGAAGAAATGCTATTTCATTTGCTGGTATCTTAGAATCATGCAATGCATTTAATTAGAAAGCTGAAATGTTTATGATGCATCACATTTTTTCATAATTCACAACCATTTCCACTATTTACAACAGCAAATACAACACCAACTCTAAATCAGTCATAAGTGATTCACTCCACATTTTGCAAGTTTGACTGTAGCTAATTAGTTAAAGCACCTAAGCCAGGCGTGTCCAACCCGTGGGCCGCGGGCCGCATGCGGCCCTGAACAGCTAGTAATGCGGCCCCCCAAAATTGTAAACTTTTAACATTATTTTGCGATTTTTTTCGTGACTCGATCATGTGGTGCTTGAGCGCGGACTGCGTAGGTGGAAACAACGGAACACTGTGTAGGGGAGAGGGCAGGCAGTGCAGTGCTAACGCACCGCCCACTACACACGTCAGCTTGTGGTGACTTGGCGTTATATATAATATTTCAACCTACCTACACGTGTTCTGTGACGACAGGCGTTTATTGTTATTATTATTATTATTAAGTAGACATGTAAGTTTTCTTATTTGATTATTAAACTTTGCTTTGTTTATTTGCCTACCTACCATTTACGATGGGCTTGTTGTGTTATTTCTTTAAAAAAATATTTATTCCTAAATAAATTTATTCCAGCATGGCTTCAACATCGTTTCAACAGAAAACAGAACCCGAAAAAGAAAAGAAAAAAAGAAAAATCGCAGATGAAGGAATAGTATTCAATGAGGTCGAGACAAATACTAAGGCACTATGCTTGATTTGTAGGGAAAATGTGTCAGTTTTCAAAGACTACAATTTGAAAAGGCAAATTGTACAGAAAAACATGCTGCCAAATTCGAAGCGTATCAAGGAATTTGTCGTAAAGACAGATTAGCGGAACTGAAAGAAAGTCTGTCGTCTCAACAATTTTTTTTAAAAAAGTCACAACTCAAAAGGACTCTTATAAAAGCTAGTTATGTGGTAGCAAATCTGACTGCAAAAAAATCAAAATCATTTACCGATGGTGAGTTTATTAAGCAATGTATGGAAAGCGTGGCAGATATAATTTGTCTTGATAAAAAAAAGTGATTTTCTAAAATCAGTTTGTCTCACCAGACTATAGCCAGGCGAATTGAAGAAATAGGAAAATCTATCGAAAGAGGTTTGAAGAGTAAAGCTGCTAATTTCAAATTTTATGCTTTGGCGATGGATGAAAGTACTGATGCTACAGATACGGCTCAACTTGCCATTTTTATTAGAGGTATTGATAATGAATATAATGTCACTGAAGAAGTGGCGTCTTTGGTGCCATTAAAAGACACAACTAAATCTCTTGATTTGTACGAAGCAGTAAAAATGACATTAAAGTGATTTTCTTTAACCATTGTCAACATATCTGGTATATCTACTGATGGTGCCCTGGTGATGGTTGGTAAAAGTGAGGGACTTACAAAATTGATAGAAGACGATGCAAGTGCCGCCGGCAACTCACGTTTGATGAAGTATCACTGCATTCTACATCAAGAAAATTTATGCACGAAAGCTTTAAAAATGGATAATGTCGTGCAAATTGTCATCAAAGCAGTGAATTTCATAAGGGCCAAGAGATTGAATCATCACCAATTCCAGGAGTTCCTTAAATGTATGGATGCTGATTATGGGGACATCATTTACTTTTCTGAAGTAAGGTGGCTAAGTCAGGGCAAAATGCTGAAAATATTTTATGATTTGTGAAATGAAATCAAGTTGTTTATGGAATCAAAAAGAAAATTTGTGCCAAAACTTGAAGATGAAAAATGGCTCACAGATTTAGCATTTTTGGTGGATTTGACCGCTCATTTAAATGAGTTAAACGTGCGTCTTCAGGGTGAAAACCAACTTATTACTGCA
This sequence comes from Charina bottae, assembly GCA_023362775.1. Classification (NCBI taxonomy): domain Eukaryota; kingdom Metazoa; phylum Chordata; class Lepidosauria; order Squamata; family Charinaidae; genus Charina; species Charina bottae. Next base: position 63,279,492 of record JALMGJ010000003.1, read on the forward strand.
ATGTTTCAAACCATAACAGCGTATGAAATGAAACTTAAAGTATGGCAAGCTCAAGTTACGGAAAATAATTTTATACATTTTAATACGTTGGCTAAACACAGTCCTGTGAACAGCAAGAAATATGCAGCCTTGCTTTTCGGTTTGATACAGGAATTTGAGAACAGGTTTCAAGATTTCCGGAAAAATCATCAATATTTTGGTATATTTTCGACTCCATTTTCAGTCGACATAACTACATTACCTCTGAATTTTCTAATGGAATGCATAGAGTTGCAATCAGACATTCAACTCAAAGAAAAATTTGATCACGTCTCTCTACTGGACTTGTATAAGACCTATCTTCCCAGAGAAAAATATCCCTCGCTTCACAATCACGCCTTATTCATGACATCGCTTTTCGGCAGCACGTACATTTGTGAGCAACTATTTTCAAGGATGAAGCACACGAAGAGTAAAATTAGAATTAAAATTTCTGACGAGCACCTTGAGAAGTCACTGAGAATTGCAATCACTTTCATCGAACCAGACATTGATGCATTAGTTTCACAAAAACAAGGTCAAATATCCCACTAGTTTTATGTTGCCCTCTTTTTAAAAACATTTTATAATAAAAAATATAAAAAAATAAATGAAGTTTTATTACTTATATACATTAACTATATTATATATTTTATGTGTGGCCCAAGACAATTCCTCTTCACTCAATGTGGCCCAGGGAAGCCAAAAGGTTGGACACCCATGACCTTAGCCAATGGCTTCAACTGCTACTAAAAGTCTTCAGAGACACTAAAATCACGCAGTTCATCCCTCAGGGCCCATGATTTTACCCAGTGCAGGAAGGAGGGGGACAAATCACATATTTGAAGTTTCAGTCAATGACATAACCAGTAGAAAGCTAGTAGCTTCATTAAAAGAAGCCATCTAGTCTTGGTAAACTAGCTTTCAGTGTTATAAGTATTTATTTATTTTTCCTTTGGGGGAAATGCACTCCTTTTTTATATTGGCAATGCTGCAGTCCCAGTAGGCTATATATTTACTTTACTTGTAAGATTTATAAGGCTGCCTGACTCCTTGACAACTTTGGGTGGCTTACAACAATAAAATACAATGCAAAATATTATACCATGGTATAATTTTTATGAAAGTATAGATCATCTTTAAATTGAGCAAGGAAAGTATATGATAGAATTATATACTGATATTTTCTTTCTACTTATTCCTCCATTTAATTTCACTGTATTTTCCAGATTCCCCTAAAAAACTGAATACTTCTAGATATAACAGGGTAATCATCCATTGAATTCAAAGTAATTTTTGACTTCTCCATCATATAAAGAAATTTGTTTGCTTGAATATTCCATGGAAGTGGATAAACCTCCAGGAAAATACCTTTGTTTCATCAAGAAACTCTATACAATCGATAATTAGGCACATGACAGCTGTGCAAAAAATGTTTCATACTGTCTATTAATCCATGATTTATACATACACTGCTTACCAAATGGGGAACTTGGATTCATCTCTTAAAACGTATTTAAAAAATAGAATTCTTTAATACATGCCAAAGAGATGTAAGCAACCAGTTTGTCCAAGGTGAGATGCCTTCTCTTGCAGGCTTTTGTCAGGCATCCCTTTCCACTGAATAAGTTAGTTGTCCTTTACTTTGCTGACGCTGTCCTACATTACCACCTATTATATGCAAAGACTAAGCAAATAAGAGTTATTCTAATAAATTTTCTGCAGATGTTGAGATAACAGGATTGTAAGGATACAGACACCAATCTCAGGTATTATCTAACAATCTTGTCTTGTCTTTGTAAAACACACACACACACAAATATACAATGCATTATTAGTTTTTCTCTATGGATCAGAACGAGCATTTTGTAATTCCTTACAAAACAAACATGTTTACTATGATAGCTAAGAAAAAACAATTTTGCCTAAGGAACTTATCTAGCATATATTGAACTCAGTACATTGTGGTACTGCTGGGGTAGCCAGCAAAAGGAAGCCCAACCCAATACATGTAAGGTGCGAGTGCAATTTTGCCCCAGACCACAGATATGACAAAAATGTATAATAAATAAAATAAAATGATGTTACGTCTCAACTACTCTTTATCTCTGTGTGTGTGTGTGTGTGTGTGTGTGTGTGTGTGTGTGTGTGTGTCTATGTCTGATTTAAATTATACATAGGTTGCTTGGTTTGAACTGGAGTAAGCAGAAAGACAGCAACAGTTCCACCTGTAAACAAATACTGCTACATGACTCCTCATCCATACTGCAGGTTAAAACAAGTGCAGAAGTCCAAGCCTTGAGGTCATTGTCTTCAATATAGCCACAATACAACCGTGGCATGAATTAACCACACAGCCTCTCCCTAGAGGCCAGTAACTTTCACACTCATCTGTCATCCCATGTTGCTCATATGAAATGGTCTGCTACCAAAAATAATCACCTTTATAATGCTGAAGATGTCAGAGATTCAGATACCGTAATGGAGGTACTCCATACTATCTTTACTATTACGATTTTTGGGAATCAGATGGAAATATTATAGGTTTAGGTAAATGAAAAAGAGTCTGCGTGAGCTGGTCCTGAAAATGTTCTATCTTTGAAATATCATGTTTCCAGTGTGGTGATGCCATTACTGCCTTTTTAAAAAGGGGAAAATGTTGAACAAAATAACTTTTTCTATGTTATATATTGCACTCTTTTGCTATTCTTTGTACTTGATTTACCTTTTAATATAAAGTTTATTTTAGTAAAAAAAAAAAAGATGACAAACTCTTTATGCCAGCTTCCAGAGAGGAGTTATTAAACTATTGCAGAAGAAAAGTCTTGAAAAATATATGACAGACAAATAAAAATTACAGATAGATACAATGTGGGAAGGCAGATCTCTGCTCTACGTGCTCCTTCACACACTATGATGATAAGACATTAATATGAAACTAAAAATAAGACACCACAAAATCAAAATCCTTTTATGTTACTACTTTTCAAGAAGAGTTGAAATTAAGTGATCAGCAAGAATTTTTAAATATTTTATTTAGAGTACAATGGACTAAAAATAAGTGCTTGGAGTGCTTGTTTGTCAATAAGCTTATGTTCAACACACTACTATGGCTAACCACACTTCCCTGACAAGTATATCTTTGTGTTACACAAAATTGTACTCAAGGTTGGTTCTTGTTACAAAATGTAATGACTGAAATGGCCACAAGCTACCTATTTTTCAGTGAATGTAATCTCCATATATGAATATAAGGTAAACATTGTGTAATGTTTACTTCTGCAATTTGACACAGGAAAAGAGATACTACATATAACACGTAAGATACACATTAAGACAGGATGGCCTTCATATGGATCAAAGAAAGAGCTTTAGCCATTTGGGTGTACAATATATGTAATATAAAATGAAAACAATATACTGGATAATTTAAATCCTTTTCAGAAAACAGATCTGTAAAGATTTGTTTAGTTTAAATCATTATGTTTTTCATTTCTAATAGTAATCAAATTGTTTGTATCACTTCAGTTTATAAATCCAACATTATAAAATCCTTCAGCCATGAGGAGTTTAGGGCATTCGTTAGATAAACTGAGATCTACACTGAATGTGTTATTTAAATGTCTGTGGCACGTATCTGATTCTATGGAATTGGCTAAATGTCACCACGTGATAAGACAGAAAAATGATCAATGGATTGATCTGAAGTGCAATGATATTACCATTTGGGCACATTAAGGATACTACAACTTTGCCATCATTTTTATGAGTAAATGAAACAAGACAAGAGGAATTTCTAATAATCTGGAATCTGATACTGTATCACTAAAAGACTCTGACCACAAAGTGTGGCTGTTAAAAACTCCCGCAGACAAATTGTATACTTGAGATTAATTCGTTCCAAGGCAGATTGTGGGGAAGAAAAGAGACTTCATTGGAGCAGAAACTGCTATGCAGAACATGATGTTACCTAAGTGAACTATGTCTACAACTGATTCACTTTTTTAAAAAATGTGGTAAATTGTTCACATATCTAACAGTATTTTGCAGTGCAAAGCAACTGATTCCTTCCAGGCACCTTTTATGCCAATCCCCAGTATAAATTTGTGGTCTTCTGAGTCCAAATGCCTATAGTCTGATATTTTGCATTTAGATAGTTTTCATAATAAATATCTGAAATATTTATAAGCTAAATAACTTATAGAAGTTGCTCAAATATCTGAAATCTAGATCTGCCCATTTTACATTGCTGGCTCTGAACAATTAATTTCAGATTTTGAGCATTTAGAAGTTAATACTCCTTGGGGGAGTTGGGCGGTGATAAATTTGATAAATAAATAAATAAATAAATAAATAAATAAATAAATAAATAAATAAATAAAGTTTGAACAGCAGTTCAAATTTAAGGCAACTTGCTGATTAGGATTTTTGTTTTAAACCAATGTCATAAAATAAAAGGTTAAGAGAAACTAGACAACCCGTGACCCATTGGGTCATCCTTTCTGAGATATTTCCTTACCTAAACAGAGAAAGAGAATGACCACGGGTGGGCAAAAAAGCAGTGGGAGCCGGAGCGACTTCCGACTTCCTGCTGGCTTCCCCATTGACTTTGCTTGTGGGAAGCTGGCAGGGATTGTCAGAAATCACTTTTCCTCCTCCTCGGCTGACCCGCAGAACTTTCTGCCATTTTGCTGGGGGGAGGGGGAACAAAGGGAGCTGCGGGCTGCGAGGAAATCTGCACCCCTGCTCCCCGTCCCGGCATGTTCCCAAGGGCCTCCTTCCTCCAGGGAGGAAGAGGGCTAACCTGTCGACCGCTAGCACCCCCTGCCAGCCCTACCTTGCCAGCAGGCATCTGAGTCGCTCCCTTGTCCTTCTCTTGCCACCCACTTCCATTAAGAGATTTAAAATTTTAACCTCAGTTCCAAAGCAGCCAATTGCTGTTCACCCGTCAGGCCTTGCTGCCAGCTGATTGGATGCAGGGGCCAGAGGGAGGCGGGAAAGAGGGCAGGGATATGTCCTTCCCATCTTCCCTTGTGCCACGCAACCTACGGGTTTCTGGGAAGTATAGTCGGAAGGCGTGGTGGCACTGAAGCGGCCATAACTTTGCCAAATTTCAATCCAACGGGAGTAATGGGTCCCAGATTTTGGACGCATTTATTTATTTTTATTTATTTATTTGTCATATTTATATCCTGCCCATCTCCCCCGCAGGAGGGACCCTGGGTGGTTTCTGTAATGGACGCATTCTGTAAATTAGTCCATTTGAGGTAACTTGGGTTCAAAAATTGTTGCCCTATGATGCACCGTTTTGCCCAATTGAAAGTTGGCAGACAAACAGATACAAGAGTTTTAATAGTATACAGATATTTCATTTCCATGTTCCAGTGACATCAATAATATAGAAAAGATGGAAGTTAAGTACCAAGTTATGTAACTTAAGTTATACTCTAGGCAGGCTTGTTAATTGTTTACAATTTCCTTTTTCATTCCAGTCTTCATTTCTGGTACATTTTCTCTCCTTAGGAAATAACTAAATTAATTGTTTTGTGCATACAAGATGGCCAAATGAAAATGTTTCAATTAAAGATAGGTGATAGAAATTAACAACTACTGCTTCAACCACCTCCTGTGTTATTAAGATTAGCTTCCTCTTTCATCAACTCTAAAACCTTCTATGTTACTTACTGGAGTAATAGTCTGGATAGCCACCAGGACATGAGGTAAGGGTACGTTTATGTATTTAATCAAGGAAAAACATCCTGCTTCTACAGGGTACTTCTACTACTAGTATACTTTCCTCACTCTTTTCTCTTCATGTATGTGAGGAACATTTTATTTCCCTAAATAAGAATTCCTGGCACTTGCCCTTTTAGTTTTAAATCTAGATGAAAAAGATATGAAATTATAAAAAGATATATAGGCCCATGAAGCCTTCCTGATTGAAAAAGAAAGACTACAGTGAAGGAAGTTGCAGGAGCAGCCAGATACTCAGCTCTTTGGGAAGAAAAAATAAAACCACAACAATAATTGAGGATATATTTTAGAACCCTCCAGTCCTTAAATGCTACGTTACTGCCACCCACGGTCTATGAACTGGGAATTTAGAATGACAATTGGCACTTGGTGTGCAGCACAGGCCTGCTACCAAGAGCCTTTCCTAAATAATTAACACTTGGAGAGTGCTCAGATGTGTCCTTCCGATTCATCTGCACATTGTAATTTCTACACAGATCACAACTTAATGAATCATCAATTGTGACAAGATCAATGAACCAAACCTAACAACAAACTAAAGTTAGTAAATTCATGCCTCAGGCAAGAGGCTGTTTTAAAAAAGCTTCCATCATCTTTAGAGTCTAATTAGCAAAGACAGGACTTTTCCTGCTGCTTTCTCCTCTTGAGAGATGCAGGGTGAAGGTGGAGAGGGGCAGTTGTTCAGTTTTACTGCATGCAAATCTTGACACTGCTTCTTTGATCAATAACAATGTCTGCAGCAGTAGGACAAGCACACATTTGCAATATGGGAAACAGGTTCCCTACTCACCAAATGAATTCCTGTCATGTAGTGGACACAATAATGGTTCAGTGGGCCCCTTGAGGAAGGGGGAAAAAACTATCTTTTAAAATATAGCTGGATTATTCCAGACAGGATAGAAGAAGATCAAAGAATAGTTGGATAATAAGACATTTTTAAACTGCAGGATATGCATTAAGTCATTCAATTGGAATATTCAAGGAATTTGCACAGAGAAATAATCTATTTTATAACTGAGAATTCATGGAGGGTGGAAGAATCCTGTCTGGATTTGACAGTAATAAATACAATACAGTCCCTTTTAACAAGGCTATACAGTTCATTTTTGCATCTCATAAAACCGGGCTCCTCATGAAACACAGAACTAATCAGAGTTGAATCAGCCACATGCTTAATGGAGTAGCTTAGGGCTGGGCTACGTAGTAATTATGGGTATCAATATTTGCAGAGCTAGTTCTCTGCCCTGCCATAATATGATGCAGATTTTCTCACCCAGTGGAGTTATAACACTGTAAGAATCTCCATATTTGTCTGGGAATATCGTTAACATGGAGGTGGGGCAGGGCTACAATGTGAGAATGCCCCAGCATGTACTGATAATTTCATCTTACCATAATACCTTGAAGCAACCCAATTCCTCCTAGCTAAATGAAACTAAAGTTACGGCCTGAGCATACCCCAGAAACTCCAAAATCTAAAACTAGAGAATAAAGCAAGAGATAAATTAAAGTGGAAAGAAAAATGTGTCCCTGAAGAAGCTTTTTATCCTCCTAGATTAAAAAGAAAACTGCTGTGAAACTGTTGTGAAGGTTCTCCTTAGCTTTTCCTTACTTAATTATACTTACCTTGTGTATGTGCTTCATTGCTGCTTCTTGTTCAATTTTTCTGTTAATTATTGTACCGCTTTATCTTCTATTGTCAGAAAACTCTTTTCGATTATTATTCTATCTTCTATTGTCAGAGAGCCAGTTTGGTCTAGTGGTTAAGGTGCTGGGCTAGAAATCAGGAGTCTGTGAGTTCCAATCCCGCCTTAGGCATGAAAGCCGGCTGGATGACCTTGGTCCCGTCTCTCTCTCTCTCAGCCCTAGGAAGGAGCCAATGGGAAACCAGGAGTCTGTGAGTTCTAGTCCCGCCTTAGGCATGAAAGCCGGCTGGTGACCTTGGGCCAGTCATTCTCTCTCAGCCCTAGGAAGGAGCCAATGGGAAACCAGGAGTCTAGTCCCACCCTAGGCATGAAAGCTGGGTGACCTTGGGCCAGTCACTCTCTCTCAGCCCAACTCATCTCACAGGGCTGTTGTTGTGGGGAAAACAGGAGGAGGAAGGAGTATTAGGTATGTTTGCCGCCTTGAGTTATTTATAAAAATAATAAAGGTGAGATAGAAAATAAATAAATAAATAAATAAATAAATAAATAAATAAATAAACTTGAAAATACCGAGGTTTGTGGGATATATATTTAATAATAAATATTATAATAAATACATAAACTTGGAATTCCCTCTCCTCAAAAACTTGGCAAACTGTATCTTATTTTCTATTAGGTTTCAAGGGCAAAGGCTGAGAACACAAATGACTATTCCTAAATTTGGTGTGGTTTCTATATAAAGGGACTTTATATGCCTCCTTTTAAAATCTGATAGCTCTGCTTTTTGATGTTGCAAAGATTTTCCTGTAATTTTAATACATTTACATGGCTTAGATACTTACAGATACTCTTACCATCAGTGATACTTTATTTCCTAGCCTGTTTTACATATTTTATAGGATGTTTTTTTTCTTTTTCTTTTACAACCTCCCTCCCTGTAATTTTGCCCCAATCCAAAAGGCTCTATTCCATATCTATGTAACACATATAGTGCTTCTTCCTTTTAACGTATTGTTTAAATACATCTTGTATAGGGGAATTATAAGCCCACACTCATTTCTCCATTTGAAACAGCTCAGTAGCTGAAATCTCTACTTCTAAATAAGTTTTAGGCTTCTATTGCTATCAGAAATGTAAACAGAAGCATAATTAACCATAGGATAATTAATAAGGTACTTCTAACACTGGTTTCTGAGAGCATTTTTCTCATCAGTGAAATGACAGCTGCTGGCAGCATTTACAACAACTAATTCTAGCTAATTTTGAAAAAGCTAAGCAGGTTCTGGCCCCAGTAGTTCTTGGATGGAATATCACCAGAAAACCCCAAGGCTCTACATTAGACTAGGAAGTTGAAGTATTCCAGAAGCAGCAGTGGCCAACCAGTTTTCTATCACTGCCAATAAAGTAAGTTAGATGCACGTGTGAAGTCACCAGGAGTTGAACTTGAGTTGAGGAAGGTGTTGTCTTTTACACTGACACTGACAGGGTTTCTTTGGGTATCAAATTTATGGGGAAGACTCTCTTCATACACCTCTTCATTCATTGCTTAGAAAGTACTGCACACTATCTGTAGACTTGTGTGTGTGAGGGCTTTGGGCATAGGGACATTTCATAAATGCATTTTTAGTTTGGAAGGAAATGTGAATCACCAGTTCAGAACTTTTCCCTCAGACATTTCATATTGGTTTATAATATACCTGTTCTATTCTTATATAATTTATGGCTCTTCCACGATGCAGCCTTAAGATGCTTGTCTCCCAAGCACAAACCAGCTAGAAATGAAGCCGGATTAAGAACTCTTCCCAGATTTCAATCCCTTCCTCGCTGTGGTCATGATGATGGCCTGATGTTTCACTTAGTTTAAAATTTAACTTGGTTTAAAAATAAATATTCCATTGGCAGAGAATGGTAGAATTCCTGGGAGAAATCCTTGAGAATAGATGAGTGGGATTACAAATATTTTGACATTAAAATATGCTAAAGTATTAGGAAACATCTTATAATTTCCTTTCTGGGAATCAATCAATCAATCAATCAATCAATCAATCAATCAATCTGACTGACTGACTGACTCTCTCTCTCTCTCTCTCTCTCTCTCTCTATATATATATATATATATATATATATATATATATTCATTCATTCATTCATTCATTCATTCATTCATTCATTCAAATAATGAGATGAAAGGCATTTGATACTTAATGTCTACTTGCAAGATTTTTTAGAAACACATGTTGACCAAAAAGAAGGAAAAGTACTAAGATGTTGCCATCTATTTACCATAAGAATGGCAAAAAAAATGGGATGTGGGGTGCAGGTATATTGATATTGTCAAGCTAGATTGCTCTTCATTCAGAGATCTCACAATACCACTTTTCCACACATATTTTTTTCCTCATTCTGTAAATAAAAAGAAATGTACCCAAGTCTGTAACCTATTACAGACTATCATTAAGATAGAAAGTTTATTTTTCTGCACTATTTACTTTCTATGCAATTATTACATAGTCTTGTTCTTTTAAAAGAAATGTTTAATATTTTATGTCTTGGGATTCAAGGGAATATGCTCACCTGTTGTGAGACTTCCTCCATCACTGATCTGAAGCAGTTTAAAGCTGATGCTCAAACTCTAATAGCCTTAGCTGATGGGAGAAAAAAATTGTTTGCTTGAGGCTTATAAGTCTGCCCAGTGGACATTCTCTAACATTCAGACAGACCAAACAATTGAAGCTGTCATGGTTTGGCTTATTTTTACAATTTATGAGGTTAGTTTTCTTGCTGCAAATAAAAAGATGCTAAAATTCTCCTGGCCATGTGAAACTGGATATAGATAACAGACATTTTGACCTTTTACAATAAAATGTACTGACTTATCCTTATGGTGCAGGAAATTCCCACAGGACAGAAACCACTTCAACCATTATACCAGAAAGTACTTAGTTACTTATTTATGTTTGCAAACTGCACTGATAGGCTGATTCTTAGGGTTGCAGCACAGCTAGGGGCATGCTTCTAGTAAGCAAAAATGTGGTTACTACTTGATGTACAAATTGGTATTTCTTCACTTGAGCTTGATAAGTAAGAACTTGGAGAGATTTTAGTCCGGCTGGACTAAAGTGATAAATGGATGAAGCCACAGAAGGAAGGATTAGCATGACAAATAAAACTGCAGTTTTCCATGTTAAAAATTAACATTACTCAATAAAGGGGCATGAAGATCTTGCAGAGTGGAGGGAGGATCATACACTGCCACTGAGGTTTCTTAATACAGACCTTATTTCCTGGGACAAAGGACTATTAAATTCTAGCTCTCTAACACAAGAAAGAAACTGAATTGGCAAGAAGTATCCAGAAGCATTACCAAGCAGTCATTTATATGTATGGGGGTTATGGAGTGGGTTATGGAGTGGGCTGCCCTATCGAGGTGGTGACGGGCCGGGGATGTTATGACGGGAACTGGAGGGCGGGCCATCGTTGGGGAAGACGCCCCCGGTGTTTATTACCGGTGGCGTGTTCCGGCCCTCCACGTTCATACCCAGGTCCTGGTCAGCAGATCCTTCAGGGCCCCGGTTTCCGGCTGCTGCTGCTTAATGCCAGGTCTGTTAACAACAAGGGCCCCCTCATATGTGATTTGATCACGGAAGAGGGGGCAGACCTGGCATGTATCACCGAGACCTGGCTGAGCTCGGAGGGGGGGGGGGGGGTAGCCCTCTCTGAAATATGCCCAGCCGGGTTTCAAGTGTGGCACCAGCCGAGACTCAGGGGCAGGGGAGGAGGGGTGGCGGTTGTAATTCGAGAGTCTCTAGTGGCCTTCAGGGGCACTGCTCCGCAAGTAGCCGGTTGTGAGACCCTGTTTTTCAAGTTGGGTTCTCGAGAACAGTTGGGAGTGTTGCTGCTGTACCACCCTCCCTGCTGCGTAGCAGCATCCCTGCCTGAGCTGCTGGAGGCCGTCTCGGGGCTGGCGGTGGAATTCCCTAGGCTTATGGTTCTGGGGGATTTCAATCTGCTGTCCCTGGGACGTGCCTCGGAGGCAGCTCGGGAGTTCATGACTACCATGGCAGCCATGGGCCTGTTCCAGATTATTCGAGACCCAACTCGAGACAGTGGACTCACCCCGGACTTAGTTTTCTTGTCGGAGCAGTGGCAGTATGCTCTGAGGGGAGAGTTACATCTTTCCCCTTTGTCATTGTCAGATCATGCCCTGGTGACCTTGAGATTCTCTTATGCCGCCCCACTCCGCAGGGAGGCAGGACCCAGTCGATTGGTCCGCCCCCGGCGACTAATGGACCCAATAGGGTTTCAGAGGGAGCTGGGCGCTGTACCTCAGGATCTACTGCACGCTCCAGCGGAGGTCCTGGCCGCAACCTGGAATAGGGAGGCGGCCGGGGCCTTGGACAGGATCGCGCCTATGCGGCCTCTCTTGCCACACTTGACCCGATACTCCCCTTGGTATACGGAGGAGTTGAGGGTCTTGAAGAGGGTTAAGAGACGCCTAGAGCGCCGCTGGAGAAAGACAAGGTCTGAATCTGACCGAACACAATCTAGAGCCGCTGTTAAGGCCTACCTTGTGGCGGTAAGAGCGGCGAAACGTGAATATTTCTCCGCTCTTATTGCGTCCGCAGAATGCCGCCCGACGACCCTGTTTAAGATAACAAGATCTCTGTTGGGTAAGGTGGAGTCTGTGACCCACCTACAGGGCCGTGCGGAAGAATTTTCTGAGCATCTGCAGGATAAAGTCGCTCAGATTCGGTCTAAGTTGGACTCTAAGCGTGTAGCACAGTCTGGGGAGATGCCGAGGGAACGTCTTTGCCCGGTTATCTGGGAACAGTTCGATCCTGTTGGACCTAAGGAAGTGGACAGGATCCTTCGGGTTGTAAGGGCCACCACATGTCATCTGGACCCATGCCCTTCCTGGCTGGTACAGGCAGCCCGGGAGGTGACATGTGGTTGGGTCCAGGTGATGGTTAATGCATCTCTGGGGGAGGGGGTGTTCCCAGCTGCTTTTAAAGGGGCTTTGGTGCACCCCCTCCTCAAGAAACCATCACTGGACCCTACTATATTGGACAATTTTTGTCCTGTCTCCCACCTCCCCTTTTTAGGGAAGGTGGTTGAGAAAGCGGTGGCGTTGCAACCCCAGAGGATCCTGGATGATACGGATTATCTGGACCCCTTCCAGTCGGGTTTCAGGCCGGGATATGGGGTGGAAACTGCATTGGTCGCGCTTACAGATGATCTCTGGCGGGAGCGGGATGGAGGGAGTGCATCCATCCTAGCTCTTCTTGACCTCTCAGCGGCATTCGATACCATTGACCATGGTATCCTTTTGGGACGGCTCAGGGAGTTGGGGGTGGGAGGCGTAGTTCTGCGTTGGTTCACCTCCTTCCTCCAGGGCCATTCCCAATCGGTGGTAATAGGAGAGGAAAGGTCCGACCCTCGCCCCCTCATCTGTGGGGTACCGCAGGGTTCGGTTCTTTCTCCTCTCCTATTTAACATCTACATGAAACCGCTGGGTGAGATCATCCGTCACCATGGGATGAGATACCATCAATATGCAGACGATACTCAATTATATATTTCCATCCCTGGTGAGATAAGTGATGCAGTGGCTACCCTTTCTCAGTGCCTGGAGGCTGTGGGGGTCTGGATGGGGAACAACAGGCTTCGACTGAACCCTGGTAAGACGGAGTGGCTGTGGATTGATGGCTCCCGTGGATCCAGGAAGTTGTCATCTCTAGTTCTGGATGGGGTTGCACTACCCCATTCAGACCAAGTGCGTAATTTGGGGGTTCTTCTGGACTCACGGCTCCTGCTCGAAGAGCAGGTGGTAGCCGTGGCCAGGAGGGCTTTTGCACAACTTCGTGTTGTGCGTCAGTTACGCCCTTTCCTGGATCGGGAAGCCCTCCGTACAGTCACTCATGCCCTGGTCATCTCCCATATAGACTATTGCAACGCGCTCTACATGGGGCTACCCTTGAGGAGTATCCGGAAGCTTCAATTGGTCCAGAATGCGGCTGCTCGCGCAGTTATTGGTGCACCTAGATCAGCGCATGTGACACCTCTGTTACGACAGCTGCACTGGGTGCCTGTGTGCTTCCGGGTCCAATTCAAGGTGTTGGTTATCACCTTTAAAGCCCTACATGGCATGGGGCCAGGTTACCTGAGGGACCGTCTCATCCCCATAACGTCGAACCGTCCCACTCGGTCATTCAGAGAGGGCATGCTACGGATCCCGTCCGTAAAGGAATGTCACCTGACGGGGTCTAGGAGGCGTGCCTTCTCGATAACGGCGCCCACCCTTTGGAATATGCTACCCCCGGAGGTGAGGCAGGCCTCATCGCTCCCAGCCTTCAGAAAGAACTTAAAGACCTGGTTCTGCCGCCTTGCGTGGGGGGAGGGGGGGAACAGTTCCTCTTGGGGATGGCTGGTGCCATAGGGCCCTTTTAAACATCCAAACATCATACCACCGCATCTTGGATTTTTATATTTAATTTTAATATATTAGAGTGTTTTATTGGGTTGTTTTAATTGTCGGATTTTAATTTTTGTGTTTTGTAAACCGCCCAGAGTTCCCTTGCGGGGAGATGGAGCGGTATATAAATTGAAACATAAATAAATAAATAAATAAATAAATAAATAAATAAATAAATGTATTTATAGCATGAGATTTTGTGTTTTGCTAGGAAACTACCTGTAGTTTGCAATTACTGCTGCAGTATCTAATAAATTCAAAGAACAGATTGCTGGGTTTTAAACTTTTTACACAGAGCATATGCTTAATATTGAAAAAGTACATTTAATATAAGACCTGGTCTGAACTTTGATTATACACTCTTCCTAATTATCCAAATTATGTGCACATTCACCCCCTGGCGATGCATATAAATAGTATCCCTATGAAACCAGCAGACTAATCAAATAAATGAGGTAATACAATTATTCTTTGTATCTCTTTTACCTCTGACTTGCCACATGCATAAGTAAGTCTAGGCTCTATTATTAATATTTTGATTTCTGGGAGAAAGTCCAGAGTTTATTGCACTAAATGCTAGAAAGATATCCAAAAATTGGTCTTCTCATACTGAACTATCTCTATTTGTTTAATGACTGAGGATATTTTATCAGTATTTTACTTTACCATTAACATACCATTCAATAGACTTTGTGGACTAGGAAAGAGAGAACTGATTTATGGTTATAGGCTCTCTCTCTAGTGTATTTTCTTATATTATTTGATGCTGATTTCTAATCGTACGCTTCATGACACATTATTCTTTTCGTATTTCGTATTTTTACAAACATGTGGAAAATATTTACTTCCTTATTTCTATATATATACCCCTTTGGGTGAAATTTTACTTTGTTACACTCTTGGTACAAATCAGTTGTTTCACAGAACTATTAACAAGAGTTCTTACAATATTTGTTACTAAACTAGAATTGATTATACAGTTGAAGATAATAGGGACAATTATTTGTTTTGCTTCTACAACTCTAGAAATCCTTGACATTTTTCTCTCTGCATTTGCCCACCACTCTACAAACCAAACCAACATACCGGCAAAAAAACAATTTCAGGTGGGGGAAAAGGATTGCTTTCTCAACCAAAATGCAGTCATTAGTTTAAATGGGTCTCTATCCATGGGATCAGTTGCAGTCAAATTGCATTCAAAGCCTTAAAAAAATCTCTCCTTTTTTAAAAAAAGATTCAGGAGCGGAGATTAAGAGAGTCATATACTTTGGCTACACAATATTTTCTTCTACAAGAAGAATTAGTGTTAGGTACATGCAACAGGGTTTATTGCATTGATACCAGCTGCTAGAGTACTGTAATCACTTCTGGTAGACACTGCAACAAACCTTTCATTTTTACAGCTTATGCCGCAGGCTGGAATCAAGAAGTGGTCAATCAATAATAATGATGTGATTTTGTTTTGGCCTGAAGAAAGGAGAGAAGGAAATGCCTGGGTGAAATTCCATCTTCCATCAATATTACAGGTAAAGTTTGAGTGAAAGCACTTTTTTCTTCTGACCTGGCTGCCGAACAGTAGTTGGATCTCTTTCGGAGGACCTCTCCTCTCAGTTCCACAAACTGAGAGACTTCTAGAACGTGTGTGTGTGTGCGTGCACGTGTGTGTGTAAGGAGTGACCTTCCTATTTTCCAAAAAGCAATTACTGGAAGAAATAAAGTGGTATACACCGAGATCAGTGGGAACATACCCACAACCTAAGGTACAGAACAAAGACAGTAGAATTGATGTTCCTGAATGCTGGATCCCTAGCTCAAAGCCAGTTTAAGTTTAAGGTAGGTTTGAGTCTCTTCTTCACATTTCTTCATGCTTACAATTAACCCAGAACTAATTACACCAATGAAAAGTATTTTTATCCTGTTCCTTCTATCCTGTGTGGGAAAGTTCAGTTTTTAAAATTTTGTTCATGTGATGAATGGAAAAAAGAAATCAGCTACTGTGGCCATTTTTTTTGCCTCCTCTTCTTTTCATCACCTTCAGAGCCTTTAAATCATTCTATGATAAAAGCTTGCAGAACTCTTAATGGAAACATATATTGTGGTTCTTTTTCTCTCTTCTACAACCCTCAAGAATATTTTTGTGGATTTTATTTATTTATTTTCTATCCCACCTTTATTATTTTTATAAATAACTCAAGGCGGCGAACATATCTAATGCTCCTTCCTCCTCCTATTTTCCCCACAACAACCCTGTGAGGTGAGATGGGCTGAGTGTGTGTGACTGGCCCAAGGTCACCCAGCCGGCTTTCATGCCTAAGGCGGGACTAGAACTCTCAGTCTCCTGGTTTCCCATTGGCTCCTTCCTAGGGCTGAGAGACAGGGACTGGCCCAAGGTCACCCAGCCGGCTTTCATGCCTAAGGCGGGACTAGAACTCTCAGTCTCCTGGTTTCTAGGCCTCTTAAGGCTGAGACAGAATTGCAAATGGTATTCTGAAAAGTCATGGATACATAGTATCCAAAGTTTATCATGTTATCCTGGCTCTTGAGGAGAAACCCATAATAATATTACATTTATATTTTTATGCCTTTTCAAACATAAAAAATCTATGCTGTAGCTATAAAGCTGGCCCACCCTCCTTTTGAAGATGGAGAAATACCTCATCTCCAGATGGTTCATCACCACTGTAGCTGATTTAGGATCAACAGGTTTACCTTGGAAGGATTAAAAATTTGTTTTCTCCATCCACAAATAACAGAAAATTCACACTCATGGCCATTATGCATGATTGAACTGTGATCCAGCTGTATTTTTAGCCTTTGCTTGATATTCCCACATGTCTCTTTTCAATGGCACCATTTATGCAAGGTTGTGCAGAGACTGTAGAGCATGGAACTATCACTTGTCATTACTTATTCTTCCTCGTTATAAGGAGCCACTGTTTCTTTATATCCTCTACAATGTAGCAGTATCTATCTCTTAGGAAGGTACAAATATACAACATTGGCTGAACATGTGACTTCAAAAAAACCAACCCCCCCCCAACACCATTTATTTAATGGAAAGGTCAAGTGGATCCTATCAAGTTATAAACTGGTATTAATAATACAAGAAGAAAACTACCAATTGCAGCCATTAGCCTTACTGCAGAAATACAGAGCTGCTGCTGTTGACTTTATGTTGCTGGCTTGCTTGCTTATTTATTTATTTCTCAATTTGTACACTGCCTCTATCAGGAAGTGACTCTCGGCATCTTAGAGAATAGGATTAAAACATCGTTATTGTACTGCTTTCCATTGTCGGTCAATATCTTTTTATTGTTTAAAATCTAATTGTTCAGCACCAAATAAAAGGAGGGTTTTGGTTTTTTATTTATTTATAATAAGTAAGCAGTCTTGACCTCCCTCTTGATCTTGAGTAATATCTCAGTAAAAAATTGTTACCTGTAGCGATGGAGGATATTTCCTACCTAAAATATTGATTCAAAATTGTCATAAGTGATAATCTCCCCTTTCCTGAAACAACTGCATTGCTTTATTTTTAAGCCTATGCTGAATTTGAAGATCCACTCATATCCTGAATTCAGATATAATAACTTTTTGCCCCAAGTCTATTATAAGTCCAAAGACTATATCTGAAACAAAATGAAGGAACTATTATTGGGTGAAAAGTAATATCCACATTTAGAGGGCAATTGCTAGGTCCTGTCCTATCTCCAGTTCAGGGTTTTCACAGAAGGGCTTCTTTGAACATTAATTTTTTAAAGATTCATTTTAAAACTTTTCAAAGGTGATATTTCCTGCTTCAAAAATCTTGCAAACTGAACTTAAGTTGATAACACTGTGTGCAAAAATCTTCTTGGTGGAACTGATCATTGTGGAAATGTTACATTTTCATATGCCATTGGTAACTTATTTAAACTGTGATAAGGCTCAGAAACTGATATATTGTACACATTCACTGACACTACCCTTTTCAGGAGAGACTGATAACTCAAAGCCTTCGATGTTGAGAAAGTTGCTTAAATTATCCTGTCTCCTATAGAAACCAGTACTGATACTGTACAAAAAGACACATCAAAATTAAGTTATGCAGCTATTGGAGCTTGGCATAAGTAAGAGAATTAAAGAATAGAGACACCAAGATCACAGATACAGTACTGTGTAAATATTTAAAGCTGAAAACCTGAAAGCAAAATGTTAAGCTCCTTTGGAAGCTCCTAAGCACTGGAAAGCAGAATATAACATGCCTAACAATTATTTCATGCATTGCTTTATTTTTAAGCGTATGCTGAATTTGAAGATCCACTCGTATCCTGAATTCATATATAATAACTATGGCCATTATTAACTATGGCCCTTATATCATAATATAATATGTAATATAATAATAAATTGGACTGTTTCCATGTTGAAAAGGTAAAATGAAAGCTTCAGAACCAAAGGAAATGTAAAATGAGAGCATTGTTTACAATAGCTAATTTTTTTAGGCTAACCTGATAATATGAATGATTCAACAGTTTTCGCCTAAAGATCTTAGATATTTTTTTTTTAGAGAACACATTCTCGTATAGAAATGTGACACTTCTCTTCATTTTAAAATGATCTCTAATGTTCATTTATTTGCTTGTGCTAAGAGACAATGTTCAAATATAATCTCTTTTTTCATGTTTCTGATTTTCTAATGAAGAACCATTTCTTGACATGAACATATAAAAGAAAGTAAGATAAACACAAACAAACTTCCTTGTTTTTACTGATTCTTGTGTGTAACTAATGAGGTGTGTGTGTATGGGCAAAACAAAGCTAACACTTCTTTACTGTGGAAATAGGGAAGTTGGTGTTAGATGAGTTTTACAAGAACATATTGTCTCAGGCCTTGGGAGATCCAGCTTTCTGCAGAAATAATTTGTAACTGTCAAATGTTTATCATTTACTTCATTTCATATTGGGTAACTCCAGGAACTGAGATGAAGCCAGCAGATGGTGGTAAAAATTAAATTTATGATACGGTTCAGTAATCAGTAAGCCTTTGAAACATAGAGATGCTCTTACCTTCTTCATCCTTATACAATATCCTCTCTAAATTCCAAGCTAAACATGATAAATACATCCTATGCTCTGCTCCATTTTCAGTCTGCAATATCCTGTCTTTCTAGGCAAAGACAACTAGCAAAGTTGGGCTGACTTAAAATCCAAGCCATCTGAAGAGCCACCTTTAATATCATTAAACAATGGAACTAGCAATCATAAACACATTTGAACAAATCACTGGGGGAGCCATTGTTCAACTAATACAGAATTGTGGAGCCAAGTCTCAAGGCAGCCTTACAAAAATAACTCAGATTGGGGGGAAAAGGGATAAAATTTTAACTCTCAGTAAAACAGCTTAAAACAGAAGAATTAAGTTATATATTTATTGGCTCCACACTGCCTTGATGTGATACAAATTGCTTAAGGTTACTGTGGGAATAAAAACTACCCACACTGCATTGAAGTTCCAGTTGCGAAAGCCATTGTTTGTCACTACTATTATGTATGCTTACAAGAAACTACATTTATAAACATATAAATCCAAAAGCCTAAGGAAGAAGCAGATTAACTCTCCTTTCTTGCCAGAGTTCCTTCTGGACCCTATTTTATCAGGAGATGAGCAGAGAAAAAATGCAGATTACAGTATACCGAAGTGGCTGCCAATCCGATCTTGCCTCTATCATACCCAGAAGAGCTGCTATGCTCTACTAAAAAGGAAGATACGGCAAGTCACTCATTTTGGTGCAGTACAGGAAATACTGCAACATTCTTCCCTCCCTACATTCAGTAAAATGCCCCTATTTAAAATGGTCTGTAATGCAAGCTGTAATTCCCAGTCCTACAACTCAATCACATATTTATTAATTTGTGACACCATGCCCTGTAACTGTCCCTGAAGCTTCCCTTATGAATGTGTGTGTGTGTCAGATTATTGATTCTACTCTCTTCCTGCTTGCTTTGCTCAAACCTTTCTTCTGCTAGGCATGCAAGAGTATTTCACTGTTGCTGCAGGTCATAATTGAAAAAGACAGAAATGCTCAATATGACTCATACATTATTCAACTTATCAGCTGCCCAAGAGAAAAAGAAAAGGAGAGGTTTGCATGTCTCTCTCTTCTCCTATCAACAGAAAAAATAATTTTCAATTACATTACATGTATGCAGTTCTGTTCATCAAGAGAATCTGGAGCCAGAGAGACAGAAATGCAGAAAAAAGGAAAGCCCAGGGAAGCAACTGCAACAGATTTGCTTATGTTTGGATTCTTGGCTCCAGTTTGTATCTTTATGATGTATCAAATTGAGAATGTTAGCAAATAAAACAAATGTCAAAATCCAGGGCAGAAGTCTAAATCAAATCCTGTATTAGCTATCTGAAATGACACCACTGAAGCTAAATAAAACCTGATTGAATGTGAAGTTCTGCTTTAATGTAAAGTCCTATGGGCCCTTTGTAATACTTTTATAGCTTATATTTATGATAAAACACACAAGACTTTCTTGACAATTATTTAAAGAAAAACACATGCCAGGGCATTTCTACATCCCAGTATTGCTTAGAGAAACAAGACAACAACCGGAGGACTCTTGAGGCAATTTTTGCATCTTTGCCACTAGCATCTACAATCAGAAAGGATTTTAAAACATCAGCAAACGTAATAGGATAGGACAGGATAGTCAATTTTTTCACAGTAATCCTTTAAGAAGTCATCCCAAGCCAATTGTTCTTCAACTGATAAAATGGACTTGAAATACCATTTTCTTGAACTTCAATCTCATTTTCTAATCTCAGTGCAATTGCTTAAATCAGGGGTGGGGAACCTTTTTTCTGCCAAGGGCCATTTGGATATTTATAACATCATTCGCAGACCGGGGGGCAGGGTTTGCGGGCGGGAGCCAATCACAAGCACTGGGGGTGGCGTTTGCAGGCGGGAGCCAATCACAAGCACGGGGGTGGGGTTTGTGGGCAGGAGCCAATCACGCAGAAGGGGGCGGTGTTTGCGGGCGGGAGCTCCTAGATTTATTGAATTTCGAGTCCCGCCTGCAGTTTCCTTGGCAGAGCCTGATGAAATGATTTCGCGGGCCTTATATGCCCCGCGGGCCGGACATTCCCCACCCCTGGCTTAAATTTATAAAGGTTCCAGTGACAATCTGAGGATTCAAAATATCCTCTGCTATCATTTTATTCATATAAAACATTCCTCAATCATGAACTTATTCACTTGGGAAATAATAATATAGGACCAACCAAAATCCTACATCAAAGAGAAAATGTTTATGGATTTGCTCTTGAAGAGCCCAAATAGCATTCAAGAACCTGCCATGCAGCCCCCGTCAGAGCTCACATTTTTCAGGACAGAGTTTACCTTTTCAAGTTCCTGAAAATGTATTTATTTGCACTTTTGTTCTTATATGCAAATAACAAAATATATTAAAGAACCACAGCTAGTACAAGGGCTATAAACTGTTTGGAACCACCTGTTCTATTTATGAGCTCTAAATGTAGGTTCCTACTAATTCTGCTGCAAAGACATGAAATACTACAGACTGATTGTTCATTCCCAACAGTACATGCATCAACATAAATGTTCCACTTGAAGAACATTGTTTAAAAAGCATCCATTTTCCTTAATTCATATATACCAACCTAAGTCTGTACTACTAAAAATTTATGCAAGCCAAGGTATCTGCTTAACCCTTTGTTTGAAAACAGTTTTGTTTTATTTGAGATTAGCAGAGCAAATATAAATAGATTCAGAGAAAACAGTATATTCCAATATCTTCAGTCTATTTATGAAGCTAATAGACCGTTAAATACTACTAAACAATTAGGAGACCTGCAGAAACAAGAGGGGAAATATTTCCATTATTTTATTTTCCCTTTCCATTCCTCTTCCATGTTGTCTTATCCAATCTTGTTGGAAAAAACCCAGGCCGAAAGTTGTAGCACACCCAAATGTTTATTCCAGTGTCCATTATGTTTCTCTGCACTACACTGCTTTTATGGAAGGTCCATCCCCTCCATACCTTTGATATGCATCTTATTTGCCTTATAGCCCTTTAAAGTGTGAGGGACTATTTAGCTCTCAATATTTAAAGAAGAGGAAGAGAAACCCTTCTCTGTCCACTTTAAGCTTTCTAGAATTTGACTGGGTCCATATGCCATCCATGGGCATTATCAAAGCATAAAGCAGTGGCAAGAGTGGCACATACACACAACCACTGATGCACAACTAGCCAGCTACCCAGCCAAAAGCCAGTCAGCCTCCACCCCTCTCTTTTTCTTCTTATGCTTCCAAACTGGCATCTTCTGTTTCTGAGGAAAAAAGACACCAGAGGCATCCTGGTAGGATAGTCAAATATTCCTGGTCAGACTGTGTCCTGATCCGCATGCATCACTATCTCTCTACCTAAAGAGATAAAAACAGGCAGGTGGGCAGGTATCTACATGACTCTGTACTCTACTGCAGTAGAAATGTAAAACAAGCTGAACAATATTTATAAGATGAACAAAAAGCCATAAAAACCAAAAGAAAAATAAACAGAAATTTCTGGTCTCACACATGCGCCCATTTTACAGTATTGAACTCTGCTCTCACCAGAGTTAAGTAAGGCTGTTACCAAGCAGTAAATTGCCCACCTTTGCTATCACTTGTAGTATTTAAGTGCAACGTAGCAATTAAGCAAGTTCTACCTACCTTCTAACACTGTAAGTTTGGCACTAGTGTTTATCTCGCCAACACTGCTGGTAGCCATGCATTCATAAATTGCTTCATCCCGAAGAACACGTAGTGGTTGAATGCGCAGAACTGATCCAGATCCATCATCAAATTCAATGACCTTTTTCAAGAGAGGGAAACGTTATTACCAATTCATTACTAGAATTGATCCATAGAAGACCACTGCCTCTGCACATGTTAATATTCTAAATTTTTCAATTATAATTGAGGGAAAATCATATATTCCCTCTACGTACAGCTCCTTCACTGTCCAGTGCAAATCTCCCACGTGATTAACCCTGATTAAAACTTACATCAACAGGCATAAACAGAGCTCATTGCTTTTCTTCTTTGGTATATCTACTGTAGGCAGCATAATGAAAAAAATAGTTTATTTATTTTCTATCTTGCCTTTATTATTTTTATAAGTAACTCAAGGCGACGAACATACCTAATACTCCTTCCTCCTCCTATTTTCCCCACAACAACCTTGTGAGGTGAGTTGGGCTGAGAGAGAGTGACTGGCCCAAGGTCACCCAACCGGCTTTCATGCCTAAGGCGGGACTAGAACTCTCAGTCTCCTGGTTTCCCATTGGCTCCTTCCTAGGCCTGAGAGACAGGGACTGGCCCAAGGTCACCCAGCCGGCTTTCATGCCTAAGGCGGGACTAGAACTCTCAGTCTCCTGGTTTCCCATTGGCTCCTTCCTAGGGCTGAGAGACAGGGACTGGCCCAAGGTCACCCAACCGGCTTTCATGCCTAAGGCGGGACTAGAATTCTCAGTCTCCTGGTTTCTAGCCCGTTGCCTTAACCACTAGACCAAACTGACTCAAATAAATAAAAAATAATGAAAAAAATAGAAATATCAATACTAAATACTATTTTATGTTGAACAAATGAAATGGTTTAAATTAACAGGATAACAATATAAACAACATACTGTATATACTATGAAATCAAAGAAAAGAGCTTAAAAATGCCTGGAAATTTATTATAGAAATAGAACAACTCAAGGAATTGTTTGAAAATCTTCTTCCACGCTCCTTTCTCAAAACAATCCATTGGTGCAAACTGGATGTATATTTATCTTGCCAATGATGTACCATAACTCTGACTACCTCCATGCTCAAAAGGTCCATAATGCTCGATATAAACAGATGCCCATAATGCTTGATGAAAACTCCCATATTCCGTGATATCCAGCATTTGGAAACAAGACTTTAAACCTTTGTTTCTCATCTTGACTAATAATGAATCCTTCTTAGCAATTAACTGTAGTTAATACCCAAAGGAACTCAGTGTCCTACTATGCAACTCAGTATTAATTCAGAATTTTATTTTTATTTGATGAAAGCTAGATGGCTTTCCTTTCTTTGGTCACCTTGTACCTTTCCAATTGAGGAAAGGTGGAGTGAGAACAGCTAAATCAGAGCCAAGATTGTAGATGCCCTACCTAAAGCACCTACAATCATGATCAGTGCTGGCTTTGGCCACCTAGCGTGTTTGTTTGTTTGTCTGTTTGTTGTTCTGGCATGATGAAGGGGGAAAGTGCCTCTTTCAAAATCCTCCTTGACTAACTCAGTAGGCTAGATTAGGTCCATAGGCTAGAGAGATTCCCAGGTACAGGCCCTCTAAAACTGAAACCAAATGGTATAGTTTAAGTAATACTGGGGGAGAATATACATCCCCAGGGAACACAGTTTTAGCTTCAGATGGTATAAAATCCTATTCTTATAGTATAGAATCTTGCAGATGTACAGATAGATTTGGTATTATCCAAGTCACACCAAAAGCAAAAGTACCATATTAGCTTTAAATAAAATTCCAAATGTGGCAGGCAGGCAGGGGTGGTTGCAACTGATGTTCAACTCAGTATTTATTAGTACAGGCATACCTAGCTTTATTGCGCTTCACAGATATTGCATTTGTTTTACAAATTGAAGGCTTGTGGCAACCCTGCGTCAAGCAATTCTATCGGTGCCATTTTTCCAATAGATTACCATTTTTTAGCAGTAAAGTATTTTTTAATTAAGGTACTGTATGTGCATTGATTTTTTAAAACATAATGCTACTGCACACTTAATAGACTACAGTATAGTGTAAACATAACTTTTATATGCACTAGGAAACCAAAAAAATTGTGTGACTCTCTTTATTGTGATATTCGCTTTATTGAGATATTCGCTTTATTGTGGAGGTCTGGAACCGAACCTGCAATATCTCCGAGGTATGCCTGTACTTAAAGACTTAAGATGGAATGTGCTCATAGATTTCCAGTTGTACCTAAAGTCCTCCAAAAATAACTGGGATAAAGTCTGCCATACTATTGAACTTGGAAGTACAATTAAATTAACATTTTTAATCTCCTCTTGTATAAATCATGAATTATGACCACTAAGATTTGGCTACTGTAACAAACCACTGTTTGCTCAAATTAAGGTTGCAAGGCTGTTTTCTTTTGCCACTCTTATGATATATAATTCTTTTTTACCAGATCCCAAGAATCACCATAGGCATATCATCGCCCCAGGTTAACATTACAGCCCTTTTTTTAAAAAAAGGACATTCCATGGAGAATACATGATTAGATTTAGATGCTTAGTCCGGCAGGAAGGGCATGTTATGGACCCCGTTGGCTAAAGACTTCCAGCTGGTGGGGTCGAGGAGGAGAGCCTTTTCTGCCGTTGCCCCCGCCCAGTGGAACATCTTGCCCCCTGAGGTGAGGTTGGTGTCATGGGGGGCTCGGATTCAGAGTCAGAAGATAAAGAAGGGAAGCCAGCTCCTGAAGTGGCCTTGGAGGACAAGCAGTCAGCTCTGGGGTCACCGGATGAACAGCCACCTGAGCAGGCAGAGGAGGCGGGGCCGGCCAGCGATCAGCAGGGACAGCTGCCGCTGCTTAGGGAAGTTGAGGACTTGGTATTGCCACCCCCTCCCAATGCAAGAGCACGGGGAGCAGAGCGAAGAGCAGGACAGAGGAAGTCAGCAAGGTTACTCGCAAGGAAGCAGTCTCGCCCTCCTAAATGAGCCCCACCGGGACTGCTCTTATTTAAGAAGAGCTATGAGCTCAAGACTGGTGTTGGAAACAACCATTCGTTAACTCCGACTCTCTGTGCCTTGCCTTTTGACTCTGAACCCGAACCGGCTGACAACCTCGCTAACGCCTTGGACTTCTGGATTTGCCTGACCATTCTTGTGCCTGCTCCCTGGATCTTGAACTCTTTATTTAGGCAAGTTTGCTGGACTTGTGAGAACTTGGCTGCTTTTACATGCGTGTGTTTGCACATAACTTTTTGTTGCTGCTTGCTATAAGTAAAAGTTTGCAACTACCTCTTGTGTATTTGTGTGTGCCTGGCCCAAGACAGGATAGTTGGCCCCCACTCTTCTGACCCCAAGACCTGGCTCTGCCAACTAGCTTGGGGATCCAAGAGTGGTAGGCAGCCCTGGGGATGGTTGGTGCTTTGAAGACACTCTCTCCACCTTTTAGTTTTTGTTTTTCTCTTTTAACTTTGTAATTTTTGTACTTTTTATATGGTTTTATATGGTTTTTATAACCTTTTATTTGTAAGCCGCCCAGAGTCACTTCCATAGTGAGACGGGCAGTGCATAAATTTGATAAGGGAGGGAGGGAGGGAGGGAGGGAACGGGTGCTTTGGAAGAGGGATGTGAAAAGGAAGAGGGAGCATAAATACTCAAGAGACCCATCTGTGGTTTTCCTGGGACAGACAGAAATAGTTAAATAAGGCTTTTATATTTCTGTTCCATGGAAGTTTAAATAGTATTTAATGACCCCAAAAAACAAAAGAGATTTTGCTTTTACCTTGAAACCATCTATAAATTGATCCTTAATAGCAAGAAGTAGAATATTTCATATTTCATATTTCATGTTTTGTTTTGTTTTGTTTTGTTTTGTTTTGTTTTGTTTCATTGTGTTGTGTTTTGCTGAAGGAAGTGTTTCTGTAAATGAAACTGGCTGGGGACAATTCCATCAGTCCCTTGAAGTCCCCAGGTGCACCATCACGTTCTGCTCTGATACAATGGTCAGATTTGGGAGATTTAACAGCATCCCTTATAATGAACGCATTTGTATATGTGGAGAGCCTGAAATTGAGGATACTGTATAGCACATATATTATTCAATTGTAATTTGTATAAGAACGTGAGAGATCTGCACCTTGGCTCATACATTAAACGAACGACCCACTGGGAATCACATATTAGAACAACATATTTTATGTGTGGCCAAGACCCAAAAATAACATATAATACAGCACTGTATTTAAGCAAATCAATATGCTTGAGATCTACATATGTGGAGTTGATTGGGGTAAACTGTAGGGGTGACACAGAAATATGATGTGTATTTTCACTTATATGTATACTTATCTACCATATTTTTATTTACTTCTTATTCAATTTGTCTTTTATATTAATTTTATATAGAGTTTTATTAACATTTATTGTTTAATCTTGTATTTTGATATGGCCTAAGGGCTATTCAATAAAATTTGATTGATTGCTCTGTAGTGTCAGGGATTTCTTTAGAACTATCTGGGAGAACAAGGGACCATGGAAAACAATGGAGAAAATCATGCTGTGTAATCAGTTTTCAACTCCTTCGATACTGGATTTTACCCCAAGAATCCAAATCAGTAGACATAGGAATTAAATGATTTTACATTAATCTAATTTCAATTCATAAACAGAGTGAAATGATCACATCTCTGAGATGATACAGTGAGTATACAAGGAAGCTGTACAAAAATGGGATGAAATTTCCTTTCTCTCAAATAAGAATAATTAATTATTGTCAAACGAGAACTTGACGAGCAGGACGTAACTGTAACAGCATTCTCCTCTTTTCCTTCTCCAACAATTAGTACTTAGAAGCATAATGCCTCTGAGCTAAAAGCAGTTATATATGCCCATCCTAACCACCAGTAAACCGTTTTATTTTCATCTTCCTTTAGAGCTGTTCAAATTGGTGGCCATTACTACATCTTACCACAGCAAATCCCATAGTTTAACCATGCAGTGTATAAAGTAGTACTTAGTCTTACTCAAGAATGTACATATAAGAAAGGAAATACCCGTTCCGGTCCTCAGGTTTGATCCTACTTAATTCCATTCAATATATGAGCATTCTTCCAAAATTACAAGCAAATGTTCATTCTCTACATACCTCAAATCTTTGGGAGCTGACCTTTTTCCCTTTCTTCATCCAAGTGATACGTGGCTTTGGCTCCCCTGTTGCTTGGCATACAAAGGAGGCCACACCACCAGAAACCCCAATCTGATCTTCAGGAGTTTTCATAAAGTTTGGTTTGCCTGTAAGAGAAATAAACTGACTGGTGAGATATAGGACCTAACATATACAGCATTTCAAATTAGGAGTTTTAAGCACTACCAAGTAAATCCAACAGTACAAAGCTACCTTGCACTGCTTTCTCATGACAAGCTTCTGCCAGACATGCACCTCTAAACACATATGTTATTTTTCCTTGTAAACTTGTCTGAATTAAGGACTAGGGAAGGAATATGCGAGTGTTTTTTTTGGAGTATTTCCATCTCAAGTAGTCTATTAATATTTTATATGTATATATGAGTATATGACTCTGTATAGGTGCCTTCAAGTCAGTGCTGACTCCTGGCGACTTATGGACTAGTCCCTGCAGTTTTCTTGGCAAGTTTTTTTTGGAAGTGATTTGCCATTGCCTGCTTCCTAGGGCTGAGAGAGTGTGAGTGACTGGCCCACGGTCACCCAGCTGGCTTTGTGCCAACACGTACCCCTTAGCACATACCTGCTATTTTTTTTTAAAATCAAACTCCTGGTGATGCCAATCCCCAATAATTACATACTATTAAAAATCATGGAGAGAGGCTGCCCTTTTCAGTAAAGAGTTGAGCAGAGATTTGCTGACTCTGCAAACTATTCTCAGAAGGGAAGAAATGTCAATCTAGCTAGTTTTTTCCCCCCAACATAAATACATTGCTTAAAAAAACATTTTCACATGATGCAGTGTGTTGAAATGACAGGATCATAATCCCAAGTTTAGCTGAGCACTGGAAAAAGTGGATCAGAAAAATACAATTCAAAAATTCATGGAATAATACAGTCACTTTATTTGCCAGCAGGTCATTTGAAAGCTAAATGGATACTGGATATTAATCAGAATCACACTGCAAGGTCTTTGGAGAAATATTTAGGAATCTGGAGGTTAGAAACAATTCTTTTTATATCCTTCTGTGTGCTTAGTACCTCAGAATGAAGAGCTAATGCAGCTAAACTGTTTCAACCAACACCATTCACTTCACCTCCAATTTGCCAGGTTTTTATGCATGCAATCTGTTTTTTTGAAAATGCTTTAAAATCTTTGGATTTTGAACAGCCATTTAAGTATGAGGCTAGGAAATCTTTCTGAAATGCAGGAAATTGACATCTCACTTCATATTGCCACAATATGAGACAATATTTTGAGATTAAAATCAATGATTTATTAGTTGTGATTGCTTAACCTATATTGATTAAACATTTTTACTTCCTAAATTCACATCTACTTAGCAATATATTGCTTTATATTTATCTTTTCCTTCTGTTAAGATTTAAGCTAATGTTGATTGTGTTGTAACTGATAGTTTTGCAATACAGTTCAACTGTTTCTATTAGACTTCTGCACTTCATTTGTCCTTTTGCTGTTGCTGAGGAAACAGACAAGGAACTTTATCATGTTAATTCACTCACTTCTATGCTAAACTTTCTTTCACTTTGCTTATTACACAGTATCTAATAAACAGGAACATTTAGCTGAGTGCACGAAGCAGCAAATTCCAATTTTAATGGGAGGCAGATACCGGTATCTCTAAAACAGGCAGTGCTGTACTTTCTCTGCCTCTGAAGAAAACCTGAGCCCAGAAGATGAAACCAAGTATGGCTTGGTTGTCAATATACTCTTCCTAGACAAGTACTTGAGGAAGTAGTTGCAGGTCAAACTCTCTATACAGGTAGTCCTAGGGTTACGACGAAAATTGGGACTAGGATTGTTGTCGCTAAGCCATGTGGTCATAAAGCATGATGTCACATGACTGCATGGCTTACCGACAAAAATCCTGGCAGTCCCGGTTGCTGTCATAACCCCAAGACACGCGGGTCGTTAAGCAGGAAGTGGCAAGAGTCCCAGGCAAGGAGTGTGGGGGTGCCATGAGGGGTGGGGGAGGCCGGGGAGGGCTTGGGAGGGCCAGTGCAGGCCACATGTGAGTTGGGGGAGGGTGGGGAGGGCCGGTAGAGGCTGTGTGCGGGAAGGGTGTGTGTGTGCTGCAGATGGGAGTGACTTACCAGAGCAATTTGTGACCTTCCCTGCTGGCTTTCCCATTCACTTTGCTTGTGGGAAGCCGGCAGGGAAGCTCACAGATGGCAATCACATGACCACAGCTCCCTGTGATGCTGAGCGCCTGGATCGCGATCACGTGACCATGGGGTGCTGCAATGACCAGAACTTTGGGGATGGGTTGTATGTCCATTTTTTCAGTGCCAATGTAACTTTGAATGGTCGCTGAACGAATGGACGTAAGCCAAGGACTACCTGAATTTTTAGATGAGACTGGTTTTAGGACCATTTCTCATTGCAGTTCAAGTATAGCCTGTTCTGGATCAGAAGTTACTTTGGTCATCCTTTGAGAAGACCTGTACTGGGACTGGAATGAGGAAGTGGAAACCTGTTAGTTCTCTTGAATCTCTCAGCAATTTTCAGTACCACTCACTATTACATTATTTTGGATAGTCTGAATTAGAGTATGTGGACATTGCACTGCATTATCTCTGTGCCAAATCCAGAAGATGATTCAAAGAAATCATAGCACTGCACTGCACCATAACAGTTTTCCTATAGACTTCCTCAGAGGCCTATGTATTTCAACGATTACATATTTTATGTTTCAAAAACAGTGGGGTGAATTGTCTATGAAGGTTCTCAGTCATCCAGGTGGAACAGTCTGTGGCTTGAATCATGTCAACTGGATTTCTATTTTCTTAGTGGAAACGTTTCACTCCTTATCCAAGGAGCTTCTTCAGTCTGAGTAAAGTTAGTAAGGGAATCCTTAAATATGTTTCTAGGCTGGCTGTGTGACCTTGCACCTGGGGCTAGGTCATGGTTATTTTTGAGATGTTTGTTTCTAAGTCCCTTTATCATCTAAAGGAGGATCGTTAAGATTACCCTGCTGCTGTTGAGCTTGTGAAATGGTCTTAATCTTCCTAGGCACAGAAGACAAAGCAGGAAGGAAGATAGGGGAAAGGTTATGCCTGAGGCCCCCACCTCTATTCAAGGAAGGATTTTCCAAGTTGGCATGAATGGATTCCTTGACCCCTCTCTCAAACCACCTATCTTCTCTGTCTAAAATGTGAACATTAATGTCCTCAAATGAATGTCCTTTTTCCTTTAGATGAAGATAAACTGCTGACTCTGGTCCTGTGGTGTTACTTCTCCTGTGTTGGGCCATCCTCCTGTACAAAGGTTGTTTGGTTTCTCCAATGTAGAGTTCAGAGCACTCCTCACTGCACTGGATTGCATACACTACATTGCTTTCCTTGTGTTTTGGAGTTTGATCTTTGGGGTGTACAAGCCTCTGTCTCAGTGTGTTGGTGGGTTTGAAATATACAGGTATGTGGTGTTTGCCAAATATCCGTTTTATCTTTTCAGACACGCCAGCCATGTAAGGAATGACCAGGTTCTTCCGTTTACTCTGAGTCTCAGCCCTATCTGTTGCTGTTTTAGGTCTGGTAGACTTAGATTTGGTGAAACTATGGTTTACAGATGAAACTATGGTCTCCTTTGATGTGTCCTCCCTTTTCACCAGCATCCCCACCACTCATGCTCTATCCGCTGTCAGGAAGAGACTAGAAGAGGACAGCACCCTGGAAAGGAGAAGCCATCTCAACCCAAACCAGATCTGCCATCTTCTGGACCTGTGTCTTAACACCACTTATTTCACATACAGAGGTCACTTTTACAGACAAAAACACGGCTGTGCCATGGGTTCTCCTGTGTCACCCATTGTGGCCAATTTATACATGGAAGAAGTGGAGAAGAAAGCACTCAACACATTCCAGGGAACGGTGCCCACCCACTGGTTTAGGTATGTGGATGACACCTGGGTCAAAATCAAGGCCCAGGAAGTACAGGCCTTCACGGACCATATAAACACTATAGATGCCAACATTAGCTTCACCAGAGAAGACACCAAGGACAACAGACTGGCATTCCTAGACTGTGAAGTCCTCATTGGGACCGGTGGCAAGCTAGAAATAGGGATCTACAGGAAACCCACACACACAGATCAATACCTGATGTTTGACTCCCACCATCCACTGCAGCACAAACTAGGAGTCATCAGGACATTGTCACACAGAGCAGAAACCATCCCCACCTCCATGGATTCCAAAAAGAATGAAAAGCAGCATCTGAGAACAGCTCTGCAGGCCTGTGGATATCCAAATTGGGCCTTCACCAAATCTAAGTCTACCAGACCTAAAACAGCAACAGATAGGGCTGAGACTCAGAGTAAACGGAAGAACCTGGTCATTCCTTACATGGCTGGCGTGTCTGAAAAGATAAAACGGATATTTGGCAAACACCACATACCTGTATATTTCAAACCCACCAACACACTGAGACAGAGGCTTGTACACCCCAAAGATCAAACTCCAAAACACAAGGAAAGCAATGTAGTGTATGCAATCCAGTGCAGTGAGGAGTGCTCTGAACTCTACATTGGAGAAACCAAACAACCTTTGTACAGGAGGATGGCCCAACACAGGAGAAGTAACACCACAGGACCAGAGTCAGCAGTTTATCTTCATCTAAAGGAAAAAGGACATTCATTTGAGGACATTAATGTTCACATTTTAGACAGAGAAGATAGGTGGTTTGAGAGAGGGGTCAAGGAATCCATTCATGCCAACTTGGAAAATCCTTCCTTGAATAGAGGTGGGGGCCTCAGGCATAACCTTTCCCCTATCTTCCTTCCTGCTTTGTCTTCTGTGCCTAGGAAGATTAAGACCATTTCACAAGCTCAACAGCAGCAGGGTAATCTTAACGATCCTCCTTTAGATGATAAAGGGACTTAGAAACAAACATCTCAAAAATAACCATGACCTAGCCCCAGGTGCAAGGTCACACAGCCAGCCTAGAAACATATTTAAGGATTCCCTTACTAACTTTACTCAGACTGAAGAAGCTCCTTGGATAAGGAGTGAAACGTTTCCACTAAGAAAATAGAAATCCAGTTGACATGATTCAAGCCACAGTGGGGTGAATTATAATTTGCGTACCAGGTTTAAGTACTTTGCACTGTTGCAGTCATATTGTTTTGTTGAAATTATTCCTATGCAACTGTACAATTTTAATTAAAAAGTCGCTAAAGCTTTCACCTCATCATTTTTGGCATGGCTTTCTTGAGGTATCAATTAGATTAATACAACCAATTTTCCTGTTGTAAGACATTTAAGGATTCATATACTGTAAAACAAGTTATATTAAAAGATGTATGAAGGAAGTCTATAACTACAGTTTTGGAAACATATTTGATGTAGTTTATGCTACCTGAAAAGCTATTCATATACAGCAACAACCAAAATCTATTATCACAGAAAATACATAAGCCTTGGTTGTCCCTGCAAACCACATTTTAAAAAATTCATATTGTGTGGCTTCTTTTAATTTTCTAGGATATATCATTCTATAAAGTTACATGACAGGCAGCTTGAACTGAGTGAATGTATGAATCCATTATATGTCAAATTTAAAGTATATGCAGACAAACCTTTACAATTTTAAAATGCTAACCTGTTTACTTAAATAAATTTAGCTGATACTAAGTAAATATGGTGAATATTGAGCAAGCAGACAAATGTATGTAGTCCCACAAATTATGCCAGGGCAATGGCATGATTTTACTTTATAACAGGCTTCAGCCAGCATAAGAGATAAAACAAAACAAGAATAAAAAAGAATAAAGATAGCACAACTGAAAATCAGCAAGCTATTCAGCAAATATCAACTGATATAGAGCGCAAAGTAACTATCAAGCTGATTGGATTGATTTGATCCATCAAAAGCAATGGAACAAAACAGCCACTTTTCCAGGAATTGCTAGAATCTCATCTGATAGAAGAAAAAGATACATAAAATTTGTCAGACCTGCCTGATATAGTATTTACTGCAATAAAAAAAGATTAGAGCACAGTGGATATCTCTGTAGTATAAACTAAGCAAAAGAATATGTCTCCCTGCTTTTTCCTCATACAATCCACAAAGGCATAAATGTTCAGTGAACATATTTCAATACCTACTGCACAAGCAGGGTTGGTGGCAAAAATAAAGCCAGCCAACATGAGCATCCTTTGTTAATTCAAAGCTAAAAGATTAAAAAATGTAACATGTGGGTGCAAACCTCTTCCTAGACCATTAAGTCTAACATAACTGGAGACAGTGTTGATGTCCTCTTTGAATTCTATATTCTAAATGCATTGTCTCAAAATGAGTTTCATTTAATAAAATCCTGATGAAACCAAAAACTGAAATGAGAACCCACATGAATGGAGTACTTCCTTCAGTGACCTCTTCTAGACAGACTGTAAACTATTTAGCAGCATGGTTGAAGCATTCACACCAGCTACGCCAAAATAATTAAATAAACTGATCCAAGCCTCAAACCCAGACTCCAAACACAATTCTGTGATAGACACACAGTGAAGATCTGAGGAATTAACACTAAATACCCCAAAGGCCAAATTCCTTATGGGCACATACTTGGTAACTGTACAGCAGCTCAGTCACTACTTTTGCCTTGAACTCCTTAAATGTCGAAGGAATATACTGACCACCTCTATAAAAGATAATGCTAAACCAATCTTCCTCAGTCTCCCCCCAGCAAATGTGTTGGGATTGTAACTCCCAGAATTTCCAGCTAGTGACTTAAGATGTGTCACACTGGTTGGGATTTCTGTTTGCCATCATGGTATCTGGAAAATACCAGGTTCAGAATAGTTGTGCTAAGCTAAGAGATTGTAATGAGCTATGTTTTGTCATGGGGTGTGAAATAAATGCTGATTACACAGAATATAAAATATTACAAGTTATGGTTAATGCCTCAGGCAACAACCTCCTGCCATCTGACTCTTGTCCAGACTGATGCTGTTGCTAAATATTGCCCTCTCTTCCCCTAGAGTGACTCTGCCAATTAAGTTAATTGGCTGCACCAGAGAATCACAACCCCAACTCCAGGTCATCGTTTTAAAATATAGAAACCTCCCCAGACATTATTTTAAGATAAAGATTTCAGTTTTTAATTATTGAAGGAGGAGAGGTATGTTAGTCAATGTTGACAAAAAATCAGGAGACTGGTAGTATCGTTTCCAACTAACAAATTTTATTAAAAGGCATAAGCTTTCATGAGCTGCAGCTCACTTCATCAGTCTAGTCCAGTGTTTCTCAACCTGAGCAACTTTTAAGATGTGTGGACTTCAACTCCCAGAATTCCCCAGCCAACCGTGCTAGCCACTCTATGCCTCTGATGAAGTGTGGAGCTGACAAAAACTTACAGCTTTTAAGAAAATCTGTTAGTTGGAAAAGGTACTACCAGACTCCTCCTGAATTTGTACTTATATGTACTTAAGTTATGGAAGTAAACAACAATTTCTTAATGGCATGATATGCCCTTGATTGGTGGGTTAAAAAAACTTCTTGGCCTGAGATCTCCAAGTCCTTCTACCAAAGTAACTTTCACTTTATGCTTTGAGTATCTGGCTGTCTGGAGGGCATAGAAGTACAGGGGAGAAATTTAAATATGAACAAGCAACAAAAATGCAAAGGAGAAGAGGTATGTCTCATGAGCACAAAGATTCTGCAAAGGATTTAAAGGGGGGGAGTATTTCGTGCAAAAATTTGCTTTTTCAGATACTTAGCATTCTTTGTGATAAAAGTGGCATTTACACATTAACTAAGCAATAAATATAGAGATGACTGAACAAGGGAAGAGAGCCAGTTTGGTCTAGTGGTTAAGGCTCCAGGCTAGAAACCAGGAGACTGTGAATTCTAGTCCCCCTTTAGGCATGAAGCCAGCTTGGTGGCCTTGGGCCAGTCACTCTCTCTCAGCCTGTGACGTCAAGCTCGGACAACAAGCTGGTCAGTCAATTCCTGTCACAACCAATAGATCAACATTTGGTTGATCCAAAAAGCCAACTCTGCACCTGCGGGAAAACGCTAGGAAGGAAAAAGAAACTGAACAAGGGAATCCTTTCCACTTCGTTGAATGGGTCAAGATCTACAAAACATAGGCAAACCACTTGCCTCATCCATAACCTTTAATAGAAGGAACTGTCTATTCATTATCCAAGACTCTGTGGCAAAAAGAAATTGCTAACAAAATTGGCAGTAAACCACTTAAAATTAAGTTATCTCACAGAGTGATCTACTGGGTCAATTACTTGTGCTCCAATTGTTCCTACCTTGTATCCAAATTTGTCACTATATCTGACCATAATTAACACTGATGACATGAAATCATAAGATGCTGTCAAACTAATTGTATTCAGAATTCAGAATTTATAATTTATGCCCAATCCCTTAACCAAGGAACTGTTATCTCAAATGGGAACGTTGGATTATCTCACTCATTTCCCCTTGGAGAAGTGATTCTTCAGAGAATGAAGGCAATAGAGATACATACAAAATTATAAAAAGTTGTTACTGAAATTTCGGAGAGCTGATCCAAGAGAAGAATTATTTTTTGTGATGTTTAAGAAAATTGAGCATAAGTAAGAAATACAGGTAATAACCACTCATTCAGCAACTGTTTAAAGTTGTGGTGGTGCTGAATGAGTGGTACTTATGACCAGTCACGTGATCACGATTCGGGCTTTTGGCAACCAGCCTGCATTTACGACGGTTGCAGTGTCCTGCTATCATGTGATCGCCATTTGCAACCTTCCCTGCCGGCTTCCCACAAGCAAAGTCAATAGGGAAGTTGGCAGGGAAGGTCGCAAGTTGCTCCCGTAAGTCTCTCCCACCGGTTTTCTCTTGAGCTGACTAGAGTATGAGATCCCAGGGATCTTCTACTCTGTAGTGAGCATGCACTTGCAGCAGCACCCCGCCACATTCCATAGCACCTGCCCGCCACAGCACCCCTCCCCCGCCTGCACGGTGCTGCAGCACCACCCCCTGCCTGGCCGCACTCAGTACCACTCACCCCCCCCCCCACCAGCCTGCTTGCAAGCCTCCCAGGACTTGCAACTTACTGACAGCTTCCTCATTGACTTTCCTTGTTGGAAGCTGGCAGGAAGTCGCAACTCAGTCATGTGCGGTCCACGCTTAATTACCTGCAATCCTCACTTAACGATGGCAACAGGGACTGCCAAGATTGCTGTCGCTAAGCAATGCGGTCACATGACGTCACGCTCTACAACATCGTTTAGCGACAGAAATTCCAGTCCCAATTACCGTTAAGCAAGGACTACCTGTACAGTAATTATATTGTGTATTATTCTAAACAGTGGTTTAGTATTAAGTGGATACATCTGAAAAACATGAGCAAGACTCGGATTGATGAACTTTCTTTCTCTCCATTGTGGCTGCCAGAACTTAATGGGACTGAAAAAAATTATTTCCCATTTTTTGGGAGGATTCTTGTGGGTGGACAGCAAGAATCCCCCAGAGTCCACTGGAGTTAGGCAGCCAATAAATTTAAATAAATAAATTTGATTGCAAAAATTCATTGAAAGTGTTAAATCGGTGCCTGGCCTCCCAGGCTTCTTCTGTAGTTCAACATGAAAGTTATTAATTATGTCCTTTTAGAAGGGCAGAACTCTTTGAAAAAGATTTTTGTTTCAAATGCAGAACAAATAATTGTATTCCAGAGGTTCTGCTGAACTGTTTTGGATCAACCATGGTTCAGAAGAAAGCCAAAATCTGGTGTCAAGCCTCTTAGCTGCAGAACATGATCAAAGAAGTGAGACTGACACAGACTTTTTTTAGTAAATTTAAATGCCAAGGACTAGAGGTTAGAGTACAGAATTTTAAGGATTGAGATCGGAACCCTCTAGCCCTCTTTTATTAGTAAGTTCATTACAGCAGGATCTCTTTGAAGATTTTACATTTCTTTTACTCAGGCAGTTTGCATGTTAGGCTAAGAATTTGATAGCGCACTAATGACCTCTCCCATCTACTGATTGTTTGTGTCTGTGTGTCTTTGTATTCTCTTTCTCCCTTAGCACAATCTGTCACAACTGTACTCTGGATTAAGCAAAATCTGGATGGAGCAAACAGGGCATATTTACATAATTAGAAAATATTTTATATAATATACAATTTAGGATGTCTAGATCTGGGGAAAGTGGCACCCTTATTAAAGGAAACCAATGTGTTACATCACTTTTTTTTAAAAAATCTTTATACTATTTTAAAATTTCAAGTGCATAAGTGAAAACCTCTAAACTTTTTTCCTGTAGATTTTTCTTCACAATTCCAGAACAGATGACTGGAAGAGCAATTGCTTTTTATAATATACATGATTAGTAAGTTTTTCTCAAAAAGTATTTTCAATTTATAGTGTCAGTATGCTATTAAAACGTTTTTGCAGGCTACTATCTTTGAGTTTTATTTGCAAAACCAGGCTGTTATCGCACTACCTGGATTTTAATGGATTCTTGTAGGGAGCTTACATTTCAACTTGGAGTTCCTAATTTACACTTGTCTTTAAAAAAGTCAAAATTATCAAATTGCACAGAAAATGTGTAAAAAGCTGAAAACATACCAGGTCAAGAGAAAAAGCAGTGCAAAATCTACTGCCTGGAAGGAAAATGGAGGTGAATGCTTCTGCCCCAAAAAACAAACATGAACATTAATTTTGTTCACATGCTTAATAAATTAGATTACCAAAAAGGATTAAAATGTTTTCAGTTCACTTTGCGAAAGAGAAAAAGCAGTGCAAAATCTACTGCCTGGAAGGTAAATGGAGGTGAATGTTTCTGCCCCAAAAAACAAACATGAACATTAATTTTGTTCACATGCTTAATAAATTAGAATACCAAAAAGGATTAAAATGTTTTCAGCTCACTTTGCGAGCAGTTGGTTCTTAGTACAACAAGTTCAAATGTCTCATCAGTCTAATTCCATCCCTCTATTTCAAGAAATTAAGGTGAACTCATCTTTTGCTTATAGATAAATGTAAGGCACACACTTAGTTTGTCTTCCAAACTCAGCAAACTCCACTGTAAACAATTTCAGTGGGTATCAGAATTGGTTATACAGATAAAAGAGAAGCTCATTTAATGATGGTACGTATTGTTCATTGAACTGGATCTTGACCTGGTGAGGAACTGATAATGAGCACACTCTGCCATTCACATTATATGAGCCGTTTTAAAAAAATCTTTCTTTGGATTTTCACATAGAGAGAATTCAGAACAGAGCATCAGCAGACAAAAAAAAAGGATTACAT
The DNA here is from genome assembly GCA_023362775.1 of Charina bottae. NCBI lineage: Eukaryota > Metazoa > Chordata > Lepidosauria > Squamata > Charinaidae > Charina > Charina bottae. The sequence goes on from JALMGJ010000003.1 coordinate 63,318,612, forward strand.
ATAAGTTGCTGAGAGATTAAATTTCATTTCTTGGGAAGGAATTTTTTAAAATATTATAATACACATTTATAGAAATTAAACTAGCTGTTCCAAACTGTGTGTCGCGACACAACCCGGAAGTGGATGTGCACAGCGGCAGCACAGGGGTGTGCGCAGCGGCGGCAGTGGTGTGCACGGCGGCAGCAATGACGGCAGCGGCGCACCATCAGCGCTTCTGCGTTTTAGCAGAAAACACAAGGCCGCCACCGTGCACGCCGCCGCGCCCCCGCGTCGCTGCCGTTCCCGCCCCCGCCGTTGGTGTGTCGCCAACGGCGGCAGTTTGGAAAGCACTGTGTTACATGGATATTCCCAGTTATGTATATTAAATACAGAATAATTGTTGCCCAGCTTTCAAGAATGAAAATAGCAAGTCAGTTTGTAACCTGTTCATGTGCAAAATGTTAACCCCCTTCCCAAACCTTGATTTTTATAGATTTAAAGACATTATTCTCTTTATTGTGGATCAAACAGACCACCCAATTTCAAGAGCACCAAATTGGTTTCATTAGAATAATCTCTTTTGGAAGGCTCATAGATTGGACTTAATAACATTATTTTGTACAAGCTATTGAGAAAGCTAATTATCTTTACTATTCTAGTTCTAATTTATCATATTCCTGCACACATGTTATATGCAATCACCAGAAGTCAAACTCAACTTGAGATTATCTACTTCTTCTGAGAACATTTTTGTATTTCAAATTTCAATTGACTCTCATTTAAGTTCAGGTCCAATGCCTGAACGTTGTCCTTTCTCTAGTAGAAGGGTGTCACTATTACTATCTCCTGTGAATAAAATAGGAGAGGAGTGGATGAAACTACATGCTTCTTCAGTTATCTTCCCTCAGTCACTCCTCCTTTCTTGTCTTAATAATTTTGATGCATGGACCAAATATTTGGCCTGCGGGAGAAATTACTGAATTGCAAATTCACCAGTCATAACAGATCTCCAAATCAAGAACCTTCCTTAGGATACACAGAAATAAAAGGATAATTTAAGACAAGTCAGCATAAAACAAAATAAAACTCTATATTCTAATCTTTCAAGTGAAGTTATTTATTTAACTTGTACCACCTACTTAAGTTTTTAGTTGTTTAAGATACAAAACATAAAAGACTTAAAACCACAGATATTAAAATCAAAGTTAAAATAATCAACATTTCCAGTCCTATTTTTAAAAATGTGTTTCTAATGCCTTTTAAAAGCCAACCAAGAATATACCCCCCCCCTGTCATCAGACAACATGTTCCATAGACCTAGGGCACTTACCCCTAGTCAACCCAAGTCAAGCTGCTGGTGTCTCAGGTAACCTTTTTAGATGATCTCAGTGAAGAAAGGGAAAAGGTGTTATCTAAAATTGCCTGGATCTAAACTACTGTATATAGGGCTTTAAAAGTCATAGTCAACACTTTGTGTTTTGCACAGAAATAAATTAGCAACCAGTGCAATGCTTTTATCTCTGGGAGCTGGTTCTCACACAATCAAAAACAAATAGGTTGACATCATATGTGGCTACTCCCCAAAAAAGGAACAGATTGAAACTGCCCCTCCCACCCAAAAGAGAGTCACTTCTAATCTTTAACATGGAGTGAGCAGGAGAAAGCAGCACAAGAATTTGAACACTGATCAAGGTTAGGATACTGTACTCACATTTAAATACACTGCAGTTCCTGGAATTCTTTTATAATGCCTTTTTAGGTTTTCTACAATAAACCAAAAGTTCCTGTATCCTTTGTGCCTATTTGTGTGCTAGACTGTTCTAGTCTAGCTTGCTAGGGAGAAGCCTGACAGGTAAACTCCCCCTACACAGGAGGCAAACTTACTTTGTCATGCCACTGATCTCTGAAGAGGTCACTAACATCTTTGCTCCAGTATAAGACCCAAGTTGACTAGCAGCAGAATCTGGTAAATATACAGTTCAACCAAGTAATGAACCCAATGACACAAAAGATTGTCCAAATCCAGCAACCACACTAGCTCAGTGCTTTCCAATCTGCTGCCATGCAGCGGCGGCGCGCACGGCGGCGGCCTCGTGTTTTCCGCTAAAACGCGGAAGCGCTGCCGCCGCCATGCACACTGACACCGCGCCCCCCCCGCGCCGCCGTGTACGTCCACTTCCTGGTTGTGTTGCGACACACTAAACGGTGTGTTGCGACACACTAAAGTGTCTCGACACACAGTTTGGAAAGCTATGCACTAGCTACTGCACTGTTTCCTAATGCCAAGTTCCTTCAGTCTCAGAGTTACTGATGAAACTCCAGAGAAGTTTAAGGCACATTTCATTCAATGTGAGTTGTACATATCCTTGAGACATGGGGAAGTTACATCCTCAACTGACACACAGAACCTTCCGGGGAAGGAGGGAGGAGAGAACCACTAGTCCAATCTAGGTATGAGGGGAGATCTTGAATAGAGAGATGGTGTGGGAACTAGTTCTTCTGCAGTCAAAAGCAAACAACTTGATACTGGATCTCACTGTTACTAAAATGAGGAAGAGATGGAAAAAGTCCCTCCCAGTTTCTAGTCCAGGGCTTTCCGAAGTTTTTCCCGCAGCGACACACCAACCACCGTTGGTGTGTCGCCACGGGAAAACCCGGAAGCGCTGATGATGATCAGCGCTTCCGGGTTGTGTGGCGACACACCAGACTGTGTGTGGCGACACACTGTGTGTGGCGACACACAGTTTGGAAAGCTCTGTTCTAGTCTTTTCATAGAGCTGGCAGAAGAAAGAGGCAAGAATTTGAACACTGATTGCAGTATAAATAGTACTTGCATTTGATACATAGTGGTATCAAGAATTCTTTAATAATGGCTTCTTAGTATTTCTATAATAAATAAGAAGTTTTGTATCCTTGAAGTTGAAAGGAAACACACCCAGATGGGAGCGAAGTCAGGACTTTCAACTGTAATTCAGGGGGTTTGACAAAAGTGGGGCACTAACCATTCAGGAAGTACAGCCAGTGGCATACACACACCCTCGTTGTTGGTAGCTCATAAGTAATGGAACAAACCAACATCATTACAAACATAAGGATTGCCGTTAATACCTGGATAAAAATCCTTTGCAGTCAATGACTGCCTGAAGTCTGGAACCCATGGACATGACCAAATGCTGCGTTTCCTCCCTTGAGATGCTTTGCCAGGACTTTACTGCAGCTGCCTTCAGCTGCTGCTTGTTTGTGGGTCTTTCTGCCTTCAGACTTGTCTTCAGTAAGTGAAAAGCATGCTCTATTGGGTTGAGATCAGGTGACTGACTTGGCCATTGAAGAACATCCCACTTCTTTGCCTTGAGAAACTCTTAGGTAGCTTTTGCTGTATGTTTTGGGTCATTATCCATCTGCAATATGAAGCGGCGTTCTATCTTTTTGGCAACATTTGGCTGAATCTGAGCAGAAAGTATAGCCCTATACACTTCAGAATTCATCCTGCTGCTTTTATCAGCAGTCAGGTCATCAATATACACCAGTGACCTGGTTCCATTGGCAGCCATACATGCCCATGACATAACACTGCCTCCACCATGTTTGACAGATGATGTGGTATGCTTTGGATCATGAGCTGTTCCTTTCCTTCTCCATACTTTTCTCTTCCCATCATTCTGGTGCAAAGTTAATCTTGGTTTCATCAGTCCAAAGAATCTTATTCCAGAACTGGGCAGGCTTTTTTAGGTGTTTGCTGGCAAAGTCTAATCTGGCCTTTCTGTTCTTGAGCGTTACCAGTGGTTTGCACCTTGTTGTGACGCCTCTGTATTTACATTCATAAAGCCGTCTCTTGACTGTAGATGTTGACAATGACATGCCTACCTCCTCAAGAGTGTTCTTGACCTGGCTAGATGTTGTGAAAGGGTCCCTCTTCACCATGAGCAGACTTCTGCGGTCATCCACTTTAGTTGTCTTCTGTGGTCTTCCAGGTCTTTTGCTGTTGCTGAGTGTCAGAACTCTGGCATGATCCCGGAGTCCTGCCATACAGCAGAGAAAGCAACTGACAGAAAGATACAACTGACAGACAGAGACGATAGACCCGGAGCGAGAGCGGGAAAACGGCAGCCAATCACACCTCGAGGATAATGGGCGCTTAAGCACCAATTGGGACTTGCCTGAGCCAATCACAGGGGAGTCCATGGTGGGGAGGGGGCGGGAGTCCTGTAAAAAGGGTTTAAATAGCCGAGCTCACTCCTGTCAGCTATCCTAATCTTTTTTAGTGTTCATCCTGCGTGTGAAATAAACCGTTTACTACCAAGCACGTGCGTCTTGCGTGTTCTTTGGGAGAACGGAGCCGACCAGCAGTCAGGACACCTCACACTGAGCTTGCCAGTTAATTCCTTCTTTTTCAGGATGTTCCAAACTGTTGTATTGGCCACTCCCAATGTTTTCGCTATCTCTCTGATGGGTTTATTTTGTTTCCTCAGCCTAATGATGGCCTCCTTCACTTGCATGGACACCTCTTTGGACCTCATGTTGGGAGTTCCAATGAACAGCTACCAAATGCAAATGTAACACTCAGAACCACCTCCAGGCCTTTTATGTGCTTGATTGGCCATGGGGTACCCAGGAAACAGGCCACACCTGGCCATGCAGCTGTTTGTCAGCCATTCATTCCATTACTTATGAGCCACCAACGATGGGTGTGTGTGTATGCCACTGGCTGTACTTCCTGAATGGTTAGTGCCCCACTTTTGTCAAACCCCTTGAATTACCGCTGAAAGTCCTGACTTCGCTCCCATCTGGGTGTGTTTCCTTTCAACTTCAATGTGGTGGTGTACAGAGGCCAACTGCCAAAACAGTTATCCTTATTCCAATATTTCTGGTCCTGACTGTATGTACGTTATCATTTGTAACTTTTGAAGTAATAATGGACGAGGCTCCTGTATTAGGTTGTTTACATCTGCTAATTGCTTTACTGTACACAATGACTGTACAGTATTAAAAAATAATAGGAAAGAACAAAGGAAAATATATTGAAATAAGAGAAATTACTTTAATTGGGGGGGGGGGGAGCCTCTGGACTCCAGATACTATTGAACCATGGCTTTCAGTGTTTCTCATATGTGGACTGAGGCTGCTGGGAATTATAGTTCAGCAACATGGGGTGGGGATACCAAGTTGGACTTGTTGCTAGTTCCATAATTCTGGAAAAAAAGTTATCCTAAAACCATCTATTAAGCCACCTTTAAAAAGCAGATTTCTAAATAAATCTTTGAGATGCTTTAATAGGATGGACCTCAATGAAATCCCTGGTCTTGTGACCAGAAATACAATTTTGTCATCTTGTTAGAAACATGGTTAATACAGGGAGAAGCACCTTAGCTAGCCCTACAGCATGTCTTCTGTCTCTAAATGACCAGAAAATCCCACAAATTTAAAGATGAAATTGAAAACCAACATCACTTCTAGCAAAGCTGCTTCTTGACTTCCATTACACATAAATTAAAGTGATGGTCCCTTAAGAGACTTGTGTCCCAGCATTTGCCCACTGACCAATTCACCGTTCTGGACTTCCATTTACCTTCACCAATGGAACATTCTCACACTATTGTTGATGAGGAAGATAAACTCCATGTCTTGGAAGTTGCAAAAAGAGAGTGAGAAAGAAAACAAAAGTCCAGACCAGACCAGACCAGACACTGTCAATTCTATACTATTTTCAGCTTTGAAACAGTTGTGGTTTTTCCTAGATTAGCATTTGATTTGGAAACTAAACTGCTGGGTAGCAACAAACTAAAGATGGTAGGCTGTCCTTTACTACAAGCAGGAAACTTTCCAAAATTACAGGGTTTAAGAGCTATTTATATTTGCACACAGTGGTCCTGAATAACTTTTAGAAGACACTAGAATTCCCACTGTGTAAACTCTCCCAATTCAATACACTCTGAGTTCAATAGCATCACAGCAGCCAGAGTCTGGAATCTATCTTGCAGATTCCTGTAATGATTATTAACAATGTCACCAGCCACTTTTGTTTTGTTAATTTGGTGCTTTACCTATGAATAAGTGAACTTCATGCAGTAAATTACATACACAGGGTAAGTGCTGTTCTTATTATATTAACAGGCACCCATGTAGAAATTTATCCAGTATGATTTCTGAGTATATCCACATTGCACTTAACTCCATTAGGCAATGATGGGCTGACATTCAACCAAGCACACTTAACAGACTTCTTTGGGAAGTCAGGTGAATTGAATTCATCAAGATAGATGAGGGGGAAAAAAACTACAAAAAGAAGAAAAGAATGCATTTAATTAATAAACAATACAAGTTTATATAAAACGTAAGGATACAATTGCTCAAATACTGAAGTCATTTCTGTTGTCTAACCCATATTTCTAAATCTTAAATGCATCTTAATCTAGTCTTTTCAACCATGAAAATGCTGGATAAAACCCAATAATTTTAATTAATATTTCAGTACAGAAAAACTCTTTTTTTATAAATTTTCTTTTTTAAAATAAGACATTACATTTTCTTTTTTTAAAAAAACAGCTGCAATTATTTATTGGACAGGAAGCACTTGACAAAGTAAATATTCAAATTGTAAGATGGAGAATGAACTTAAGCCCACTCTTATTCTTTCTTATTTATATAAAAGGCTTATCAAGAAAGAATAGGAGATGGATTTCTAACTTAGATATGATATGAAAAATACTGGAGATCTGATGTCATCTGAAATCTAAAAGGATGGGAACAAAATTGTTTAGTATTTTACAAAATGAGTGGTGTTGCTACAGCAACACCTCTCCAAGCTGAACATGAGGAGCCTACAACCTTATCAGTCAGAAAAAATAATCTTACTTTTTAGCAGTTGGGGACAGAGTAAGTTTTCACTGGAAGTCCTTCATCTTGCATACGTTCAGTTCAAGACTACACCATAAAAGTTCTCGATCTGTTTTGTTTGCTCATTTAATATCTAGAACCTAGTCTCACTATCTCAGATTGGGCCAAACTAAGCAGGACAGCACTTGAGAGTATCAGCAACCTTGTTCCTATCCTCTTGTGCAAGAGTGTGTGTTTTTGAGAGAATCTGCAGAAGAGGAAAACAGTGAGAAAACTAGCACTGGATGTTTTAAAAAAAGTTATTGTCTATAGGAAATGTTAGTACGGTAAGAATTGGCATATTTTTTCCCTCAGATTCTAGTTCTCCATCACCTTATTAATCTTAAATACAATCCCTAAGAAATAGTGTCATTTCTCAGCTACCATTACTCCAGAGGTAAAGATTTTGTCTGCTTTTCTGGAAGAACAGTAATAAAGTAGATAGTGAATTAGCTCTACATAACCTTTAACCCTTTGAATCTCCTGAAGGAAATGAAAAAGAAAATGATTTGTTACCAATTCATGACATCTTCTTTGGATATCAAAGGCTCATTAATGGCTGAAGATGGCTGTGCAAGATACCTGCTCCCTAAAGACCTTATTATATTAAGAGACCATTAAAATTATGATTCAGAATAGTAATACATCTTCTTGGGTTGTTAGAACTGAATGCCCAGTAAAATGGTCAATTCTCTTCCTTCTGTTCTAACCTCTTTACTTATAGTAGCTCTCCTGTTGGAGTCGGGAGTTGGAATACATCTTTTTTTATGTATTTGCTTATTAGGTTTATATCCTGACATTTTTTCAGGAACTCAAGCCAGTGTATGTAGCTCTCCCTTCTCCCTCTGATCCTTGTGGGGTAAGTTCAGTGGAGAGGGAACGGGTGGCCAAAAGTAACTCAGTGAGCTTCTATGACTGAGGATGGATTTGAATATTTGTCTCTCCAGTCCTAGTCCAATATACAAACTACAACACCTCATTTTTGTACTACATCTGTCAAGGCGACATGTTAATAAAATAACGATAATTTGTAATTCAGCTGTATGAAGGTAGAACTTCATATTTGCTGCCTGAGCTCCTAGAAGAAAGGTAAAATGTTAATATGATAAAAATAAAATAAAATTGACTTTCTATTAGTGCCTTGCAATAATCTGAGCAGTTTTTTAAAAACATTATTCTACAAATTTACTTGGCTTTCATACGCAACTATTGTTTTATCACACATTTCAAGTCAACATTACCTTTGCCTCTCTATATAATCTACTTCTGATGCACTCAAGGCTTTAATTGGGAATGCCTGCTATTTATATACCTCATTTGCAATCTTATTTATTCTGTAGGATGCACCTACAGTACTATTTATTTCTAACAATGTGCATAATGTTTGGTTTCCAACACTGTTTACGTGCATTTATTTATACACTTTTTTTACATGGTTTATACGTATTTATTTATACACATTTATACCTTCATCCTCAAGAATGTTATTCTCTATATACCAGGAAACTCCCAGTATATTATACACAATTAAAAACATCCAAGCAAGTTAAGAGAAGTCAAGCTGGCTTGACTTTAAAAGGTATAGATCAAGAGCTTAAGTTACGTTCCAAGTAAGTGTGCAATGCTCAGGAAATAACTACACTTAGGAAATATCCCCATCTATGTAGAACCACACAAATACTACTCAATAGCTATGCTCTTTCCTCTCAGGAACAGAAGGAATGACTTCAAACATCACATAATCCTTTAATGAGACACAGAAAAACAATGAAGAGACTGCAGAAGAAAATGTGCATTTGGGACAGGCAAACAATAAATATATGGCTGTACTATTTATATATGGATACTGCTGGTATATGGGCATACCTGACCATGTGGGTCTAAAACTGAGTAATGCAAAATAAAAAGGCGTCACATTACAAAGCCATATTTTTCAAACATTATTTGTTCTGAAGGATGATGAAATGCAACATAATTTAGCCAAGGGCCAACTGTACACAGAGAAGCAACTCTGCACGCAGAAGGGAAAACCTGATCAGTGGGAAAGCACAGTGTGCTGCCAATTACTTTTGAATCAGCTGCTTCACATGAGGAGGTCCTGCTACGCAGAATTCAAGAGAATGTGTTTTCCCCATTTCCTAAACTATGGTTCTTTGGGTAATAAAAATTTAAAAACGGCTATAGGGTAGAAAGGACTCTTAGGATGCTAAATACTCTTTCAGATGAAGTTCAGAAATACAACTTGTTACTAACATTTTATTTATTTATCATATGACAACACATCATACATGTTACAAATATATTATATTAAAAGTTGGAAATATAAAAAGGTATATAGAAAATAGATTCTACATATGAGTATATGCATTAGTCATAGAGCAATTATAACTAAAAACAAACATTAAGATTACAAATATAGTCTTTTGCAGCATCAGTTGCCATCAGGAAATCAGCAAAGTTCCCATCGTAGGCTCTAGTCCAGAGCTTTTCAAACTGTGTGTCGTGACACAAAGGTGTGTTGCCTGCAGGGCCCAGATGTGCCACGTCAAAACCTGGCGCGCCATCAGCGCTTCCAGGTTTTCCCACGGTGACACACCAACGGCGGCGCGCGAAAATCCGAAAGCGCCGCAGCCACGGAGGCGCGCAAAAACCAAAAGCGGCAGCAGCACTTCCGGGTTTTTGCGCGGCGACACACCAACGGCAGCGCGCAAAAACCGAAAGCGGCAGCAGCGCTTCCAGGTTTTCCCGCGGCAACACACCAACAGCGGTTGGTGTATCGCCGCGGGAAAACTTTGGAAAGCCCTGCTCTGGTCTTATATTCTTGTATTATATGTTTAACAGTTTGCCTGTCAGCCCCGCAGTCACACCTTGGAGATAGTATCTTACCCCATTTGTATAGGGACAAACAGCTCAACAGCACGATGGGAATTATCAGCGGAACCATCAGGTCTACACCTACCCAATGGCTACCCATCTTGAGCCACATTCCTCCTCCAGATATCTGGCGAAAGAACACTCTTCTCCAAGAATACAAAATGATAGTTGATAATTCCGAGCTCCCCATACATGGCGATATAGCGGAATTAGGAATAAACAGATTGCAATCTAGGCATCCTCCTATGGCTACTGCCAGGGAACTGGCTATAAAAAAACTTCCATCTCCTTGATTCCTGGAAGCAATCTTGGCAAAAAGCCTGCCCCCAGCACAGTCAAAGCCTACCCTGCATTACAACGAAGCCTCCTGCTTTCAATCAACCACGCAGAATATGGTCAGCTATTAATAGAGTGCGCATTAACCATGGTAGGTGTGCAGATTCCCTATACTAACATTTTAAATAAATGTAAAGCTTGCCTGCACTATAGTGGGAGTTAGGCTATTCTAACCTTCAACATTACTTTCATCTGCTTTTAGTAATTCTGATGACGAGATTGAGATTTTATTGTAGGAGATTTTATATTATTTTATATTATTACTCCAAACACTGTAGAAGAGGCAAGTTATAAATTCTTGAATAGAAAAGCAAAGTTAGAGCAGCTAAAAAAATTCAAAACAAACAGAAGTGAAAAAAAACTGTATATATTACTAGTATGGCAAATAAATTCAGATTTATAATTATATTATAGAGAATATTACTGTATACATCTGTAAACTATGGATATTAAAAAAATTCTAGGGAAAGCTATTTTCTCAAAAGAAAACAAAATTAATCTTTATTACAGAAAGCCACATATTAGCTGTTTGGTAGTTAACAATAAGGTGCCAAACCAGAAAAAAATCATTTAACAGTTTATCCAGAATCTAACTTATGAAGCATTTACATTAATTTCCAAAACAAAATTAGCTTATCCCCTTTGTATCTGGAATATTGCTCATTCCGATATGTGGCTTTTACTCCATAAATATATCATAAATAAATAAAAATATATCAGGATTGAATTCAATGGTCATGTTAAGTTAGGGTTTGTTTAACAATTATTTACTATATAAACCGCTATTGTCTAATTTCATGTAACACATTAAACCAAAAGTAATGGTTATAAATCCAGTTTCCCAAGTTCATAAGAACCTCAAAACTATGACCTATTGATTATCAGAGGAAGAGTAAGTTGTTGTCCTCTATCATACAGCTTTACTTCTCTGATCCTCAGGTTCTTCAGCTTCCAAATGGAATGAGGATGACTCAATCACCCCTGAAAAACCCTTAGCCAGTTTGGTGTAGTGCTTAAGGTGCTGGACAAGAGACCATGAGTTCTAGTCCTCCCTCAGACATAGAAGCCAGCTGGGTGACTTTGGGCCACGCACTTTCTCTCAGCCCAACCTACCTCACAGGGGAAAAATAGGAGGAGGGAGCATTATGTACACCACCTTAAGTTGTAAAAAATAAATGCAACAGGGGCTAAAGCATTTTTTAAGTCCAGAATATCCAGATAGGGTCCAAGTCATGCCTCTGGAGACCTACTTCATGGAGTTTGGCAAAATATACACCATTTCCTTTAGATATTGGAAGATGTGCCCTTTGGTCATGTTCAATATTTTTAGCACATCAAGTAAGAACCTTAAAAAAAAAAGGTAAAGGTACCCCCCGCACATTTGTGCAGTCGTGTCCGACTCTAGGGGCCGGTGCTCATCTCCGTTTGTCAGCCGAAGAGCCAGCGTTGTCCGAAGACGCTTCCACGGTCATGTGGCCGCATGACATGCGCAGAACGCTGTTACCTACCCACCGAAGTGGTACCTATTCATCTACTTGCATTTGCATGCTTTCGAATTGCTAGGTTGGCAAGAGCTGGAGCTAGTGCGGGAGCTCACTCCGCACGCAGGGCTAGGGATTCGAACCTCCGAACTTGCAATCTTCCAATCAACAAGCCTGGCGTCTTACCCACTGAGCCACCACGCCCCTTAAGAACCTTTACAGGAATATAAAAATAAGGTATGTAGCTTATGCATACTTCCACTTTCTATGAGGAAGTAAACATTTTTATGAATTCTGTAAGCATTTGTGTTTGCAATGATGGTAATTTTTCACTGTTTCAGTATAATTCTTCACAGCAAGATCATTTCTCATCCTATAATAACATGCTTACATGTATTCCAAAGTCAATTTGGTTTATCTAGACATACACACCCACACTCATTTTGTTATAGCAATAATAAAGATTTAGAATCCCATTTCATGTAAAATCACTTACACTCATAGTCTTGGTTTATATTCAAGAAAGAGACAAACTATCTCTTCATTTACAGTCATGCCTAAGCATAAGCTTACTAGCTTCAATAAGTCCCTCTGCAGCAATAAGGTCTATGAGCAAGAATTCGTTTTAGAAAGAAAACAAGAAACACTGCATGCATTTATGTGATTTCCTACTAATAAGTACCTTATATGAAGAGCAAGTCTCTTCCCTGGAGAGACAAGTATCTAACCACAACTTTTCCATAAAAATTAATTCAACGATAGCACAACCCCCCCCCCACAGTATTTTATTCTACTCACTTTAAATAACATTATAATGATGCAAAATATATGCAATGTCCTTTTTATCTGATGATTTGTGGAAAGTCCTGGCATGCACCTTCAGGGTCTTAAAAAGAGCAGGAGACTACACAGCATGTAACTATCTCCAGGGAAATCCAGCACATCTGAGACATATTAATAAAGAGCAAATATAGTAACATTTCCATATGTCATGCAGCATTGAGCCACGGCATCTCAATTTTTATCTTTGGGTATTAGCAATGGAGCCACTGACAGGTAAATGTCAACAGGAAAATGGCAGGATACTCAAAATTTTAACCTCCATCTGGCACCTATCATAAGGATTTAGGTGTCCAATACCTAGACACACACCCACACCCCCCCACACACACACACACACACACCAACCCTTTTCGATACAATAGATGTTTCCAATAAAGCAAACCAACCAAAGGATACGTTTAACCAAAAGTTAAAATTGAAAGAATCCCTCTGCATGTGCCAAGGTTTGCATGCGTGCATGGCAATTTCCACCCTCTTCTCCACTGCAAAAGCATTTCCTCCTGCTGAATGAGAATCTATGACAGCTTTCCCTTATGTTTCAAGGACAGTGCAGGGCAGGGTAGGTAGCTGATTCTAGGAAATCAGTAACATCTGCTTTATGCAAAGCACAAACCACTCAGCTAAGATCCTCTTGCTGACATCCAGATTAGGCATGAGAGAAAGCAGTATTCATGCTTTAAAAAGGGGGAAGAGAGATCATTTTCATCTATTCCTCCTTATACCTTCTAAAGTGTTCCAGCACAGGAGCTGCATAGCAAGTGACACAGAGGGCTGCAGGAAGTAAAATCCGGACAATCAAGCCACACTATGCAGCCTCTGGTAAGAATCTTTCCCTTCCCCTGTCGCTGGTAGAAGATGGCACGTCTGGGCTCCACAGAAGAGGAAAGGCACAGGACATCAAAAGCTATCTTTTAGAGAGTTGCTGGGCCATCTTCAAAATCTCTCCTAGTTTTACTAGTCAAATTGGGAGCTTCCATCTGACTAGAGAAAAGAAGGCTGCACTATGGCAGGGGTGGTGTACAGGGAGAAGGCGAAACTTCCCCTTCACAAAGCTTTCTCCCTAACAAATCAATTGCTTAATTAACCTAGCCCAGGGGTCGGCAAACTTTTTATGCCGGGAGCCATTTTGACATGCTCGTGCACATTTTGAAATGCTAGAGAGCCAGGGGGCGGGGTTTGCGGGCGGGGGCCAATCACGTGGAAGGGGGCGGGGTTTGCGGGCGGGGACCATTCGCATGGAAGGGGGCGAGGTTTGCGGGCGGGGGCCAATCACGTGGAAGGGGGTGGGGTTTGCGGGCGGGAGAGGGCGTCCACCCGGCCCAGCTGCCCGGGGTCCAGGGAGATCAGCTCCGGCGGGATCTGTGGCGAAGAGCGGCCGTGGGGGGGGGGGGGCGGCGACGACAAACGACACGCTTCAGGCTTTCAGCGCTGGAAGGAGGCCGCCTTCCAGCGCTGAAAGCCTGAAGCGCGCCGCTTGTCGTCGCCGCCTGCCCCCCCCCACGGCCGCTCTTCGCCCGCACGCGTTGAACAAAGAAGACGATGGAGGGTGGGAAACGAGGCCTGCACGCTTACCTGCCTGCTTGCCTCCCTCCGCGAGGCCCTCCGCTGCCTTCCCGGGGTCCAAGCCGGATCGGGGGCCTCGCGGAGAGAAGCAGGCAGGCAGGTAAGCGGGCAGCCCTGGCCTCCGCCGCCGGGCCCGCCCCCCTCGGCCGCTTCCGCCCAACCGCGTGGAAGAAAGAAGACGATGGAGGGTGGGAAACGAGGCCTCCCCGCTTACCTGCCTGCTTGCCTCCCTCCGCGAGGCCCCCTGCTGCCTTCCCAGGGTCCAAGCCGGATCGGGGGCCTCGCGGAGAGAAGCAGGCAGGCAGGTAAGCGGGCAGCCCTGGCCTCCGCCGCCGGGCCCGCCCCCCTCGGCCGCTTCCGCCCAACCGCGTGGAAGAAAGAAGACGATGGAGGGTGGGAAACGAGGCCTGCCCGCTTACCTGCCTGCTTGCCTCCCTCCGCGAGGCCCCCCGCTGCCTTCCCAGGGTCCAAGCCGGATCGGGGGCCTCGCGGAGAGAAGCAGGCAGGCAGGTAAGCGGGCAGCCCTGGCCTCCGCCGCCGGGCCCGCCCCCCTCGGCCGCTTCCGCCCGCCCGCGTGGAAGAAAGAAGACGATGGAGGGTGGGAAACGAGGCCTGCCCGCTTACCTGCCTGCTTGCCTCCCTCCGCGAGGCCCCCCGCTGCCTTCCCAGGGTCCAAGCCGGATCGGGGGCCTCGCGGAGAGAAGCAGGCAGGCAGGTAAGCGGGCAGCCCTGGCCTCCGCCGCCGGGCCCGCCCCCCTCGGCCGCTTCCGCCCGCCCGCGTGGAAGAAAGAAGACGATGGAGGGCGGGAAACGAGGCCTGCCCGCTTATCTGCCTGCTTGCCTCTCTCCGCGCAGGGGCTGCTGCGGCTGGAGATGGCGCTGCCTCCGTGCCGCGCCGGGCCTCGCTCAGTGCGAGAGCCAGGGGGCGGGATTTGCGGGCGGGGGCCTATCACGTGGAAGGGGCGGGGGTGAGTTCAGCTGCGGAAGAGCCACACTCAAGGGGCCAAAGAGCCGCATCTGGCTCGCGAGCCGCCATTTCCGACCCTTGACCTAGCCCATCAGGTTATGCTGGGGAGGAGAGGGAAGTTAATGTGGCCCTTGAGCCCAATTCATTTCCCCACACCTGCTCTAATTTGTGTTCCTCCAATGCAAGCACCCCATGCAATATCTGAAAGAATTAAAACATAATTACATTAAACAAGGAAATAAGCTATAAAGGATCCCAATCTAAAGCAGGAGAACAACAATTTTCTCTTGGCATATTATTACTTTTTTCATGTTAAAATCCTATGTGAGGTTTCTGTTAGAATTAGCTCCTTTTTGAAGTGCTGTTTACGATTTACTATTACTTTCCTTCACAAGTTTAAAAGCAAGTTCTGTCATATAGGATTGTTCGACATATATGAAATCGTGGCAAATCTAACTAGTAAGAAAGTAAAATAGATTGCAAATGCAGGAGTATCTGAAATAATGCTATTTACAACTCACCATGCTTAATTGTGTGAGTCTGCATTTGCAATTCTGTTTAATAACAGAAAGGTAGAAGTATTCCCTTGTGCATCCATGAGTAGACTTGTACCAGTGTGCAACTCACACTCTGGAGAACAGTACCAAATGATTTCAGAAATCAGCAGAAAAACTGGGAGGTAGTTGGAAAATGAAAGGTATCTTATTAAGTTGGTTATGAATCAAAATTCTTGTTCCTTATCTTGCCTTTTCTAAATCGCTTCATCTATTTTCACTAAATGTAATGAAACGTGTGAAAATGCAGCTTGTGGGCAGTCTTTCACCCTTGCCTGATTTCCTCTCACCTGTGCTGCTACTTCAGGAATTAACGTCTTTGTAGCACAGGCCACTGGGGAATGGCTCTCGTATCAGGGCTGGTTCCAAGTCAGTCTGGCTTAGGGCAGACCTGACTGCGCTTGCACACGCCTAGCTTGGAAGGTTTCCAGAAGAGTCAAGGGCTCATTTCACTTGGATCTCAGTGAGGGCACTACATGAACCCAGGGATATTTCTGTTTAAAAAGCATCAATTTCAAGCAGTTAACCTCCCTTTGTTTCTAGGTACCGAATCATTTCAGTGCAATTGGCAAAGGAAATATTGCTAAGACTGAATATATTTCCGTGAAGATAAGAAGTCAAAGTTGGTGTGGGAGAATTAATTAAGATTCTTGACCCTATTCATACCCTACTGAATAGAACTATAGAGCAGCTATTTGCAAGTGGCATTATCAAGTAGCGGTTACAGGGAATCAACATCCTAGACAGAAGTTTTTCTTCTAGAAGAAGAATAGATCTTACTCCAAAGAAAAACCTTAGGAGCAATTATTTTCTGTCCTTGACTTTAGTTTTGCATAACCTGCATACATTAGCAGTGTTCCAGATTAATTTAGCTTTCTTTTTTTTATAATAAATTTTATTAGGTTTCAAGAAAAGAATAAAAACTACAAAAAACAAAAACTACAAAGAAAGAAAAGAAAAAAAACTTAAAAAGTGCAGAAACACAAGATAATTTTTTTTCAAATTTATAAAAAGATGTGGCTTCCAACTTTTAACAGCGAGGATATACAAAAATTTCCATAATCAATCTCTTACTCTATATTAAACCAAAACACCACATTATTTCTGTAAGTCATTCCACTTTAACACATAATAAAAATCACTAAGTACAGTTACTCCTCCCCTTTCTATTAAAATAAAGAAAAAAAGTTCATATAAACATCCTAAACATCTTTCTCCCCTCCAAAAGATAAAACATATTTAATTACTCCCTTCCTACCACTATTCTATACATTCCTGTCTACTATAATAAGAATCAAATTAAAAAGCACATAAGTTGACTGCTATTATACTTAATAGTACAACAATTTTAATAATCCCAATCTAAATAAACCCAAAAAACAAAGACAATTCAAAACAGTAATTCCATATCTTTAAAAGGGAATAACATCAATCAAATCCTTAAAGCAAACTAGATAAACATTCTTTAACCCTAATACAACAGTTTTAATAATTTTCATCTTAATAAACCGAAAATACAAAGCCACTTCAAAACAGTAAATCCAAATCTTTAAAGGCAAATAGCATCAATCAAATCCTTAAAGCAGAGCTTTCCAAACTTTTCATGTTGGTGACACATTTTTTAGACATGCATCATTTCGCGACACACTCTTACAGCAGGGCACAAGGCAGGTACTAGGACCTGTGCGGAATCACAGCAGGTTTGGAGGCAGCAAGGCACAAGGCAGGCACTAGGACCTGCGCGGAATCCTGGCAGGGCAGGTTTGTAGGCAGCAAGGCACAAGGCAGGCACTAGGACCTACGTGGAATTCTGGCAGGGCTTGGAGGCAGCAGCAGCCGCGACACACCCAGACACTGTTGCCGACACACTAACGTGTCCCGACACACAGTTTGGAAAGCTCTGCCTTAAAGCAAACCACATGAAAATTCTTCAACCCTTATCCCACTTCAAAATAAACCAAAGCAGTTACATATCCCCACAACGCGCACAGAGCTTTTCTCTTAAAATAATCAAACAATTGAAGAGAATCAAACAGCCCAACTGCCCCCCTCAAAGATTCCAAGTGTTCATGGCATTCCACCAGGAGATCAATTTTACTTATGGCTGGCAGATCACTCTCTCCCTTAGATTTCTCCAACTCCATTATACAGTCTTCATCCAGAATCTCGATAAAAATCCCAATCTCAGTCTTAAAAAAAAAAAAAACCCTTTCTATCACTCTGAAGTTCCTCAATTTCATCCACCACATCCCCAACCTAATGGCACATTTTAGATCTCATATTTTCCACAATGTCCTAAATATGTTGCATAAAAGTTTGATAGAAGTCAGAAGAAATCTGTTTAAAAACCTGGTGAAAGTCAGAAAGAATCTGTTTGAAATCCTCCATGTCTCACGCAGTAGATTATGGCGCCCCTAGGAGCTTAACCAGTGAAAGTTGAAGATATGAAAGGATTCCGGAATGTGTTTACACAAGCGAAAGTGAGATATGCAGACAGTTCCCCAGGGAAAGTAGAAGCAGAAAACTGAAAGTTCAAAACAGCCGATTCAACGTGTAGGAAAATGCTAGTATCTTCAAATTTAGTACAAAAATAATAAGAGGAAGACAATTGTTTACTCTCAATCTTTGGAATTTCCTTTGGAAGGAAAACGAAATCCAAAACTTAAAATAATTTTTTTTAAAAAGTAATCCCAAAAATAACATTAAGCACCAAGAGAACAAGCTTCTCCTCACTGTAGAAAGCCTATCTTGGGGTACATATACGTTAAAAAAAATACAAATTGGTGATTTAGAAATGGAGTGGCCAGTCTTAGTGTCCCTTTAAGGCTACAGCGCGGCTTGGAAAGTAATGAAATCCCCGCCTCCTAGCTGGCTCTTACCAGTCAAAAGCAAAACGCTGGTTTCGATCTTCTGGCTGCAAGCAGCCATCCAGAGGACAGATGGGATGGTTCCAGGTATTCTCCTTGATCCGGAGAACGTTTCTGGGCTTCAGGGAAACCTACCTGAGCCCCCAAAAAATTACCGTGTTGTCAGCTCCGCCCGCTGAACCAGTGGACACAGCCGTTCAGTCTGCCATTCCCACCGGAAGCCTAGATTAATTTAGCTTTCTTTCACCTTCAGGGCATAATTCAAACTGCTGGAGTTGATGTATAAAGCCGTAATTAGTTGGGCCCTATTTAATGCAGAGATATCCAATTGTGCTAGGGGGCGTGGTGGCTCAGCGGGTAAGACGCCAGGCTTGTTGATCGGAAGATTGCAAGTTCGGAGGTTCGAATCCCTAGCCCTGCGTGCAGAGTGAGCTCCTGCACTAGCTCCAGCTCTTGCCAACCTAGCAATTCGAAAGCATGCAAATGCAAGTAGATGAATAGGTACCACTTCGGTGGGCAGGTAACAGCGTTCCACGTGCGTCATGCCGGCCACATGACCGTGGAAGCGTCTTCGGACAACGCTGGCTCTTCGGCTAACAAACGGAGATGAGCACCGGCCCCTAGAGTCGGACACGACTGCACAAATGTGCGGGGGGTACCTTTACCTTTATACCAATTGTGCTACCATGATAGTATCATTCAGGTTCCATTTCTTACAGTGTATACTGTTTTATACTTTAATGCTAGTTTACTGTTATTATCAGAAAGATCAGCATACAGACTATTGGGAAAAAGAGATAAACACACAGAACAGAGCAGCTTTTATATAATTTAGCACTTAAAATGCTTCTCATAGTGATATGATTGGAACAGCATATAAACTCAGTAAATAAATTAATAAAATAAACAAATGTGAAAATGGAACATACACCTTTGCCAAAATGTGCTGCGAATCTTCAGAAGAGACAGGACAGAAAGTGAAATAAATATAGGTATTTATCTGATGCCTGTCACTTCCACTCAATGGTCTAAAATTAGCAAGGAATCTATAGTTTATCATTTATGGGATTTACTGGTCTTGTTTGAAAATACAGAAGTTAACATTGAATACATGTAGTTATGCATGACACAGCTTAAAACAGAATGGAAACCATGTAATTAAATGAGCATAGCGTGTTTAAGAATAAGAATACCTTAATCCATTTCATTCAACAAATTAATATTATGGTCACAATCCACAAAGTAATATAGGGTGGAATATTATTTATACTGCCAGTAGATGCAGTTGGCTAAAGTGCATTTTGACTGTAGAACATTCAAAAACATTACAACTGGAAAAGAAATGAATCTATGAATCGCAGAATGTTCACAGAAATCCAGCTTAGTAAAGAAGAAATGTTGCTTTGAGTAGTGTTAAAATTTCTATTAAATTTCAATTTAATATTTACTGTTTTATCATTAAAATAGATGAAAATCTCCAAACGTAGGATCCATTCTTCCTGCACGAGCCAGCTGACTCAGCTGTGGTGTTCAGTGATACGCCACATTTATGCATTCTGCTACTATGGAAAGTAGGTGTTTCTCTGCACATGTTACTTAGCCATTTTGTCTCTTTCTGAAGTCTTGATCTAGTTCCACTTTGTTTCCATAGGCCACAGCTTTCCAAACTTTTCATGTTGGTGACACACTTTTTAGACATGTATCATTTCGCAACACACTCTTACAGCAAGCCACAAGGCAGGCACTAGGACCTGTGTGGAATCCTGGCAGGGCAGGTTTGGAGGCAACAAAGCACAAGGCAGGCACTAGGACCTGCGCAGAATCCTGGCAGGGCTCGGAAGCAGCAGCAGTCGCGACACACCCAGACACTGCAGCCGACACACTAACATGTCCCGGCACACAGTTTGGAAAGCTCTGCCATAGGCTTTAGCTGTACTATTGATCATAAGCAGGACAATAGGTGCTGGCTGTTCATCTAGTGTGAAAGTGCCTCATATGTTCTACATTCTGTTTGATCTATGAACACTTCTCCTAAATTGGGAGAACCAGTTTAGAAGTCAGGGCTGATACTTGCTTGTCAATACTATGCAAAACTAGCTATTCCAATATCTCCACAGGAGTGAGATACAACGGGTTCGCCAGCGTGGAGTGTGTCCAGAGTTTCGCTAGTTTTGCCTAAGTCTGTTAACAGTATTCTAACAGTATTCTGTCTTGGAACCTAAAAGGAACAAATCAATAGAACCTTGTGACCCCTTGGAGCCCTGGTTGTAGTATTGCTGAGGCCTAGCTCCATCTTTACTGTCTTTGGTGACTGATCACTGGAAAGATGTCACCATTAAACAATCTCTGATGTGAGAGTGAGGACTGTAAGAAGTAATTATCTGAAAGCTGTCTTTTCTCTCAATAGGCCTCAGGCACATCACATGACTCCCTCCTTTGCTTCCTTGAAGGATTCCCCTTCGTCATTTAGCATAATTGTGGTAGGCCTGGGCCAAGCAGTGAAAGGCAAGAGGTCTCAAACCCCATCCCGGAAGCCTTCTGGTTCTAGATAACACGGGCCTCCTGGCTCTGTTGATACAGCTGCTTGGAAGTTACACCTCTACCACCTATTTTATGGGGCAATGTCTTTACCTGGCATCCCCATCAATGGCAACATATATGAGAGACAGCCTATGCTTTTATTGGCAAATAAAAGGGAAAAAATGATAAAAATTATTGGGTACCATCTCCTGACTCTGGAATGTTGAGGCAAAGGAGATAAAAATATAGAGTTGCGCAAATCAAAGAAAGGACCACATAGAGCTCTGGACAAAAACAAGATGGCACTCATTTAGAAGAACTCTGCCGAAAGAGATTCCAAATTAAATAGAAACACGCAATATACTGAGCGTGTACAGAGAACATAAGCATCAGAGGCCACAACACATTCATTAGCAGACACAGAAAATTCTTAGTTAACTTTTCCCTATCCCTCTAGAGAACAGACTAGCCTCAGAGCAGATGATAACCCTGTGCCAAGCTGTTACCTGGACAATCCAGCTTCCTGCAAATCCCAGTTCTAATCTGAGACAGAGGGGAGATGATAAATTTTGCTCTTTCCAGTTCCTCATCTAGCAACCTCTGCCTGATTTTAAACTAAGAAAACATTTTCCTCTATTGAAGAGGCTGGACCTGCTTGTTACATGTGCCCAGACCCCATGAGCTTCTGCTAGAGCCTGAGAGAAAGTATTAATTCAAATGTCTGACCTTGCAGCTTGCTGTCTAGAATACTGTGAAGGAAGGCTGGCTTTGCAACAACTCTGAGTTTGAAGTATCCTTCTGCTCTTCTCCCTGTCTCTAACAGTACTGGGACAGGTAACTATTTCCTCTTTGCATCTCTGCTCTTTGTGCTTCTTTAGGTGTGTCGTTCTCTTCTTTCTTTTTTTGCATGAACATGAGGGGATTGCAAGTAGGCAGAGAATAAGAAAGAATTCATTTCATGGGCTGTGGGAGTCGAGTGGCAGGTTCCCTGCAGTTCCTGTTTGCTCCGGTTCACCACTCTCAAGACAGAGCCAAGAGAAAGACCACTGCTTCTCTCTACAAGGCAGAGCAAAGACTGAAAGAAAGACTCATTCAGGACAGGAAGGTATATAAGTCCTGCCTTCTAGCTAAAATAGAAGGCATTTACCCTTTCCTGTCATTTACAATAACTTAGAAAACCTCCTCTTCATCTTTCCTTCATTGCAGCATTGCAACTTTTTTTTTTGTTAACATGAATACAATATTGTAGCAGGGGCGTGGTGGCTCAGTGGGTAAGATGCCAGGCTTGTCGATCGGAAGATCGCAAGTTCGGAGGTTCGAATCCCTAGGCCCGTGTGACGGAGTGAGCTCCCACACTCGCCCCAGCTCTTGCCAACCTAGCAATTTGAAAGCATGCAAATGCAAGTAGATGAATAGGTGCCACTTCAGTGGGTAGGTAACAGCATTCCACATGCGTCATGCTGGCCACATGACCGTGGAAGGGTCTTCGGACAACGCTGGCTCTTCGGCTAACAAACAGAGATGAGCACCGGCCCCTAGAGTCAGACACGACTGCACAAATGTGCGGGGGGAACCTTTAACTTTACATACAATATTGTAGATACCTTTGGCAGCAGAGAAAGGAAATGTATGTTTCTTCAGGTCCATACATAAAAAGACAAGTCAGTACAGAGATCTCTCAGGTTGCTATCTCACAGCACTGCAACAGATACGGATTATTTGACCACAGGCAAATTACTGCCCAAGCTAAGGACTTTGCATTTCAATTTCCTGGCATGAAGTTGAAGGATCTCCTGCTCCATCTGGGGCCGGTTTCCCAGCCAACCATTTTCTGCAGTTCAATTCCCTACTCAGATTTAAATCAGTGTTTTTCAAACTTGGCAACTTTAAGGTGTGTGGACTCCCAGAATTCCCCAGCCAGCATGCCATTTCACTAGATGCAACTGAAGAAGTGGGCTTTTGCTCACACAGTCTAATATCTCACTCTCACACAGAAATAAATTTACCAGTGCTTATAACAACAAAAACAATGCAGACTTCATTGCCATTGACCAGTGGTTGGCAGCATAACAACTGAAGGCACCAGGTCATCCTTACTTTAAAATGGCCACATTTTCACTAGATTACCAAATCTCACAAGGTGCCAATGTTCTTGCATGAGATCTCAGCATTGATTGTCACATGAGAACTTGACCCTTAAAATGAGTTTGGGGAATGGCAGGTAAGATAATAAGATTAATGTAAGATTAATACAATGGTGCCTGGGGCCTGAAAAGACTGATGAAAGATCAACATCTGGAAAACTGGAAGGCAGCAAAATGAACAAACACATGGAGGAATTAGCTGCACTTTAATACTGACATTACTGTTCAACTACCTATCTAAATTTTGTTCATGTAAACTTTAAACTGTAAGGCAGAGCTTTCCAAACTGTGTGTCGCAACACAAAAGTGTGTCGCCACACACAGTCTGGTGTGTCGCCACACAACCCGGAAGCGCTGATCATCATCAGCGCTTCCGTGTTTTCCCGCGGCAACACACCAACGGCGGCGCACAAAAACCTGAAAGCGGCAGCAGCGCTTCTGGGTTTTTGCGCGCTGCCGCAATAGCGGCACTTCCAGGTTTTCCCGCAGCGAGTCGCCGCGGGGAAACTTTGGAAAGCCCTGCTGTAAGGGATGCTATATGGCTTTATATTAGAATCAACTTACTAACAGTAGCTCATTATATTTAAAGAAAGCCTGAGGTGATAACTAATCTTTCTCTTTGAGCACAGCACAGAGGACAGGGAGAGACAGCTACCATCCTTTGTTGATTACACAAAAGTCCCACTTCAGAAACCGGTAAAAGTGCTGTAAAGACCCCATACCCTAGGCTCAGGGGAAAATGGATCTTCAATAAGATAATGCTATCACCTAATCTGATTAGCCCCAGAGACAGGAGATGAACATAACAAAGAACAGTCGGACACCAGCTGTAAATCCAATTCAGTCAAGTAAATCAGGCAGCTGTCCTGAGAAGCTCAGCATCTGGGGTCTGTCACATACAATGCTTTTAGGGAAATGACAATCTCTCAGTTCTCATGTTAGACATGGGAAAATGTGTTAATCTGTTTACCTTAAATAGATTTACCTCAACTCGAGTTAGAAGGGATTGATGTTGGAAAACACTGCCAAAGCAGTGGCTGAACAGGGAGAGAAGAATTCTGAGCTAAGGATGTTGGGTTTATTGCCCAAAAGAATCAAATACAAAACCTAAATTACAACACAATTTAATTCAACAGTGAATTGTAATAAAAGGTATAAATCAAAGATTGATTCTTATACTATGACTATGTCTGTGTCCTACTAACCTGTGGTTTCTCATGCTCCCATCTGGAATGTTTACAACAAGTGGGAATGCGTGAAAACATTCTTCTCTAAACAGGAATGATGCTGCAGAATTCCTGCTAAGGGAGATACTACGTTCATTATACTAACACTATGATTACTATATTGTCCTACTATATTGGACAATTTTCGTCCTGTCTCCCATCTCCCCTTTTTAGGGAAGGTGGTTGAGAAAGTGGTGGCATTACAACTCCAGAGGATCCTGGATGATACGGATTATCTGGACCCCTTCCAGTGAGGTTTCAGGCCGGGATATGGGGTGGAAACTGCATTGGTCGCGCTTACAGATGATCTCTGGCGGGAGCGGGATGGAGGGAGTGCATCCATCCTAGCTCTTCTTGACCTCTCAGCAGCATTCGATACCATCGACCATGGTATCCTTTTGGGACGGCTCAGGGAGTTGGGGGTGGGAGGCGTAGTTTTGCGCTGGTTCACCTCCTTCCTCCGGGGCCGGTCCCAATTGGTGGTAATAGGAGATGAGAGATCCGACCCTCGCCCCCTCGTTTGTGGGGTGCCGCGGGGTTCGGTTCTCTCCCCTCTCCTATTTAATATCTACATGAAACCGCTGGGTGAGATCATCCGTCACCATGGGATGAGATACCATCAATATGCATACAATACCCAATTATATATCTCCATCCCTGGTGAGATAAGTGATGCAGTGGCTACCCTTTCTCAGTGCCTGGAGGCTGTGGGGGTCTGGATGGGGAACAACAGGCTTCGACTGAACCCTGGTAAGACGGAGTGGCTGTGGATTGATGGCTCCTGTGGATCCAGGAAGTTATCATCTTTAGTTCTGGATGGGGTTGCACTACCCCATTCAGACCAAGTGCGGAATCTGGGGGTTCTTCTGGACTCACGGCTCCTGCTCGAAGAGCAGGTGGCAGCCGTGGCCAGAAGGGCTTTTGCACAACTTCGTGTTGTGCGCCAGTTACACCCTTTCTTGGATCAGGATGCCCTCCGTACAGTCACTCATGCCCTGGTCATCTCCCATATAGACTATTGCAATGCGCTCTACATGGGGCTACCCTTGAAGAGTATCTGGAAGCTTCAACTGGTCCAGAATGCGGCTGCTCGCGCAGTTATTGGTGCGCCAAGATCAGCACATGTGACACCTCTGCTGCGACAGCTGCACTGGGTACCTGTGTGCTTCCGGGTCCAATTCAAGGTGTTGGTTATCACCTTTAAAGCCCTACTTTAAAGTAACATGGGACCAGGTTACCTGAGGGACCGTCTCATCCCCATAACGTCGAACCGTCCCACTCGGTCATTTAGAGAGGGCATGCTGCGGATCCTGTCGGTAAGGGAATTTCACCTGACGGGGTCTAGAAAGCGGGCCTTCTCGATAGTGGTGCCCACCCTTTGGAATATGCTACCCCCGGAGGTGAGGCAGGCCCCATCGCTCCCGGCCTTCAGAAAGAACTTAAAGACCTGGCTCTGCCGCCTTGCGTGGGAGGGGGGGAACAGTTCCTCTTGGGGATGGCTGGTGCCATAGAGCCCTTTTAAACATCGACCCATCACATCTTGGATTTTATATTTAAATTATTATTGTATTAGAGAGTATTATATATATGTTGTTTTAATTGTTAAATTTTAACTGTTGATTCTTGTAAACCGCCCAGAGTTCCCTTGCGGGGAGATGGAGCGGTAAATACAAATTGAATCATTCATTCATTCATACATACATACATACATACATACATACATACATACATGATTACAACAATCTGCCAAGCAAAAATTGGGGCACAAGGCAATTCAGGATAATACAAAACTCAAATATGGATTGGACAGCATTCATAGAACATTCAATGCATTAGGCAACTTACATCTCCAACCATGGGAATGTTGGAGGTTCCAGCAAATCAGCATGCCTCATTAGCATATGGGTGATTGCTCTAGGAGGCAAACTCTCTATGTGCTTCTTCCAGAGGAAGCTGTTTGTTGCTCCTCCCACTTCCTCTCTCTCTCTGTCTCGCTTTCTTCCACCGGAGAAGGACAATGCGGCTGCTGGTCCTTCTATGGAGAGACCATGTGCTAGGCCTCAACTCCAGAATTTTCCCCTTTTCTCCACGCAGCCTTCACCAGCAATGAGGGGTGAGGGTAAATTAAGTTTAGGGACAAAAGAAGAACAAGAAGTCATCTTTCATGAATGAAAATGTAACCGGACCAAATAAACAGTAAGAACTCTTTTTGTAACCTACGTTGTCTAAGCGTGTAATTCTTTATGCTTGGGTGGGCTATGAGCTTAAGATCAATATCCTATATCTCTCTAGTGTGCTCATTAATTCTATTAAGATAAAAACTCCTTTCTGTGTGTGCATGTTTCTTTGCTGTTATACGCTCTGATCCATTCAGTGGTACTAGCTGCCCACTAATGGTCTTCAGGGAAAATACACAATTAGGTGCAGGTGGTGGTAGGGAAATAATCTCTGTAATTTCTCATTACAGAGTCGAAAGTCATGTTCCAGTGGTATTGTCTTCACTTTTCTAAAAGCCAGAATCAGCTTGGAAAGTGAGTTAGTTGGGGTGAATAGAAGTTTCCACCATGTTAGAAGAGAGCTTTCTTTAGATTAGCCTTTCCCAACTTGGTGGCCACTTGGTGTTGGGTCTACATGTGTTGGTTAAGAATTCTAAAAGTTGTCAGCTGATACACTGGAGGATTTGAGGCCAGTGAAGCCGAAAATGTTCCTTTATGCTTAGATGATTAGGTTCCAACCCTACACTTACAGGGATTTTGCACTGTATACTTAAGATTATTTCAGTGTTCCACAGCTGTAAAGTAAAAATAGCATGCATGATACTTAAGAGGGTTAGGATGAAGCAAACTTTCATTATGAATTCATTTAGTTAACAGAATCTTTACTACATTTGTAAAAATGCATGCTGAGCTCTCTCCTTTACATTTGGTATTTGCTTAAAGCACCTGATAACTAATGATATGACCCAGCACATTAAACTCCGCTTCTTTCAATTTAACCTATCAATTTATGTTGGTAAAAATTCCCTGACATCAGGGAAGCTGTATGAGAAAATAACTTATCAAAACCAGAGACCTGAAACAATTATAATTGATGTTTGTTCAAAATTGGGAGGGGGAAAGAAAGGATCTGGGGAAAAATACAAGTTACTTGCTTATAATTCTAATTACAGAACTTTGAATGGTATCTATGCAGTCACATATATGGCTTCTACACCTGTACAAAGATAATCTGGCAAACTTAAGACTTTTAGTGGGTATGTTCCTCTACTTTTAGACAGCACATCCAAGGGAATATGACTTTATCTTCCTATTAAATGCAAATTTCTGACCTATTTCTGGCATGTTTTCTGGTATGGCAGTATTGAAGGGATTGGGTGAGTGGGGAGAGAAGAGAACCAATGGTCAACCAAGCTGCCAAAGAGATCAAGGCTGAGGAGGTCCAAGCAGAGAACCTTGCCCTAGTCCTGAGATACCATACCTCTTTGGAGACCTAACATGTCAAAATTATTGTCCAGGAATTGTTCCAAGTTCATGAACTGGACTTATGAGACTATCAAGGGATAACCAATATGCATAGTTACCACTCACAAATAATATTTGCTACTGTACAAATTAAGAGCAGGACTCAGAAGAACAGCTATTAAAAAGACCCTGACCGCTGATAAGGCCTCAGCAGTTTTGTCTTACTCCCATCTGCTTTGATATAAGTTGTACTGTTTGTTGGAACATGTGGTAAAGATAGCTTCAGGGGATTCTCCAATGACAGAACAGATGGAAGTAATAATTTTTCTGTTCAGAAGGTCAGTCAACAGAAAGCTACCCCTTGCAATGTAGATCTCAACTGGAGTCACCCTGTATAGGACTATTCCCAGCACTGTATTATTAGTTGTAGGAGAAGAATATGCCCATTCCCTCTAACATAGCATATAATGGTCTGTTACAGGAGAACAGGGAACCACAGCCACAAGACCTTGTCCAATATTGTCTCATGAGGGCTTGACTCTTCCCACATGAATCCAAGAGTTTTTGCTTAAACACATGAGAGAATTGGAATTATGTCCATTTGATTGTGGTCACTTTGTTGCACCTAAATCAGGCTTTTGGGAGTGCCCAGTCACATTTCCCAGTCACACAGATTTCTGTGGGCCCCATGTTAGGGTATCAAACAATCATAATAAACCTTTACTAGTTTAACTCCAAGATACGAAACACAAATAACTCTATTAAACCCAGAATAGCCTTAAGACAACTCCTAGTTCAGCCCCTACATACCAAACAAAACTCATTCAACCACTCTTCTCAGTCTACTTCCTCACTGTATGGCCATAACATTCCATTCAAACTATATCCCTTTGAGTTCTTTAGGTGTGTTGTAACATGAGAATCAAAAACCAACCCAGCTTAGGCTGTTTTCATCTTTTTACAGGATTAAAAGCATTTAAAGTTACAAAAATCAAACATCCTAATCTAAAAGTGGGGGGAAGGAATAAGAAAAGGAAGAAATAGGGAGAGAGAGCAGGAAACATGGACAAGGGAAAATTCTGATACCCTCCTCCTTGCAGCACTGTCTTTCTTTTAAAACTCAAAACTTCTTAGAGTACAATACTATCTCCATTTGACAGTTTCTCCCTCTCATTGGCTCTTTCAACCTAATTCTCCATATTTGGCCAAGACCACTTAATGTCCTGTTTTTCTGACTTTCTCTTTGTTGGAATCCAGGCCAAATTAGGGTTTTCACACCTTTCATGTCCTTCAACAGACTATGTGACAGTGTTTCTCCAACATCTTTCCATTTAACTTTTTGTGGTTAGCTAAGAACATCTGGAGTCTGGAGTTCAAGCAGCACATTACCTGCACATTCTGATAATACGTAGAAGAGAAAGGATGAGAGAGGAAGAGGGGGTTGTTCTAAAATGTCACTGTTTCATGCTACATCCTTTTGGCCCGCTTCTTCAAGTTTTAATGGGGTCACTTAGGTCAAGCCAGGGAAGCAGAAAATTGAATTTGTTGCATATCAATTTCTCAGTTTCCCACCAGAAGAAATGCCTTTGCACAAGACAACTACTATCTTTTGGGATACAGAACTTTGAAGATGATTCAAAATGCCAAGTACACCAAAGCCATAAAGGAAAAAGAAACTAATCACCAAAACACTGAATTATAAATTAGAGGGAAATGACAAACAGAATAAACTAATAAAGAAAAGCACACAGAAAAATCCATTGTTCTCTCTTCCTTTATTTGAGAACAGTTTCTGATGCTTCCCCTGTTGCCATCAAAAACTGAGTGGATATGCTGAAAACTTGCAGCTTTGTGTGATTGGGAGAGGTGCTTAGAATGCCAAAACTCCTTTTGAGCTTTAGAAGCTTCCTGAATTAGATTATGTGCAGGCACAGAATTCAGAGCTGAACAGACCATAAAGAAGGACTGGGAGCTGTAATGTTACAAGAGAAGAGCCACACAAAAGATGTCTGGCTGAATGTGGGCAGGGAATAATGAGGTGATATGTCTGGGATGTATGAATCTCAAATATTGATCTGGCTCAAACATTCAAATATATACTTTATTAGAAATTATTCATGGGCTTCTAAAGACATTATACTAAGTTTAATAACAAACGCAGAACAAAACAAAACTCTCTGATATATATATAAAATAGCTCTAAGATCAAGACGATCTAATATTCATGAAAGCTACATTCAAAAATAGCTGGATATAGGAACCAGGACAAGAATTAAAAAGAAATGTAGCACAAATTACTGACAAGTTGTTAGAGTTTGTATGTCTTGCTACAGGGCAATTCTCAATAGCATTCATTCTGGAGATGGATGGGATTTACAGAACTGATGTTTAAAATCTGCACTTTCCCATTACATTATTTCCTTCTGTACTTACAAAATCACTTTGTTTCCCAGAAATTCATGTTTGTGCAATGAATCAGTGTTTAAAGATCATGCAGGTCAAGTACATCTTCATATGGAAAAGAAAAGGACTCACAAAATAACTAACAAAAATAACTGCTAAAATAGTATACCAATAAAATTAAAAGAAAATAATCTGAAGAAGGGATGTTTTTCATTTTCTCCCATAGATTTCACATATGTAAAGTTACGTCATTTCTGTAAGGATTTGGAAACACAGAAACCATATTTAGTATAAATTTAAAACATCAATAGATTTAAGCTAAAGTTTTCCTAAATATATTCTTTTTATCTCAATTTGTTTCTGAGATTTAAGGAACAGCATTTTGAAGTTCTATGTGGAATTCATACTAACACACAGAATTGGATGTCATAACATTTGATGCAAAGCAGTTCAAAGAAAATTCCGAGAATTCTCAGGAGAAATAGTACTTCCTCACGTATCATTAAGTAAGCTATCATTGTCATATTTTTTTCAAAGCTTAGTTTCAACATTTGACATTTTATTTGTTTTGGTCAAAGACCAGCTTAACACAAGCAAAATTACTATTACAACACAAAAAACTAAATGTAAAGATAATGTAAGATATTGATAACATAATAATAAAGGTTACTAAGATTGAATTACAGAATATGTTTACCCTGATATATCTTTATGGTATCACTAAAAAGCTATTGATAGATGCACTTACGGTACTAAAATCTATAAATCACAATAATATTTATTAGACTAGACTTTCAAAAGGCCTAGTAGTAGTAGTTTTCCTATTTCTAAGAAATGTTTAATTACAGAACACCAAACCAATACAGGTAGTCCTCGATTAACGACCACAATTAGGACCGGAATCTGAGTTGTTGAGCGAAGCTGTCATTAAGTGAGATGGCACATGACTACTTCACTCAACAGTCGCAATATCAGCACTCCTGGTTGTGGTCATTAATCTTGCGGGTTGTTAAGCGGAGAGAGTCCCAGGTAAGGAGCGTGGGGTGCCTCGGGGGTGGGTGGGTGAGGGAGACCCTGGGAGGCCCGGCACGAGTGTCTCTCCGCTCAGGGGCTGAGAATCCTGCTTGGATCTCGTCTCCCTCTCATCTCTGGGGGCTGTTTCAAGAGCTCCCTGCCGAAGGATTCCTGCTCCGTGCAAGCAGTCATGAAGGATTCAGCTAAATCCTTTGTGCCTGCTTGCACAGAGCAGGAATCTTGAAGGATTTCACCTATCCCCCAGAGGAACCCCATGCTCACCTTACCGAGCTGCCTCTCCCCTCAGGCCCCTCCCCCTCCTAGGAGCTCCAAAGAGGGCTTTGCGCTGCGAAGAAGGGAAAAGGAGCCGAAAACAGCCTTTTCCCCCCTTCTTTGCAGCGCAAAGCCAGCCCCGCCCCCTCCTAGGAGCTCCAAGGAGGGCTTTGCATGCACGGAGGGGAAACAAAGCAGAAATATTCAGGATTTGAGCTCTGTTCCTGCAGCCTGCCAAAGGGTTTCCCCTCCCCTCCATCCCCTCCGCTTGGAACCTTCCCTGCTGGCTTCCCCATTGACTTTCTGGGGAAGCTGGCAGAGAAGATTGCAAACGGCAATCACATGATCGTGGGGCGCTTGGCAACTGGTCATAAATGCAAGCCGGTTGCCAAGCACCTGAAATGCAGTCACGCGACCACTGTAAAACACCCTTTTCAAGGCTGTCGTAACTTTGAATGGTCCTTAAGCAACTGGTCGTTAAGCGAAGAATACCTGTAAAAGGAGAGAGGCATTAAGATAATAAAGTAGAACAGACTTAACTAAATAATATGCTAAAAGGAAAGGAGGACTTATTGAATTGTACTGCCCTAAGACAAAGTTTGGGGTCACCTTAGTTGCAGCAGTTGTTTACATTCAGTCACAGCTAATCTGCAAAATCTAATTACACTACCTGAAACCTCCACTTCCTGATCAGCTAAAAGGAGGTTAAGATAATCAGCTTCCATCCTACCTGGGTATCATGTTGTGAGTGGGGAGATGTATAAAGCCCAGAGATCTCTATAAAAGCAGCACAGCCACACATCTCCTAATGTCTCAATTTCCCCCTCACCACAAGGACAAGTACAGTTGCAATAGGCCAGTGTAAAAACTCTTTTGGTGTTTTAGGACACCATGGTATACAGGTATTGAGCAGGCCCAACACCTTTTTCCTGTCTTGATGGGATAATGTAGGATGGAGCCTGACTGAGGTCTCTTTGCAGATCAATATTCCTGGCATGTTGCTTGAAAAATGTTCTGGTCTGTTCACATTCCATTGGACAAGTGCATTAGAGGACAACCTGCAATACCTTAAAGTGGCACTAAGTGATTTCTACCACAAATGGAATTTGTCTTAATGTGTCAAAACAACCATATTGAGTTAAAAATTAGTTTGAGTCAGTAACTAACAAGTGCTATCTGCACATAGGTTCTAATTGAAGCCATTCCAGCCTCAACTCAAAGTGCAGAATTTGGGACACACTGTGGTACCCAAAATAAGTCCCTTAAAAAAATCTGATTGGACCACATCTAGTGATTCCTTATAAGCACATACGTGGAAGGTATAAGACACCTTTAGTCCACCCAGAATGTAATTACCTCGTTTGGTGCAAAAAAAATCTTAGGACAACAGCCATATTCCTTTTGACTTTCTCTTTTAAGGATTGGATTTGGGCCCTCCACAAATCAATAGCATGGAAAACAATTCCAAGGTGTTTAAATGCCTGGACTTGTTCAATGCTGTTGCCATTACCTTACCATCTATGTTTTTGTCTAAATAGTCTCCTTGAGAAGATTATGATTATTTTTGATTATTGAGAACTAGGTTGTTATCCATACAGTAGGAAGCCATACAGTAGGAAGCTACTGATCCAAATGCTCTCCTTAAACCAATGAGTCTGGTTTAGATGATAGCTGCACCATCTGCATACAGAAGTAATGCAATGGATTTACCAACCAGGTTGGGGGCATAATGTTCTGGTTTTGTAAGTCATTCATTCATTCATTCATTCATTCATTCATTCATTCATTCATTCATTCATTCATTCATTCCATCCATCCATCCATCCATCCATCCATCCATCCATCCATCCATTTATTTTTCAATTTCTATCACTGCGCCATCTCCCCCAAAGGGGGATTCTGGGCGGTTTACAAATACAACACTTAAAATGTATAGATATAACTAAATATAAAAACATATACATCTATAATCATTAAAATTACTAATAAATCATGTTGTTAATGTAAAGCCAGCATTATAAACTGACATGTATCAGAAAAAAATAGGGTGCCATTTGGGGGGGGGGGGGGGGCTGAGACTATAAAGTAACTAAATACATATTTTAAAAAAAGTTTAAGTATGAATTATTTCGAACTGTGGTGCTGGAGAAGACTCTTGAGAGTCCCTTGGACTGCAAGGAGGTCAAATCAGTCAGTCCTAGAGGAAATCGACCCTGACTGCTCATTGGAAGGACAGATGCTGAAGCTGAAGCTCAAATACTTTGGCCACCTAATGCGAAGAGAGGACTCACTGGAAAAGACCCTGATGCTGGGAAAGACTGAAGGCAAAAGGAGAAGGGGACGGCAGAGGATGAGATGGTTAGATAGCATCACCAATGTAATGAACATGAATTTGAGTAAACTCCGGGAGACAGTGGAGGACAGGAAGGCCTGGCGTGCTATGGTCCATGAGGTCACGAAGAGTTGGACACGACTAAACGACTGAACAACAACAACAACAACATGAATTATTGGGAAAAGGGCAAAGAAGGTGGGATGCTTAGCTTTAATCTCATTAAGGGCAAGCCTCTTTTATTCAGGAAGACTGGAGACTGGCTTAAGGCAACTTTGCACAACATTTTGTAAACTTAACTGCCTGCTTCTTAGCCTCTATATTAAAAATGGGAGAAAGTACATACAGGCATAATTGAACTTCAAAGCAGTTTCTTTTTTGAAATAGCACTGTATGTGCATAATGACTATCCAATCTTTAAAGTTTAAGGACCCAAAAGGAGGACTGTAGTTATAACTTTTGCAAGTAACCGTATCAGTGGTTATAATACAGTTTTGTGGCATCTTAGTAAGATTTATTATGACATAAGCTTTCCTGGAGAAGAGCCAGTTAGTTAAAGAGCATGAAGATGCCACAATGCAAGCAGAATGGAAGGCTACAGATCTCAAACCTCCTCTCCCAGAATCCCTCAGGGTCTTCCCACTCTGGCCACGCCTCCTGCTTTGAGGTTGTGGCTTGGTAGTTCCTGATGCCACCATCTATTTGCCAGAAACTGCTTCATCTGGTGCCTGCCTCCTTAATCCCACTGTGTACACAAAATAGGACTCTTACATCTTGTGCTGCTTCTGGCGATTAAAAGATAAACATGAGAAAGTGAAAAAAAATTCTTATAGTATTTCTTCCTGGCTCTACAGTGTTAAGCTATGTGGCTACAGGTTTCAGCCCTTCCTTGGAAGATATGCTTCTCTCATAGAAGATAAACAAAATAAAACTTTATTTTAAAAAAGTGATAAAACTGTAATAACTTTAGAACTTCAAATATTAAAATGCCAGCATTTTCTGTTGAAGGAGATAAATATAGAGCTCTTAAATTACTGGAAAATTGCAGTTTTAAAAGGGAATTTCATAAGTAAATACATTGCTCCAGGCAGATCACAAGATGGTGGTAGTCTGCTATGAACTCCACCACCACAACAAAAGAACTAGCTGTTAAAAGGTTGGGATGGGATTTCAAATTATTATTCCAGATCACAAAAGATTATTTCCTCATGCACAATCTAGAATATGCCAAAAGAAAATGTACAAACAATTACTCATCTTAAACAGAAAAATAAAAGACAGGAGACTTACCCAGCACAGAGAAATAAACATAAAAACTCTAATGCAAATTCCTTCCTAGATTTGTTACCTATTCTTCAGAAATAATTGTTGAAGCATCTGTTTCTTGGCTTCAATTTTTCTGGACATCTTTTTATTTGAAAATTCTTATCTTTAATCTCAGGCTCTGGGGAATGTTACTTTCCTCTTTTCTCAGCCTCAGTCCAGCAATTCTCCCTTGGTTTTAAAGGAGTGCCCCGTTGGGGGAGATGGGCGGTCATATAAATTTAAATAATAAAAATAAAAAATTAAATACATACATACATGGCGAAAAACCTTTTTTATCCCTACAACAGAAGTAGGGCAGTATCCAAATCCTGCATAACTCTCTAAGTACATGTCCAACAGCATCTCTCCCTCACAAAGATGTGGATTCTAAGTTTTCTCCTGGCTGGCATGTAAGATGGCTGACTGTAGACTGTCATTCACAACACCCTCAAAATGTTACCTTGTGGAAGGGATTTGCTGGTAATGTATTACTGCAATCCATGCTACATTCCACAATCAACTACTTTTACTAGATACCATCTGTCATGGCAGAGCCTCCTGAGAATTTGATTGTAAAAACAAATTTTGCCATATTACACAAACTTTTATTAATCTCAACCTGAAGTCACAATTGCAGCATTTGTTTTGCAAAAAAGGCTTGTTGATATTACTTCTTTTAGAGCCATCTGTCAGATTCTAGTTGCTGAACCTTCTTCTGTAGAAAATAACAGGGCAGTGTCAGAACACTGTCAGTTTCAACACAGAGACAGCCTTACAAAGTTTGTTTTGCTTGCATCATTTTAAATTGGCTTTTGTTTTTGCTTTGGGAACTCAATGTCATTGTAAGCATAGACACTGAACCAAGTATTTATTATAGCACTAAGATTTCTGTATTTTCTCTCCAGATAAAAAAATTAACTCTTCAGAGAGGATTACTGTACTTTTTAAAATTTGGATTAGGTAAATTACCGTGGCTCTTAAATGGTTCTGTATAAATCACGTATTTCTTTGCATGTAATCATGAGAAATAAATTAACTATATATGGCTGTAAAATGCAAAGTTCTAGAACCAATAGATTTCTATTTTTGAGCAAAACAAATTGTTTGAGTAAAAAAACATTTTTTACTATCATCGAAGAATGAAAAACAAAACCTGAAGTACAGAAATGAAAGGTAAAGAAAATATAGGTATGTCCCCTCTGCTGAAAAACAAACAAAGTCTCTCACACTAACTTGGATTATATTTTCCCCTGGAAGCCTGCCAGCACAGCGTCTTCAGCTCTTCTAAGCAACTTTCTTTGTTGCTCCTCTTGTCTCTTCCATTGCCCACTGGGGAAGTTGCCTTCTAAAAAATGCCTTTTATAGGTAACACCTTACCTCAAAATTTATATTTATATATTTAGTCATTCATCACAGAACTGATGATTTTCCTCCAAAAGAAATGAAATTTTGTTGAAATATTAAACTCAGTCCACTAGGGGCAGGAGGTAGAAGGAAAAAACACGCCAAGGGTCACAATTTAGGGACAATTTGGAAAGGAGCTAAAGACAAGCTACAACCATGGGTAAATGGTGACAAGCTCGCACTTTCTCAGTTCAAATGAGACATTTTCCTCACCCAGGACTGGAAGGAAAAAATAAATCTCTCTCTCTCTCTCTCTCTCTCTCTCTCTCTCTCTCTCTCTCTCTCTCTCGTTCTGGGTGAGGAAAATGTCTATATATATATATATATATATATATATATATATATATATATATGAGGAAAATGTCTATATATATATATATATATATATATATATATATATATATATATATATATATATATAACATTGGGTGTATATCGTTGGTAGCTCCCCTCCTTCCTGTTTGTTCCTAGAGTTATACGGTGAAGAGATGGTCACAATGATATGGTTTGAGTGGGTGTGATTGTTCTCTACTCCAGAACAAATTCAAGGCCACAAGCCATTACACAGGCAGACAGTAAGTGATGACCTCCCGAAGACAGAAAGGGAACAGAAATGTTGGATCGGTATAAGGAGATCATTGTTCCACCCAACCTTACTGATTCACCTATTGCCAAAAATCCACGTCTTTCAACATGGATTTACAATTGTACATTTTCCAATAGTATTAGGATACACCTACAAATATTCTAGAAGACAGCCTTTAGGTTCTCTGTAACAGAATCATTTCTATTGTGACATGATTCCTGGGATTAAGGAGCTGAGGTATTCAGGCATTTTCTGAAGCTCTTCATGTCAAACATAGACTCTAAGCTTTTCTAAAATATCACACATGTACAGGCCATTTATGCAAGAGCTTCACAAAATATTTTGTCAGCATAATCCACCTTAATAGTATAGCCCTTGGGGTTTGTGAGAAGCTTACAGTTATACCTTTATGTAATTGCTATAGATGGGAATAGTCCTATTCTACAGCATTACAAAAACCACTATCTACGACAAGGTGAATCCCTTTATAGGGATATATAAAGCTTTCATTAGCAGTTGAATTAACCATGGTGAATTGAAATATAGAAACTACAGACAAACCAATAGCTGTAGAGGCAAGGAAAAATGGCCAAATCTAAAGAAGTGCTAGGTATGTATTAGCCGGGGGGAAAGTGAGCTTTTTTCCTCATTATTTTCTTTACCAGCTGTGTTTGTTCTCCATTTTTTTCCCTCCCCAGTAAGAGTATATATCCAGTAGTACACATGCATTTCCAGGAGAACATCAGCATAAATAGAAAAAATTAGATCCAAAGTCTTTTCTGATCTACCTCTACTTCCTTTTCCTGCTATCATAATATTAGTGGTGGAACCATGGAACAACAGAAGTTTCAGTGCCTATATTATGGAGGATTACAATGTTGGCCAGAGAGACTGTTCTTATCAGAGCCCTCTCCCAGAGACCATGGGACTATGGATTGGTTGTCTAGATAAGAGCAGAATTAGAGAAAAAAAGCAGTGGGTTGTTCCTAAAGCAATTGTCTCATATAATCCTTAAAATGTTCGGGAAACCAGCTCTACTACTTGATTTTATTTATAAAAATTGTTAATTTTACTATCACCATATTAATCCCAAAGCAGGGATGGATTCCCCTTTATAAGGAGCACACAGCACTGTAACATACACCACCTGAATGAAATTGCACTATCATTAGACCAGGACTAATTCTGCAGTAAAAATAACACAGACATCAATGATCCTACCCCCTTTATTTTTTCTTCCCCATGTAGGATCATAATAGATAGCGATTACATATATCCAGCTCCAATAGTTGTTACTGCCTAAAGAAAAGAAAGCAAGACTTCTTTCAAAAATGAGAAGAATGGTTCAAGGTATTTTATGAAAATAATGTTTAAATATACATGTTCTTCCACACCAAGACCTATTCATGACAAGCATTTTCATGACAAGATTTAGCCATTATAGCAGAGCTTTCCAAACTTTTCATGTTGGTGACACACTTTTTAGACATGCATCATTTTGCGACACACTCTTACAGCAGGGCATCATTTCGCGACACATTCTTACAGCAGGGCACAAGGCAGGCACTAGGACCTGCGCGGAATCACAGCAGATTTGGAGGCAGCAGGGAACAAGGCAGGCACTAGGACCTGCATGGAATCCTGGCAGGGCTCGGAGACAGCAGTAGCCGTGACACACTCAGACACTGCAGCTGACACACTAACGTGTCCCGACACACAGTTTGGAAAGCTCTGCATTATAGACTGAGCTGGTCACCAAGTTCTTCAGGGAGGGCCTGTTACACATTTTGGTGTTTACACATTTTGGTAGGCACACATTCTTTAAGGGGGTGCTCACTCTCTAGAAGACTCTCCCATCTGAAATGAAGGAGATTCCCACTATTACGTCTTATATGTGCCTACTGTAACCTCACTTCGTCAACCAGGCCTTCCCAACATGAATATTGAATATGTTTATACCCCTACCTGTTTTTAATAAGTATATTTTATTTATTTATTAATCAAACTTATATCACCGCCCATCTCCCTCCACTGGAGGGACTCTGGGCGGTTTACAACAAGATAATAAAAACAAGAGACATAAAATATACAGACAATATAAAAATACTAAATTATAAAACAAGATTAAAATCCAAGAGTAGTAAAAAGATCTAACTCAATCCAATGTAGGAGAGGGGCTCTCTATGGTATTAGCCATCCCCAAGAGTGACTACTTCTTCCTTGGCTCCAAGCAAGGCGGCAGAACCAAGTTTTCAGGTTCCTCCGGAAGGTCAGGAGCAAAAGGGCTAATCTCACCTCTGGGGGCAAGTTGTTCCACAGGGTGGGAGCTACTACAGAGAAGGGACGCCTCCTGGACCCCGCCAGATGGAACTCTCTTGTAGATGGGGTCCATAGCATGCCCTCTCTGCATGATTGGGTGGGACGGGTAGATGTATTGGGGACGAGGCGGTCCCTCAGGTAACCTGGCCCCATGCTATGTAGGGTGTTAAAGGTGATAACCAACACCTTGAATTGGAACCGGAAGCACATTGGTACCCAATGCAGCTCATGTAACAAGGGTGTTATGTGTGCCGATCTAGGGGCACCCAACAATGGCCCGTGCAGCTGCATTCTAGACCAGCTGAAGCTTCCGGATACTCTTCAAGGGTAGCCCCATGTAGAGTGCATTGCAGTAATCTATATGGGAGATAAGAAGGGCATGAGTGACTGTTCGAAGGGCCACCCGATCCAGGAACGGGCATAACTGGCGTACAACACGAAGTTGTGCAAAGGCCCTTCTGGCCACGACTGCCACCTGCTCTTTGAGCAAGAGTCATGAGTCCAGAAGATCCCCCAGATTCCGCACCTGATCTGTTGCAACCCCATCCAGAACCAAAGATGATAATGTCCCAGACAGGGAATAGCCATTAATCCACAGCCACTCCGTCTTACCAGGGTTCAGCTGAAGCCTGTTGGACCCCATCCAGGCCCCTACAGCCCCCAGGCACCGAGAAAGGACAGTCACAGCATCACTTACCTCACCCGGGACAGAGATGTATAACTGATTTGGTTTTATAATTTGGTTTTCTAATGGAATATTGTTTTATATTATTCCCAGGCTTGTCAATCGGAAGATCGCAATTTCGGAGGTTCGAATCCCTAGTCCCGCGTGACGAAGTGAGCTCCCACACTAGCCCCAGCTCTTGCCAACCTAGCAGTTCGAAAGCATGCAAATGCAAGTAGATAAATAGGTACTACTTCGGTGGGAAGGTAACAGCATTCCGCACACGTCATGCCGTCCATATGACCGCGGAAGCCTCCTCGGACAACGCTGGCTCTTCGGATAACAAACGGAGATGAGCACCGGCCCCTAGAGTCGGACACGACTGCACAAATGTCCGGGGGGAACCTTTACCTTTAAATGAATCATTATGTATTTTACTGCTATTTTATTGTAAACTGCTTTGAGATGCTTCAGCATAGGAAACAGTCTATAAATATATAATAAAATAGTTTGCATACTTGTGCTCAATTTGATTGATTGGGAATCAGCACTATTTTTCAGTGTGGTTTATAGATCCAGAGAAATTCTTGGGAAGATAGAAAGTTAAATCCAGTTTTTCAATATATGTGGGTCTAATCATAAATCCCCAAACCCCCCAGTATCTTGATTTCCTATTCTGTTTAAATGTAGTCAAAAAAGCAAGTCTTTGCTACATGCATAAGCCATCTTCCTCACTTTATACAAGTGCTACATTACAAAGAAAATGGCATACACAGCAAGCCATAAAGCACTATATGTTAAACGACATTTGGGATTATTTCTTTCTTTCTTTCTTTCTTTCTTTCTTTCTTTCTTTCTTTCTTTCTTTCTTTCTTTCTTTCATTCATTCATTCATTCATTCATTCATTCATTCAACACATTTATATGGCTACCCATCTCATGAAAAACGTGACTCTAGTCAGCATACAATAAACACTATAAAACAGTGATATAAAAACAATTAACATTGTTAATTTTCTATGTAACAATATTACAAATGTATTTCAATAGCAAAACTATTTCCACAAAATCTAATTAAGTGGTTCTTAACATCACTGACTATGCACTTATCAGCCTTCCATATTCTCATCCCAATTATATTTTCTCTGGTGTAAAATATTGCTTTTCCTGTCCTTCAGATAGGGGGAGTGTTACAGCAGTTCTGGTGTGATCCTCAATGAGCTGCCCACATATGTTCTGTATTCTTCCTGTCTCGTTCCCTTTGTCTTCTGAGATGAAATACAGATTTTTCTATATTTGATATGGATGGCATATCAGGAAAATAGAAAGATATTGCCTGCTTCAAATCTGTAGAAATTGTTTCTGATAGAAGTAAGTTTATTTCAATGCAAAGCAATCTGTATGGTGGTATTATGAGAGAGGCAATGAAGATTCCAAGATTCTAAACCTCAGTTTTAGAAAATAAAACTAAAAGATCCATTTACACACACATCCTTTTTTTAAAGCACCGTGCAATCCAATTACTCCATGTAGGAATAATTATAATAATGTTATTAGGAACAGATGGAAATTACTAGAACTGAACATTTTTCTCCCCTTAAGAGCTCCATAGTGGGGGAGGGATAGGTAAAGCCACCACCACCCCTTTATGTGTGTGTGTGTGTGTGTGTATATATAATATATTATATTTTATATATATATATATATATATATATATATATATATATATATATTTATTTATTTATTTTTGGGGTAGTAAATTCCTAACAGGAGATACTTACATATATATATATATATATATAAGTAAGTATCTCCTGTTAGGAATTTACCATCCAAATAGGAGGTCTCCAAAATAATCAAGGATGTTAATAATGAAGTGCGAGTTTGTTTATACAAATTTCTAGGCTGAAGGTGACAATGGAGGGGGGCCTCTCACATTTTCCAATGTGATAATTTAAGTAACAAATTAAATCTAACTTACAAGCTAGTACAACACTACTAATAATGTGTGATGAGTGAGAAGCTTAAAGAGTTGAAAGATTTAACCAATTATTTTCAGAATGTGTTAAATATATTGAGGAACAGTCCCTGATGTTTCAGAAACACCACTCTCTGACTTCTTCCACTTTTAGTTTTGTTTATCACCTCCTTCAGTAACAATCTGACTTGTTTCTTTACCTCTTAATTTCCTGCAACAATACATATGCTATGAATAATTAAGCAATGCATTTTCTGTTTGCTGAAAGCCAAACAAATGCAGTAATTCAGATGTGGGATCCACGGCCAAGTATGGAGACACAGTCAGTGAAGAACTTCTGTGCAGACTTTTTAGTGCAGACAGGAAATTAAGAATCAGCAAGCAAGGCCCTCAGCATCCATCAACAAAACTGTGAGGTGCACCTTGAAATATATCCAGAATCCGTTTCTCTTACACAAAGTTTACACAGAGTTTGTGAAGCAGTAAAGGTTTATTCCAGTATACTCAGGCTACACCTACAAAGACTGAATGGTCATGCAGGCAAGATACATTACATTTAAACATTCCCCTTCCCATTGTCCCTTCAGGTTGACACGTGTTAATCTCCTGCCTTGGGTACTCAGACAGTCTTTCCGGAGCTGATGTTAATGTCTCTTTTGTGACAGTTTCTTTCCCCCCTCATTCCACAATACTGTCTGACCAGATGACAGAGGCTGCTAGACTCTGACAAAAACATAATACCCAAACTCCAATTGTGACATTTCTAGTTAGCTCTTTCAACATTCAAGAGTTGTATTCTAGACATTTTAAAAAGTATTTCCCATCAAGAAAGAGATTAGTATCTGATATGTATCCTTTATATTTTAAAATTATTTTTGTCTGCAAGTTCTCTTCATTGCTATGTTACCCTTGCTAAGATTAGGGTGCTCTAATCAGAAAACAAGTTGATATATGGAACTGTTTTATCTGAAGGACAATGCTACATTTAATAGTTTTGTCCTATTTTGGAAGCAAAACATTTCTGGCTATCATAAACTTCTCAGTAATGCAGGGGATGCTTTCCTGATCAGTATTTTCTGTCACCCAGTCATCTCAGCACACGAGAGATTTCCTTCTATTTTAAGATTAATATTTGCTATAGAAAATAAAAAGCTGTAAAAATGCAAATTATATCACTTTTTTAAAACCTTACTGTTTCCATGCATATCAAGAGACGGGAGCAATAAAACAACTTTCCATTAGCTGAATAGCATTCACCTTTTAATTGGAAAGAGGTTTGCAGTGCAATCACTTCACTTCATAGAAAACTAAACTACAGTGATCACTGGTGTCTCGGGCTCAGCAAAGCAAGCCCATTAGAAAACTAATCAAGTTCAGGTACTCAGCCAGCAAGGTCTAGCAAAATGTCAGTGTGGCCATTAAGATCCTGCATGTCTTAATTTGAGAATCTCACCAATTCACTAGAAGATGCAAAACTCAGAATATTTACAAAAGGTCAAAATGCAGAGCAGTTGGTCATTAAATTTTCCTACAAAATTCCCTCATGCAGAAATAATCCATGTAAAATTGCTGTTCTTAACTCTGATGACGAAGGGCTGTACATATTTTAAAATCCCAACTCTTAGCTGCTGCGTTGTCAGTCTGCAGAGCTGTTTTATGCTGCAGTATTATCATATTCTATTATTCATACCAGGCTGTGGTATTTCATTCTTACTTCTATAAAAATATATTGTTCATCCACATTCCACAGGAAAGTATCCTGTCATAGTTAAAACTTGTTTGCTAACTACACAGTATTATATTTTTAATGTATCTCCAGCTGGAATCACTTATTTCTGCTCAGTCCAGTTGCAAGAAATAAACACTTTTGGAAAGTATTTCAAAGTTATTCAGGCCAACACTATCATGGCAGTAACAACCGCTTTATTATGTTTTCCTGTTGCAATATGTGACAAAACTGATTATTTGGTGCTACTTTAAAAAAAACAAAGTTGAGCTCCTCATAGAAATAGTACGCAAGCAACTTCCA
This sequence comes from Charina bottae, assembly GCA_023362775.1. Classification (NCBI taxonomy): domain Eukaryota; kingdom Metazoa; phylum Chordata; class Lepidosauria; order Squamata; family Charinaidae; genus Charina; species Charina bottae. Next base: position 63,362,607 of record JALMGJ010000003.1, read on the forward strand.
CCTTGTAAAATGAGAGCATAAAATGGGCGCCAGCCTTCAATACCAGAAACACAAAAACAGAATGTCCTCTCTTGGGTAGCCATTTTTAAATTAGAACACGGAAATTGGAGAAAGAAAAATTGAACACATCCATACCAGACTCTACTGCCTACAGCAACCCTTAAGGCAGGGCTTTCCAAAGTTTTCCCGCGGCGACACACCAACCGCTGTTGGTGTGTCGCCGCGGGAAAACCCGGAAGTGCCGCCATTGCGGCAGCACGCAAAAACCTGGAAGCGCTGCTGCCGCTTTCAGGTTTTTGCACGCTGCCGTTGGTGTGTTGCCGCGGGAAAACCCAGAAGCGCTGATGATGATCAGCGCTTCCGGGTTGTGTGGTGACACACCAGACTGTGTGTGGCGACACACTTTTGGAAAGCTCTGCCTTAAGGGAACATAATATTGGGAACAGCCATTAATCAGAACCGTATCTATGAGCATGCCCATCCTGATGGACCAGACTGGACGGGTAGAAACAACTGGGAAAAGACAGTTCCTAAGGTAACCCGGTACCAAGCCATGGAGGGCTTTAAAGGTGACAACCAGCACCTTGAATTGCACCCGGAAACACACTGGCAACCAATGCAGCTCCCGAAGCATAGGTGTTACATGTGCCGAGTAGCCGACAGTATTTACCACCTGTCAGCTGCATTCTGTACCAGCTGAAGCTTCCGAATGCTCTTCAAGAGCAGCCCCATGTAGAGCATGTTGCAATAGTCCAAACGGGAGGTCACGAGGGCACGGGTGATAGTGAGTAGTGCCTCCAGGTCCAGTAATGGGCGCAACTGGTGCACAACCCGAAGGTGTGCAAAGGCCCTCTTAGCCACAGCTGCCACCTGCTCTTCCAGCAGGAGCCGTGAGTCCAAGAGGACCCCCAAATTGCGCATCGGGTCCGTCTGGGGCAGTGCCACCCCATCCAGGACCAAAGATGGAAAAACCTTGGTACTGGGAGGCCCAAACACCGAAAACCACTCAGTCTTGCTTGGGTTGAGCCAGAGCCCATTACGCCCCATCTAGGCCCCTACAGCCTCCAGGCACTGAGATAGGATTTCCACGTCATCACTCAGATAGCCCGGGGAGGAGATACAAAGCTGGGTATCATCAGCATACTGAAGATACCTCACCCCAAACTGTCAGATCCCTCACCATGCGGCCTCATGTAGATATTAAATAAGAGGGGCGAGAGAACCGAGCCCTGTGGCACCCCACACAGTAGGGGCCATGGACTGGACCTCTCCCCTCCTACCAACACCGACTGGAACCGACCCTGGAAGGAGGAGAACCAGCACAACACAGTGCCGCCCACCCCCGACTCCCGAAGCCAGTCCAGAAGGAGATCATGATCGATGGTATCGAAGGCCGCCAAGAGGTCAAGAAGAGCAAGGATGGTCGCACTGCCCCCATCCTGCTCCCGCCAGAGGTCATCCAAGAGCGTGATTAATGCTGTCTCAGTCCCATATCCCGGCCTGAATCCTGACTGAAAGGGGTCTAGATAATCCGCTTCATCCAGAGCCCTTTGAAGCTGCTGTGTGACCACTTTCTCAACACCCTTCCCTAAAATGGGGAAGTTGGAGACTGGATGGAAACTGTCCAGATTAGTTGGGTCGAGCGATGGCCCCTTCAGGAGGGGGTGCACCACCGGCTCCTCAAGAGCTGGTGGGACCACCCCCTCCCTCAAAGAGGAATTAACCACCGCCCAGACCCAATCACGTGTCCTCTCCCAGGCAGCCTTGACCAGCCAGGAGGGGCATGGATCTAACACAGAAGTGGCCGAACTAACAGCTACAAGAACCCTGTCCACTTCCTCAGGTTCACGGGACCCAGAGGACAAAATTTTATTTAATACTATAAGGAAAGAAGAAAGTTATATAAACAAATTTGGTTAGAAATCCAAAATGCGTAAATTATCAAAAGCACCCATACAAAAGTAGGATTGTTCAAATCGTATTTATTCCTGCTGGGTATTCAATAATATTAATTTCAATCAATTTGACGGAATTGTGTTAAGATTGATTCACAATGGAGAAAAAGGTCGTCAACTTTTTATAGGATTTGGGGAGGAAGAGTTTATATCACCAAGAGGTAAACTATAGTTGGGAACTTTTTTCTAGATCAGATGGATAAAAATTATTTTCTGAACTGGATCATGTCAAGATGAAATTTAACACTTTTTGGCCCTCCCAGGATTGCTTGGAAGAAGACAGAATTTAATCTAAGTCTTCCCAGTTATCAGGCAAGATTGCTTTTTCACCACAGCTATCAGCAACAGGGAAACAATTATCTTGATTATCTTACAATCACTAGGGGGAGGACAAAATTAAAGCCTCTTCTCAATATCAGTGGCATAATATTATTGGAAGAAAGACATTAACCTCATGCTTTCAAGGTAACCATGATTGCAGGAGAGGACTGTGTTTAATCCTGCCCTTCCCTAGCAATCCCAATGATCACTGTTTGATCTGTTCACTGTAGTCCTTCAATCAATGTAATTTAGTTGAAATAAAGGAAATCCACGCTTAGTTAACAATATATTTGAACAACTGGACTATGTTCCTCTATACTGTACAGCAAGGGTGTTTAACTCACAGCCTTTAAGCTAATGCTACATTAAGACATCATTTGTTTCCCTCAAACCCCCTAGAGCAGGGCTGACATTAATGTAGGTATTAGAAGCAAGTGGACTTTGAAGAAGAAGGATAGAAAGAGTACTGACTCTTTGGAATTTTGGTATTGGGGAAGACTCCTGAGAATACCATGGACAGCCAAGAAAACAAACAGATGGATCATCAAACAAATAACTCAAGGCACAAATGACCAGGTTCAAATTATCAAACTTTGGACACATTATGGAAAGACCTAGCTCTGTGGAGAAGTTTATAATGCTGGCAAAGGTGGAAGGAAAGAGAAGATGAGGACAACCAAGCAGCAAGGTAGATGGACTCAATTACAGTGGTGATGAGTGCACCACTGAAAGACCTGAAGAACCAGGTTGGGTGCAGATTGTCATGGAAAAAAATCAATCTATGTGGTTGCTAAGAGTTGACAACAACTTGATGGCACATAATCAATCAATCGATCAATCAATCAACTAGAGGCAGGGTAACTTAATGGGCAAAATAGGTAATTGCAGTGCTTAAAAAACCATACTCTACAAATTGTACAGATTCATATTGTTTTGGGAGAGTTTTAAGGGGCACATGGGGCATCTTAAGACCCTTCTCAAATCTGTTCAAAGGTCAGGATGAAAATTTCAGCCTTACTCAATCTAATGATATCATGACATCACCAACTTTGCCTCTAGTGGCTCTCAGGCTAAAAAAAAATACAAGGTGTCATGATCCCTGTTGTAAAGCTGCAGACCTTTGCAACAGGGATCATGCATTGAAGGAGTTAAGGGGAAGAAGTCGGACCCATCTGGGCAGGCCTGAGGTGTGAGAAGAGCAGAGCACTCAAGATCTTAAATGGCCTGAACAGGGGGGAGGGGTTGTGGGGGATATTATCAAGGGGAGAAAGCCCCTGCTTTCTTCAGGTGCAACTTTCTCTGTACTCAGCAGTAAAGTAGTTTTCCAAGAATGCCTTGTGAGACTCTTTTGTTGCAAATAGGGTTCTGTAGTCATTACACAAGGAATATATTGCAACACTTGAATTATGGCTCAGATCCTGCAGGGATGCTTACTGTAGCATTAACAAACAACAGAAAATATAATTATTACATTATTTCCTCTACAAAGATCAGAATGGTGTAAAATAATCATACTTTTTTTCTGAAATATTTAGATGCAGGATCTCAAGACAGCAGAATATAAAGCTGCTTGATGTTAGATTCTGAGTTGACTAATGAATGGTTCAGAAAGTGGCAGTAGCTGAAATTACAATACATTAATCTTGGGTTTGTTTGTTTGTTTGTTTGTTTGGAGATTTCTCCAGCTCTGTTACTGGTGAAACTATGATTGCCAAGGGCTCAAAATATACTGTATATTGTAAAGAAAGCCAATAGCTAATGAATGATGTTTAGTTGTTAAATATCTATAATTGCTGCAGATTATATTATTATTGTTGGTCGCAGTCAGCCAGATGTTTTCGCATTTTTGTCCACCTATTGAGTCCTTCCCAAGGAACTGGGATAGGCGGATGTTGTTGTTTAATAATATTAAAGGTATCATCACAGGATTTAAGGTGTTCCAAGTAAAGCTGCCTTTTGTAGTTGATTGACAGTAATTTTGTCAATGCTGATGGTGTTCAAGTGGTGCTCTGGATGTTTCAGAATTGCACTCAAGGCGCCTATTACTATCGGTATTATTATTATTATTATTATTATTATTATTATTATTATTATTACATATGACCTAATTTATAACATGGCCAGTTAGGTGAAAGAAAATCCTTGCCATCTTACTTACTTACTTACTTAATTACTACTTATTACATTTATATACCGCCCATCTCCCCCACAAGGAGGGACCCTGGGCGGTTCACAACAAAGTTTAAAATCAATTAAAACAATAAATATCAATAATAAACACACACACACACTGTATGTATGTGTGTGTGTGTGTGTGTGTGTGTGTGTGTGTGTGTATGTATGTATGTATGTGTGTGTGTGTGTATATATATATATATATATATATATATATATATATATATTACAATTTGATCCAGAAATGGTAGATCTCATTCCACTTCTTAGTGACAGTAGCAGCTGTAGGTGGTAGGCTATGTGTCTCTCTAGAATGTCCCAGTGTGCCAAACTGTGATAGATAAAGACTATTTGATGCTGAACACACACTTGATCTTAGCCAAAAGGCCGAGAAGCTTAGGAGTAAATTAATATTACCTCTGACCAAGAAATATCCTAGGCGGCAAGATATAGATTATATGCAAATGTTACTTATAGACGAAGATCCAACTGTTACGGCGCAAGTAGCCAAATTCTGCGCAGCTGCTATAAAGATACCCCAGACTATGATAGGAAAAATGTAGTAATGTACTTCTTGTAATAATTTTAAGAGGTTTATATATCATACCACATTTTGTATATGATATTTTACTCTTTATAAAGACTTATATCTGATAGAATATTAGTCATGATAATTAATAAGAGCGTATTTAAATTTGATTAAGGGGCTCACCCACATTGTGATCTGAATGTATTTTAATATTCAAATGGAACTTGTAATTTAACTTATAATTTTCAAACTATTTCAAATCAGATGGTGCATATTGTAAGGCTCAATGAGTATACCTTCGTAGAATTTTATCTTGTACTGGTCAGTGACCGTAATAAACTAGAATGAATGAATGAATGAATGAATGAATGAATGAATGAATGAATGATGCTGAACAAAGGTGCATCAGTGGACTCTGCCTTTCAGCCATGGAGGACTCTCCTGGGAGTAGAGTTCTTCAGATGAATTGTGGTGTCTGCTTCCAAGGAATGGGCTAACTTCCAAATCTAGTTGTTTTTGATAGGTATGAGAGGGGGAGCTGTCCAGGTATAAGAACTGAAAATTCTCGGTTTATAAAGGTCTGTCACTATCTGCTTTGCATTTTTTCTGAACTGTACTTCCTGAGAAAAATATTAATGTGCTGTCTTTTTTTACTAGGCAGTACTCTACTTTCTGAGTTGAATATTTTCAAATATGTCCAAGTATGTTTTTGATCCTCAGACTAGATGACAATTCTTAAGGTATTTCCACTCTTCTTTCTTTGAAATACCTACAAAATATTCCTTGACAGTTGAAAGTATTTTCACGTTCTGAGAGTTTAGACCACGAAGGAAACTGACTATTTTTTAAAGACCATGTATTTCTACGGTCTTCCTTTTGAGCAAACCCCATAGTTTTATGCAAAGCATTCACAGGAAAGAGGTGGAAATAACCACTGAAGCCTCAAGACTGCTATCATAATTCTCATGCTCATTCAAAATGAATGCTTAAGTAACATTTCTATCCCTATTCTGAAATCAAGAAATATATAATATACAGTGCCATCTGTCAGTCTTGCTTGTTCTAAAGCCAAATGAAAGATGGAACAGAATGTCGAATGAACAAAGCAGATGTAACTTAATGGCTATTTTCTAACAATATACATTGCACATGAATACTGCTAATCTATTATGTTAACATTCATTAAATTTAGCATATAATCAAGACTGAAACCATATATAACGACATACTGCTTTACAGCATTTGCTTTATTGACACCCTGCTCTTCTTCACAAAGCTTCAACAAGTGGCAGCACCAGATCAAACTTTTCTGGGCTGGGGACGTAAGCAGGATTGGACCTGGTTGGTACTTACAGGTGATACCCCCAGGGAATTATGGGGCTATAGGCTAGACTGGGAAGTTGAAGAAATGTCCCAGAAGCAGCCAATGGAAAACCACTTTCGTCTTGTTGCCACCAGGACTTGAGCAAGAATTTTACCACTATTACTTCTTCCCAAAGAAGCCAGTTTATATGCCAGATGATCTCTAGTGATATGACACTTAATCTTATTGCTCTTCTTTGTATATGCAGCAGAAATTCTGTAATCGGCATTAGGGGTACAGTTTAGGAGAGGAAAATAAAACCATCCATGTTAAGAATGTACTAAAAACAGAACATGCAAAAAATGAGTATATGGAGGGGGGCAGAATTCTAGTGAAGACAGTCACTCTGTACAGATATAGAATATTATTGTTACAAATGGATAGTTATGAAGATATTAGATGACACATGATAATGAAATAATGATGGTGAGAGGAAATCTTATCAATAGTTTATCAAAAGAAGATGGCATTTATCAGTAAGAGTTGCGGATTGGATAAGAAATATTTGACCAAAGATTTACTGGAGTGATAACGTAAGAAATTTCAGAGTTGTTAGTTAGTTAGTTAGTTAGTTAGTTAGTTATTATTTTCTATCCTGCCTTTATTATTTTTATAAATAACTCAAGGAATACTCCTTCCTCCTCTTATTTTCCCCACAACAGCAACCCTGTGAGGAGAGTTGGGCTGAGAGGGAGGGACTGGTCCAAGGTCACCCAGCCGGCTTTCATGCCTAAGGCAGGACTAGAACTCACAGACTCCTGGTTACTAGCCCAGCATATTGCACAGGTTTGTGAAGATTCAAGACAATCCCATGCTCTTAATCTAAAATATTATTGATGTCTGCAGACTGAGGGCAATTCAGTTATTGTTGTTTTCAGAAGGAAGTACTATGTGTTCAGTAGTCTTTAACTTCTAATAAATGTGCATTAGACTGATGCCTTACCTAATTTTATCTTTTTCTAAATTTGTCCTTGCTTTCCCATGTAACTGCTATTGATTGCAATCAAATTAGGAATAAAAATGACAACACACAAACACACACACAGAGTAAGCCAGGATTCTAGAGAATGCTAATTTACTGTGAATAAACTGCTTTAGCTTTTGTCACTCTAGTCAGCATGATGAATGGCAAAGGAAAAGGGAGTTGTAGTCCAAAACCCAAAGCACACCTGGTTCCCATCTCTAGTTTAGTTTATTATGCTAACAGAAGAGGCCAAGCAGAATTAATCAGCCTGCACTGATTAACATGCAGTTCATTCACAGGGCACCAAGATTTTCCAGAATGCTGAGATACAGCGCTGTGTAGAAAATAGATTGTGTATATATGTATACATGTATGTATGTATGTATACATACAGTATGTATATACGCATTCATATACATATGAATATATCTATAATGCTATGTGGAAAACATATATTGTGATATGTAATCTGAAGACAAAGAGCTATTCTTTCAATTTTAGGAAAAATCAGGATATGAGAATATTAATTATGGACTGTTGGGTTTTAAAAAAAAAAGCAAGCATGATCATATTAAAGGCTTTAAAGGATTATTTTGCAAAATTATCCTAAGTATTCTCTGGTATTAGTCAGCATGTTAACAATCTTTTATCATGTACATATGCTTCACAAGGAACTAACAACTACAGGTAGTCCTCGACTTATAATGGCAATTTGGACCGGAATTTCCAGCACTAAGCGATGCGGTCATAAAGCGTGACCACATCGCTTAGTGACAGCAATCCCTGCAGTCTCAGTTGCTGTCATTAACCAAATCCCATGGTCGTTAGGCAATGAAACTTCCTGCTGGCTTCCCACAACCAAACTCAGTAGGGAAGCTGGCAGGAAGTTGCAAGTCCCAGGCCTGCAGGCAGGAAAATGGCTGCTGCTGGGTGGGGGAGGGTGCGAAGGGGTGCATGAGGAAGGGTTGGGGAGAGGGTGAGGGGGTGTGCAAGAGGTGTGGTGCGGGTCATGGAGGGCACACAAAGGTGCAAGGGGTTGTGCGAGGCACCGCGCGGGTCAGGGAGGGTGCGCGGGGGGTTGGCATGGGTCGGGGAGGGTGTGCAGGGATGCGGAAGGGAGGGTTGCGGGTGGAGACTTACCCCAGCAACTGCAACCTTCCCTGCCAGCTTCCCCATTGACTTTCTGGGAAAGCTGGCAGGGAAGGTTGCAAATGGCAATCACCTGATCGTGGGGCGCTTGGCAACCGGTCCTAAATGCGAACAGGTTGCCAAGTACCCAGATCGCGATCACGTAACCATGGGGCTGCTGGGATAGCCAGAACTCCTAGGACCGGTTGTAACCACCATTCGTTCAGCGCTCGTAATTTTGAATGATTGCTGAACAATGTAGGTCAAGGACTACCTGTAGCAGTGAGTTAGTTGTCTCCCTGACACAGAGACAAGAATATTTTCAAGCCATCTGTTTACATTTTCAGTTATTTTGTTTAAGATATCATTTTCTAGGTCTTTTTCTTTCTTACATCTTTTAAGTTCATTGCTGTATCATGCTGTTAACACAGTTCTATGTATGTCAATCCTTTTTTCTGTTATTTAGTTTGATGTAATCATAACAAAAATTCAGCAGTGTAGTATGTGGGTTTTTTCCTCGTATTTATAGAGAAATATTTTTTTTTTAAAAAAATGGTTTTAATACCATATTGCTTGCTTTATCAGTGAAGTTATTAATGAGGAAAATCAATGTTGTTCTTCATACATAGACCTTTTTCATGCTAAGTTTGCTCCAAACCCATGGATTATGGTTTCCCAAGAGTTCAAAAAGAGGCATTTACTTTCCTACTTTTCCAGAGCTGCAAACTGAGTTTGGTTTTAGAAATATGAATATTCTAATTTAATATACGACCATGTCTGTGTTACTCTCTAGCCAGTTTCTAGGAGCACCTGTTCCGTAGAAAGAATGAAGACCAACAGATGATTGGAGAAAGACTGCTACATATACTTAAACATATATTACAGGAGTAGGCGTCTAAGTGAATGTGTTTGTTTCTATGCAAGCTTTCTCTCCCCCCTTCCTTCTCTCTAGCATGTCCAGTTTTCTACACTTCCAGTTGAATTATTACTTTTCTTAATATGGATCTGGTGGAAGAGGCCTCTGGCCCTAGCAAAAACTTAAGCTACAACAGTTTCAGCAAGTAATATAACCTTTCCTTCAACATCTATGATTTGAATCTGCTGATGCCTGGCAATGGAATCACCAATTTATAATTGACTAAGATTTTTATTGCTCTTCTGGCTTTTTAGTAGCTGCTCATATGCTTTTCTTTAAAAATAATCTCTATCTCTATACATCTGTTTGCAGTGTTCCTTACCAGGTTATCTCTATGAAAGAGAAATTGGTGTGGCTACTGTTGGCATATCCTATACTTTCCCTTTTCAGGCTCTAGAAGGCACATACAGTAACTTCAATAAAATATTGGCATCTGCTGAAATCACAATTTTCACTGGCTTGAAAAAACTCCAAATAGTTTTCATAGTTTTCATGAAGACAAGGAATTGGTAAACATCTTCATTATGAGCAGGGGGCCTTTGCATGTTGGTTCAAGAGTGTTATTGTCACATCTCCTTGAAGCATGCTGACTTAAAATCAAATCAGGGTATGAAATCCCTAAGAAGGAGGTTTGTAAGGTACCTATAAAAAAAAAAGGTAAAGGTTCCCCCCGCACATTCGTGTCCGACTCTAGGGGCCGGTGCTCATCTCTGTTTGTTAGCCGAAGAGCCAGCATTGTCCGAAGACGCTTCCACGGTCATGTGGCCAGCATGACGCACACGGAACGCTGTTACCTACCCACCGAAGTGGTACCTATTCATCTACTTGCATTTGCATGCTTTCAAATTGCTAGGTTGGCAAGAGCTGGGGCTAGTGCAGGAGCTCACTCCGTCACGCGGGACTAGGGATTTGAACCTCCGAACTTGCGATCTTCCGATTGACAAGCCTGGCGTCTTACCCGCTGAGCCACCACGCCCCTATAAGGTACCTATGCAAAAGATTTAATTCTTCAGATCCCAAGAGTTCTTGTATATTCGTCCTTGCTGATCAGAACCTGTATGAACAAATGTGATTGTCCTGCATTTGTGATTACTGTTTTCCTCCAATTGGGGAGTGCATGATTTTTTCTAAAAAAAATCACCTTATTTTTGAACCATTTGTCAGGGTATACTCAGAAAATATGTACTGTGAATTTGTAGATGTATATTGTTATGTGACACTATGAAAAATGTGTACTTGTGTCTATGTGCACCTCACTGAAAAAACAAACGAACTGATGAATAAGCACCTAAACCTTAGACACATCCATACAGAGGTCTGTAGACCAAAGTGGATGAACAAACTGGTTTTAGAATAAAAATGTATTACACAGTGTCCTCATCTTCTCATCATCCCATGCTTCTCCTTAGATTCCCCAGGCCAATCCTTTTTCTCTGTCCAACTCCATCATTGCACTTTCCCTTTCCAATCTCGAGTCACTCTATTATCCTTCTTCCTCTGCTTTTACTACTGTTTGCTCCAGTTTCTTCTCAGCTCCCCAGATGATCTCATATGCCTCTCAGCCAAATCTCAGGGACTAAACACTCTGCATATTGTTAATTAAGTTCCACTAACCAGTTGGTGCATACTCTTCAGTTGATGCAATCATTTCTATTTGAAATGTTCTCACAGAACTGCATTTGTCAATTTAAACACTAACATTAATCAACCTGAACATATAAATTAATGAATCCCAAAATCCTAACACAAAATAGAGTTGGATTGTTCAAATGTCCAAGCTAAAACCAGCTGTGTATGCAGTCTGATTGAATTTTGAAGTATTACTAATAGTTTAAGTAATTTACTGAATTCATTGACTGCCTTTAATGGGCCAACAGTATGTGTAGGTGCCCAGAGAAGTCATAAAATTGTATCTCGCTATCTATATCAAATACACATAATATTGTGATTTTAGAAAACACATTTCTTAAATCTGCTTCCGAATACTGAAGTTTTAGACATACTTCTGGTCTGAGGTGAGCACACCAGAATAACATCAGAGGGTACTGATAAATAAATAGGAGTCTCAATGGAAATTGAGTGATAAAAAGTGCAACCAAGATCTACAGGAGATGTTTTCATTCCCACATCCATTACAACCCTGAAGCTTATGCAAGATTGAGATTTTTTTCCCCTTAAGATTCCTGTTTAAAATGATAAACCAAGAATAAATGAGCAAATGTTAATTACAATATGAAGGATTTTCAGATAGGAAGCTTAATTATATAATTACATGTAATGCTCAAGCACATCAGTGATTAACACATGCAAATCCCTAATATAAGCTTATCCATGAAAACAGAAATTTCACAATGTAAACAAGAACAAAAGCCACCTTAAGCAATGCAAGAATAATTATTTGTCAGAAACACAATCAATAACTCAATCACTCATGTGGCTCCAGCCAACACAATGAATGAATCACCCAAAATATAAATCCTTGGTGACACTAAATAAAATGACGTGATGATGTTTCCCTCTGGATAATAAAGCAGCAGAGCAAGAATTCTTATATTGCAATATTTCATCTGCATGTATTGTAGTAGTATTACTACTATATTCTATTATATTAATCCCCCTAGAGCTATGCATACTCTGAAGACAGGCTAATAGTTGTGACTAAAAGCCCCCTGTTTACAGGGGATAACAGTAAGGCGAAAAGAATGCACAGCTACATGTTAAATTATATTTGCTCATTTTTATCCTTAACTGACTTACAACTTCTCAAACATTCTTTATATTTAAATTTTAAGGTTCAGTGCCCCATGTTTTGCTCACTGAATGACATGTATCAGAAATACTGCCGGGAAGTAATAATAGAAGGAATAAACTATCAGTCAAGATATATGAATCTTCATATTCAAGGTCTATTAAATCTCTGGCAACTGCAAAGAATATCTCTAGTTTACATTCCTGTAAAGTAAGAGGACAGCAGTTTAATTGGATCCCAATAAGATAACTGTTAACATGAATGGATAAAAGAATGTAGGGATACTAATTGTTATTTTTTACCCCTCTCTGGCTACATTTGTCTAACAAAAACCAGAGATCTTATGGAATCATCATACTTACATAAAGCCATTAAAAAAACCTTTTTCTTATTCTTTTTTAACGTGAACCTTTTAAATAACCTGAAATTCAGCAGCAAATGCTCGTTGATATGCATACAGCCTACTACTGGACATGTTAAGTACCTATAACTGGGACACCAAATCAAAATGGGAATAGAACTCAGGTACTTCTCTTCCAGGCCCACCAGCCAGAGGAGGAGGCAGTAAAGGAGACATTCTTGTGGCCAGAAGTTCCAATATATTCCTAGCCACTTAGCAGTTTCCAAGGCTATCCCAGTTGTTTTGGTGGCTGGAACAGTGAATTCTCATGCTGGGCAGTTAATGCTTTTATCTATTAGAGAATCTTCTCCAGCTATCTCCTCCCAGATACCTTGCATGTTTCCTCCCATCCAATATGCCATACTGATTGGGTACACACATCATGCTAAGCAATCATGTGGTTTGTCTGGTATGACATAGGAACTGGTTTTAGGATAGTAAATTATGATTTGATATTGGCTTTTTGAATAAGAGTTTTTTTTGTATTCAACAGTGGCTTAGCATGATGTGCAAAAGAAAGTCATGGTCTGTTTGTGGTGTCCTAGCTTGTTTTTCTGCCTTCCCTAAATGTCTAAGCAATCTATGAAGCTGGAAGGGCAGAAACTGCTGGTAAAAAGAGGGAAAACAAGCCAGAAATGCAGACTACAGAGTAACTTGGTAGCTTGCAAGGTACTAGCTACTTGTCTGTATTTAGACAACATGGGTTAAAACAGCCAGATGAAGTAAGACAAGAATAAATTAGGACTACTGATCATGATTAAGGCTAAAAAACATAAACCACTCTGTAGCCATCTGCTCAAACCTGAATGACACGTTAAAGCTAACTACAATATTTATTTACATTTATACAATATGCCTTATGTATTGTACAAATGTGCTCTGATATATTTTCTGGCTTGTTGAGCAAGCTGTTGTTGAAACAAATCTTGATTTAATCTGGGATTAGCTCATCAATAAACTGATCAGAGTGTTCCTTTTCAAAGGACACAAACGTAATTCTGTTGGTATATAAGAAAAGGGCAAACCTTTACTTAAACTTCAGCAATAAACACAGAACAGAAATGTTAAACCCTAGAAACAGTCCTTATTTTTGTGGAAGAAATTACATCTCTTATATAGAATACATAAACAAGGGTACATCAACTTTAGTCGCATTTAATGGAATTGTACATAGAGTGTTGGACCATGTGCTGCTTGATTTGCATGCTTGCATTCTATGTACTCAACTTTAACAATATAAAGGTTCTTTTAGCTTTAAATCACTGTGTACTACTGGAAAACAGACTTCTTGATATTCGATGAATCAGGAAGTCAGAGAAAAGGATGTTAAAAGGCTTAACAGGTTATTTATTAAGAATTAAAATGCAGTGAAAATTGAACAGTTTATTTTAAAAGCATTAAAATGAGAATCAGCATTCACTGGTTTAAAAGAAATTTAAAAAGTGCATATACATTAGTTACCATAGTATAATCAAAACAATATATAATAAGGATATAGAACATACATAGTATAATAGTCCAATGAATCTATGTGTCTAACCTAAAATGAAAAGGCGGAAGCGAAGAAGATAAATAAGGTCCACTTAGCAGTGTTCAAACCAATGATTTTATCCTTGGCTGCACTTGATCATTTTAACTAGGACTGGGAGATGCTTAGATGTATAAATGGGAAGCAAAATGAGGTAAAGAGGACAAGAAGAGAGGACTTCGTGCGAATTCAGTAAGCGTCTCAACGCTTAGGACAAATAAGAAAATAAATTCAGCTAGTGGATGGACCAGAACTTTTTGGGAGATGGGGATGTTGAACAGTATTATGATATAACTGGATAGAGATCACGGTATATCAGAACGTTAAGTAGCAGAAGAAAGCAGGGAGAGGGATAAAGGCAGAAAGTGAACATTCTCAGGGGGAAATAAACACCTATAGTTCAGGGACTTTCTATACCAAGCCAGTTCTGATGTACTACTGGGATAACTCAGCAGCAGTATTCCTTCAGTATATCTTCTTTACCCTATCATAGTCTACAAAGGCCAATGACTTTAGCATGCTTTCTTCACAACAATGTGATCAAGAGGAACAGATTGTAGTAACTGAATGCTTGACTGTTTCTGATGGCCTTCCATAGCAAGAGAAAAGATGCAATGAACTTTATACACTTCTAAGTGTACACTGATGATGTTACCTAATCAGGTAATGAAACGTCTGCAAGCAAACAACCAAGCTCAGGGAGCACTAAGGACTCCACAGTTCAACCCTGAGCTACAGTACATATATTCTCTTCTATTGGAACTTCCAAGTTTGCAAAGTGGGAGTGAATGTAGGAGTCTGATCACACACATTCATCAACAAAATGTTTCCATGCTACAGCGGCTGGTCCAAGACAGAAAAGGCTGAAAACGGATTTTAATAAGCAGTTATAATATGCAAATCTTACACAGAAATGTAAGGGTGGATGCTAAATAAAGCAGTCCACAGACATACATCTTTATTACCTAATCAAGCCACAAAGACTTCAGCCCATCCTGTTTTTGCAAGTTAGTATTCTTTGGAAGTTCTTCTGCATGGTTGCTTCAGTTCTTTATCTTAAAAAAGCTTAAGCTACTGGAACATACTGTTGATAGCCACACTTAATCACTTGCAATTCAGAAATGTTAGTAAGCAAATGTCATCCATCTTAATAAAACTGTATGCATGCAAACAATTTAGGAAGATAAAGTATAAGGAAGTAGAATGAGATTAAGGAGAAGTGCTTTTTTCTTTAAAAGCTACCCAGTGTTGGTCACTTTTGAGCCTTTTCAGGTAAACAGTCACTGTCAGTGAAGCACTGGAAAACACCAATGTGTGAAAGAAATACAGTGGGTAATTTGTTTAAGCACAGAAAGCTAGAGCTGTACTTAAAGATGTGTTATGTTTTTCCTCCAGATGTAAATTCTGAATATGGCTGCTTGCAACAATCCCAGAAGTGTCAAGTTACAAGTGTCACTTTATTCTGCCAGTTAAAACTCTGACTGACCTCCAGGCAACATTGGATGACAAAAAGCTTGAAACTCTCAGAACATTTCACATGGCTATCAAGAAGACCCCACCTGTGAAACCCAAAGGAAAGGGGAATCCAGAAATGATGAACTATTAAGAAAAACCAAATCAGCTTGTTTATGGGGGGTACAAAATCACAGCAGTATAAAGAGAAGGCCTTACACTTTTCAAGGAAGAGATGCTCATCTGCCATTATTAAGGCCTTATAAAAAGATTACAGAAGGGGTGCCAGGCAGGCAAAGATAGATAGATGGAGGATGGATGGATATAGCTGCTGCTTTAATCTCTTGAAATGATGCTATTTATTACAGGTTTCCATTTGCTGGAATTAATTAAGTGCACATATCTGTATGCTGTAGAAGCCATTAGTTATAAGACTGAAAGAACCATGCAAGGGATGTCCAGATAAATCCCAGATTCAACAGTGCAAGTGTCAGATGGCAGGACAGGTCCCCTTACTGAAAGCACATCCCTGCTCTTTCACTGAAAAACACAGTTCCTCTCAAATGCCAAAATGTCAAGTGTAGGTAATTGAGCATATCTTCTATTAGTTAATACCTCCATTTATATAAGCACTATTTTTGTACCTCCAACAGGCAAGGTGATTTCTGATCCCTGCCCCCGCCCCCTCCTTCCAAAGGCTTGGAAATTGTGTTTGAGATAATCTGAAACTCACCTGCCATGGAAACGGAGCTGTGGTAGGTCACTCAGACCTGCCCTTGGCTAATGGAAGCCCTGCTCGAAACCTCAAACACAAAGCCCAATAAAGGGACAAGGATCATGCAACAGCCTCCCCTAGAAGAACTGATTTTCATTTCCTGGTTTTCAGAAATTTTTTTGCAGAGTTTGGGATTTTAGTAAGAAAACCTGGTAAAAGCATCTTTTCTTTGACAACGGAAATGAACATTAAATGACATCTGAAAGCTATTTTCCATTGCATAGTCAAAAGCTGACAGAAGGGAAAAAACAGAGGTCACATAAAAGAGAAATATGAAGAAGCAGACAGAGAAAGTGTAGAACAATCATTCTGAATCACTTCTAAAAGTGCTATAATGGCATTAGGGTCACCCTTACAGAAGCAATCAGAAGAAATTCAGTATTTTTTCTCTACAATCTTCAGCAAGCAAGCAAACAAATAAATGGAATATTAATTGATCAAATTAACATCTGTGCCAGAGCTTTCCAAACTTTTCATGTTGGTGACACACTTTTTAGACATGCATCATTTCGCGACACACTCTTACAGCAGGGCACAAGGCAGGCACCAGGACCTGCGCGGAATCACAGCAGGTTTGGAGGCAGCCAGGCACAAGGCAGGCACTAGGACCTGCGCAGAATCCTGGCAGGGCTCGGAGGCAGCAGCAGCCGCGACACACCCAGACACTGCAGCCGACTGTCCCGACACACAGTTTGGAAAGCTCTGATCTGTGCATTAAAAAGACGAACACCAGCCCAGACTTCACCTCTATTTTTACCAGCACTATCAAGTCTCATGTCATCTTAGTAGAAATGTTTGACTTATATATGCTTTTTACCTAATGCTTTTTACAGCAGGGTAATCCGCAAACTCCCTCCATTCACATACTGAAATGTAACTACTTTCAAGACTGCTGTATAAACCTAACTGGAGGAAAATCCGTATTTTCCCATATTTAGTACCAACTCCTAAACGGCATTTCACCAATATATAAGGCCTCACTATAGGCCCAGCTGACTACTTATCCAGAAGCTAGCGTAGCAGCAGCAGCAAAATTGCTGCAGCAACAACAGATTTTGAGAGCGAGAAAGCCAAGGCTCTGTGCTTTCAGATACAGTACATACAGCACATCCATACATATCCTGCTGCTTTATCAATTATGCTCCATTTCTACATATAATTCTCTTACAAAGCCCAGGGACTTAGGTCAATTATAGCTCTAATCTGTACTACTGCCTTAGAACAGAGGAATACAAAACGTTTAGCAGATCTTAATTGGGTCTGACGTTCCAATGGTACTTTTCTGTGACTTCAGAGCAGTTGGGGTAATGGCTGTGTATAAACTGAGGAGACGGGTTATGTTCATAATTATACCTTCTCAACTACAAGGAAATTACCTGAATGCAAATTAAAAATATAAATGAAAGAAGTCATCAATAAGTCTCTCTCCTGACTTTTTGAGTAACCATTTTAATGCTATTCACCAGCATTCAATTTCTCCACAAAATCAATAGGCACAACTACATGGTGTTCAAGGGATTTGTCTTTTCTGTAACATACACGTCTCCATATAGTATCAACACTTAACTGTACATTTGACTGCTGTGATTCCTACCTGCTGTACTGACTGCAGGGGAAAATGAAATTGCCAACATTCAGGAGTGCTATCAATTGTAGCTGATCTATTGTACTTCCATTCTATACCCCTAATGTAGTGATTCAGGCCAATTTGCTCTGAATGGTATCACCTTGTTATGAATACCAGTAAGGAGGTATAAGGGAAAATTTGGAATTTAGAGTCACTTTTCAAGTCCAAATCCATCCATCACATTAATTAGTATACTCTTAGAGCAAGTATGCAAGATATTCTGGGTTCCAGCACGCAAAAGATCTGTGCATCTTTTTACGTCCTCTATACATCTCAGAACAACTTAACAGGCAGTAGTTTTTTCCTACATGAAAATAATCTCTGAAAGAAAAGCAGTCAGTCAGTCAGTCAACCCTTTATTACAGTCAATGACCAACATTCCATTTAGAAAAGCATATAGGTTAAAACACAAGATTTTAAAAACCCAAAATATTATAGAATAAAATTTGATAAAAATAAAATAATAATAAAATAAACAACCATGTCTAAATATCAAGGTAATTAATGGCAACAAATTATACAAATAATAAAATAAAATTTGGCCACATTCAAAGAAATTGAAACATACTGGTCAGCTAACAACAATTGTACATAAAGTAAATCTGTACGACCTGGAAATTCAGTTAATAAAGGGATTATAAAATGTAACCATGCATCTTTATACAATGAACAATAAAGTAATAGACATGTCATATTTTCTACCACCCCCTTCACCACAAGGACAAAGTCTGGAAGAATAGGTGATGTTCCTAAACTTCATCAAGTGCAGCTGTTGGGAGTTTATTAAAATGAGCTATTCCCATTAAATTGGGGGTTAGTTATCTAGTTTAGATAACTTGCTAGACTTAAATAAAGAGATCGGCTACTAAAGAACATTTGTTGGGAAGGGCCAACAAATCTAACTGCCTTTCTATACCCAACACATTCTTTTTTAATTTCCACCACATTTTTGTAACCCATTATCAGTAATTCATCCTATGAGAGGCCATAACTCTGTAATTTTTTGTGAACTGATCTTTTATTTATTTGTTTGTTTGTTTGTTTTGTTTATTCGTTCAGTTGCTTCCGACTCTTCGTGACTTCATGGACCAGCCCACGCCAGAGCTTCCTGTCGGCCGTTGCCATCCCCAGCTCCCCCTTGGTCGAGTCCGTCACCTCCAGAATATCATCCATTCATCTTGCCCTTGGTCAGCCCCTCTTCCTTTTGCCTTCCACTTTCCCCAGCATCAGCATCTTCTCCAGGGTATCCTGTCTTCTCATTATGTGGCCATACTTCAGTTTTACCTTTAATATCATTCCCTCAAGTGAGCAGTCTTGCTTTATTTCCTGGAGTATGGACTGGTTTGATCTCCTTGCAGTCCAAGGCACTCTCAGAATTTTCCTCCAACACCACAGTTCAAAAGCATCTATCTTCCTTTGCTGAGCCTTCACTCAGATTTATTTTCTATCCCGCCTTTATTATTATTTTTATAAATAACTCAAGGCGGCGAACATACCTAATACTCCTTCCTCCTCCTATTTTCCCCACAACAACAACCCTGTGAGGTGAGTTGGGCTGAGTGTGTGTGACTGACCCAAGGTCATCCAGCTGGCTTTCATGCCTAAGGCGGGACTAGAACTCTCAGTCTCCTGGTTTCTAGCCCGTTGCCTTAACCACTAGACCAAACTGGCTCTCTTCCCCAAGCTGATTCAAAATTATCCACAAGAATTAGGGGTCCCAGGCCCACAGGAAAGAACATTAACCAATCTAAAAATATACACAGCCAAATGCTGGTCTCCACTCTAATCACACTTGCCTCACAGTGAAGGGCTACACTAGGCACCCTTTCCACTACTTTTAAAATAGACCATAAAAATTTAGCTTGTACTCTCTCAAGAGGGGCAGAAGAGTTATATGGTCCTAGATGTGCCCCAAATAAAACCTGTGCATGAACTTTTGCTGAGAAATAGCAACTGGTCTAAATAGTGGCCCCCTGGAATGATTGCAGGGCTGTAACCAATTTGGGGGCATTTTGAACAATATAATCCTGAGGAGTGAAATACTATTCCCAAATATTTAAATATTTTAACTTGCTCAATCTGATATCCATTGAGCTGCTAACCATGCAGTCTAGGGCATTTAGCAAACACCAGGATCTTAATTTTAGAATAATTTATCTCCAGTGCTTCATCTTGACAGTATTCAGCTAAAGTGCATAGAGCTCATTTTAAACCAATTGGTGTATAAGGTAGCAGTGCTGCATCATCCGCATACAAAAGGATCACGATGTGTTTATCGGCTAGTTTTAGAGAGAGGTTTGCAAGGCTATTTAACTTAATCACTACAGAATTAATACACTGTACAAATTATATAACAAAGGTGACAGGATGCAGCTCTGCTTAACTCCTCTGTGAATAGTGATTTATCTGGTGTAATCTCCCTGGATACTGCAATGAACTTTTAATCTAGAATTTCATACAATTTACTCAGCAGCAGGAGTGTCTATCTACATGGCATTTTTAAGTTTGCACCACATCCTTGATCTAGAGACACAATCAAACACAAACCTAAAATCAATGAGGGCAGCATATAGTGTGAATCCAGCTACAGCGGTATATTTTTTCACTAAATGCTGTAAAATTAGTGTGTTATCTATAACTGAAGGCTGGCTCTAAAATCTTCCTGCTTTTGGCAATTATATATTCTTGCTCGACCCACTCTGCAAGTTTATTATAAAGATGTTTAGCATAAAAGTTTGCTAATTATGTTTAAAAGACTTCTGGGTCAATAATTGGCAGGTTAATCACGACTGGTGTTTGTTTGTTTGTTTGTTTGTTTATTTATTTCCAGCTTATATCACCGCCCATCTCCCCACACAAGGGGACTCTTTTAATGTATAGACCAGAGCTTTCCAAACTGTGTGTCGCGGCACGTTAGTGTGTCGGCTGCAGTGTCTGGGTGTGTTACGGCTGCTGCTGCCTCCAAGCCCTCCAGGATTCCACGCAGGTCCTAGTGCCTGCCTTGTGCCCTGCTGTAAGAGTGTGTCGCGAAATGATGCATGTCTAAAAAGTGTGTCACCAACATGAAAAGTTTGGAAAGCTCTGGTATAGACACTTTCATAGCTGACCCCATGTCCTTGGAATCTGTACAGTCTATAAAAGTGAATAGGAATGCTAATACTGGGATTGAAAGAAAAGCACCAACACCACCATATACACAAGAGTAGGAAAGTATATCATATCATTGATGTATTTCCACATATTTATGAAAAATCTTGGATAAAACAATAAGGGGAAAAAGGACATGCCCAGCTATTTAATATGAGAAAATTAACTAATTCACTTTATAAACTCAAATATTGCCAAATATAACTGACAGAATGGAGAACGTATTTTTTTCTGTTTTGTTTTTTCCTTGGGTTTGGGGGAAGTTCTGAGTGTTTTTTAAAAAAATATATTACATGTACTATATTTATGCTACAGTATTCATGTGTCTCTAGCAATTCGAAAGCATGCAAATGCAAGTAAACAGGTACCACATGACCACAGAAGCGTCTTCAGACAGCGCTGGCTATTCGGCTAACAAACAGAGATGAGCCGACCGGCCCCTAGAGTCAGACACGACTGTGCGGGGGAGCCTTTACCTTTACTATTCATGTGTCTCACCTCAAAATAGCGAGAACTAATGCTGCCAATTAAGTAGTTAAGGCCAATGGCTCCAGGGAGTGAAAAGGCGGTTCAGCTGCCACATGTGGCCCTGATTGTTTGGCCCAGGCTTAACTGAATGATATAACTGGAATAATGTAAATGGGACTCCTGAAACTAAATTATGGGGGTAAGGATATGAATTGCCAAAAGATTGAACCACTCAGGAATCAGCAACTGTAAACAACTGCCCCTTGAGGTTGGGGAAGAGGAATATCATCCTTCCTCTGCATCTCTTTTTCCCTAAACTCTCTTTTTAGGCAGCAAGCATATATTCTCCAGCTACTATAGACTGAGCAAAATCCTAAGTAATTTTACTTCTATTTGTGGTAGGAGAAAGAGGACATATGCATAATTAATATAGTGGAAAAGAGGAAATGTCCAAGGACATGACTAGTATCAAGTCAGTAGGTTGAGAAACTAGGTTTGCTGGGAGCAGCCTGTGCACGGAACTCTGCGTGTAGGCCAAAATAATTATGATAAATCCAATCAAGGCAGCAAAAGACTTGGTGAGAGACCTACATTTGTTTAAACTGCCTAAAGATGTTGCTATTTTCATTCATTCCCAGATTGTACTGGGATTACAATTCCCAGAATTTCCTGAGAATTCTGGAAGCAGCTGTCTTAACACATCTAAAGGAGACTAGAATATTATAGCTCATTTTCTAATAGCATATCCAACAAATTTTGGAGTAATTATACTGGCTCCTAGATCTAGTTCCTTTAAAGCCACTCACAAACTGTTATCTTGATATCTTTCATAATGTATCTCCCTTTGTACTTTAAGAACAGATGAGAGGATATGTTCCTTTCAGTTAGAAAGTCAATGAAGTGAAGTGTTTCCAATGGCAGCCTTGAAGCTTTGGAGCGAGCTTCCTGGTTCCCACTAGGGGCATCTCTCTATCTTTCAAGATTTGGGGGGGGGGGTGTATTAGTTTGTGAATGTCATAGAATCACAGTATCACAGCATGTATGAGTTTAGTGACCTTATAGTTCATCTACTGTAATCCATCTCCCCATTCTAATAGTCATTTCTAAAAGAGTAACAAATAGTCATCAAGCTCCCCCACACCCCAGCAAGAGGGGGACCACGACTGTTCTAGGCAGAATGTTCCATTACTAAACAATTCTCATCCTGAGGATATTCTTCCTTATATTGAGCCTAAATCTCAGTTCTTTTCATTACATTCCGTTGGTCCTTATCCTGCTCTTAGTTTCAACAAAGAGGCGGCCTGCTTCCTCTTGTATCTGACAGCTTTATATATATATATATATATTTATAGACTGCAGAGTTCTCTTTGGCAAGCTGAATATACCCAGTTCCATCAACTGTTCTTCATAAAGTTTGGTTTCCAAATCCTTTATGATCTTGCTAACTCTTCTCTGAGACTACTCCAGCTTCTTTATGTCCATTTAAACTGCAATGCCCAGAACTGGAGACAGTACTCCAAATACAATCTATCTAGCATACAAAGTAACTATTACTTCTCATGATCTGGATGCAATTATTCTGTTATACAGGTGAAGATCTTTCCAGCTGCTGCATGATGCTGCCTATTCATGTTCATCTGGTCATCAGCTAGTCCTCCTAGATCCATGTCACATGCACTGCCACCAAGCAGAAACTCTCCAATCCTGTACCTTTTGATTTTTCCTAATCAGATGCAGGTCTTTATATTTGTTGCAGGTGAACATCACAGAATGTGTAGAATCTTATCCATGAGTGGAATTAGGACGACTTTGGTTAAGTTTCCAGTATACAGAGACCCCTTTGTGGGGGGAGATGGGTGGTGATAGAAGATGGATGGATGGATGGATGGATGGATGGATGGATGGATGGATGGATGGATACATACATACATACATACATACATACATACAATTGTGTGGCTTTGGGTTTTGGGGTCCTCCAGTTCTAGGACTATGCCATCTTTGGTGTTGGATGGGGTTGCACTGCCCCAAATAGACTCAGTGTGCAATCTGGGGGTCCTCCTGGATTCATGACTCCTGCTCAATGAGCAGGTGGCAGTTGTGGCTAGGGGGGCCTTTGCACAACTTTGTATTGTGTGCCAGTTGCGCCCATTCCTAGATCAAGGGTCCCTACTCGTGGTCACGCATGCCCTGGTCACCTCCCAGTTGGACTATTGTAATGTGCTCTACATGGGGCTGCCCTTGAAGAGTATCCGGAAACTTCAGCTGATGCAAAATGCAGCGGTGCGGGCAGTTATGTGTTTTTCTGGTAGAACGCAAGTTATACCTCTGCTCACAAACTGCATACGAGTTTGTTTCCAGGTCCAAGTCAAGGTGCTGGTGTTGACCTTTAAAGCCCTACATGGCATGGGACCAGGTTATCTGAGGGACCACCTCTCCCTGATTACATCTGCCCATCCCACCAGATCCGGCAGAGAGGGTATGTTACGGGTTCTGTCTTCCAGGGAGCTACATCTGGCGGATCCTAGGCAGCAGGTCTTTTCTGCTCTGGTGCCCATGTTGTGGAATATTCTCCCCTCTGAAGTGAGGCTGACTCCATCACTTCCGAAGGTCCCTCAAGACCTGGTTATGCCAGCAGGCCTGGAGACCCCAGGGGACTTGTGAACTAGTGAGGTGGCTCCATTATTATTAACATCCCTTCGTCTACTATTTCTTTGTCTTAGCTTTGGTTTTTATAGTTTTTAATAATAATAATATAATTGTTTTAGTTATTTATTAATTGTTTCATCTTTATTGTACGCTGCCAAGAGTCACTTGTTGTGAGATGGGTGGCTATATAAATCAGATAGATAGATAGATAGATAGATAGATAGATAGATAGATAGATAGCATTCACTTTAATAAAGGACTACTGATTATATAGTAGTACTGTCAACAATTAAACCAATACAATGAATACAATTCTTAGTGATTGGGATGTGGACTTAGAGCTAAAATTCACAATGTCTTGTGAGACTGAGCTATCGCATGAAATTCTGACCATTTTTAAAAAAATTGTAAATCAGTGCAATCCCCATCCTCTCTCAGATCCTGCCAACAGTCTCAAAGGCTTCCCTACTCTTAGTGGGCACATGCAGATTCTCCTTAATTATTCAAACACTGGATGGTAATTGAACTGTATGTATAGCAGAGCTTTCCAAACTGTGTGTCGGGTCACGTTAGTGTGTCGGCTGCAGTGTCTGGGTGTGTCGCGGCTGCTGCTGCCTCCGAGCCCTGCCAGGATTCCGTGCAGGTCCTAGTGCCTGCCTTGTGCCTTGCTGCCTCCAAAACTGCTGTGATTCCGCACAGGTCCTAGTGCCTGCCTTGTGCCCTGCTGTAAGAGTGTGTCACGAAATGATGCCCTGCTGTAAGAGTGTGTCAAGAAATTATGCATGTCTAAAAAGTGTGTCACCAACATGAAAAGTTTGGAAAGCTCTGATGCATAGGAATGTGTATGTGTGTACATAGATGTGTATATATGTACTCATACGCTATTCAGTGCAGAAAGTGGTAGGCTTTAAAAATAGGTCCTGCATTACTATCTAATCTACTTCCATGGTTGGGGATCTGAATGTGCTTATGACCAATTTCCTAAACAGATAATGCAATATTTATAATTGCCATTCAAAAGGAAGGAGTGTTATTAAAATTAAGTAGGAATCTTTCTTTCCTTCCTTCCTTCCTTCCTTCCTTCCTTCCTTCCTTCCTTCCTTCCTTCCTTCCTTCCTTCCTTCCTTCCTTCGCTTTACGTCATGGCCTTTGGTCAGGAGCTTCAATTAGTGTACGTAAGAGTCCCCCTCTCATTCTTCTCCACAACTCTGTGAGATGAGAGAGAATGAATGGCCCAAGTCACCTAGGGAGCTTCTATCACTGAGGGTAAACCCGAACCTGGATCTCCCTGGCGCAACACCTTAACCACTACAACACAGTGGCTCTCAGAATAAAAATAGCAGAAAACAAAACAGGATAAGAAAATGCTATTCAAATCCATGGTACAAAGATTTCTATATTGTAGCTGACTTTAAAAAAACAACATCTTTTTTCTTTCCCTTCCATCAAACTCGGTGAATCCTAAGTGGGAGTGTACAGGTGCATACAAATAACTACATAAAAGACAAGAACACTCAACATGTTGAAAGGGACTAATATGATTAGGGCTCTTTAGCTTGAGGACATGTGAGAAATTTGTAACATTAAAAGAAAGGAAACAACATTAACATTAAAGGATGGGGGATAATAAGGCAACAGCTTTGTCCATTCAAATAAAAACAGGATATTGATCGAAATATGGAATCAAGAATTGTCCTGGTGTCCATGCACACTGAGCCAAAATTTAGTAATGGAAGACAATGAAGGAGTTCAATACACTTATGATAATTTTATTATTTGTTTGCCACTACCATACATCCTAAAAAACCAACTAAAAATTGATGATTTACCACCTTTTCATTCTACCATTTGAAAGTTAAACTTTTTATGATAAAATCTCTGATAATGATCCTAATCATAAAATACTCGCATCAGAAAATTACTTACTATCTGCCTCTGTTGGTGACATCAAGCAGCAGAGAATTGCTGCTACCACAACAAACGTTGAGATGCTGAAGTTAGGCTTCATATTCCAAAGCAGAGAAAGTGGTTAATACATCCAGCTTCAGATGCAAATTTATTCCTGCAACCAAAGAAAAAACAAATGAATCAGACTTCAAAGAATTCCAAAACACATTTGAAAAGCAGGCTGCATTTCCCATTCCAATGAGCTGATGCGTGTTCCATCGCACTCATGCTAACTGAAAATCTTGACTGCTTTGTAGCTCTGTGTTACACTACTTTATTTCATGGCAAGGACTGCAGTTCACAACCAAGTATGAACAAATAATTCTTACAGACCTTTTCAGATGATACGTTTTCTTATGTAGGTAGCAGGAATGAATGTACCCATGCTACTTCTCAAAGTGAATGGAGATAAAGTATTTACAAGTAGTTCCAGAGGAGGGTCAACCAGCAAGTTTTTTAATTAATAGGAACAATGATATGAAAAGAAATGACAGAGAATTAGACAGGAACCAAAGCAAATGATGGACACAAGTTACTCTTTTTCAATGTACTGCTCCCTACTGTCATTTGCTCCATAGTGAAAAGTATATGACTATCCAGTTTTCTCCTACGAGACAAATGGTTTTGAGAGGATTGAGAATCAATCAAATAATATGATGAAAAGTACAAACTCCTTACCCATGAGGCTGAGCTCTGGAAAGTCACCTTATTTCCCCTATTATTTTAAAGGTGAAAGAGGGTCTAATCACAGATCACTAGATCATATACACCTTTGTTAAATATGGTTCTCTCATGTATGCTCAATTGGCTAAAGTATCTACTAGCAATGTCTTTCTCCAGATAATAACCAAATATTGCAGTTGACAATCTGATCTTCAGCGATAACTATTCAGTACATCTAAAATATCAAATACTTCCCGTATTTTATGACACCCTCAGAAAATAAATTCAATGTTGATCTTAAGCCAAACAGATTTATGATTTTCTTTCAGCATCAAGATGGCTATAAAGTCTACTAAAAAACAACCAATGAACTGCATGTTATCTAAATGTCATTTCATAGTTCTGCTCTCTCAAACACCATTTATTGTTTTCTATGTGAGCTCTAGGAGTATGAGTTTTATTCAATTTAATTTGGAGACCCATCAACTAAAGCTTTAATAGCAGATTAAAATTTACCCTCCACCAAATTAGTCAGTGGAGCTAAGACTGAAGACTATCATGCACGCCTCACAAATATTCTGGCACTTTCTTCCTTGTGCTAAATTTGATTTAAAATAACTTTTAAAAGATCCTGCCTTATACAATCAAAGTTTTATTTCAAGGTATGGTAAGTTTCTGCACGTAAGAGAAACTATACTTTGCCTCCACTATTGGTAAAAACTCCCATTTTGGTTAAGAGAAAGAAATTCTGTTAAAACTGGTCTAAGAAATCTTAAGGCTGCATTCCCATTTATGTAATCTTTTGGGAGCCACACACCAACGGTAGGATGGATCCCTTGCCGTTCAGCGTCAACATTTCTAAAAGCACAGTATGATAGGTTCCAAAAGTGGAATGTCCCAGGAACATTTAAAATGTCAATCTCAAATGGAATCATATGTTCTATCTCAGAGTCGGGTTTTCATTCTGCTTCCAATTCTTCACGATTACTGAATATGCAAAACTGTACAAATTAAAAATATAGCATCAGTCAGACCCGACTCTCCTAAATGTATTAAGGGTACTATCATAGCTAACAAGGTATTAAATCACAAAGAAAAAAATAGTTTGTTTGAAATTCTGGCACCTCTTTGCTAAAAATAACCAACTGGACAGATTGGAAAGTTGCTCCTTTCCCAACCAAAGAATCATTAAAAAAAAACTCAAGAAAATGAAAGTGGAAGAAATATGTAGAAAGAATTTGGTTATTCAAAGCACGAGAAATAGAATTTACTATTTACGCCTAGAATTACACAAATGATTGTGACAGCAGATGGATGGATGGATGGATGGATGGATGGATGGATGGATGGATGGATGGATGGATGGATGGATGATAAATGTGTTTGCCTAGTAATCAACCTTACAAGAATCTCTAAAAGCAGCCTTCCATAGCTTTCCACAGCCATTCAGTTTTTCTACAAAATAATCACCCAGCCAATCTGGGGATGATGGAAGTCATATTTCAAAACCTATGAGAAGCAGCAGATTGAGAAGACTGTCTAATATGAAGACTTGAAATATCTCCTCAAGTGGTTCAGCAAGTAGGTTACTCAACTGAGCAGCAGATAGAAAAGCTAAATCCAATATCAAAAAGAAAATGGGAGGAACACGGTACTTGCACAAAGGTAAAGTACATAGCTCTTACCTTGTTTTAATTTGAAAAACAAAATGTGGACTAGATAAATAAAGTTGCCTTCGGTAAGTTGCCTTGGCATGATAATGCACATGATTTGTCATTGCCTTTATTCCCTTAAGAATAAGTTGACTCACTAGGTTAATTAAATTCTGACTATGTGAAGGGGCATAAATTGTGCTATGCGACTGTGAAACAGGTGAATATTCACAACACTAAGAAGAGTTGTTCAAATGCCTCTCACCAGTGGACGCCAATCACCCTTTGTTACAGCACCAAGGAAGGAAAGGTGTGCATAGTTTATGACAATGTATACACACTGATGGATGGGAGAAGCAGCCTAACAGAATATTCTATAGTTCAGTATGGCAGTATCAGAGGAAAGAAAGCAGAACGATTGCTTTAGAAAGTGTAATTAGTGGAAGACAATAAGAGAATTACTGTGGTAATAGTGACATGTATGCATGTCATTCTGTATATGAACCTCATTATAGTCTTTTTAACACTCGCACAGTTTATTATCTATATTAAAGCTGTATTTTATATGCAAATCAGGCCTGGCTAACTTTTATTCTCTCTAAGAATACTACCTAGAGTAGATATTATAACCATTCAGTTATTACCAGACAATTCCTCTTCACTAAATCTCAAACACACATTATTAATCTTTTCTTCCTTATTTTTGTTTTATTTGGAAAAATGTAGCATAAGAAATAATATAATTAACTTCTAATAAAATAATAGAACCAAAATTGCAAAATCTCAGGAACTAGTCCAGCACTTTACATAGACACTCTCAAGGAACCTATCACATGTTCCCAGGCCACAGTAGCTGGAAAACTAATAATACAACAATGACATCTTAAGTAGGAACAAAGCAGTCCTGGCATGATGTTACTAGAGCCAGAAACACTGAAATGAACATTAAATATATCAGAACCCTCTTTAAGAGATGTCTCAAATAAGCAAGTATTCTACTCTCGAAATTATACCTGTTGATATTCTACTTGACAACTTAGGATAGAGGGCATAATCGCTATATTTGTGAGGTTCATAAAATACACCACAAATAATTTAGAGATGTTACTGTAAGAAAGACATGGTATCTGTGATGCTGAGGGTCTCTTCAGGACTATTCCTGACGAAAGAGTCTTACTAAAACCATTATTGTACAGCAGGTATACTTGTTCAGTAGCAAAAGAGCTGGAAAGGTCTTTTAAACAACTGAAATGTTGGGCTAAAACATATGCATCTCTTTGTGCATCTGAATCTTCTCATCATCAGCACTGCACACTGGACACACACACACACACACACACACAAAAACATAGGGTTCTCTTTGTCACCCAACTGTGCTCTGCATATCACGCCCCCTTAATTGAAATGCATGAAATGTTTATAGGTGTAGTCTGAAATCTCATAAGGGTGTGTTGATTGACTGGTACAAAATCACAGTTCTAGCAGAGGGAAGAAGCTCTGTTGTGGAACAATCCTTTAAAATGTCACAGAACCGCCTCTCTCACCTTGATCCTGACAAGTATAATCAGTTCACATGTAAGCAATAAATGATGCTTCTTATTACAGCTTTATAAGGTTTAATTCCCATTTTTTCCTCTCATTCCACAGTATAACATTTCCTTCACCCTGATGTTGATGCACTCAGAATTCTTACAGTGATGAGAATAGTAGCAATACACTATTAGGCAGAGAATACAATCTTAACGCATGTTTATATTCTAACTCAGGAACGTTTGTGAAACAATTCCTTTGTTACTGTCTGTTAATGTGTTTGATGGGGAAAGAAACTTTCCATACCTTTGAAAAAGCTAAAGTATTCATGGCTACAGTAATAATGAAGAGCCATGCATTGTGTTCCATGTCAGACTACGGTAAAAAAACAAATCATTATGACTATTACTTTATCTCTGAAGGCCACTGCAGCTAGGAGCACTTAATAGAAAGCTAATGAATGAGGTGGTGCCTCACTGATGGGAATATGTCTATGAAGGTTCTCAGTCATCCAGGTGGAATTGTCTGTGGCTTGAATCATGTCAACTGGATTTCTATTTTCTCAGTGGAAACGTTTCGCTCCTTATCCAAGGAGCTTCTTCAGTCTGAGCAAAGGGAAGGGAATCCTAAATATGTTTCTAGGTAGCTGTGTGACCTTACACCTGGGGCTAGGTCATGGTTATATTGAGATGTTATTTTAAGTCCTTTTATTATCTAAAGGAGGATTGCTCAGACTGAAGAAGCTCCTTGGATAAGGAGCGAAACGTTTCCACTGAGAAAATAGAAATCCAGTTGACATGATTCAAGCTACAGACCCACTGATGGGAGTTTAGAACCTTGTTCAAGTTCCGAACCATGGTATGAACAAATGTTAAGAGTGTAAACTGGCTCTCTATAAAAATGGAGCTAGTCAAATATTCTATATAATAAGACGCAGAAGGCCAAGGGAATATAAAATTTGATCAAAGAAGTCAGAACATTATGAAATAAACACGATGACCACTTAATTCTTCTTTTTAATGTATATATTTGTTATGCTTTACAATATGTTTCCTGGTTTCTTAAAATACAAGCAAGTGCTTGAAAAAGGAAAAATATGCTGCAGATATTCCAAAATAGCCACATTGAAAAATACCAAATTCTCCTACATCAGTCAGAGCATATAATAAATTAATGTGGATTGTAACAATGCAAGACCAATTTTGGGGAGCAATAAACCAGGCTTTAGAAATAATTAAACCAGATTTTATTGTCTAGGGTCTTGTTCACAAGACTCTATTCAAACAAGGGAAACCAAACTGCTGAAGATTCAAGATTCAGAGTTTTTGGCTTTGCCTGCTGGACAATATTATAAGAAAGAAACTACAGTTTACTAATCACAGTGGACAAAGTACCACCTCATGAAAAATAAAAAGTAAATAAGCCATATTATGGCTTTGTTATTAGTTGGTGCTCTTCCCTTCTTCCTTGCTAGACACACACATACATGAATAAAATCATTTATTAAGTAAGTGGTTTAAGTATGACAATGCAATTTTCAGTACAACTGCTAATACTTATCCCATCCTCCTGGAGAGATGCAAAATCATTTAAGAAATGGTTCAAGAAATAATTCTGAGAATTAAGGTCTTGACTCATGCATCTGGTCTTGATGTTTTTTTGAATATTACAGACTGGCAGACAAAAGTTGGCTAGTAGTATCCACATATTGTTTGGGTCAAATGACATTCTATACAAAGCCAACTTTTCACTTAATTAATTATATTTGAAGTTTGCTGAGCATAAAGGCTCCTGTACAGTTTTCTGGTCTATATGCATAATTAAAGGTCTATTTGAGTATAATTTTTAAAACATTCACAACTCGGGGGGGGGGGGGGCAGGAGAGATCCTCTTTCACATCAACGTATGTTGCGGTTTTCCAGCATGTCCTCAGTTCAGTCTAACAATACAAAAGATTTATCCAAACAGGTAATATAATCAAATAACAGTGACAAGCACAGCTCATTCATTTTCATTGACCTACATTTATTCAATCTATTATTATTATTGGTTATCGGTTATAAATCTGGTTGAATAAAAGAACCTAAATCCTTGGGAGGGAGGGAACTGGGCTAACTGATGGTCAGTGATATACCAGTTTCTCTTGACCTGTATCACAGTTGTTGTCTTTTTGAAATTATTATTTCCTCTGTATCTTTCCTCTGTATTGTCATATGAGCAAATAAAGAACAGCATATGCCCCACCTGAATACTGAATGCTTACTGAATCTTTTAAGAGAGAAAGTCAAGACAGAAGCATAGTTACTTTGAACAATAACAGAGAACTTCTGAGAGATGGTAATTCATTCAAAAGTTGGGAAATGAAATCAACAAAAAACTTTTTAAAAATCTCCACAGATGTTTAGAAATAAGTCAGATATGAAATTTTAGAATGAATACCCAAGACTCCTAAAGGACAAAACAGATTCATCATTTCATCTTTTCCTCAACATTCTTGTGTTTAAATAATTTAAGAGTTCATTTCTATAGAAGACCTGTAACAAATGCTTCTGTTTCATCTGTGGCATACTGAGATCCAGGACCCATGTACTTTGACTCAATTCAGAAGCCAAGCTATTACTTGTGACCATCAGTCTGGTGGCCTGAGCAGAGGGTGAAGGGAAAAGAGGGCAGTCTGTCCTTGTAGTGGACTTTTGCAGCAGACCCATGACAAGGCAAAAGAACCATCCTTCATTTCATGAAGTGTAGTTCCTTTCTTTCTGTTTACTCTGGCTCTTCTGAGGAACAAAAGCAGCACAAAACTAATACTGGCAATTTCTGCAAAATGCTTGCTTGAAGGAGGAAAAAAGGGCATTTTTCTCTCCCGTACTTTTAGATTCTGCCAGAAATAAAGTGAGAAAAATCAGTTCTCCTCACCCTTCCTATGTTATTCATGGAAGTGATTCAGTCACTTGCCACCAATGTCCACTGCATGGGTGAGATATGTCTCTCTTATCTTATGGAAAACTGTGTGTGTGTGTGTGTGTGTGTGTGTGTGTGTGTGTGTGTGTGTGTGTAAAAACAGGTTCCCTCTTTCCCATGGGGCTTTGCAGAAGGTAGCAACAAAAGGGCTTTGCAGAGTAAGAGTTTTTCTCCCACAAGGCAGTTTTATGTGATTTTAATTACCCCGTGAGAACAGAATTGCAAAAGTCATAAAATCAGCAAAGCAGCAACAGGAATACAGGAAGGATACAACAAAAAGCACATTTTGAAAGACCCTGTATGTAGGTAGGTATTATTTGTCTTATAATTTATATCCTGCCCTATTCAGCAGACACTAGGTGTCTCATGTTCTTATAACAGTATATGCACTATAAGTGAAATAAGATGTACTTTAAAAAAAAACTGCTCATTTTTTCCAAGTCACCTGTGCTAAGATATAAGAGAAACTATCTACAAAACACAAAACCTGAACATAGCCTTAAAAAACATGCTATTGAAGATCCTTCTGCCACAGATTACAAGTGTGTTTCCCTTATATCTCAATTATAGCTCACAATTTTTATATATCTTGTTTAGCAAGGGAATTGTTCTCCACTAACAGACTGATTCAAGATAAACCTAGATTATAAGAGAAGATCAACCACAATGAGTTATGTACCTCACAAAAGAAAGTGGCCTTTTATAATGAAGATTTTTGCTGACAGTAAATGGAAAGACCTTTCAAAAGGGGCACTTTCCATCTGCTCTCCAGCAATGTCAGTGCTTTGCTATTGATGTTATTCACTTTCTTTCCAGACTACAGTCTTTAACTGACCTTGCAAGATATCTAATGGGAATGCAGAATGTTCAGAAATATTTACTGAATTTGCTAACTGATTTTTCAATCCATTCTGGCATTAATGTGATGAAATGTACACGTCAAATCATTATGATCAGATTCAACACTCACAGACACCCATTATACACCACTTAGCGGGAAAGCCGTAATAATTCTGTTGGTTGCCAAAGCTTACTTTTCTGAAGGCAAAAGCTTTATGGAAGGGGAGAAAGTCCAAACAAAGTAAATGTAATGCTGCGAGAGACACCTAGCAAATGTTACACCATAGCTTTCCAAACTGTGTGTCACGACACACTACTGTGTCGTCTGCGGGGCCGTGTGTCGCATGAAAACCCGGAAGCGCTGATGGTGTGCTGCTGCCGCTGTCCACAATGGCAAGCCATCAGCGCTTCCAGGTTTTCACACGGCACACCAGGACACCAGGACAAAAACCCAGAAGTGCCGTGGCGGCGGTGCTTCCAGGTTTTCACGCATCGCCATTGGTGTGTCACCAACGGGAAAAGTTTGGAAAGCCCTGTGTTACACTTTCAGCCTGTTTTTAATTCAAAGTAATCTTAAAACTAATGAGCACCGCAAATATATCTCTTCCAATAGCAGAAAATAATCAATTCCCTAACATATGTATACACACCCTGCCTGATTTGTGCATATAGTATTACCTTTACATATGTGTTACTTTGCAGTTCTCAACCGTTAAGGTGAATTAAACATGAAGCAATTTTCTGCCATTTCAATCATTTCCTCACAGTTTGGAACCTGGCTGCTATCTAGAAATGTGGATTTAGCAACACTGTCACTGACAGTGCTTTCAGTTCAACCTTCAAATGACACTTTTGTTCATATAGTGGGTGCGAAAGGCAATGCTATGCCTAGGCTTAATATGCTATACAGTGTAGCAGAAAATTTAATTTTTCCAAATTGCCTTTTATAGATATATGTGTCTCTGTCTGTCTGAGAGAGGGAGGGAGGGAGGGAGGGATAAATGGAAAAAGATTTCCAAGAAGCTAAATTTCTAATCTTAGTGTTTCTTTAAACTCCCCCATTCACAATTAAACTCACCAAATGCAACTATGCATATCTGAAGAGAAAGAAAAAAGAAGTGGAGGCTTGATGTTGGTGTTTATTTAGAGTAATATGCATAATCTAGAACAGAAATTAAGGTTCCAGAAGGCAAAAGGTAATAATTATCATGAAGCTTCTTCTATTGTCAAGCTCTTCATTAGATCTCTTTCATTTCAGTCTCTGTGGCTTTTAATAGTGCACGTTAATCAGAAGCTACTATAGGCATATTTTAACAATCATGTGAATTAACATTTCAAACAGCAAAGCTTTACATTTTAATTATTACTTATTAGCTGCAACCAATCAACTTATTACGCCTTTGTAATAATTCAGCATAACCCCTACAGTAGTCTTTGTCTTAGTCTGGCTCAACTATTACTTCATTCATTTAAAAAATATGGGTAAGAATTACAAAGTAATAAATCCAAAATCCATACCGGGTTTTACTAGACTACCTCAAAAGTTTATAAACTAGTGCAGAGCTTTCCAAACTGTGTGTCACGACACAAAAGTGTGTCGCCACACAAAGTCTGGTGTATCTCCACACAACCCGGAAGCGCTGATCATCATCAGCGCTTCCGGGTTTTCCCGCAGCGACACACCAACGGTGGCGCGCAAAAACCCAAAAGCGGAAGCAGCACTTCCGGGTTTTTGCGCGGCGACACACCAACGGCGGTTGGTGTGTCGCCGCGGGAAAACTTTGGAAAGCCCTGAACTAGTGCATAAGCTTTCAATTTCCAACATGGAAAATTGAAACCAGGTAACTTAATAAATACCTATGTATGTGCATGTGCACATGCACATGTGGGGTTTTTTTGGTGTTTCAACCATGTCCCCACAGGTTACAATTTGGAAAAGCATGATAAGTATAATAATAGCATACTGACATTCAAACTGGATATTATTGAAGAAAAAAAAATTCTGGGAGAAGGCAATGGCAAGCCTCTTCTGTAACACTGTCAAAAAAAACTGCATGGATACAGACACCAAGAGTCAAGATTGAGCTTCACTTGAGGGGGTCTTAACTTTCCATAAGTGCAGAAATGCTTTTATATTGTACCACATACTCTCTCATAGCTTGATGGGAAAGAGAAAGCAAATAACTGCTCATTCTTCTTGGCAGGCATTCCAAAATTAGAAGGCTAAGATGTGCTCCTTCAGATAATTGTGTCCTAAGCTATTAAAGGCTCTACAGATAACCACCAACATTTTGAATTGGGTTTAATAGCAATAGGCAGCCAATATAGTCCGCATAGTTAAAGCAATGGTATTCCCTGTAGTAACCTATGGCTGTGAGAGCTGGACCATAAGGAAGGCTGAGCGAAGGAAGATAGATGCTTTTGAACTGTGGTGTTGGAGGAAAATTCTGAGAGTGCCTTGGACTGCAAGAAGATCAAACCAGTCCATACTCCAGGAAATAAAGCCAGACTGCTCACTTGAGGGAATGATATTAAAGGCAAAACTGAAGTACTTTGGCCACATAATGAGAAGTCAGGATACCCTGGAGAAGAAGCTGATGCTGGGGAAAGTGGAAGGCAAAAGGAAGAGGGGCCGATCAAGGGCAAGATGGATGGATGATATTCTGGAGGTGACGGACTCAACCATGGGGGAGCTGGGGATGGTGATGGCCGACAGGAAGCTCTGGCGTGGGCTGGTCCATGAAGTCACGAAGAGTCGGAAGCGACTGAACGAATAAACAACAACATAGGTCTTTCTGAACTAAGACACATGGCTTTATTTAGATAAGAATGTGGGCAACTATTGCCAGATTCAGTTATAACAACCAAACTTCTATTTGGCCAACATCTAAGTGCTGTATCCCAGAGATTCCTCTCTTCTATACTCCTTCACTCAGTATCTAGGTGAACCAATCTTTTTTTTCAACTAATAACTTTTGTACTTTCTACAGTGTTGCTCACAACTAGCAACAATCACCTCACAATGCTTTTGGATTTTGTACAAGAGATTCTGAAGTCATTAAAATTTTAGCTTACTAATTACCAATAAATTATGTTCACAACGAAAGTGAAGAGTAGCCAAATACCTTTCCATTAAAAAAAAAATAGTTGAGCAAAAATATCTTATTTTTAAAAACCCATGAATCCAAATTTGTCATGATACAGTCTTCTTAAATATTAATTTGCCTTGGATGAACCATAATATGTTTTAAAAAGTTTGCTGGATAACCGGTACCGATAGGTTGCATTCCACCCAAATTTCTGACAACTGAAAATTGCAAGGTTTGTAACTTTCATTCAGTATCTGGCATGCAGATTCAAAGGAGCTTAAGAAAGGGTTAACTTTTCAAACATTCTAATTGTATGTTGTTTTTCCTTTTAAAATACCAGGCTTCATGGAAAAAATGGTCAAACTTCAACTAAGGCATAAAATATTGAAATATTTATTAAATGATTATCTTCAAACATTTCCAGTTAACACTAATGCAACAAGATCTAGCCTCTAGGGATGAACATTTATGGCATGAATCTACAATTTATAAAGTGCTTTTTAGCAGAGTTTAAGCTGCTAATTGCCAAGAGAGCACATCTGAATATGTGGTGGTGTGTTTTTTTATAGGAAATGTTAAAAAATCCTCTGCCATCAATAACTTACTTTGATACAACCTGTCATTTTTCTGGACAGATGAAATTTAGGAAACTACAGAAAATACAGCAAATCAGTTAAGTTTTTGTTTATTAGAAACCTAGATTTATTCATGTAGCTTTGAGAACCTTGAACTATGGGAAAAAATGTTTTTTACCAATAATGCTAAGATACTTGGACTGTAAGGATGAAAACAGTCTTAAATTTTTATATGTTAAAAAAAAATCCACTGACAGACAGACAGACAGACAGACAGACAGACAGACATACGTGCACACACACAATCATCACAACTCATTTATATCAAAACTCTTGAGAGTTTGTATTTATCACAAAGACAAGTCTTATACAGAATTATTATTGTCAGTCCATCTTCAATAAAAAAAACACAGTAAGTATTAAACATACTGTTAAAGTCTTTGCAAGACATAGCTATAAATAGCACTCTATGGGAAGCTGGGACAGATAAAATGTTGAGTGGCTAACTTTAATTCAGGCTGCTAGGGAAGTTAGTGATGTCTACATACCAAACTATGCAGGCCATTAAAAAAAAACGTAGGAATTTAAGGGAACTAATTGGTCTCACAATTCACTTAATGCTGAAGGAAACAGAGTTTTCCTTGCAACTAATTCCACTCAGCATGAAACAAGTAGCTCAGGTAATTGATTTCATGGAATCTTCTCTTCACTGAATATAGCAGCACAACACAGAGGAAGGGGTGGCAAAGAATTACTGAATGAATCTGTGGTATTTCATTACTAAATGACTGCTGACAGCTGGGCAGCCCCATTCGTTGCTCATGACATTCTGCCAGAAGGCCCAACAGCATTTTATAGCAGGGACAACTGGGACATTTTTTACTGCATTACTTTATTGCTTTCCCCCCCAGGAACTCTTAATAGATGAAATAGGTACTGAATACCATTACAGCACTCCATATCTGAATGCCTCTGCAGACAGATACAAGACACAGATTTGATGCTAATATCTGCTATAGCGATAATTAAACTAGAAAATATACTGCAATCTTCCTTAAATTACCTGCAGGATTGAACAGGTTCTTCATTTACAGGGTGCTGATGTAAGATACATGATATATTTTTCATGGAATACATGCATTTTCAGTCAAATGAGTACAGTATGGTATATAATATATAGATCAGTATAAGATCCAGGATTAGACAATTGTTCTGCATGATCTACCTCATCTTGAATATCATAAGAAAGCTCTTGCTGCTCATGTAACAGAGAGCAAAGCATGATAAGCAAACTCTTCGTGTAACTGAGATCATGTTTAATTACACCTGTCTCTCTGGCCAACACACTAGTGCTATATAGGTAAAGGTTCCCCCCACACATTTGTGCAGTTGTGTCCGACTCTAGGGGCCGGTGCTCATCTCCGTTTGTTAGCCAAAGAGCCAGCGTTGTCCGAAGACGCTTCCATGGTCATGTGGCCTCATGACGTGCACGGAACGCTGTTACCTTCCCACCAAAGTGGTACCTATTAATCTACTTACATTTGCATGCTTTCGAACTGCTAGGTTGGCAAGAGCTGGGGCTAGTGCGGGAGCTCACTCCGTCACGCGGGGCTAGGGATTCGAACCTCCGAACTTGCGGTCTTCCGATCAACAAGCCTGGCGTCTTACCCGCTGAGCCACCATACCCCCTAGTGCTATATACCAACTTGCTATTTTATAGATCTATAAAGATCTATAAAATCTTACATGCCAAAACACAAATATTTTGCTTTTAAAAAAAAAGGCAGTGGGTGAACCACCAGGCCTCAGTTTTAAAGCAGTGTTACAATATGTTACAAATTATGTTTTTTTTAAAAGCCACAATAAATACTTTTATTATGTGTTTATTACTGTTTAGTTACCATATTTTTCTATTCTTCCATTCCACATAAGAATACAAGATATTGCAAGCATGGAGTAGGAAAGAAAGGGAGATTTTAAGCAGGATGGAAGAGTCTCTTCTGAAGAAAGCATACTATCATTTGGGAGAAAGTCTTCACAAAACAGGAACAGCACTGCAACAGTATGGCTGAGCCCTTCTACTGAGTAGAAGGCTGGAGTTTTCAAACTGCCTCTCACAGAAGCCCTTTGGGTTTTCACCTCTTGGTGTCATCTCCTGCTTTGGGTTAGTGGTTTGATAGTTCCTGCTGCTACTGTTTATCTTCCAGGGACTCCTCATTTGGCATCTTCCTCCTATCCTTGGTGTGTGTCTGAGGGAGAGCTCTCACAACCTAGGCTGGCTTTCTAGAAATTAAAAGTTTTTAAAAAATGGAATATGATTTACACAATCCTATTTCTTGACCATGTAGGACATCAGTGTGCCACTAAAGGTTTCAGTGCTTCTTTTCCTCCTTGGAAGGTAAATCAAACTCAATGTACATAAACAAAATCCAACTTTAATTACAATGAAAAGGTTCAATATAGCACTCCTTAAAACTACAAAATAAAATGTAATGTTCCAAGCAGACCACACAATAGAACTGGTCTGCTCTAAATGACCACCTTCTCCCTGTGACATGGGAGATGATGCAACTTACTTTGCAGACTAGCAAAAAATTTATATATAAAATTAATACCTTCCAACCCAGCCAGTAGAATG
Source organism: Charina bottae (assembly GCA_023362775.1). Classification (NCBI taxonomy): domain Eukaryota; kingdom Metazoa; phylum Chordata; class Lepidosauria; order Squamata; family Charinaidae; genus Charina; species Charina bottae. The sequence goes on from JALMGJ010000003.1 coordinate 63,402,648, forward strand.
GAATGCAAGGCTGGGGGACACACTTAATTTTCCTAATTTGTAGAGAAATAAGAATATTAGATTTAACTCTATGTAGAACAAAAAAAATCTAATGTAAATTCCTGTTAGATGTTCTTCACTGGGTCACTTCCCATTTCCTGGGGACTCCAATGAGTTAATTCTGAGGCTGCTGGGGAGATGGTAAACCCTATCTTCCACCTTCAGTCCAGCCACTTCTCCTTATGTTTCTTCCCCTGTTCCTGCCTCAATGTTTGAAACAACTGAAAGTTTCCCTCTCTGTCTTGCAGAACAAGGGGCTGGGGTGTCTGTCTATGTGACAGAAAGAGCTTTTCTCCCTTGTGAAGATGTGGGTTCTATGTCAAGTAGGCAGCCTTGAATCTTGCAGTAACAGTTGGTATACAAACCAATAAGGATTCAGGAGACAGTTTTGTAAGCAGCCACCTGTAATTTCCTCTCTTATCAGTGAAAAGAACTGCCTTCTCACCAGTTCACAAGGAAGTTGTAAGAAAGAAACTAAGAAAGTCTCTGCCTAGGGTACTGGAGGATAAATTGGTTCTAAATTGGAAATAATTCAGTTGCTGAAATTTTTATAATCCTATCACTTTCATCTCAATACATCTTGTTAAAGGCTCTTTAAGAGGTCTGTGTAGAAAAAATGTCTGGCAGGAGGAGCTACATTCACAACAGGCATATATTCAACCATATGTTGCAATTCTAAACAATTTTCAACACACAGCATTACTTCAATATGGTAACCATGGGTCTGTCTCAGCTTTTTACTTGGCCAATGCATGCAGCAGGACACACTCTGGTTCTGTACCTTTTTCTTACTGGGTAGGAGGAAGGAGATCTGAAGCTATTATTTTTGTCACGGTTTAACTACTGCACTTTCTGTTGAGATGTACCCTTGCATCAACTATTCCTCTCTAACAGGATGGGGGAGGTTAACCGGAGGTTAATGGATTCCAAATGACATTCTAGCTAGTATGGTAGGAGTTTCTGTTGAAGCTTTAGCCACCTATGGAAAACCGCAATGACTCAAGCAACTGCCACGATCACTTCTGAATACTGAGCTGATCACAGGCAAAGAAGCAATTTTTGTTCTCCATTATTGGGTCCATTCAGTGTCACCCAACAACTCTTTCCTGAGTAGCTCAGGGCTTTTGGATTTGGCCCAGCACAGGACCACGTTCAACCCCTGGCACACTGATTAGTTTGAGGACAATATTGCTTATATTTGCTATGACGCAGACTCTGCAGTTTTGGCAGTTTAATCTGGTATTAGCATCTGGATAGATATTCTGAAGTCTTGATGTGGATGAGGTGGCTATCTAGGAGTGGGTTTCCTCAGTGGTAGTCTTCTAACCTAATCCTAATCTCTTAAAGTTTGATTTAATCTTTATCCATTAAAAATCAAATGACAATCAGAATCTAGCTTTTGTCTATTTGACCAAACCTTATCTCCGCCAGGTTGTTAGAATTCAACGTGCAGAAGTGTGCATGTTTCTGAAAGCAGTGAGTGTGTGAAATATGAGTGTTAAAATGTAGTAGGAAGAATGTAGGTACTTAACTTCCAGTGGAAAAATGAGTGCCAAATTCATACACAAGAAACTATTTGTCCAGTTCAAGAATGTACATAATGTAAGAAGAGCAGGGGGCAGCAGTTCATCAAAACAGACAGCTGCTTCTATTACCTGAACATTAATGTACATACCATTGTACTCAATAATAAATAAGCTTGAACTGCTTCTAAACTGATCCATTATTAGCTGGTCAATGAAAAGTATAATGTTTCTTCACAGACTCTTCTATTACAACTTTGCAAGAAAGAGTAATTAATCAAAGCCCCATTGTAACATATAAAATGAAAATGGCTTTAAGATGTGCCTGTACACATCAATTAATTATTTAAAACACATTAGCTAAAGCTTTACACCCATCATTTACAAAATTAGAAGTTGGATGACATACCATTCATTCAGCTAATGCACTAATATTCATCAATCTAAACCATCCTTTTTGACGCTCACAGCTGCATTTCTGTGGTGAAGCCAGTTCCAACTGCGAACTGCTCTCCAAACCCACCCACAGGAATAAATCCAAATAATTAATGCTCAAAGGAAATGTGACAGGTGAACAGCTAGAGTGAGAGGAGAAAAACCCTAGACATAACTCAGTGAACCTTTCAATGTTTTAATAAATGATAGGATGTCATGAGATTCTAACCTGGAGCCATTTTAAGGTAGACCCTGATCTAGACCCAGAGTTAGATTAAATCTCTCACAAGAAATGAAAATTATGCATGACAACATCCGTGGGACCTAAGCTTTACTCTAATTGCTTAAACTAAAGATTTAAAAAGTTCAAAATGCAGAATATTTCCCCATGTGACAATGGCCATAGCAAAGTAAACTTAGCAAAAGGTTTTAATATTATAATATTGAGGAGTATTAAACTTGAAGCATTTCACTTGTAATATCATAAAAGTATAAATGTTTGCACCTCATCATCTATTACAACCCCTAAAATCCATTTTTCTGAATACAAAATATTTCACCTATTTAAACACAAGTTTCTATATACAAATCTGTACCCCATTTCTTGAAACATTCCTATTTTTACTAGAACTACCCTACAGGAATGCTGCAACAGTGAGATTCTGTTGAGATTCATTTCTAATGAGCCTAAGAAAGTGAATGCCATTTTTAACCATGATCTTATAAAACCAGACATTACTGTATGGGGAACAGATAGGAAAATTAATCTTAATTCTAAGAGTCCTGATGTTTTAAGCTTCTTAACACTTAGTGGATAAAGGATACAATAGTTTGTTTAGCACATTTAAGACTGAGAATGTTCCTCAAGTGTGAATTGCTCCTCTCTAAAATGGATGCCAAGCAAAATTCTGGGTGAACAGGGAAGAAGATAATGAATTATAAGTACTTGCTTTATATTTACTGTGTGACTTCTACTTTATGCTAACAGTTAGAAACAATGAAGCACAAACACTTTGCAAATATCAGGCATGAGGATAGGGGCACAAGAAGAAAATGGCATGTAACTTTACTTTGCAAATATTTGTTCTGTTTCTACTCTTGGCTTATCACAGCAATTTCATGATACTGATTACCATGCAATTTGGGGTACTTCTGGTAATATATGTCAGTAGCTTGCTCTCCTATATGATTCTCATGAGTATGAACTGCTACTAGCAGGATTAAAGCAAATTACACAGATAACGTGCCCACCATGGTTTATGGCTTGTTGTAAAAGTGGTACTGTTCTCCACTGTTCTGTGCAGCTTGCCAGCAATCACTACTGGTTTGTCTGTGTCCTCACATCTTATCTGCCAGCAACTTCTATTGACAGCTTAGTAGAGAAACAACCCTAAGGTATGCCTGGATTATTTTAGGTTTATTTTTGGTTAACAAGAGAGAAAGTTGCTGTCAGTTGACACATGAACTGTTAATCAAGCCAACAGTGTTCACTGAGAAGCTCCCTCAGATACAAGTACATTAGTAAAAATATAGTAACTGTGTAAGTACAATTTCTGCATAATGTAGAAAAGGGACACTATTGTCTTCACACAAGAATGGTATCATAGGATCTCCAAGTCAAAATGGTACTTGACTAGTTGCTTTTTCTGCTCTAGGTTCTTTTTCAATTTATTTACAGTGCTAGGAACTTGTCCTAACAATATTTTGTGCTAAACTAAGGAGCACTGTTATTTGACATGCATTACAAATTTTTTTACCTGATTTTTTATTTTTCAACTGATCCAATTTAGCCCTTCAACTGGATAAAACATTCATCTTTTTGGGTAAAAATGTCAACTCTATATCACAATCTGGAGCAGAAAGTGCTTAACAAAGGTATTAAATGATTGCTTAAGGTATTAAAGATGTCATGGAAAAATATTTTAACTACTAAAATAATATCACAATTTTTTCAGAAGTGGTTTGCCATCGCTTCCTTCCTAGAGATAAAAGTGACTGGCCCAAGGTCACCAAGCTGGCTTTGTGCCTAAGGCAGGACTAGAACTCATGGTCTCCTGGTTTGTAGCCTAATGCCTTAACCACTACAGCAAACTGGCTCAAGTGTGTGTGTGTTTGTGTGTCTGTCTGAAAAATCTTTACCACTTAGTCTGGGCAAGACAAGCATTCACTCTCCCAACAGAACGGGCTCAATTACCATCCTAGCTCCATGCAAGGGAGAAAAGCCAGGTCTTTACAGCTCTATCAAAACCTAATAGGATTCGAGCCAGCTGAACTTTAGTTCCAAAGATTGTTCCAAAGGGCAGGTGCAGCAACAGAAAGGACACTTCTCCCATTAGCTGACACTGCCTAAGAGAGGGACTGGTGCCTGAGACCTAAGGCAACCAGAGATGGGCAGTCCCACAAATAACTTGGCCTGTGACATGTAGGGTTTTATAGGTGATAACCAGCACCTTCAATTGTACACAGAAGCCTACTGGGAGCCACTGCAGTTTGCAGAGTAGTGATGTCACATGGGTGTAGTAAGGTGTGCCCACTGCTACCTGTACTGCTGCATTCTGGACCAGTTGCAGCTTCTGGATAGTCTTCAATGGATGCCCCACATACAGCACATTGCAGAAATGCAACCACAGGGTAATCAAGGCATGACTGACCATGAGCAGGGCCTCCCAATCCAGAAATGAATGCAACTGGTGCACAAGATGGAGTTGTGCAAAGACTGTCATGGATGTGGTTGCCATCTTCTCCTCAAACAGGAGTTCCGAAAAGACCCCCAAATTGTACACAAGCTCTGAGTGGGGGGAGTGCAACCCCACTCAGAACAAAGATGGGAATTCTCCGGATCCAAATCCTAGTGGAGCCAAAACGAACAGCTACTTGGTTTGCTAGGATTAAGTTGAAACCTGTTCTTCCCCATCTAGACCCTAACAGCGTCCAGCACTGAGACAGCATCATTTGATGGACAGGGACAGAAATGTACAACTGAGTATCATCAGCATATAACCCCACACTCCCCTCTGAAACCCAACTGAGTCCATCAGGCACCTGGGAGGGCCAATCAAGCTGGTCCTTTCTCCCTGTAGCAGGGGGCAGCCACAGTATACTCCTAGGTTAACAGGAAGTGATCTATCCATGGCAAGGGACTGATAGTAACATCCTTCCATTCTAAATCATACCACCACTGCCGCAAGATAAAAATCAGATCTAGTGTGCAACACCCTTGCTCCTCTTCCCCATGTTGGGTCTTCAATAACCTAGGTCAGATCCATGTTTGCCATGTTGGCCATGAACTTCTGAGCAGCTTCTGACTCCATGCCCAAAGGCAGCATGTTGAAGTCGCCCAAGATCATAAGCCTGGGGAACTCCACCAACAACGAGCAGCTCAGGTGGAGAGGCAACTACACAGCATGGAGGCTGGCACAGTAGCAGTAATCCCATCTAATCCCTAGACCCCAGCTTCATGAACAGGTTCTCATATCCAGTTATCTGCAGAGCAGCACCTCTGAAAGCCACAAGAGTCTCCCAGGTGATCAAAGCCACACGTCCACCCTGCCCTGAGGTTGCAGCTGATGCCACACCTAACCCAGCTAGGCACATTTCTGAGAGGGGCATTCCCCCCCATGCCCAGACAGGTCCCAGTAATATGTTATAGTTAGCTATTACTATAGTTAGCTATAAAAGAGAGTTCTTAATTTTTACAATATTTCCAGCTAACTCCCAAAGACTGAAAAATCATACTTCATTCCTTTCAATTATCTATCTTTCTTATATTCACCCTGGGATTTAGAATTCAAAACAGAGAAGCATAATTTGGGATTTAAACCACAACATTATAACAGAAATGCAACTGAATGATCTGCAATATGAGTAATAGATTAATAGTTCTGAATATTCTTTATTACAATCACCTCATCACTAGGCTGCACAACTGTTGTCTGGACAGCATTCATCCTCAATTGTGTACAGACACATGAGCTAAATTCTCTGTGGGCTGAGTATTTCACCTGTTAATGGAAACACATTGGAAAAAAACTAAAATGAGACATGGCAGATGGAGCCATATATTCTGCCCATCTCCTGAGACCAGATTTGTAATGCAAAATACTAGATTCAAGATGCGACCCATGGATACTAGGAAGCAATCAAGAACCAAAATGATTAAACAAGGCCCAGTTCTCAGTATGGCACACAGAATGCTAAATAGAAAGAAAGATGCCCTGGAGGGGAATAAATCACACACTAATCTACAGGCCAGAAAAGGTTTCATTTTCAAGATTATGGTCCTCTTCTAAAGGTCTCAACACTTCAAATAACTCACTGAATCCAAATAGATCCATATCTAAAAACATATTTTTACATCAAATAAACTATTGCAATCTTTACTAATTTCAAACAGAACAATTTACACAGGGGCAGTTAATGGATGAGCAAGCTGGGCTTGTATTCAGGACCCCGGGCTGAACACTGTGCTTTACTGATTTGTTGAATAAATTACCTGCAGTAAGCTAGGAAACCAAAAACTAAACAAAACTACGGTCCTAATTATTCTTATATTTTTATTTTATTTATTATTTAAATTTATATCACTGCCCATCTCCCCCAATGGAGATGCATAAGACCCCACTCAAAATGTCTTTAAATTGCCCAAACCCAAAAAGGACATTAAGCTAAACTTTGAAGCTTCTTTGTTTCTTTAATCTCTCTCCCCACCTCCACCTCCAAGTTCTACAGGTTCTTTCAGTACAAACTGAATTTTTAAATTAGCCTTAACACATGCTTCTTTTCCCATTTCCAGTTTGATACAATTTACTCTGGATCGTAAAACTCACTAGAAATGGCCATACTTTGAAGCAAAAGTCCTACAGCTATTGCCAATACTATAAACATTAAGCTAGAAGAATATTTGCAGAACTTTTAAAATTTTGAGAGAGAAAAGTGCAAATAATGCAAAATTGCATTGTTTGCAAGCAGCAATGACCCAAGAGGATACACTGCCCAAGGAAGCTAGCAAGTCTCCATTACCTCCCTTTCTCATCTTCCTTACCCACTGTCTCCCTCTGAGATATCCTCAGAACAAGGTATTCTGAATGCAGAGGCTATAGAGCAGTGTTTCTCAACCATGGGAACTTTAAGATGTGTGGACTTCAACTCCCAGAATTCCCCAGCCAGCTGGGAATTCTGGGAGTTGGTCCACACACGTTAAAGTTCCCAAGATTGAGAAACACTGCTATAGAGACACCCTATGCCACAACAACATTGCTACCCACCAACAGTGCCCTCCCAGAAGACCATTCACAGCAAAATATTTGGGCCTGCTATGTCTGTAGCTTGAATCATGTCAACTGGATTTCTATTTTCTCAGTGGAAACGTTTCGCTCCTTATCGAAGGAGCTTCTGAAGAAGCTCCTTGGGTAAGGAGCGAAAGGTTTCCACTGAGAAAATAGAAATCCAGTTGACATGATTCAAGCTACAGACAATTCCACCTGGATGACTGAGAACCTTCATAGACATAGGGCCTGCTATGTGTTTTAGACAGCTGTAATTGATGCCACTGTCTCAATTTGGGGATTCCTTACAGTAAGACATTGAATTAAACAACTGTGCTAGAGCTCTATAGTGATCTACAGAGAGGGGTTTGTCAAGGAAGCATGGTCCCAATCCACTGTCTGTACCAGAATGGTACACTCTGCTTTTTGAGTGAACTGGTCTTGCTCGCCAGATTATTACTAACTAAAGATGCAAAAGGTTGAGTTTCCTCTATATGAATATCTATTTATAGCCATATGTTGAAAGATACACTGGAACAGTTGGAAGAGCAATATAAAATCTAAATAAAAAGTAATTTTGGAAAATAACTGGTCTGTGTTTTAATTTCTTAGCATTCACACATCCACACTATTACTGCATGAAACTGGCTGAATAAGCTTCATATGAATCTGCATCTTTCTGCAACTAGACCTATTACTGTGTTTTGTTTTCCTACTTTAAGCCCCAAACAGCTTTTTGGAACTAATTTTCACAAATACATCACTATGGTATGTAGTATTGTGGTGTCAGTCTTATTAGTACAACAAAAATGCCTGACATGTAAATTGGTTCTTATATTGGGGTCATTTGGTTATTCATCTCCAATTTTCTACATTCCAGCACAATAGGAATTTTCAAAGTTAAATACAGACAAACAATGCCAGATTTAATATGTGTTTGATGAACTCTCTTAATAGCTGACGAGACTACAATTTTGGTGTAAAGAGACCTGGAAAAGATTGGACAAAGAGTATTGGGTCTACAGCCCAGAAAACCCACAACAACCATAGTATTGGGTCTATTTTTCTCATTCTGTTTCCTTACAAGGGAAGAATTAAAGTGATAGAGGGGAAAGACCTGAGAAACCTCAGACCTTCAGTGATACTTCAGTGGGATATCAACATTAACTTACAGTTCTGGATTTTTTCAGAAGCAGCAGGGTCTGTTACATGGATAGATTTCACAATTCTGCATCAGGATTTCATACAATAGGGCTATATGTCTATGAAGGTTCTCAGTCATCCAGGTGGAATTGTCTGCAGCTTGAATCATGTCAACTGGATTTCTATTTTCTCAGTGGAAACGTTTCGCTCCTTATCCAAGGAGCTTCTTCAGTCTGAGCAAAGTTAGTAAGGGAATCCTTAAATATGTTTCTAGGTGGCTGTGTGACCTTACCCCTGGGGCTAGGTCATGGTTATTTTGAGATGTTATTTCTAAGTCTCTTTAACATCTAAAGGAGGATCGTTAAGATCACCATGCTGCTGTTGAGCTTGCGAAATGGTCTTAATCTTCCTAGGCACAGAAGACAAAGCAGGAAGGAAAATAGGGGAAAGATTGTGCCTGAGGCCCCCACCTCTATTCAAGGAAGGATTTTCCAAGTTGGCATAAATGGATTCCTTGACCCCTCTCTCAAACCACCTATCTTCTCTGTCTAAAATGTGAACATTAATGTCCTCAAATGAGTGAAAAAAATGAGTGAAAAAAATGAGTGAAAATAAAGGAAAAAGGACACTCATTTGAGGACATTAATGTTCACATTTTAGACAGAGAAGATAGGTGGTTTGAGAGAGGGGTCAAGGAATCCATTTATGCCAACTTGGAAAATCCTTCCTTGAATAGAGGTGGGGGCCTCAGGCACAATCTTTCCCCTATTTTCCTTCCTGCTTTGTCTTCTGTGCCTAGGAAGATTAAGACCATTTCGCAAGCTCAACAGCAGCATGGTGATCTTAACGACCCTCCTTTAGATGATAAAGAGACTTAGAAATAACATCTCAAAATAACCATGACCTAGCCCCAGGGGTAAGGTCACACAGCCACCTAGAAACATATTTAAGGATTCCCTTACTAACTTTGCTCAGACTGAAGAAGCTCCTTGGATAAGGAGCGAAACGTTTCCACTGAGAAAATAGAAATCCAGTTCACATGATTCAAGCTACATTCAATAGGGCTGCACTGCAGAACTGACCTACCAGAGAAGGCCACTGTAGGTATTCATAGACCAGGGCATTATTTGTTCTAAGACAGGTCCTGAACCTAAATGATGCTACAAGGGTACTCCAAGGAACTCTATGATCTCTGAGCTTCTGAGTCAGGAACCTAGCTGTTATAATACCAAGCTTTCAATCCGAAGGTTTTCAACTTGAGCGACCTAGTGACTTTGATTTTGGATTCTGAATTCTGGATTTATTTTATGACCAGTTATTTCTTTCAGCCTTTTTCTTAAAAGAGCATTGACCAAACTCATAATACTATAATGCAGTATTCCTTCTGCCCACATCCCCTTACCATATGTCTAGCCACTTGCCAGACTTCATCAATTTCTAACCTTTCAGGGGAGGACCTTCCCCCATTTACACCAAGAGAGCTGATCTATGACAGATACTCTCCTTTTCCATATCAATACTGATCAGATCCCACCCTTAGTGATTCATCAACTACTGGAAGCCTCTATCACAGCCATTTTAGTTCTGACAACTACTTTTCCAGTAATACCCCCCAATGTAGCTGTCTTTTTTGCAATAGCCACCAGAAAAATGAATTGAGATTTCCAACACAACCTTGGAGAAACGTAACAACAAGACATCACAAAGCTGGGTTATTCTCCTCCCTCTCAGCAGAAAACCAGAACTCACACTGCAGGAATTAGCTTGCTATTTATCTGAAAGTCTCACAATTATTTGCAGAACAGATAAAATCACAATGCATGCCTACAACAGAAGCATCTTACATGCAACAACTAATTAATCAAGCTCTGCTAAATCCTAAATAGGGCAGGTTTTCTATTACTCCCATGATACTCTGGTAGGTATTCTTCAGGCTATACAGTACATGAATCATCTCTCCAATTCAGCATTTGCAATTCAGCCTGATAAAATAACTATCCTTTTAAAACAAAGAATGTGCCTACTGAATCTACCCCTTGTATGACTAGCAGTCTTTCAAAATACAGGTAAGAGACATGGAAACCTTTTACGCATTTATTTTGCTTAATTAGCTTATTAAAAATGGTATAGATCAATGCTTCTGTTTTCTCCAAGAAAATTTTAATCTTTGTATTTGGGAAATACAGTTGTGTTCCAAACAGTTCTAGTGTCTTTGGTTTTAAATAAAAATTTAAAGTATCATATAATTAAGCAGTCTACAAGCTGAATAGCATCAAGCTACGTTGGAAAGAATATCAGATTCTTTCTAAATGCTCCAGAACCTCTTGCTCCTTGTGTATCTCTACACTCCCAACTTCAATGGAGGGGAGAGGTAGAATTTGAGGTGAAATATAATTTGGACTCCCAGTGCAGGAGAGCCAGATAGGACAATTTAATTCAGTTTCCTTTGACAGTTCTGTTTGTTAAATCCTCAGTTCTGACTCTGAGGGACAGTGAGATTGGTCAGAGGAATTGGTGGGGAGGGGAAGACATCTGTATGACTAAGAAGAGAGACTGACACTTCTCTACCATCTCTCACATATGAAAGGATTTGAGTTTTTTGGTTCCTGATAATTTGTTGAATACACAGAAGAGCTGTCCCAGAGCTGGTGGAGAATGAAATGGGGAAATGAAATAAGCCATCTTAGAAACAAGATCAGATACCACGAAAATGTTACCTAGCCCCTTCAGCTACGATACGTCAGTAATAAAAAGGCACGGGACCGGGTTACTTGAGGGACCACCTCTCCCCAATTTCACCTGCCCATCCTACGAGATCTGGCAGAGAGGGCATGTTATGAGGTCCGTCGGCTAGGGAGCTACATTTGGTGGGCCCTAGGTGGCGGGGCTTTTCTGCTGTGGTACCTGTGCTGTGGAACCTTCTTCACCCTGAGGTGAGATTGGCCTCATCACTATTGAGCTTCCGGAGGTCCCTCAAGACCTTGTTGTGTCAGCAGGCCTGGGGACCCCAGGGGACGGATGATCTAGTGAGGTGGCTCCATTATTTTTAACATCCTTTATTATTAAAGGATTAAAGGATAAATTTAATATATATTAAAGGGTCCTTTATTGTACACCGCCCAGGGTCCCCGTTGGGGGAGATGGGCGGTAATATAAATCTAATAAAATAAAATAAAATAAATCTATAAATCTAATAAAATAAACATCCCTTTGTCTATTATTCTGTATTAGGTTTTATATATTTCTTGTTGGGGTTTGTATAATACCCAGAATTTACAGCTAGATTAATTAGACAGGTGAGAGGCATTAAAGTTCTGCAAGTCATTCTATCAGCAGCCATTGTTGAAGAATGATGAAAGAAGTGACTCATACCACAGCTGATATAGTTTAAGCTGGGTGTGGTAGATAATGAATTTGACCTATAATGTGATTGGTCAATTTAAGTATATCAGCAGAGGAGCTCTGGTGTTCATTCTTCTCTCGTTACTATCTTCATTATCATCTGTATCTGTTGGACGTTATTGGACTGTGTATTGACTGCGTATGTATATAGAGTAAAAAGACTATTTTATCTAATCTCTTGTGAGTGTCTGCTAACTCAATAGAACGTATTACTTAGAGGTCTAGAAGGAACATTGGCAGCCCCAGCGCTGTATACTCTGACATTTCTTATACTTTTTAATTTTTTTTTAAACTCTGTTGTACACCACCTAGAGTTGCTTGGAAAAGTGAGATGGGCAGCGAATAAACTGAGTAAGTAAGTAAGTAAGTAAGTAAATAAGTAAATAAATAAACAAACAAACAAACAAACAAACAAAACATAATTGTCCAAATCCAGGATGTTCTGCATCGGATGGATGCCCGCACTGCCGCTCCCTCTGTCATTAGATTAATTTTAAACCCTATGCAAGATTGATTTGTTGGAAAACCTCAGATCTTTCAGAGACACACAATTCACACTGAGTGAAAAAGGTTGTAAATCTACCCAGATTCAAATCATATTTCTCAGACGGGGGCCTAAGTTCAACTGTGGAAGGCTCTCCTATAGTAACAATGGTTGCTGTATCTTGGGCCAAGGCAGCTGTAAGAGCTGCCGATTGTGGTAAATTCTGCTCCACTTGCTGGACTAGCTGGTTCATTGTTTGGGTTAGGTGGTCCGTTTGGGTTACAGCTTGGTTTTAATATGTACTGAGGCACTAGCCGTGTGGTCCGTGGTCAGCTGAGTTACAAAAGTTTCTATAGTCATCTTGGGGTCAGAGCTTGGGTTTTCCTCCTATAGTGTTGAGAGCAGGCATTGGCAGATATTGTTATCGGGTCTGGGCTGGACACAGCTATAATTCTCTACTTCTTCCAGAAATTCAAGCATGTATTCAGGAACTAGGTAACAGCAGAAACCTCAAGGATTTGTTACTCCTAGATAAGGTGCTTTATTGTAGACAAGAAAGAAGTTGTATATATGCAGAAAATTTACTGCAGAAAAAATAAAGCAAGCCCTATAATATATGTCAGACCCAGGCTTTAAATTTTGAGCATTTTTTCCCACCCTTTTGAGTCAGCAGACATTTGCTGTTCTTTCCTAGCCTTGAGACCAGAATATACCTGCTCCTCAATTACACAATCCTGTTTGGCCTGAGCAACACTGGCCTCTACCTTGCCAACTTCGCCTCTTATATCATTGCTATAGCAGATACAGCCCATTCAGAATTCCATTTATTCAGCAAAATACAGAGTTTATTATAGATTGTAACTGATCACATGGAAGCTAAATTAACAGTGTGAACTGAGCCATTACAATGTTTAAGATTCTTGAGAGTTCATGGAAATTCCATGTATGAAAATTCACAAGTCACTTCAAGAAAGAACCATCCAGTAATTTAAAATGTATTTCAAGTGGTAGTGTATTCCACACCATATTTAAAAAATGAAAACTATTTTGGTTCAAACATGTAGTTATTATATTGGATTTATTACAATGTACGTTTTGTAGATTTTAAATTTTTATGTGTTGTAACTCACCCAGAGCCCCCTGTTCGGGGAGATGGGCGGGGATAAATTGAAATAATAATAATAATAATAATAAAATGCAGGGCAAGTAATATAAATGTATTATATCACAGCTCTATATAATATTCAATCATTTAAATCTTGCTTTTCTAAGCAAGTAGATTCACAAAACATCCTACAGTATGATCAGACTATAATACATTTTAAACCAACATTATACATTACCATATAAAACACATCAGCATTAAAGAATCTCAGTGTAAACTATCAAAGTTAAAACACAAACCGGTTACAATTTTAGAGCTCCTGACTCCAACCAGCAATTTGAAGCTGATCTGAATAATACAGTCCTGTTGAAAAGCAACGTGAGGGAGCTAAAACCACATTTTATAGGAGGCAGAGCTCATGACTGAATCACAGTTGAGAAAGTCCTATTTCTTGCGCTCTTAAGAAACACTACCACAGCAACATATACAAGATGACTGAAATTAAAATTTAATAGTATATGCATCTGCAGGCCTCTGAATATTTTATACTTTTTAAAATAATAATAATTTATTCAAGTCCAGACTCACTGAAAAATCTGCTTCTCAAAGGTCACCCTGAGCATGACTATTGCATATATTTGCCAATTGAAACTTGTATTCAACTGCATATTGTGACCTATATGAATGAATGTACAAAATCCAACTCAACTTAAAAATGCAAAGAGGTTATCCGCAGTATGTCAGGTAGAGTACTGAACAAATACACTCTTTCTTGTGACACCTTCAGTTTTATCAGCACTAGACCAATGAATATTTGTTTCTAGCTACTATATGTTGACCAAAATGACAAAATGTGTGTCAAGATGTCACAATGCAAGCTCCACTTTTTTTTTTTTAGATTTTTTATCCCGCCTCTATTATTTTTATAAATAACTCAAGGCGGGGAACATACTTTAATACTCCTTCCTCCTCCTATTTTTCCCACAACAACCACCCTGTGAGGTGCGTTGGGCTGAGAGAGAGGAACTGGCCCAAAGTCACCCAACTGGCTTTCATGCCTTTTTTATTCAAATAACAACAACAACATACACATACACACACTACATATTACATAACATTAATATATATCACAAATATACAAAGACTGAAAACAAAGAAATAATGATTTGCTATTACAAATCAAGTCCAATGAGAAGAGGGTATCTGAAAAGAATGCACCAGTTCTGGAAAGAACAATGTCCAGAATCAGAAATAACTGAACAGAACTTATAAACTTATAGTGCATGTATAGTGTTTGGAAAGTGAGATACCATCTTTCCTGTTATTAATTTCTTTTGAGTTTTTCTTATTTAATTTATTTAACACTGTTTTGATTGAAAGGTAATACAAAATGACAAGCAAATGCAGATTTACTGGTTTAAAAGCAGTTTCAGATCTGAAAAATATGTAATTATTCAAATGATTATTACTAGTTAGCATTGCAGAAAGAGGTCATTACATTGTTTCCAGCACAGTACAGTATGCTATTAAACCTTAATTAAATCCCCTCTGTGAATATACCAGGTAATGTGATAACTGCATACAATAATCAATGTTTAATTAATGCCAAGTTTCTCATGAATTCCTAGAAATAATTCTTCCTACATATCTGTGAATTGTAAGGGCTTGGTCCAAAATAAAAGGCCTGAGACCAGACTGATCTATTACAAACTTCCCACCAAAAAACCTGTTAGGATTCATGGGTGGGAGAACCAGACATATGGTTTGAACAGGTAGGTAACTGGTTTTCTTCATACTAGTAGCTTTTTACCACCTGTAATAAACTACTTTATCAAGAGCTGTGTACTTGAATCCCTGTCTATGAGTTTTCTAGTTCAAGTACTATTATTGGAAAAGTCTGACAGAAGCTGGTTGTGTTCACCAACAGACAAGGAAAAGCAGTTTACACTGGCAAAATGTATTTGCATGTCTGAAAACTAAGGCTTGGAAACCAGATTTCAGATTTATTTAGCCCTATGTGAATTAAATTAAAAAAACTCTAAGAAAGAAACCTGTACCTCTTACTGAAGGTAAAATTATTTTAAACCCAGTATCAACTACACAATACTTCATAAGCTACCTATTTTTGCTACTAAATATATACGCATACCCTTAAGTTTGAAGGATGGTATATCATATACATTTAGAATTGAAATTCAATCAGGGTGTTCTTTGTGAAAGGAGGAAGATTCTTATATTTTTCTGGCTATTCCCACATTTTCTAAATTACTTTAATAGCAACTATAGGGAAGATGCACTGATGCTATGCTGATAAACAAGCAAGTTGATATGCTTCCTCCCCATTTATTCTATTTCAGTTTTGAATCATCTTTCAAAACCCAAACCGATCTTTTCTGAGCAATCTGATCTTTAGATTCAAATTATTACACTGATGTAAGTGAAAATTTAAAATATTAAGTCATGTGTCAGCAAGTCCCTAGTTGAAATAACTACACTGCCATAAGTAAATCTACTCTTACACCAAGCAGCCTTAATGAAGGCCAACCCAAAAATGACTCTTGTAAACATATAAATGCTTGATTTTTTAAATCCAAGCCCATCACATCACAAATTTCTTTGGAATTTCAACGTGACAGTGGGTTTAACCTTCCCTTCCTAGCCTTCATCCCAATTAAAATTGTACCTGTGCTACCAATATCTTTGGGAAAAGAAATTCTGAACAGCTGTAAAGTTGGGAACAGTTGTTCAGAACACAGCTTGGCAGAGAAGGTTTAAACATATCTGTTCATGCTTTATTTATTTTTCAAATTGTATGCCACTCTTCAAACCAGTCTTCAGGTTGGACATTGTATCCCTCCACCTTATGCCTATATTTTTCAAAAAGTGAAATCCTTCCAAATGATATATTTAGTTTCACATGTTCTACTTAAAAGTACTCTCTCCGCTCATCAAATAAGAGATGCACATTTTTTTGTAATTTTGTAATATGCAACAAATGACTAGTCAGTATGTACTGGTCAGTGACCGTAATAAATTGAAATTGACTAGTCAGTATTTAATACATGCCTTCAAACTATACATGCAGTGCAACACATTCTAGTTTAGCAATGGAGATAACTTTACTATGTATTTGCTAATTAACTTTTAACTAAGAATGAAGGTCAGCCATACACTGTTATCGAAGAAAAGCCATAGGGTATGATTTGTAAACAAATCTAATAACCTAGCTGATAACAACAGACCTTTAGACTTAAACATCTTATTGACACACAGAAAGAGATGTAATTAAACCTGATTAAAACTGCTATTTAGTCAAATTGCTTACCTAATGGCTGAAGAAAACAAGAACTGTACAATTCCTTCTTCAAAATAAACAATGAATTGGACTTCTGCCGCCCTAACCTTCAACTGAAAAAGAACGCAGGTTGCTAATCAGAGTCTTCAAATTCAAAGCTTTTTTTAAAAAACAATGCAACTGGATGATCACAGAGCTAAATCTAAGGGGACATCATATAAAGAATGAACAAAAAGTAGTTTCATGCACATAGAATTAGATCAAATTCTGTGATGTGCATATTTCTTTTACTGTGTTTCAATCCCACCTGACAAAAACTACATCATAATAAGTAGGAAGAAAGAATCGTGGATTAAAGTTAGCACCTGTTCTCTGTATTTCTAAGTCAATACAAAATACTGCTATCCTAATAACAGGACCACAACCGGTTCTGCTTAAAGCAGACAACTCCCAAACCCCTTCCCTTCCCTTCCCAATCATTGCAAAAGTAACTTAAAGCAGCAGTGACAGATGGCCTCTCCCTTCTTCCCTGAAAAGGACTTTATCCTGGCACTGGCCTTGTCCACAAATTAATCTGTAGAGAGTTATCAAACACTTTGCACTTCAATCTTTGAAAGATCAAAAATCTGATTATTTCAGAGAGAAAAATGGGGACTGGTAAACGTTTCCCAGAAAAGAAAAGCTTACTACTTAGAAGTGTATGCTCCCAGTCCCACTGATTTTGTCTCTACCCAAGGCAAACCAGCAGGATTGTAAATTGGGCAGGTTTAGGCTTTTCAGCCTTGTCGTGGCGAAGGGGGTTGCGTAACTCAATGAAGTCAGGTCAAGAAGAACAGGTCATGACAGAGAGTTCTGACAAAACGTGGTCCAAAACTGGAGGAGGGAATGGCAAACCACTCCAGTATCCTTGCCAAGAAAACCCATGGACAGTATCAAAAGGCTAAAAGATATGACGTCAGAAGATGAGCCCCTCAGGTCGGAAGGTGTCCAAAATGCTACTGGGGAAGAGCGGAGGGCAATTCCGAGTAGCTCCAGAAAGAGTGAAGCGGCTGGGCCAAAGCCGAAAGGACGCTCAGTTGTGGATGTGTCTGGAAGTGGAAGGAAAGTCCGATGCTGTAAAGAACAATATTGCATAGGAACCTGGAATGTAAGATCTATGAATCAAGGTAAGCTGGATGTGGTCAAACATGAGATGACAAGATTGAACATCGACATCTTGGGAATCAGCGAACTAAAATGGACAGGAATGGGCGAATTTAATTCAGGAGACCATTATATATACTACTGTGGGCAAGAATCCCTTAGAAGAAATGGAGTAGCTCTCATAGTCAATAAAAGAGTGGGAAAGGCAGTACTGGGGTACAACCTCAAAAATGACAGAATGCTTTCAGTTCGAATCCAAGGCAAACCATTCAACATCACAGTGATCCAAGTCTATGCCCCAACCACTGATGCCGAAGAAGCTGAAGTTGACCGGTTCTGTGAAGACCTACAACACCTTCTAGAACTAACACCAAAAAAAAGATGTCCTTTTCATCATAGGGGACTGGAATGCTAAAGTAGGAAGTCAAAAAATAACCGGAATAACAGGCAAGTTCGGCCTCGGAGTACAAAATGAAGCAGGGCAAAAGCTAATAGAGTTTTGTCAAGAGAACACGCTGGTCATAGCAAACACTCTTTTCCAACAACACAAGAGACGACTCTACACATGGACATCACCAGATGGTCAATACCGAAATCAGATTGATTATATACTTTGCAGCCAAAGATGGAGAAGCTCTATACAATCAGCAAAAACAAGACCTGGAGCTGACTGTGGCTCAGATCATGAGCTCCTTATCGCAAAATTTAGGCTTAAATTGAAGAATGTAGAGAAAACCACTAGACCACATACCCCCAATCATGTATGACCTAAATTCATATCCCTTATGAATATACAGTGGAGGTGAGGAATAGATTTAAAGGATTAGATCTGGTAGACAGAGTGCCTGAAGAACTATGGATGGAGGTTCGTAACATTGTACAGGAGGCAGCAACTAAAACCATCCCAAAGAAAAAGAAATGCAAGAAAGCAAAGTGGCTGACTGATGAGGCTTTACAAATAGCTGAGGAAAGAAGGGAAGCAAAAGGCAAGGGAGAAAGGGAAAGATATAAACAACTGAATGCAGAATTCCAGAGAATAGCAAAGAGAGATAAGAAGGCCTTCTTAAATGAACAATGCAAAGAAATCGAGGAAAACAATAGAATGGGGAAGACTAGAGATCTCTTCAAGAAAATCGGAGAGATCAAGGGAACGTTTTGTGCAAAGATGGGCATGATAAAGGACAAAAAAGGCAGGGACCTAACAGAAGCAGAAGAGATTAAGAAGAGGTGGCAAGAATACACAGAAGAACTATACAAGAAAGATCTTAATATCCCTGATAAATACAATGGTGTGGTCACTGACCTTGAGCCGGACATCCTAGAGCAAGGGTCGGAAATGGCGGCTCGCGAGCCACATGCGGCTCTTTGGCCCCTTGAGTGTGGCTCTTCCGCAGCTGAACTCACCCCGCCCCTTCCACGTGATTGGATCCCGCCCCCAAACTCTTACGCTCTTACGCGCGCTCGCTCTCGCTGTCCAAGGCCGGGGCCACCCGCAGCCGCCCACACCTCGCGCACAGCCCGCGGGGCTCTCTGCCGCTCCCTTCAACGGAGGAGGGACCGGCGTGCCTTGGGAGCTGCTGCTGGCGGCATGTCTGGGCGAGGCGCGCGGGCGGAGCTGCCCGTCTGGCACTTGGGCGCTCCCGAGCCTCTTCCCTTCTCCCTCGCCACGTTCGGGCGTTGAGGCCAGGCAAAGCCGGGCGGTCGCGCAGGGGTGAGGTGAGGAATCCCGCTCCTGCGCCTACCGCCACATCCGTCCGTTCCCGGCCTCTCTCCCCATATCCGGCGGGTGCCCATGCCAGAATCCCCGCGACCCGGAGGCAGCGACTGCTCGGAGGGCCCCAGCGAGAAGAGGCGCGTGATCCCCGGTGGATCCCTTCGAGGGGCCGCGGGGCTTCCCCGCTTTCCTCCCAAGGAGGCCTCGACGGCGCACCCTCCCGCCCCATCAATCCCCCCACCCCGCCGTTGGGCGTCAGAGGCTGAAAGGATGTGGCAGGAACGGCCCTGGAAAGCGGGGCCTGCGGAGCGCCACCTTTGGGGAGGAGGGTCCAGCCGGCGAGCAATGGCGGCACTGGAGTTTTCGCCGGAGCGCTGTCTGTCGGGAGAGAAAAGCAGCCACCGCACAGGCCCGCTTAAAAAACCACCACCCCGAAACCTCTTTCGAGCCGCCTCTCTGGAGGGTCCCTGCGGTCCCGCCGGGTGCACCCCCCCCACCCCGCCGTTCGGCGTCCTCTCCCCCCGCTAACCCGAGCCCTGCGGCGGCCGGGGGAAGCTGAGCCAGGCGGGGGTGCAGCGGGCCCAGCGGCGCGCTGAGGGCGAAGAGCCGCCTGCTCTCCCCTTGGCCGCCTCCGGTCGCTACAGTCGCCCCGCCGGAATGGAGCCTGGCTTGGTTCCCCCGGCCACCGCAGGGCTCGGGTTAGCGGGGGGAGAGGACACCGAACGGCGGGGTGGGGGGGTGCACCCGGCGGGACCGCAGGGACCCTCCGGAGAGGCGGCTCGAAAGCGGTTTCGGGGTGGTTGTTTTTTAAGTGGGCCTGTGCGGTGGCTGCTTTTCTCTCCCCACAGACAGCGCGGGCGGGCGGGTCCTCTGGAAGGAGGCCGGCCGGAGTTCTGCTTGCAGCGGACGAGTTGCTGCTGGGCCGAGCAGATGCTTTTGAGACCTAACGGCGGGGTTACATCGGGACCGAGTCCGGCCTATCCCCGGTCTGTGTCGCGTTAATGCCGCCCCCTTTCCCACCTGGGAGGCCAGCTTGCAGCGCAAACGGCAGTCGCTTACTGAGCGAGTGCATTTTAAAATCTGCTTAACCACCCCCCCCCCGCACTTCTCCCTCTTTGAAAAAGGAAGGCCGGAAAAGCGCAGTTTCAGTCTTGCGTTAAAGGGAGAAGCTGCCCTTAATGACAAGGCCATTCAAGTTGGAGAAACCTCGCGGGATGGGCGGAATCGCTACACAAGCCACATGCCCCATTTCGTTCCTCCTTCCCTATCGCTTAATTGCCAGGTGCTCCTCCGCTGGAAACCCCACGCTGTCTGTCGGGAGAGAAAAGCAGCCACCGCACAGGCCCGCTTAAAAAACAACCACCCCGAAACCGCTTTCGGCGTCCTCTCCCCCCGCTAACCCGAGTCGCTACAATCGCCCCGCCGGAACGGAGCCTGGCTTGGCTCCCCCAGCCACCGCAGGGCTCGGGTTAGCGGGGGGAGAGGACGCCGAACGGCAGGGTGGGGGGGTGCACCCAGCGGGACCGCAGGGACCCTCCGGAGAGGCGGCTCGAAAGCGGTTTCGGGGTGGTGGTTTTTTAAGCGGGCCTGTGCGGTGGCTGCTTTTCTCTCCCGACAGACAGCACTCCGGCGAAAACTCCGGTGCCGCCATTGCTCGCCGGCTGGACCCTCCTCCCCAAAGGTGGCGCTCCGCAGGCCCCGCTTTCCAGGGCCGTTCCTGCCACATCCTTTCAGCCTCTGACAGTGCGGGCGGGTCCTCTGGAAGGAGGCCGGCCGGAGTTCTGCTTGCAGCGGACGAGTTGCTGCTGGGCCGAGCAGATGCTTTTGAGACCTAACGGCGGGGTTACATCGGGACCGAGTCCGGCCTATCCCCGGTCTGTGTCGCGTTAATGCCGCCCCCTTTCCCACCTGGGAGGCCAGCTTGCAGCGCAAACGGCAGTCGCTTACTGAGCGAGTGCATTTTAAAATCTGCTTAAGACTGAAACTGCGCTTTTCCGGCCTTCCTTTTTCAAAGAGGGAGAAGTGCGGGGGGGGGGTGGTTAAACAGATTTTAAAATGCACTCGCTCAGTAAGCGACTGCCGTTTGCGCTGCAAGCTGGCCTCCCAGGTGGGAAAGGGGGCGGCATTAACGCGACACAGACCGGGGATAGGCCGGACTCGGTCCCGATGTAACCCCGCCGTTAGGTCTCAAAAGCATCTGCTCGGTCCAGCAGCAACTCGTCCGCTGCAAGCAGAACTCCGGCCGGCCTCCTTCCAGAGGACCCGCCCGCCCGCGCTGTCTGTGGGGAGAGAAAAGCAGCCACCGCACAGGCCCGCTTAAAAAACCACCACCCCGAAACCGCTTTTGAGCCGCCTCTCCGGAGGGTCCCTGCGGTCCCGCCGGGTGCACCCCCCCACCCCGCCGTTCGGTGTCCTCTCCCCCCGCTAACCCGAGCCCTGCGGTGGCCGGGGGAGCCAGGCCAGGCTCCGTTCCGGCGGGGCGACTGTAGCGACCGGAGGCGGCCAAGGGGAGAGCAGGCGGCTCTTCGCCCTCAGCGCGCTGCTGGGCCCGCTGCACCCCCGCCTGGCTCGGCTTCCCCCGGCCGCCGCAGGGCTCGGGTTAGCGGGGGGAGAGGACGCCGAACGGCGGGGTGGGGGGGTGCACCCGGCGGGACCGCAGGGACCCTCCGGAGAGGCGGCTCGAAAGCGGTTTCGGGGTGGTGGTTTTTTAAGCGGGCCTGTGCGGTGGCTGCTTTTCTCTCCCCACAGACAGCGCTCCGGCGAAAACTCCGGTGCCGCCATTGCTCGCCGGCTGGACCCTCTTCCCCAAAGGTGGCGCTCCGCAGGCCCCGCTTTCCAGGGCCGTTCCTGCCACATCCTTTCAGCCTCTGACGCCCAACGGCGGGGTGGGGGGATTGATGGGGCGGGAGGGTGCGCCGTCGAGGCCTCCTTGGGAGGAAAGCGGGGAAGCCCCGCGGCCCCTCGAAGGGATCCACCGGGGATCACGCGCCTCTTCTCGCTGGGGCCCTCCGAGCAGTCGCTGCCTCCGGGTCGCGGGGATTCTGGCATGGGCACCCGCCGGATATGGGGAGAGAGGCCGGGAACGGACGGATGTGGCGGTAGGCGCAGGAGCGGGACTCCTCGCCTCGCCCCTGCGCGACCGCCCGGCTTTGCCTGGCCTCAATGCCCGAACGTGGCGAGGGAGAAGGGAAGAGGCTCGGGAGCGCCCAAGTGCCAGACGGGCAGCTTCGCCCGCGCGCCTCGCCCAGACATGCCGCCAGCAGCAGCTCCCAAGGCACGCCGGTCCCTCCTCTGTCGAAGGGAGCGGCAGAGAGGGTGGCCCCGGCCTTGGAGAGCTGGGGTGCAGGGGGACGGGAGCGTCGCCGGCAGCCCGCGAGGACCGGCCATGGAAGGTGAGCGAGGACCGGGGTGGCCGGCCAAGCGCAGCGCAGCCCTTCCACGCGATTGGATCCCGCCCCCAAACCCCGCCCCTTCCACGCGATTGGATCCCGCCCCCAAACCCCGCCCCCTTCCACGCGATTGGCTCCTGCCCGCAAACCTCGCCCCCTTCCACGCGATTGGCCCCCGCCCGCAAACCCCGCCCCCTGGCTCTCGAGCACTTAAAAATGTGCACGAGCATACCAAAATGGCTCTCGGCTCAAAAAGTTTGCCGACCCTTGTCCTAGAGAGTGAAGTCAAGTGGGCCTTAGGAAGCATTACTAACAACAAAGCTAGCGGAGAAGACAGTATCCCAGCTGAGCTATTTAAAATCCTAAAAGATGATGCTGTTAAAGTGCTGCACTCAATATGCCAACAAATTTGGAAAACTCAACAGTGGCCACAGGATTGGAAAAGGTCAGTTTACGTTCCAATTCCAAAGAAAGGCAATGCCAAAGAATGTTCAAACTACCGTACAATTGCGCTCATTTCACATGCTAGCAAGGTTATGCTCAAAATCCTACAAGCTAGGCTTCAGCAGTATGTGAACCGAGAACTACCAGAAGTGCAAGCTGGGTTTCGAAGAGGCAGAGGAACTAGAGATCAGATTGCCAACATTCGCTGGATCATGGAAAAAGCAAGAGAGTTCCAGAAAAACATCTACTTCTGCTTCATTGACTACGCTAAAGCCTTTGATTGTGTGGATCACAACAAACTGTGGCAAAGTCTTAAAGAGATGGGAGTACCAGACCACCTTACCTGTCTCCTGAGAAACCTGTATGCGGGTCAAGAAGCAACAGTTAGAACCGGACATGGAACAACCGACTGGTTCAAAATCGGGAAAGGAGTACGACAAGGCTGTATATTATCATCCTGCTTATTTAACTTATATGCAGAGTACATCATGAGAAATGCCGGGCTGGATGAATCACAAGCCGGAGTTAAGATTGCCGGGAGAAATATCAACAACCTCAGATATGCAGACGATACCACCCTAATGGCAGAAAGTGAAGAGGAACTAAAGAGCCTCTTGATGAGGGTGAAAGAGGAGAGTGCAAAAGTTGGCTTGAAACTCAACATTAAAAAAACTCAGATCATGGCATCTGGTCCCATCACTTCCTGGCAAATGGAAGGGGAAGAAATGGAAGCAGTGACAGATTTTATTTTCTTGGGCTCCAAGATCACCGCAGACAGTGACTGCAGCCATGAAATTAAAAGACGCTTGCTCCTGGGGAGGAAAGCTATGGCAAACCTAGACAGCATATTAAAAAGCAGAGACATCACCTTGCCGACAAAGGTCCGTATAGTTAAAGCTATGGTTTTTCCAGTAATAATGTATGGCTGTGAGAGTTGGACCATAAGGAAGGCTGAGCGCCGAAGAATTGATGCTTTCCAACTGTGGTGCTGGAGAAGACTCTTGAGAGTCCCTTGGACTGCAAGGAGGTCAAACCAGTCAATCCTAAAGGAAATCAACCCTGGCTGCTCATTGGAAGGACAGATGCTGAAGCTGAAGCTCAAATACTTTGGCCACCTAATGCGAAGAGAAGACTCACTGGAAAAGACCCTGATGCTGGGAAAGACTGAAGGCAAAAGGAGAAGGGGACGGCAGAGGATGAGATGGTTAGATAGCATCACCGATGTAATGAACATGAATTTGAGTAAACTCCGAGAGACAGTGAAGGACAGGAAGGCCTGGCGTGCTATGGTCCATGAGGTCACGAAGAGTCGGACACGACTAAACGACTGAACAACAACAACAACAACAACAAGGCTTTTCAGATATTCTGAATTGCCTCATTCTCTCAGTACAGAAGCTAACGCAAAAACTAGACTAAGATATCTGAGCTTTGGTGCCAGTGCTGACCATTCTAGTATCGAATTATCAAGAAGTAGTGCATACTATTTTTCTTGCAAACATGAACTGCAAGATTGCAGGCTAGACATTCTGCTTGTACCTATTAGATTAATTGGTTATTAGAAGAGAAAGCGATGTTGACCTGTCTGCTCCATTCTTTCACCAGACTTTTCACTCAGTGGCTATAGCTAGATTTACCACACTGCATTTACAGGAATAATTTGAGACAAAGGGACTGATGGAGGCACAGAAGGGAAGGGTCAGGGGCTGCACCCTTTCCACAGCCTCAAACATTTGATGGATACATTATGTGATAAATCTATATACAGTAAACTTTTATCACTATATACTCAGTGCTTTATTGCACCTTTCAACAGATGAATCTTACAGAAGTTTTAAAGTCTGCATTTCAGAGCAAATGACTTGCATATAGAAAACCCCAGGTTTGATTCCTGACATCTCCTGCCAATGTATTCAAAAAGCTCACCACAGTTAACACTAACCCAGTTTAACTGTTAGGTCTTGGCAAGATAAAAGAGCAGAGCAAGAGACAAAGATCGCACACTGCTCTGACAGAGCACGGGTCTGTCCTGCAGGCAGGCTCCCCTCCTTTTGCAGCAACTGAACCCAGCCCATCCGATGAAAAGTGGGGGGTCTCCACAGCCACCTAAAGAAGTCCTCTATTTTTTTCACACCTTGGCTCACCTTCTTGCCTTGGTGTTATGCTTAGTAGTTACGGCTCCCGTCACCTATTTTCTCAGGGGATTACTTTATTGGGCATCTTCTCCCTTAGGGTTAGGGTTAGATGAGAAAGATAGGAACCCCTTACCCTATGGCCTTGGGAGGGAGGGAGGGGGAATGCAATATCACCTCTTGGCCCTTGTAGTTTTGAGGTGCGTGGCTAGGGAAAACAGTGCCTCTCCCGTGAGAGTTGGATCAAAAGGCATAATCTATGGTTTAAAAATAGGGGAAAGTGAAATATTTTCATTTACAGTACTGTAGTTCACAAAGCTTAATGCCTTTTAATAAAATGTATTAGCTGGAAAAAGTGCTTATCACACCCCTTCTAATATAAGTCAGTATTAACGTCCTTGGAAGAAGTGCATTCAGCTCAGATACCATCTGGCTTCTGGATGATTCGGTAAACGTGGGAGGTTTGCCGATTCACTTCACTTTCTTTAAAAGCAATCAACTGCCCAGACTACGATATCTACAGTAGACAGGTATCTAGCCAACCTTGGCTGATCTGGAAAAAACTGCAGAATTTGATTAGGTTATTAGTGGGATGGGAGACCAACAGGAAAGCCCAAGATTGTAGGCTTAAATAGGAAAAACTTCCCAGAAGACAGCAATTGCAAACCATTTCTGTATTATTACCAAAGGAAACAACATGAATTTGTCCATATGACTGCTTAGGCTTGAGCCCAATACAAGGAAGTCCTTACTATCTCAATATGACTCAACTTCATTCAGTCCAACTAAAATATTAGCATAACATATATTAGCAGCAAATTGCCCTGAACATGATAACAAAATAGACTGTGATAGACCAACACATAGGGGGACTATTCCTGCACAAACTAGATGCTGCCAGGATGACAGAGACTGACACTAGGACAGAGGACACTATATTGTAGAAGGAAGGGGACAACAAAGAATAAATTCTTATCCCGGAAAGGGTATCACAGGGAGTCCCACTGGAAGAGTTCTACCACAAAGCTCTGCTAGTACTTAATGGTATTTGGCTTCTCTAGAGTAAACTGTCTATACTCCAGAATTTAAGATACAGTATTAACAACTGAGTTGAGTAAATAGTTGAAGGAAAAAGAGAAAGAAGACTGCCAGCAGCAAGATGGATGGATCTGATTACAACAGCAATGAATGCTGCCCTGTGAGACCCAAGAGTTGACACCAACTTGATGGATCTTAATCAATCAATCAATCACCCTTCACCATTTTCCATCTCCTATCTATATAAGAACAAAATAGTTTTGTAGCAGTCTTATCTATCACCTGACTGGCTTAAGGACTGTATTTTAAGGAAAATATTAGCTTATACTTCTCTGGCCCACAACCCCCTCCTTACGGTCTGCCTTCCACAATCAAGGAGTATCAGTACACCTTGCCTGAAATTTGCAACAGATATTCCTCATTATGGGATCCATATTCAGTAGAAATTTTAATGTTCTTACAAAAATGTAATGGGCACTCTTTTTATGACATCAGAATTTAAAGCAGTGTAGGTTGGTATCCTATGTACAGGTTTCCCTGAAATCTGACATGCTTTTTTCTCAATAGGGATCTAGTTTTATTGTAAATTTAATCTGGTTCTGGTGAACAGCAAAAGGTTATGGTCCTAAAAAGGTTACAAAAACAAATGTTAAATTTATGATTTATATAAAATTTATATAATTTTTATATTTTATACAAAATTATATGAAAGTTATATAAAACACACATTAATTCTACTCTAACTGAAAAACCTATCTTATTTCTATGAAACTTGACATACTTCCTCTACTTACAATGTTCTAATTTTTCTGTAATATCAACCCATTCCAGTAACATACTGTACAAACCAGAACTAAGAAATATGGTATTATCCTTGACATTTAAATAGAGAGTGGGTGGGGATTCGGCTGATCACTACCATATACTTCACTAACATCACACACACACACACACACACGCAAAAGAAGATAAAATGAGTCATTAATTAGCATATTTCATATGCTAATTCAGGATAGATATGGTACCCAGGATTAAACAGTTCTTGGACTAGGAGACTATCAAAGTGAGAACTGAATTCTGAAAACCTATCACATAAAGAACAACTTCAAACAGGCAACTGATTCTCTTGCAACTTACTTTCTTCCACCAATATGTATACCAAAGCACAGCCAATTTCTCTCATCCACATGTATTACATCAATCCTAAATTTAGATTTACTTCCCATCACTTCCTGGCAAATAGAAGGGGAAGAAATGGAAGCAGTGACAGATTTTATTTTCTTGGGCTCCAAGATCACCGCAGACGGTGACTGCAGCCATGAAATTAAAAGACACTTGCTCCTTGGGAGGAAAGCTATGGCAAACCTAGACAGCATATTAAAAAGCAGAGACATCACCTTGCCGACAAAGGTCCGTATAGTTAAAGCTATGGTTTTCCCAGTAGTAATGTATGGCTGTGAGAGTTGGACCATAAGGAAGGCTGAGCGCCGAAGAATTGATGCTTTCGAGCTGTGGTGCTGGAGAAGACTCTTGAGAGTCCCTTGGACTGCAAGGAGGTCAAATCAGTCAATCCTAAAGGAAATCAACCCTGACTGCTCATTGGAAGGACAGTTGCTGAAGCTGAAGCTCAAATACTTTGGCCACCTAATGCGAAGAGAAGACTCACTGGAAAAGACCCTGATGCTGGGAAAGACTGAAGGCAAAAGGAGAAGGGGACGGCAGAGGATGAGATGGTTAGATAGCATCACCAATGTAATGAACATGAATTTGAGTAAACTCCGGGAGACGGTGGAGGACAGCCTGGCGTGCTATGGTCCATGAGGTCACGAAGAGTCGGACACGACTAAACGACTGAACAACAACAAAAAAATTAGATTAAAAGCTTTTTAGCACAGAGTATTTCTTTATACCTTCCGTGGTTTGCTAGGACACTTTTGGGTGCTATTAAATAAAAACAAGAAAACAGGCTTTGATACTAAATCATAGATGTATAAAGACATAAACCTGAAGATGTGGAGATAGCATATTCAATTATGCAACTGCTTCTATCTCTGATGTTCTCCGTTTTAAAATTTGTGATTAAGTACTATTGTTCTGGAATCATGTGCCATGCACACTATCATTTAGTAAGTATCAACACAGCCTTCCAACATACTGTAATGTCACGCCATCCCAACTCACAGCCAGTTGCTAAGCTCCCAAAGACAAAATAAAATCCCAGTCTCAATGTATAATTCCTTTCATTTGTTAAAGTAACAGATTGTGTTCTCCTCCTCAATCCCCTCTCTCTTCCTTGGCATTCATATCCCAGTTTAATCCATGGGCAGCCACTGTACCCAAAACAGAAAACAGAGGTTTAAATATTACCCCTTTAAGTGACTGCATCCTTCCCCAGCAACACGTGCCTGCCCTCTGTTTGGTTTAAACAGTGGCCAAGAGGTAATACGCCTGGGCCTAGGCATACTTTAAGATACCTTTATCCAATCAAATTCAAAGTGCTACACAGCCTTAACAACTAGAGTAGAGAGTTACAAGAAAGGATAAGAAGAGAACATACAGTTCTGTTGTGCTCATTCGTGGCTGTTCAAATTTGATTTAACAAATCTGGTATGGGGCCTCTGAATTAGATCAAACATGTCAAACTTATTTTATTTTATTTATTTATTTATTTGTTCAATTTATTCCCCGCCCCGCCCATCTCCCATGCAAGGGACTTAGCAAGTCTTCTACTATGGTGACAATGTAGAACTGCAGAGGTAAATTACAAGTGACAAGGAAACACAGAATGAGGGGTCAGTTCAAATACAAGATCTCTTGGAAATGGAATAGAATTAATTGTAGGTAAGGAATGACATAACTAGGAAGAATGAAAAATGCCTTAGAAGGACTAGTTGAAAAGTTTGGGCAGCAATCTAAATACCTAAAGCCTGGGGAGATAGAGAAGGCTGTTGATAGGCAGCAAGTCAAACTAAGAAGGAATTCAGGTGCTAAGTTTCCATCAACTATAGCAGAGCTTTCCAAACTGTGTGTCGCCACACACAGCGTGGTGTGTCGCCACACCACCCGGAAGCAGCGGTGTGCGCGTGCACGGCGGCGGCGGCAGCAGCGCAGTATCAGTGCTTCTGCGTTTTAGCGGAAGCTGCCGCCGCTGCTGTGCACACGTGCCGCCGCACGCCCCCCTGCGGCGGCGCGCATGCGCCGCTGCCACCACCGCCACCACTGGTGTGTTGCCAGCGGCGGCACTTTGGAAAGCCCTGAACTATAGAATGCATTTACTACCTGGATTGTCCACCATTATATAATGGTGCTACTAACAATACAGCAGTGGAACGTTACAAATCCTAGCATCTCTTAGCTTCCTAATACACTTTATGTATCAGTGTGTGAACTACCTGCCTTCTACAGAAACAGAGTTCAACATCTTTCCCTGAGAATCTTCCCATCTTGCAAACTAGGAGGACTGAACATACTACAGCAGTCAAATGCAGTATTCCCCTTCTCCTTTTTCCTATGACTATATCAGAGCGCACAACTTTTGTTGGACTGAAGGCTAACTAGTCTTTGAATAGCAAGTCCAAAGCTACACTGTAAAAAGAAGGTAGCAAGGCCATAGTAAAATATTTAACAGCAGAGAGGAAGAAATGAAAACTGAACATAATATTATTATAAACATTTAAACTTTAATGCCCACATACACAAATGGTCATCTCCATATCACATGCTAACTGATTACCAGGTATCAAATGAATGGAGAACTATGTGAGCAAAAAATGACCAAAGAAAATATACAAACATTTTCTCACAATTGTATGTACAATTGTAATTGTACATTTGTAATGGAGGTGACAGGATAAGACAAGAAAAGGCAGCAGTGGCACCTTTGTCATGAGGGTAACAGAATGTGTCCATAGATATGGGCTGTGCATCAATGGACTACAGAGATGCTTCCTTCAATATGCATAATCTCGTCCACCTACCCCTTAGCTTCTCTGAACCCAGATGTTGCTGACAATGTTTGTGTCCTTTCATGAAACAATGCTGCCACACAGGTATGTATCCATAGGCACTAGATGTTCCCAAAAGGGCTTAACATCATGATGACATAACTGAAGATGGCTTTTTTTTAAAAGGGAGGGGACAAAGTAGGCAGAATAAATAAAGTTTGGGGGTCAAGATGGGATAGAAGTTAAAAATAAACCATGCCTGCTGAGTTCAGTCTAGGCTTAGAAGAGTGCCAGCCTGCACAACATAAAGCTTGGAAACTGCTGTTCCCCTTTCTATGTGATTTTTTTGTTTTTTTGCCATTCAATTGTGTCTGATCCTTGGCGACTGCCTAGACTAGTCCCTGCAGTTTTCTTGGCAAGATTTCAGAAGTGGTTTTTCCATTGCCTTCTTCCTAGGACTGAAAGAGAGTGACTGGCCGAAAGTCACCCAGCTGGCTTCATGCCTAAAGCAGGACTAGAACTCTCAGTCTCCTGGTTTCTAGCCCATTGCCTTAACCACTAGACCACACTGGCGATGTGTAACCCCCAAGTAATTCCATACCTATCATTTTCAGCCTTTTCTTCTCTTGGAGGAAATATCTGTAACTCATTCAGATGAAGTAAGGTAAAGGTAAAGGTTCCCCCCGCACATTTGTGCAGTCGTGTCCGACTCTAGGGGGCAGTGCTCATCTCCATTTCTTAGCCAAAGAGCCAGCGTTGTCCGAAGACGCTTCTGCAGTCATGTGGCCGGCATGACGCACGCAGAACGCTGTTACCTACCCACCAAAGTGGTGCCTATTCATCTACTAGCATTTGCATGCTTTCGAATTGCTAGGTTGGCAAGAGCTGGAGTTAGTGCGGGAGCTCACTCCACACGCAGGGCTAGGGATTCGAACCTCCGAACTTGCAATCTTCCGAATGACAAGCCTGGCGTCTTACCCGCTGAGCCACCACGCCCCCCCAGATGAAGTAAAGGGTGAGAATTTAAAAATGCCTATATTATGTTTTCTGTGGTTCCATTCCTTGAAGAAGTCAGTGGTAGATCTGGCACCAGATGTTGTTGTTGTTTTGAACAGTCTATTGCCAACTTTTTCCTCCCCCTTCCTTTGTTAAGCTCCCCCCTCCTGAAAATACTGCACCCTTTCTTTATGCAGGAATTGCTCTACCCCCCATAATCATTTTGTTTGCCCTTTTCTTCATTTTTTGCCAATTCTACAAGCTCCACAAATATCTCCCCATTTAAAAAAAAACAAAGAAGTAACCCTCAGATTACACATCGGTGATCTATTCTGGGGAGTAATAATTCTTCAATATATCCAACATAGGTCTCTATTGATTGTTTCCTGTGATCTCTTCTTGAATTAGGCAACATAATCAGGGGTTCACACAAATGTAAGGAAACATCAAGAATGGCATCATAAATATAGACAGAGAGGTATCACTGTAACATATTTCAGCATCATCTTTCCACAGGGAAACATTGCTTCAAATATCTCAAAACAAAACATGATAATCACTACTCATATTTTTCCATTAAATACCTACACATGTCAACATTTCCATATACTCTCAAAAGAAACAATCATTTTTTAAACATACAAATGATTTATTTGTTCTTTGTGATGTTACAAATATTTAGATCTCTATCCTGAGGTTCACGAAACAAATTTTCTAAGGAGAACGAATGCTGTTGCAAATGCACTGAGAATTACGCTAATTCTGTTTGTTTGCTAAATATTTTTTTTCCACAACTGTCCAATCTCATTTGTTTGATCTCATTAAATATATACACACGGACTATGGGAATAGCTGTTAGGAATGCTATCTTGTTATTTCTCTTACAGACTCTCAAGTGGCAATAAAATGCTCTGGATGGGTACAGAGTCGCTCCCGAACAAAGGAACTTGAATCTTAGTTCCCTGGTTTGATTTCTAGAACTATTATTTAATTTAAACCAGTGTTTTTCAAAGTTGGCAACTTTAAGATGTGTGGACTTCAACTCCCAGAATTCCCCTGCCACAAAATAGCAGTAATAGTAGCTGTAGACACATTCTGACCCATATCTCCTACCCAGAACCAGCCTTGCAATACAGAATCTACCTCAGACAGTATCAGGAAAATGAAAGAAAGGCAGGATAAAGTGCTTGACTGGTAAAGTAAAACGGTAACTGCTGGCATCAAAGGGGCAGCCTGGTTTCACCACGGTCCCATTTTCTTAATGCAGCATTTGAATGGTGCATCATCATACTAGGTTATCTCCTTCAACCTCATTTTTGCCTTTTTCCTTTAGCATGCTTGCTTGTTTTTAGGCCCTCAAACTGTTATGTAGCAGAACAGTAATTTTCACAAGATACCTGCCCACTTGTTGCAAGCTGAACTGAAAATACTGCTTGTAAACAATTGTTAGAGCTGAGATAGAAACATCCGGAAGCTTTCAACATACGTGAGAACCCTAATGCATATTCCTACTCACTTAGCTACATTGTCAAGCTTCACAAACTGACTGCTGACTTCCATCCTTATGATCCATCTTGACCATTCCATACGTGCAAACATGTGCATGCATTTCCAAATCTCTGCAATCTTCCCTAGACAACTAGATGAAGCTTATTTCCAGACACACAACTTTCCATGCATGCTTGTAAAGTAGGTAATTTTAATCAACTCCCTCTTGCTTCTGTAATGTGCCCTGGTTTGCAAGGGAAGATGTTCTCCTCTTCTCTGCCATATCTGCTGGATTGAAAGGCTTTCATGAGTAGAAAACTTCATTCTTTTAGAAGGCTCACTCAAAATCAACGCCACAATCTGGAGGTGACAAACCTGGGAAGCGAAGCCTCATGGAGGCTATGCATTCAATAAAAACAGTTGCCACTGTGCCCCCATTTCTGGCCATTTATCTCTATTCACAGGTTGTTAGGGTGTCTCTAAGAGAATATCAGTTATTAATAGCCACTATTCAGCTATAATTCTGACAATAATAATACTATACATTTGCTTTTCAAACAGTCCTGAATTTTGTCCAGCCTTATGCACTTAATGTATTGTGCTCTGGATTCTTCATTAGGATATGAGAGTTTAGGGCATCTCTTCCCTGATATTTGCACCAAGCTTCCATGACTCTAAATTCATAAATAAGGATTTACTGCCCTACACAGAGAAAAATGGACAAAAAATACCCGAGGTGTTGGGTCCCCTGGTTGGTGGACAGCGTAACAGATGTTTATTATTGTGCCTAGCAGGTTTACATTAATTGACCAATTTACACCTGCTGGGGGAAGCCAGCAATGTATTTCGCCGAGTAGCAAGAACCCCACTCCTGCATCATTTATGGACAGTATATTTTACCCTTGGGCCTGAATTTAAAATGAGTGCTAATATAATGGGGCTCTCTATCTCAGGCAGTCAGTTTCATCCATCCGTGGCAGAAATCAGTGCTGTTGCCATTACCAGATTATTTAATTACTATTGTTGCCACATTGTGCAATCAATCCCAGCACTTTAAACAGTACATTAAATGTGTAAATATGTACACATTTTCTTAAAGACAAAAACTGTTTCATATAATTAGTAAATGTCTCACAGCTTATGTTTGTATCCTCTCTTATGCACAAGAGAAAAAAACTGAAAAGGTAACATACACAAAAATCAAGACTACAGTATTCCTCTAATTATCACTAAAATTAAAAGCCTTATATTTCTATCAATGAGTTTGTATGCTGTGTTAATCACCAAGGGGCATAAAAGTTGATAAATAACAGATGGCCACTCTTGCACGGGCCACGTGGATATATTTCTGTTTGGGGCTGCGGGCCAGATGATTTCAGGTGGCAGGCCAGATCCAGCCCATTAGGTATTGGATGTGGAGGATCTTTATAGGATTACTATCAACTCTAGTATAGAATAGTATAGTACAGAAATGTGTGCTTTTGAGCCAGTGAATTATTTATATTTGTTTAGAACCAATATGTGATAACCTTAAAAATATGAAGTGAACAAGAGGTTTCCAGTCCAGAGCTCATGATTTTAATAATTTTCCATTTTTATCAGTTGGAAATAATGGTTGCTTTGGTAGACAAATCATCATCATCATCATCATCTATTTTTCCCCTAGAGTGTTCTAAATTAGGTCAACGAAAATGTTGATTAAGTTTTGTGATTATATTTATATTAGTTGTCCCTAAGGGTGAGACAAGACATTTTGCTGCTTGAAGCAAAGGACACAGTGACATTCCCCACTTACGCTACAAGGAGAATCCTAAAGTTAGGCAGTTGACCCTTAATTCAACACAGAATCTGAGGGGAAAGTTTATATACCACACCTGAAAGCTGCAGGCTTGCTTAAAACGGTCTGAAAAGATTGTGGGGAAATAGGCATCTACCTAAGCACACTTCCTCAATGTATTGTCGAAGGCTTTCACGGCCGGAGTTCAATGGCTGTTGTGGGTCTTCCGGGCTGTGTGGCCGTGTTCTGGAAGTTGTGGTTCCTAACGTTTCGCCAGCATCTGTGGCCAGCATCTTCAGAGGGCATCTTCAGAGATGCCCTCTGAAGATGCTGGCCACAGATGCTGGCGAAACGTTAGGAACCACAACTTCCAGAACACGGCCACACAGCCCGGAAGACCCACAACAGCCACACTTCCTCACTTTGTCTAGTGGTATGTCTGGTCTTTGAATTCCATTATGATGAGCTTGTCATCAGTGTAGGTTTTATGTACTGATATGTTAAGAAGGATGACAGTAGGGACTTAGCAAGAAGTGGCATAAAAATATTTTCAAAAGGCAAATTATGCGTACTTATATAGGATGCTGATCCATTTTGAAGGAACACAGAAAATGGACACGTTATATTTATGCTGCCACTCTTTCTGGATAGGCTGCATTGCCTTTAGTGGACATAGTATTACATTTAATTACTCTATTTTCAGAATAGCTCCCAGTGTACAAACTATCACGGATTATCTTTAATTTCACGTATTGGCAAAATAATCCTTAGGATCATCCATCACACTCAAGAGCCCCACACGGAAAGGCAGATGCCAGGTGTTCATGCTGGCTTTAGAAAAGGTCAAGTAACAAAGGATATTATTGCAGATCCATAGTGGACAACTAAGCATTGATTATGGAAAGGCCTTTTGATTATGGAAAGGCCTTTGATTATGTTCACTATGTCAAACTATGGAATGACTTTAGGAAAATGAAAATCCCAGAACATTTCATTGACCTCATACAAAACATATGCACAACACAGGAAGGCACAATCCTGATGGAACATGGCTCCAGGTCAGTTAAGTATTTAGACAAGGCTGTATACTTTCTGATTTATTCAACCAATATACAGAATATATATTGAGAGAGGCTGGATTGGAAGAAGATGAGCAGGGTTTTAAAAACTGGAGGAAGAAACATCAATAACCTACACTGTGCTGATGACACTATTCTGATCGCTGAAAATGCAAATGATCTGGAAGCTCTAGTAATGAAAGTCAAGGAGCACAGTGAAAAATGGGACTAAGAACTGACAGAGATATTGATACAGATTCTGCCTTTTAGGATTGACCAGCAATAGTAAAGGAACAAGCAGTTAAGAAATACCTGTAAACTAGCACGTGGTAGAGTAGCAAGGAAGGCCTTGGAAAAGATATTTATGTATGTATGTATGTATGTATGTATGTATGTATGTATGTATGTATGTTTCGACTTCTATCACCGCACCATCTCCCACAAGGGGACTCTGGGCGGTTATATTCAGATACCATGACATGTCTATACCTATAAAGATCACAATAGGGCAGGCAATGGTTTTCCCTGTGGCACTCTAGGGAAGTGGAAGTGGACTCTGAAGAAGCTGGATGAAAAGAACATTTACACTGTTGAATGTTGGTGTTGGAGAAGGCTCCTGAGAATACCATGGACAGCCAAGAAAACAAACAAACGGATCACAAAACAGATCAATTCAGAGTTTTTATTCTAGGCATAGTATGATCAAAATTATTATATTTTGAACATATTATGTGAAAACCCAGCTCCCTTGAGAAGTTTATCATGCTGGGAAAGGTGGAAGGAAAGAGAAGGGTGATCATCAGCAAGTTGGTTAGACTTCATTACAGCAGTGATGGGCACACCATTGGAAGACCTGAAGGAACAGGTTGGGGACAGATCAGCCTGGAGAAGATTAATCTGTCTCTTTGCTAAGATTCAACACCAACTTGATGGCACAAAATCAAGAACTAATTTTTAAACTTCACATATACTTTGGGCAAGAAAATTTACATACTTCAGTTAAATCAGGCTATATAGATAGTTGTAAATCTTTTAAGTCACTATATCTACATCACTTTTTAATCATTGGTTCTAGAAATTGGTTCCTACAATTTTTGTAACTATAAAGGTTTGTTGTTTATTTGTTCAGTTGCTTCTGACTCTTCGTGACTTCATGGGTCAGCCCACGCCAGAGCTTCCTGTCAACCGTCGCCACCCCAAGGTTGAGTCCATCACCTCCAGAATATCATCCATCCATCTTGCCCTTGGTTGGCCCCTCTTCCTTTTGCCTTCCACTTTCCCTAGCATCAGCATCTTCTCCAGGGTATCCAGGGTATAAAGGTATAAACTATAAACTATAAAGATATAAACTATATAGGTAGTCTATCTTAAAAGTAGGCACTCTTCTCAGTCAGACATCCTCATTAGTTTAATGGAATTGACTGAAAAAAGGGCAACTATGTGATTTAACTTATGCACCAGACAGATGAGTGAAGCACACAATTGCTCTTTCACAGTGGCCAAATTGGTCCCCTGTTAAGTAGCAGAGTTAACATTTTTAGGAAATTAAGAAAACTCCAAGAAGACCCTTTACACTAAATTCTTCAATATTGTGGGCAAAAAAACCCCAACCTTTCAAGAAACACATTTTCATTTAATTGTTTATACAGTTCATGAAAGAGTGACTGCCTTTGAAAATAAGAGCTTACTGCATCAAGAATCCTCATTATGAAACTTTCAAAAGCGCTTTGAAATTTCATCATCTGTAAGATTCATTCTTGAGCTTTAAACATTCCCTATGCATATTAATATTTAACCACCACACATAATGTATTGTGTTTCACTGATCCATTACAAGCCATTACTTGGGCTAGATACTCTCTCTTGCAACTGATATGTTCAGCTGAAAGATTTATTGAGCTCCATTTAAACAGAACCTTATGTTTACCGCATGGTCCATTGTAGACTATGCACAAAAACAAATTGCAGAAGATTCTAGCATTTCAGTACATGCAGCATATGCAGATCAAATAAGAGTAAAAAAAAGGCATAATAGGGTATGCCCAAAGATTCCAAATTATTAAAAGGGGGACATACTCAATTTTTCCATAACTCTAAGTAAGTTAGAAAGTATGGGGTAGCGTATAGTGTAATGCACTAAAGGACTTTGCGGTAGTGATTATTGCTTTTTCGGTTATTGCCATTGATTGCATACTAAAATAGTTCTAAAAAGGAATTCCATACTCGTAACAAATTATTCAGATCAATATTTATTTCAAATTACAAATGTTTCTCCATTAGTAATCTTCATTTAGTTTCATCCTAGAAAGAGGACAAAATAAGTTCTTGAAAAAGCACTGGAAAACTGATGCCCAATAAGTAGTTTTTAAAAATTGCTTAATTTTTAAGGAAGAATACTTGAGACCAGCTTTTCTCAACTTTTTGACCCCGGAGGAACCCTTGAAATAGTTTTCAGGCATCAGGGAACCCCTGCACATTCAGGCTCAAATATTGGCCAGAAGTTACAAAATTATCATCTTTGTTTCATGTGTAGGCCTGTATATATATATACAGTGTTCTTAAACTAAATAACGAAACTTACCTCTTTAATGTGAAGTTGCCCAAATTTGAAATAAAAATTTAAATAAATACATTTTAAATAAATTGTGATCTCCCAGGGAACCCCTAGTGACATCTCACGGAACTCTAGGGTTCCACAGAACCATGGTTGAGAAACCCTGCTTGAGACATTTGTTAGCCAGTCATGCGTGAAATTACTTATCAGTTTTAATTCTTGGGAAAAAAAGTTGCCTGTGTTAAAGAGAAGTGCGCCTCTACCCTTCCAGATTAACTTGAATTAAGTCATTGTCCTCTATCTTGCCAAATGTGTTTTGATCAATGTTTTCCACTTTGTCAGATTTATTTTAATCAATTGATTTTCCCAAATGTTATCATGCCTACCTTGGAAGAATCCTTGGATAAGGAGAAGAGGCAGCTTCCACTGGAACAGGACCCAGAAGAAGCAGTTTAGGAATAACTCCTTGATTAAGGTGAAGTAGTGCTCCTGGATGTGTCTCCTGCCCTCTGAACTATGGTGTTACTTAGGACCAGTGAATGGGGAGGGCGAAGGAAGCTGATTATCTTACTCTCTCTAGGACAGGGCTTTCCACACTTTGGTGCGCGAGAAAACCTGGAAGCGCCGCCACTGCCGTGGCACTTTCGGATTTTCGTGCAGCGGTGTCCTACTGTGCCATACGAAAACCCGGAAGCGCTTATGACCCGGCGGCAGCGCACCATCAGCGCTTCCAGGTTTTGACATGACACACCTGGGCCCCGCAGGTGACACAGTATTGTGTCGCGACACAGAGTTTGGAAAGCTATGCTCTAGGAGTACCAACGTCAGCTTCATCTTGGAACAGTTCCTCGGCTGGTTTTGCTGCACCCTTTTCTAGCAGTTATTCTTCCTCTTCCTCATCTGAAGATTTATCTGGCTAAAGACTTTATTATAAGCTCAGGCAGCAAAGGAGAAGAGATTTGTTCATAAGACTGTTCAGGAATTAAATAAACATACAAGCATAGACACAGACTTTAGTATAAGTATAGAATAATGTGGTATAGACTTAGTGATAAGTGTTAAGGTAGAGGTTAGGAAAATAAGTAAGTTTGTTAAACTTATATATAATAAAAGCCTCCCTAGAAACACAGGGAAATTAACAACAGTCCCTTTGTTGGTGGCCTGGATATTTCTCAAAAGAACCTCCTCACAGACATAAGCATGACAAATGCTTAATTTTACTGTCCATCAATCAGACAGCCAATGATGGACTCCGAGTCAGCTGCCAGCTCGACAAGTCAGATTTTTCAGAGTGCTGAAGACCTGGCTAACTTTTCCCTGTTTGCGTTGGTCTATGGAAATTATAAGGCCACTGAAATTCTCCCTGGAGAGGGGAGAAGCAGA
Source organism: Charina bottae (assembly GCA_023362775.1). Classification (NCBI taxonomy): domain Eukaryota; kingdom Metazoa; phylum Chordata; class Lepidosauria; order Squamata; family Charinaidae; genus Charina; species Charina bottae. The sequence continues at coordinate 63,442,398 of JALMGJ010000003.1, forward strand.
AGATTACTCACAGGGTCATTGGAATTGCCCCCTCCTGCTTTTTTTCTGTGGTTTTCTGCTACGGAGAGAGCAGGGGGTGGAGACAGTGAAACGATCTGAGAAAACACCAAGCTCTTACAGGGAAATCATAAGTTAGAGCTAAGCTGGCTTTGAGATCACTTTATTTCATTTTTTTTTAGATTGGACTGTTTTATCATCTAAGGTCTATCTTTGGACTTTGCACAAAATGTTGGCAATTTTGTACTTTCTTTGCTATAACAATTAAGGTGGAAATATGGATTTTATGTTTGAAGCATAATAATGCTTGCATTTTTTATTTTTTATCTTTCTAACCTATCAGAGGACTCTATCTTAGTTGGAAGTATAAGAGTTTATATTAAATAACTTGTGAATATATTTTGCGGGATTAACATTTGAACTGGGTTTTTCTTTTTCTTTTTTTTCTTTTTATAATGGTAGAAATTTAGTTTCTCTTTCTCCTTTTATAAACTGTTTGAGGTATTACCTTTTTGCCTATTTTTGATTATTGAAATTTTTCTTCTTTTATTTTAAAAAAAAACTTTTTACTTAATGGACTCTGCCGATAATTTTCCATGAACAGATCAGCTGACTATTTAGGCCGTTGTTGAAGCCTGAGAACAAAGAGGGGGTGGAGAAGAATGGGTTTCTTAACAGCAACCTTAGCAGTAATTCAAGCAATCCAAGAATTTAAGGTGGAGATTTGTGAAGCCCTCTCAGAAATTAAAAAATCATTGGAAATTTTATTTTTGCAAGATCAGGAACAAAAAGAACAAAAGATAGAAATGGAAGCAGAAGGAAAAAAAATTGAGATAGAGGAGGGGCAAGAAGGGGGAATTTCAAACACATTGGTTCAAAAAATCATTCTTACACTCAATATGAGACAGATAATAAAACACTATAATTTTGGTACAAACATATTGGGGCAGTTGTGGTTAGGACAAAGGCTGAACATGCAATTTGATAGATATTGTGAAATATGGGTTTTGACATTTTACAAGAGATACAGAACAAAACAGGCTACACATTATGACTTTGGTATAACTTGAATAGGAGATTTAACACTATGTGGGATATAAAGGTATTGAAACCATGAATTTTAACTGGATATTCAGTTTGTAAAAGTACTAACTATTAGTAATATAACTGTTGGGAATATTAAATGTTAAAAATTAATATGAGAAACTGTATGGATGTATAAAAATGTAATATTTTAATCATAGATAAAAGGTTATAAAATTAGTGATATAAATATAAATTGATGTTATAGAGTACTTGAAAACTAGAAAAAAATTTTAGGGAGTTATATGAAGGATGGGATGTTGAGTTTGAATTAGAATTAATACTATTATAGGATGACTTATTTTTATAATTACTAGTATGAATATTATTGAGAACTGTTGTTAGGCTATGTATTAGGGGAATAAATAGATATAAAAATTTGTTAAATAGGTAAATATGTAGGAGGATGTAGATTATGGTATAATTATAATCTAAATATAGACTAAGTTTAAATTAAGGCTATTTTTATGGATATGTATGAATAGAATATTAGAATTAGAATAAAAAATAAATTACTGTTGAGACAAAATAAGGCCTTTACTTGCTATATATGTGTTTTAAGACTAATTGGATTCTATCAAGGATATAAATATGGATGTAAAAATGGAAATTGATGCAGTAAAGAACATTTAAATTGATATTACTTCAAGGAGTGGAAATTACAGATGGACTATTGGAGAATGGATAGAAAGATGAAATCTACATGAAGATTAGAAGATTGGACTATAGAAATTGAAATGTACATAACAAAGAAAAGTTCCTGTGTATTGTATGAAAGACCAACATTTAAAGCAAATATTGTACTTAAAGACCAAAGTCAGATTGGAGGCCATCTATTTTCTATATTTATTTATTTATTTATTTGTTTGTTTGTTTGTTTGTTTGTTTGTTTGTTCAATTTATCCCCCGCCCATCTCCCATACAAGGGACTCTGGGCGGTTTACAACAAATAAAATTTAAAAACTATACAAAATATCTAAAAACACAACAAGCATAAAATAAATAAAGTCCAAGATGGATTAAGGACCGCAGAGTAGATCATGGTGCTACAGGGCCAGCCAACCCCAAGAGGCACTACCACCTCCGTCGTCCCAGGCCAGGCGGCATTTCTTTTGTATATTACTTTTCTTAACTTCACTTTTCTTTTACTTTTTTCTTACTTTGTATTTCTTTCTTTATTTCTTGTTCTAACTTTTAATATGTATTTCAAAATTCAATAAAATTTATATTAAAAAAAATCAGACAGCCAATGATGTCTTGAAAGATCCATGAGCGAAAGTCTCAAATATATAGATATACATGAAATAAAGGCGGGGTAAAAATCTAATCATAATGATTAATTTTTCTCCTGGTTTCTAGGCCAGCACCTTAACCACTACACCACAACTCTTTGTCTTTAAAAAACCAGAATTCAAGACCAGTACCTTGGAAGATGTAACAAGTCTGAAAGACCCAGCATCTTAAGATTTGTTACAGTAAGTTTGTTCCTCTCTCTTTGAATAGTTACACTTGAATTTGTGAAAAATATTAATTTTCAAAAAAAACACACCTAAGAATACATTTAATTCTTTAGTATGTCCTCAAATATAATACAACCCAAAAGTTTAACATTTAAACATCTTAATCTGAACCATTCGTTGACTTTTGAATCTTAGAACAGTCTACTCTGACCAACTACACCTTTGCTGTTGGTGCTCTTTTCAATTTCAGACAGAATCTTTACAACCATCTGTGATTTTACAACTCGAGATTACAGGGTTTGAAATGGGAACCTGACACGTGGGAAATCATGGTATTATACCCCTTTCTATTTTGCTGTTCCAGTTTGAAATGTTAAAATATGGCCACACAAAATTAACCACTGACAAATTCTTAGAGATGCTAGAGCTAAGCCAATTTCTACATTTCAAATATTAAAATATTTGCTTTTCTCTTAGAAATGTTTTATACTTTTGTTCTTTATGTTATTCCTTGGTAACTGCAGAATTGTTCAAGTGTAGCACAACAAATTAAGTTGAAGGCATGTGAATTCTTGAGTCTTTGTTTCCATCCTGAAAGCTGCCATAAAGAGTCCCAACAATTCTTAGAACATACCTAGAAGTGAAATCTATAGGCTTTTCCTTACTATCATCTCTCCATACATTTCCAGTTCAGTATAATTTTAAACATCTTGTATTTTTTAAAAAATTCACTGAATTCCACACCTGACATAAATACACCATGGATGAGAAATTTAAATCCATGGCCATTAGAACAGCTGGCAAAATTTTATATGGTATCAAAGTTAATTTGCAGATATAATGATTCTAAAGTCAATTTTATTATATAAGCTTCACAAACATGAATTAATTTAGGATTTGACAATGAGAAAACAAAAATTGCCAAAACATACAGTATACTGATAGAAGGAAGAAATCAAAATAAAGCAGAGGACTTTTTACATGATATTTCAGTTCAACAAATAAGGCTAAATCTGTACAAACTGTAGAAAAGCTACAAAACATATTGAGGCCCAAGCTAAACTGCATCACCCGATTTCACATCTTCTATATGCAAAGAATATATAAAGACCCTTTAAGATGAACTCAACTCTTGCAACTAAATGGATTATTTTTTGGCATCAGTGAGGAAATAGTTTGCCTTAATTTCTTCAGTTCTAAATGTTTTAACAGTTGTCAGGCATTTCTGTCAATGAAGCTGGATCCTCTATTCTTTCAAAGCCCATCTCCTGAGACACCTGCAAATATAAAAACATCTCAGCATCTTAATAGGTTTCTCTAAAACAACTGCATCTAACTTAATGTGTCTCCCGGTTTCTAGCCTGATGCCTTAACCACTACACCAAACTGGCTCTCATTCCATCTGTATTGGAACATAAAATAACTGGAGGAAAATTGATTCACAGAATAAGGCACAAAATTGATGTGTATGTCTTTTCAAATTCTTTCATGCTGCAACTTATAAGAGACAATTTCTTTAAAAAAAACAAATTTTACTACAGAATGCTAACAAACCTCTTTATAAAAAGTATTTTTAATGCACTACAGGAATCTGTATAGCATTGCCTTGCCTTTTTTTTTGGGGGGGGGGGCTTAGCACTTCTATTTAATCAATTCACAAAGAATGAACCTTTTTTTAAAAAGACAAATGTCATTGATAGCATTTACTATATAGTAATAATTACAGAAATCTGGATGCTTTTCAATGATTTTTCAGCAGTAAAATTCCAACTATCACCAAACATATTTTCTACACTATTAGTGGTTGTTCTGTCACAAATAAAGCCATACATAAATAAAGAGATGAACACATGACATGAACCAATCCATACTTACTCTATCACTTTCTAGTATAATTCATCATCAGTGACTATTGGGGAGAAGGGGGTCCTCACTGGCATAATAAATCTGTGTGTGTAGGGAGTGTTAATTCAAATGGAGGTAGGAAGTTGTGTGATCACATTTCTACGATTTCTAAGTATAAAAAACAACGTATCTACATGCATGATGCAACCCTACCAATTTTTCATCACTGCTCTACTGCATAGCTTTCCAAACTGTGTGTCGCGACACTTTAGTGTGTCGCAACACAGTTTAGTGTGTCGCGAAGCGGTGGCGCGTTGGTGTGTCGCCAACAGCGGCAGTTTGGAAAGCACTTGTCTACTGAGTGCAACTCTATCTCTCCACGCCAAAGGGGGGGTGTACCCACTCAACATGAGGCAATAGGCATGAACCAGCCTCTGCTGAGTTTTACCACAAAGCCCATGTTGAGTACCCCCTTAAGATTAGCTAGATGGACGTTTTGAAAGGACACGCTCGTCTCCTTTTAATTAAATTGCTGCTCAGTAAAAAAAAAACATTGTTACTGTTTTTACAGAAGACCATATTTTATGGTCTGATTTTTTTAAAAAAATGTGAATACTTATGGGAGTATTTTCCCTAAAAAGCAGTGTGTAAGTATCTAATTAAATAATTAATACTTTTCTTCACTTCAAGGCCAAGTTCATCTTTCAGAGGGCAAATAGGGAGATTTGAATAGCTATGCTTTTTTCTTGGCAGTAGCACAAATGTGGTTTGCCATTGGCTTTTTTTGTCTTCTCTGCCTAGCCTATAGTCCTGGGATTTCATGGTAGTCTCCCATCAAAGTACAAACCTGGCCCTACCTGAGTCCAGAGGCTGCTATATGTTCAGACTCACCCTGAGAGAAGCAATGGTTACAATAAAACATGGATGACTTGTTACAAAAGACCAAGGAGGCTCATTTGGAAAAGAAAAATAAACAAAATTTAGCTGTCATTATGAGACAAAGAAATGCCTTTGTAATCACAAAGAATGTAATCTCAGATTCACCAAGGTTAAAATCCTATTATACATTTCAACAACAAAATGAACCTGCATGAAGTATTAAAGTAAGAACCATAGTGGATTCTCTTCTTCAAGTTCTCCAAAATATAAACCACAGAAGGTTCAAATAAAAATATTATGCAGATTCTATTAAACAGGACAGATCTATTGCAATACGCTAAAAAATGTTCAGGCAGAACCATCTTCAATGCTCATTTTCACTTCAAACATAGCATGATCTGTGGGCATGGTTTGGCACTTAATAGGAAAAAAATCACACACCAAGTTATATGGCTCTCTATAATGGCAAACAACATATAAAATGTTTCGGATTCAGTGTCCCAAATTACGTTCAAATATCTTACTCCCTGAATTGTGAATGCATGCTGTCAAGGGAAGTTCAGCTTTATGTAGGTTAAAGCTAATTTAAAAAAATGTAATATCAGCATTGAGAACTGGGAAGCCCTAACTCATGAGCGTTTCAACTGGAGGTCAGCCTTTATTAATGGCGCTATGGACTTTGAAGAAGTCAAATTGGCCTTTACAGCCACTTACGGATCCACCGTTAAAATTTTACTTTTGGAAGACAATCTTACTCGGCTACGAGTGATCGCCAATGATTATAACAGAGCTGAAAATGGGAGCTGAAAAAATAGTGTACATTTCCAGATGCTCTAAAAAGCCAGCATCGTAAGTTTTTACATAGAAACTTATTTGCTTTCTTATTATTTATTCAAAAATATTAATTTTTAAATGCCAACTGTTACTGATTGCTCCTACACCAAACATATTAAAATGCTATAGAATCTTTCCCTTCCAAGCCTTATAGCAGCCACATTACTAGGAAATTTAATTTAGTGCCCAAACACAACATTTCCACTATGCATCTCAAAAGAGGAAGCAAATAATTACTGCTTTATGCCATTCATTCACTGAATGATTGATGCATTCCAAAGGGCAACTTGCTTTTCCCCCAGAAGACAAGGCTATTATTCATGCTGGAGAAAACAGATTTGATGTCAAAAACTAGAAAACTCCTAGAACATTGAAGACTCTACTACATCTTTGATATTAGGTCTACCCGTGAAACAACCAAGAGAGAGAGGTAACAGGCAAAGAAAGAGAGTAGCCAATTTTTGGGACACTATGTTGTAAACAGGGGGCATGATGGCTCAGTGGTTAAGATGCCAGGCTTGTCGATCGGAAAGTCGGTGGTTCGAGACCCGAGCGCCGCGTGACGGAGTGAGCTCCCGCACTCGCCCCAGCTCTTGCCAACCTAGCAATTCGAAAGCATGCAAATGCAAGTAGATAAATAGGTACCACTTCCATGGGATGGTAACAGCATTCCGCGCGTCATGCCGGCCACATGACCGCGGAAGCGTCTTTGGACAGCGCTGGCTCTTTGGCTAAGAAACGGAGATGAGCACCGCCCCCTAGAGTCAGACATGATTCTGCAGGGGAAAACCTTATGTTGTAAACAGGGATGGCAAATGTGACAATTTCAATTTTGCTTGATTTCTCATTTTCTAAACCTAATCTTGTTTCTGCAAAGTTCTAAACAAACAAGCATAGGATTTTTCATACAAAAAGATTTTGTATGTATCTACCCAACTATAGTTAATATAAAGTGTTCTTTATTTTCCCCAATATAACACCATTATGTGTACACTATTCCAACTAAAAACTGGAAATGTATAAATATTGACTGTGAGTGGATGTATAAGTTAGAGGTAAGTTTGGATAAAAATTATAAGCACGCACATTCTTCTCCCCTCCAATCATATGTCTATGGCAGGAGTGGGCAACCTCACTAACATAAGGACCTCCACTGATCTCAATTCAGACTTTAACTAAGATACTCAAGAAGCCTTTAAAAACAATTGCATGGGGAGTGTGACTTATGGCATTACGCAATTCTCTGACCCAATACACTGAAACTATATTTACATTGACAGAGCTGTTTAACACCATATTTGTAAACAATACTGTCATTTATTTAGGGGTTGTACTTCCTTCTTGAAGAAAATCCTACAATTCAAACTTGATCAGTAGTGACCCAACCCCTAATAATTACCTGCTATTACTGCTTACCTCTAAAATTACATGAGTGAACGCACTGCCATTTATATCTGAACCTATGCCGTTTTTCCTAACTACTCTTTCTTAGTTTTAAACACATTTTGGGGCTTTATTTTGGGTATTCAGGATATCTGACTTATTCATAAATGTAGTCAAGTCAAGTACTCTGAGATGCTAGTGCTTGGTGGCTGATAGTTGTTCCTCATAAGTTACTCCCAAGTTTGGCCCCAACAGTAGTTCTTCAGCAATTTCCAGAAAACCAGGATGAAGCTTCTGGTGAGACCTGGTTGGACTGCAACAAGGATGTAGCCCAATCAGAAATCTACACAGGTTTCAGGCAACATTCATTCATTTGATTTGTATACTATTTCTTTAAGCCAGGCACAAGGACAAATCATGAGGTCTTCTTAGCAGCAATTGGATTGGTCTGGACAAACCTGGGCCATGGGGCAACTTAGAGGGAACATGGTCTGGTGTAGCTTTATTGCGGTTATTTCTTTCCAGTCTGCAAACTTTAAGAGCCACAGGAAAGGAAGATTACTGGATTCTTCCTCTAGGCCTGGGAGTGTTGAACTTGGAATTAATCCCAGGCAAATCAAAGAGAAAAACTTCAAAAGCCCTGGTTGCATATGAGGCGGTGTGCTTTCAGATTCCAGTTCTAACAGGAAATGGAGAGGCATCCTGATGCATGTGACCATTATTCATTCATTTATTTACTGAACTTCTCCACTGCCCAAGTCATATACGACGACTCTGGGCAGTTTACAAATAATAAAAATAACATATCACTAAAATAATACAATATACATACATATAAATATAAAATATATAAATATATAAATATATAAATACAAGATGGCAAATCAAGATCTTATCATTGGCACCATTACGGTGCCAATCACCTCCATGAATGGCTATCCCCCCTCCCACCCCAAGCAAGATGGCATAAACAAGTTTTAACCCCCTTCCTGAAGGCCAGGAGAGTGGGGGCCTGTCTTACCTCCGGGGGTAACCTGTTCCAAAGGGTGGGTGCCACGGCAGAGAAGACCCTCCTCCTGGACCCTGTCAATCGGCAATCCCTCATGCACAGGGTCCGTAACATGCCCTCTCTGCCTGACCGAATGGGACGGGTCGAGGTAAAGGGGCTGAGGCGGTCCCTCAGGTAACCTGGACCCATGCCATGTAGAAAGGTGATAACCAACACCTTGAATTGGACCATCACTACCCTTTGACAGTCTGGAGGTCACCAGTTCCCATCAGTATCCCTTTTCTCATTGACCCACTACCATTCCCGTCTGTTCATATTTGCTGACTTTCTGTATCCGCTTTGTCAAGAGATTGAGTCTCATGCATGGGAGTGTGATGGCCACTGCACAACCACATATACAGTAAGTACAGCTTAGAGAGAATGTTGGTTTCAGGTCCTGCAGCAGCCGAAACACCAAGGCTGAGGAGGAGAGGCTGTCATGATTATCTGGGAGACTCTTGCAGTGATAAGGAGTATTGCCCTGAAGGTGATGGGGTACTAGTGCCTGTGCATGAAACTGAATCACACTGACAAGGAAGGACTGCTGCTCATCTATTGGGCAGCCCTCCATAAACTTCTAGATCTGGTCTCAGTGCTGGTGTTGGAGCTCACAAGCTTTTTATCTTAGATGACTTCAATCTTCAGGCTCTGGGGGAGAGGGTTGGTGAATTCATGCCCTCCATGGCAACCCATGAACTTATCACAAGTAACTGCATCCCAGCACACTTTGAAAGGCACATGTGTCAGCCCTCCCAGGTAAACCAGACAGAAAACACAACCAGACAAGCTACTTCTACTTTATTGTTAGGCTACATTAACAGAATCTTGCAAGTCTGAAAGAAGAAATCTGCTTTTTACCACCTGTCAAGTTAGGGCGGATCCTTTCTAAGTTTCTTTCTCTGTTCATTACTCAGTTGTGGGCTCCTCCCCCTTTTATCTGATTGTTCCCTAAGCAGCATCTCTTCCCCCCGTCTTCCAAGGTCATTCTCACATTGTCAGGGTTCATTGTCATGAATCCTGCCATTAGGCATAGACAAGTAGTTAGTGTGTGATTTGAAGGGAGGAGGGAATGGGCACGGAGTGTTATGGCTTGCGGAGACTGGAGACTGCAGCGTCAAGGTCAACCACCTGCAGGATATGGAGGCTGAGAACGGAGAGCGAAAGTTTTGGACACTGACATCATTGAGCCTGAAATTGGCGCGCAAGGGGGAGAGTTAAGTTAGCAAGCTTTGGCGGGAATCCGCATTCAGATCTTTAGGACTGCTTCAATTTACATGTATCCTGAATAAAGCTTAATCTGCATTTCAATGAATTGCATTGAGAAGTGTTTATTAGGGTAGGGGTCGGCAAACTTTTTATGCCGGGAGCCATTTTGACACGCTCGTGCACATTTTTAAATGCTCGAGAGCCAGGGGGCAGGGTTTGCGGGCGGGGGCCAATCGCGTGGAAGGGGGCGGGGTTTGCGGGTGGGGGCCAATCACATTGAAGGGGGCGGGGTTTGCGGGCGGGAGCCAATCACGTGGCTTATTGGGGCGGGTGGGAGGGGGCGGGCCCGGCGGCAAAGGCCTGGGCCGCCCGCCCGCCCCGCCCGCTTGCCTGCCTGCTTGCCTCCCCGGGATCCGAGCCGGAGAGAAAGGGTGGTGGCGGGGCCGCGCTACCGCCACTCGGCGCGGGCGGGGCTGCCACTTCCGCCCGCCTGCGTCGGGCCAAGGACATGATGGGGGGCAGGAAAAGAGGCGGGCGGCGACAAGCGGCGCGCTTCAGGGGAGCCGCCGCCGGGTGGGTCCCCTCAGGGCGGGCGGGCGGAGCAGGCGGGCGGCCCGGGCCTCCGCCTCCGCCGGGCCCGCCCCCCTCGGCGCCTGAGCGGCTCCCCCGCGCCCTCCCACCCGCCCCAATAAGCCACGCAGTCATGGTCCTCCTCGGCGAGCCCGGCCTCCAGAGCGGGGCATGTCTGGCCAGGCGGAGCGGGCGCGGGGGAGCCGCACAGGTGCCGAGGGGGGCAGCGGAGGCCCGGACCGCCCGCCCCGCCCGCCTGCTTCCCTGCCTGCTTCCCTCCCTCCGCAAGGTCTCCTCCCGTTCCCTTGCAGCCAAGCCTCGAGAGGGCGAGAAAGCCCCGACGCTGCCCCGCGGACCTCTCCAGCACGCCCGGATCCCGGGAAGGCAGCGGGGGGCCTCGCGGAGGGAGGCAAGCAGGCAGGCAAGCAGGCGGGCGGGGCGGGCGGGTGGCCCGGGCCTTCGCCGCCGGGCCCGCCCCCCTCGGCGCCTGTGCGGCTCCCCCGCGCCCTCCCACCCGCCCCAATAAGCCACGGCAGGGAGGCACTGCTGGCCCAGGACGCGGCGCTGTCGGAGGCGGCGCAGGAGTGGCTGCAGGGGCTGCTGTGGCTGGAGATGGCGCTGCTCTACGGCATCCAGGTGCTGGGCGAGGGCGCGGGCCCGGGACACGAGCGGCAGGGCAGCGCAGGGGGCCTGGCCGGGGCGGGTGGCGGTGGCGGCAGGGGGACGGAGCCGGCGGAGGTTTGCCGGGCGGCAGGACGGGGCGGGCGGCGCTGCTGGGGCTGGTGGCAGAGCTGGAGGGAGCAGAGGGACCAGGCGTTCCCGTGGGCGCAGCGTGCGCTCTGCAACCCGCCTTGGAGAAGTGGAGAATCGGAGGCCCTCCGGGTGCACCCTCCTGCCCCATCAATCCCCCCACCCCACCGTTCGGCATCCTCTCCTCCCACTAACCCGAACCCTGCGGCGGCCGGGGGAGCCGAGCCAGGCTCGGACCGGAGGCGGCCAAGGGGAGAGCAGGCAGCTCTTCGCCCTGCGCCGCCCTGCTGCTCGCGTCCCGGGCCCGCGCCCTCGCCCAGCACCTGGATGCCACGGAGCAGCGCCATCTCCAGCCGTGGCAGCCCCTGCAGCCGCTCCTGCGCCGCCTCCGACAGCGCCGCGTCCCGGGCCAGCAGCGCCTCCCTGCCGTGCCGGGCCTCGCTCAGTGCGACAGCCGGGGGCGGGGTTTGCAGGCGGGGGCCAATCACGTGGAAGGGGCGGGGGTGAGTTCAGCTGCGGAAGAGCCACACTCAAGGGGCCAAAGAGCCGCATCTGGCTCGCGAGCCGCCATTTCCGACCCTTGTATTAGGGCATTGTAGTTGGGGTCATTACAGAAAGATCTGAATGCCCTTTTTATGTCGATTTATCCTGAGGCTACAATCGCAAACTCATTGTGCCTTAATGGTGAGAATCGACCCTCTACCACTTATCTGTTGCAAATCTATATGACAGATAACAGTAGAATGGAGGACTCTACCGCATTTTCCCAGGTAGAGGATGTAGAGCAACCAGGGACTTCTAGGGACATAGGAGTAGTCCTGAAAGAAGAAAAAGTGGTGGCGTTTGAACCAAGATTAGATCCAAAGAAAGGGTCCAAGAAGGGAGCTAAACGAAGTGGGATCGAGGCAGCCGAGCTTCCCGTGTTACGCACTCCCAAAACCAGGGCGGAGTGGTCTATGGCAGGGGTCGGCAAACTTTTTGTGCCAGGAGCCATTTTGACATGCTCGTGCACATTTTGAAGTGCTCGAGAGCCAGGGGGCGGGGTTTGCGGGTGGGAGCCAATTGCGTGGAAGGGGGCGGGGGGCTCACGGAGGGAGGGGGTGCAGCCAGAGGCTCCGCGAACCCGGCCCGGCCGCCCCACCGGGAGTGGCAGAGAAAGAGCTGCCACCCTCCGGTCGGCAGGACGGGCGCGGGAGAGCGGAAGGCTGCGCCCTGTCCACCAGGCGGGACCCGCACCTCCTTCCCCGCCGGCGCCCGAGCGCAGACACCAGCCGGGACCCCACGCGGAAGATGCCGTGCGCCGCCAGCGCCTGATGTCAAGGCGGCTGCGCTTCAGCGCCGGGCAGGCGGGTGGGGCAGGGAGAGAAGGGGAGACGGAGGGGCTCCCTCTCCGGCCTCTGCGCCCCTTCAGGCCCGTCTCTCCGAGCGCACTGAGCGGCAGGGAGGCGCTGCTGGCCCCGGACGCGGCGCTGTCGGAGGTGGCGCGGGAGCGGCTGCAGGGGCTGCTGCGGCTGGAGAAAGCCCCTGCCGGCCTTTCCGCTTCCCATCTGGCGGCGGCCGCGGCTCCCCGGCCTCCGCTTGTGCCTCCTGCGCCGCGGCCCCACGTGCTTTCCTCAGATGAGGTCCAGGGCAGCGAGGCTCGGGGCTGGTGAAGGCAGAGCAGCCCCGCGGATGGGAGCCGGGGGACGCCCGACCCGCGGGCCCCTCGGCATTCAGGGGGCCCGGCTCCGTCCCTCCGGCTGGCTGGTGGCCAAACACGGGCGCGCACACGCACAAACGCGCGCGGGGCAGCCGCAGGCAGATGAGACGCCCCGGACTAGAGAGGCCGAGAACCCTGGAGGAAAAGCCCCCAGACCCCGCCGCGCCTCTTCAGTCCCAGGGAAAGGAAAAGCCCCCCACCCCACCCGGCAAAGGGGCTGAGGCCGGCAGGGGTCCCAAGCGGGCGCCGCGCAACCCTTCCCGTGGCGCCAGCCTCTCCCCTGCAGAGCGAGAGGCTCTACAGGACACGGGCTGCCCGTCCGCCGGGGGAGAGACAAATCTCAAATCTGGCAGGAGGCGGAAGCGGGAGCTCAGCTCATGAACGGCAGCAGCCCCTTCCAACGGGCAACCGGGAGGAGAAAACGAACTCCATGCCCCACCACGCATACACGGACTGAAGCAGACCCTGGGACACAGGGATGGGCGGGGAGGCAGGCAAACAGGCAGGCGGCTGGAAGTGGCATCATCATTTGCTCTGGATACAGAACACAAACCTGGTTCTTTATAATGGAGATTGCCCGTGTGCGGAACACGGAATTCCATGCAAAGAAAACGTTCTAGGAATCTGGGAGGAAAATCAGTCTTAGCAAGAAAGGATTCCTGTCCAACGCAATTCACACACACACCCTCCCCAACTAACAGAACCAGTTTGCTTCATTTGCTCAAAAAGGCACCACCTTTGGAAACCATCAACCCCATAGCATTTCAGGAAAGGGCTTAATTTTGTTGAGGGACTGCCAGGAATGTGGGGCCAGTGGGGGGAAAGGGCCACCGGGTTGAAAAAAACAGGAGGGGGAATGGAAAAGCAGAGGGAGATATGGAGAAGGTAATTGGGGGGGGGGGGGCTCCTGAGCCCTACCAGCCAATGCTGCTGGCTGCTTCCCGTGACTCCCAGATTTCTTCCAAGGGGAGAGAGTTAGCAGCTGATGGGATGTTTGTTTATTCACAGCTGGAGCATAAAATGCTTTAAGGCTGCATTTAATACGTGGGGGGGGGGAGATGGAGAGCCAGAGGGAGGGGGCTATCCCAAGCACATAGCAAAGACAAGGATTTTTTGCTCCCCCCCCCCCTTCTGGATGGGGGAATGCCATCTGATGATGATGCCACTTCCAGCCTCCTGCCTGTTTGCCTGCCTCCCCGCCCATCCCTGTGTCCCAGGGTCTGCTTCAGTCCGTGTATGCGTGGTGGGGCATGGAGTTCGTTTTCTCCTCCCGGTTGCCCGTTGGAAGGGGCTGCTGCCGTTCACGAGCTGAGCTCCCGCTTCCGCCTCCTGCCAGAATTGAGATTTGGCTCTGCCCCGGCGGACGGGCGGCCCGCGTCCTGGAGAGCCTCGCGCTCTGAGGATGGAGAGGCTGGTGCGGCGGGAAGGGTTGCGCTCAGCTCGTGCTATGTGCTTGGGATAGCCCCCTCCCTCTGGCTCTCCATCTCCCCCACGTTTTAAATGCAGCCTTAAAGCATTTTATGCTCCAGCTGTGAATAAACAAACATCCCATCAGCTGCTAACTCTCTCCCCTTGGAAGAAATCTGGGAGTCACGGGAAGCAGCCAGCAGCATTGGCTGGTAGGGCTCAGGAGCCCCCCCCCAATTACCTTCTCCATATCTCCCTCTGCTTTTCCATTCCCCCTCCTGTTTTCTTCAACCCGGTGGCCCTTTCCCCCCAGTGGCCCCACATTCCTGGCAGTCCCTCAACAAAATTAAGCCCTTTCCTGAAATGCTATGGGGTTGATGGTTTCCAAAGGTGGTGCCTTTTTGAGCAAATGAAGCAAACTTCATTTGGGGAACTTCATTTTAGTTGGGGAGGGGGTGTGTGTGAATTGCGTTGGACAGGAATCCTTTCTTGCTAAGACTGATTTTCCTCCCAGATTCCTAGAACGTTTTCTTTGCATGGAATTCCGTGTTCCGCACACGGGCAATCTCCATTATAAAGAACCAGGTTTGTGTTCTGTATCCAGAGCGAATGATGATGCCACTTCCAGCCGCCTGCCTGTTTGCCTGCCTCCCCGCCCATCCCTGTGTCCCAGGGTCTGCTTCAGTCCGTGTATGCGTGGTGGGGCATGGAGTTCGTTTTCTCCTCCCGGTTGCCCGTTGGAAGGGGCTGCTGCCGTTCACGAGATGAGCTCCCGCTTCCGCCTCCTGCCAGATTTGAGATTTGGCTCTCCCCCAGCGGGAGATGGAGAGAGATGTTTCTCTCTCCAGCCCGCGTCCTGGAGAGCCTCTCGCTCTGCGGAGGGAGAGACTGGCGCCGCGGGAAGGGTTGCGCGGCGCCCGCTCGGGGCCCCTGCTGGCCTCAGCCCCTTTGCCGGGTGGGGTGGGGGGCTTTTCCTTTCCCTGGGACTGAAGAGGCGCGGCGGGGTCTGGGGGCTTTTCCTCCAGGGTTCTCGGCCTCTCTAGTCCGGGGCGTCTCGTCTGCCTGCGGCTGCCCCGCGCACGTTTGTGCGTCCGCGCGCCCGTGTTTGGCCACCCGCCAGCCGGAGGGACGGAGCCGGGCCCCCTGAATGTCTCCCCTTCTCTCCCTGCCTCGCCTGCCCGCCGGGCGCGGAAGCGCAGCCGCCTTGACGTCAGGCGCCCGGGTGCTGCACGAGCAGGTCGAACATGTCCCCGCCGTTGCCTGGGACCTTAGCGATGGTGAGGGGAGGGCGCCGAAGCTGCGGTCCGGGCTGGGCTGGGCTGGGCTGGGGCCGGATCCTGTGCTCCTGATGACCTTGTTCAGCCCGCCTCTCTGCTCCCCTTTGGCGCGCGCTGATTGGTGGAGGTGTCCTTCCTTCTGAGCCTCCACCAATCAGCCTCTCTGTTTCTTCCTCAGGGTTTGCGCCAAGCCTGCTGCTTCCGGAGACCGGCTTTCCGGATGTCGGGCGGCAGAGAGAGAGATAGAGCCAGAGTCAAGGGGCCAAAGAGCCAGATCTGGCTCGCGAGCCGCCATTTCCGACCCTTGGTCTATGGGGATCGGAGGTGGCCTTAAGCCGGAGATGGGTAAGCGGACTACCAAAACCAGTTACCCAATCCCAAAGAATGGCTTCCTTGGAGGCAAAGACTTCACGAATAGATTTTGAACTAGAGACCATTAGCAAGCAAATAGGTATGATCAGCCAAACATTGCAACAGCTTGTGCAAGGTACAACCCAAGGAGCAGAAAAAGTGGCTAAGAAGGGAGCTACTCCAACGACCACTTCAGCTGAGAGTGAAACATCGAGCGGCAGTGACGAGGAGGACGACACTTCGGAACCTGAACCAGAGGTGAGACTTCCTTCTATGAGCGGGCTGGCCAGAGGAAGAGCCTTAGCAGTTAACAAGCTAAAGATGCGGTTTGATGGCGATCCTGGAAAGTTAGCCTGCTTCATGACCCATGTGTGAGGGTTCATGGAAGAGTTTGAGGACTCCTTCACGACTGAAGAAGCAAAAGTAAGGTATGTCTCCAGCTTTTTGGAAGGGGAGGCAGCGCAATGGCTAGTAGCTATGCATGACACTAATGCCAAAGAACTGTTAACTTTTAAAGCATTTATGTTAGCATTAAGGAAAAGATTTGAAGACACCTCCATTACATCATGCAAGATCTGGTCTTCAGAACAGATGAGATGTGATCCAAAAATGTCAGATCACTTTCTTCCTTGTTAAACCATGGAACACAGAGGCCTTGGGCCAATACAAGGATGGTGAACCATTCAGATGGTTTGTCCAAGGTGCTTAATGGATCTAGAGGATTTCCAAAGAATCCTGACAATTTGGCAGGCAATTCTGTCTTGCATCTCATCAATCTGTGGAATACAAAGATGGCCAGACCACTGAATGAGACTGCTCCAGCATGGCCCTTCCGAGTCACTGATCCTGAGACGCTCCTCAGTTTACTGAGGGCTGAGGGAAATGAAGTGACTGGAAAGATACCGAGAGCAACAATGGCATAAAACCAAAAGTGTATGCAACTGAGCATTAGTAGAAGCTCAGGTTCAAGCCTACACAGTGACAACAGGAATGGTGAAGCATTAATATTTCTCTATGCTTACTGCTTCTAAAGATTGCTTTGTGACCCAACTGAGAATAAGCCAGAGCTTTTTAGAAAACAACGGGTGAGATAAAGTTCCTGGAAACACACTAGATGAATCTGCAAGCTTCTTAGTGGGTCAAGTCAAATCATACCCACTCTGGTCTGGCAGCCAACTGGATTTTTTGGAAATGCCAGACAGGGTATAAGCCACTGAATCTGGGAATCTGTCAATGCTAGTGCCACCTGCTTTAGAAGGGGCAGTGATATATACCTTCTCCCAAAGAAGCCCTTCCTAGATCCAGCTATGCTTGATAACTTCTGCTCAGATTCCAACCTGAGCAGTCAGTGGTTGTTTGAACCTCTGGGAGTTTCAGTGTAGAGTTCTCCAGGGCTTTGTCCTATCTCCCACGTTATTTAACATTTACATGGAACTGATGGGTTGATTTGGAATGAGATGTCATCAAAATGCTGATAGCACACACTTATGCATTGCCACCTGGAGCCAAGCCAGAGATGCCATGGAAGTTTCAACCCAGTGGCTGGAGGCTGTAAGGAGCTGGACTGGGAAAACTCACTCAGATTAGATCCTTCATAGATGGAGTTGCTGTTTCCCAGTAAATAGCAGGGCAATCCAGTAGCGTCGATCCCAACAGTCACTCCTGATTGTTTCATAACTTGGGGGCCCTCCTGAAGTTTCACCTCCTGCTGAAAGAGCAGGTGGAAACCATGGCCAGGTTTGCTAAGCTTCAGCTGGTGCCCTTACAGCAATCAGGATGCCTGGCTGTGGTAAAAAGTTGAAAGAGGATGTGCTATGTTTGCTACCTGGAGCTCCTGGATGAAACGTAGGATATTAATCTAATAATTAAATGAAATAAATAAAATTTAAACTGCTTTCAACTTCTCAAGGAAATGCAGAATATAAACCCAGTAAGTAATTAATAAATAAAATCCCAAACAAGCTTAATCAAAATAGTTAGCTTTCCCATTGCTTTTTATGCAAAGTTTAATGTGTTTTGAATTTATTTCTAACGTAATCAGATTAATACAATTTGCTACACTTCTCTGAATTATTTTTTTTAACAAAATACTTGTCAAGGAGGTAGAATATGGTAGATTGAAATAGCATTTAAATTAGATTTATGCTTTGCCTTTCTGCTCAAATGAACACTAAAGGTGGCAACAGAGACCGCACTATGCCTGTAAATATCTTACACATTATCCACATTTGTATTTGCATCAAAAGAGGATTCCCTTCACACAAGTGTGTTTTACTGTGATCCTGGGCACTGAAGCCTACTTATTTACTTCCTTGCTTATTTACCAACACCTAAGAATAAAAAGGTACTTAAAGCTATGTAGCAGAAGCAGAATTCCCAAGCTATCCAACAGAACTGCCCTATCATTTACAAAAGCATTTAAGAAAGGACACAGCCCAAAAGAAAGAAAAATCTCTTATCTCAGCAACACTATTTTTCTTCTATTATTAGAATTAAAGAATGGAAAATTTATGAAGTTAATGCAGATAAACATATTTTTCATCTTCCTGGTATTTTAATTAAACCCTTTTGTCGTGTCTGCTGAGCCAGTTTGAAGTGTTGCAATGCAGCAACAAAGAAAACACAAAAGCCTCATTATGTTTGAAGAAAGAAATGTTTTCAACTTACCCCAAATCAACTACTATAATTACAATAGAAATAAATCAAATTTATAACAGGGAAACACAGGGTATAATCCTTTTTCTGTAGCAGTAATTGAGCTTATTTTTGTTGAATGCAATAAAAATTTAGTGTTTTCTGCATGTCAGACAGAAATTTCTGATAATATTCCTTGCATTTCCTTATTAATGGGATGAGAAATTTATTATTCAAATATTCAAGTCACCATAATCTGTCTTCTTAATGGATAAGTTCCAAGAAGACCTAAAAATACTTTCCAGAAGTGCTAACATAATACAGCCACAAAACTGCCATAAATGTTATATAATATTCTTTCAAAAATATCAATAGCTGAAATTTAGCAGCATGGTAATTTGTTTAGGTTGCCTTTGTTTCAGAGTTGCTACACTGAAGACAAAGGAAGATCTAATTTTCATTATTTTCATGTTTTTTTACCCTGCTCATTTTAACAGAATGCGTAGAAAATGTTCTTTTTACCATGCCGCAGACTACAGATGTTCTTAAAAAGCACATTGAGCCTCTGCCCCCCCCCATTATTTCCTTCCACTAAGCCGTTCCAGAAGATGAACAATTCCTGATTTCCAAGCAATTTATCATTTGCCTGCTCTCTCCACAATAATGAAGTGCGAGGTGGCGAGCTCTGGAAATTATTATATAGCTTGAATAGTTTGCATTCATACAACTGATTATGGCTTTACAGAAACTAAACATAATGTTGTCAAAATGTGATCACTTGTGTATACAATGGTAAAGCTCACTGCAGAGCAGCAGTAAAAACATGGATGGTAAAAGCATTCCCTTCAGCAAAGCAGTATTGTAAGCATAAAAAACATTTGTGCCTGGTTAGGAAATCACTTTTAATTATATGTATATTCATCCATTTGTGCCTGAAACACAGTATGATTTTATACCTGAAAAACGTATTTATTCCCAGGAGCCAGCAGACACACATCCAGAAGCCCACTCCAAAGTCATAATCTGCAATTGCTGGTAACTTCTGAACACCTAACCATTGGGGAAGCCTTCCTCAATCATGTGCCGTTCAGATAGTTAGGAATGATGGGTTGTAGTCAAACACAACTTGCAAGTTTAGTTTATGGTAATATAGCTGCTCCTTAAGAAACCCCATTTAGTAACACCCAACAGCAGGTTCAATAGAGTAAGTAGTTCAACATGACTCAAACAAAATTTCTAAGACCTTCAGCAAACCAATCTTTCTTAATGCAAATTTTATTCTAGACCCAAGGTACTGCAATTATTAAAACTAAAATTAACAAAAGAACCATATTCTCTGAGCTGCTTAAAAATAAATATATTGAATCAAGAGTTCTTGAGATTGATCACAGATCAAATATGACATAACATAAAACAGTGCTTTTCAACAGAATAATTTTACACATTAAGCTGTAAAAAATTAATGTTATACATTTGTGAATGGTTTTGAAACTTCCAGGTTGATATTTCAACCATTTCTCAATAAATAAGAGTAATTTCATTTCATAAGCCATTATACAGGAAGTACTTGATCTCTCCTTGGCTCCCATCTGGAAAATCACTACAGGAAAGCAGAGCAGAAAAATGCTTCATGTGGACAGCAACCTTCTGCTAAACAATTACCAACTTAAAAGAAATGTTGATTCTGAAAAAATTTCTGGAAGACCTCTGCCTTTAACAGGTAGTGATATAAATCTACTTCCCACAAAGGAACCTTCAGTTATAATGTGTCAAGAGAAGATGTAAAAAGCAATTCATCACTGCAAATAGGAGAGGTAATCTGAAAGTAACACCAGATGGGAACAACACATTCTTGAATTATGTAAATTGGTCACCTAGCCCCTGTGATCAGATACTATCATTGCAGGTTTCATGTTGATAATCTTTGTGGCTGAATCCCAGCAGAAACTTGCTACTCAGCCCACTCATGCTACTTTCAGCCTAAATCAGAAAGTCTAGCATTTGGAAGACAGCAACTTTAAATACCCTAGAGCAGGGCTTTCCAAAGTGCCGCCGCTGGCAACACACCGGCGGCGGCGCGTGCGGCGGCGGCACAGGGGGGCGTGCGGGCGGCGGCAGCCTCCACTAAAACGCGGAAGCACTGATGCCGCTGCCGCCGTGCACGCACGTGCCGCCGCTTCCGGGTGGTGTGACAACAAACCACGCTGTGTGTGGCGACACACTTTTGTGTCGCGACACACAGTTTGGAAAGCTCTGCCCTAGAGTGTCCATATAAGGCTTCATGGAATAAAGCTCAATAGTTTCTTGGGAAAAAGGATTGGACCTCTGTTTAGGGCATTATAGAGATCATAGACGAAGGATAGACCAAGTTCAAGGAATGTTTGTTATCATTTTACACCTTTAAAAAGTATCAAGTAGAAAATTTACCTATAGAAGGCAGTGCGCTGGGAAATTTCAATTTTTTTCTTCAGCAACAAATCTATCTCCCAAATTCTAGCTCGGACTTTAAATCCTTCTAAGTATTCTAAACATTTAGATTCAAAAGAGAAAAACCAGAAAACCAGAGGGCATCTGCAATGTAAAATTTTAGAAAATTTCCCATTAGTCAAAGTAAGTCCATAAGCACTGGATAAAGATTCTGAACATGCTGTTCTACAACATGGTCAGAGACTGACCCCTAAAAAGACAAAGATGCTTTGGCTTAGTGGCTTACAGGATCAGGAAGTAGAAAATCTCTGATTCTGGATTGGGTTGCACTTCACCTTAAGGATAGGTGCACAAATAATAAATAGGTGCACAAATAATAAATATATAATTTTCTTCTTTATATTCTCTAGATGAACTCTTCCCTATACCCCTACAACTGTTGGATTGTAAACATATTCTTACATTTCTGTATATATAAATACAAATATATTTCATATTCATATATTAGAAACATTTGCACTTGCATTATGGCTCTGAAACCATGCTGTATTTCCTTGAAGAGTTTTGTTGACACCCTTCCTTTCTAGCAGGCCTTGATAGATAGCTGTGCCCATAGAAAGATAAAGTGTACTTTCCAAGGATAGCTTCTCCATGGGAAATATATTGTTTAATAACGGTCAAGGGGCCCTAGCAAGGATGGAAGGAAGTTCCTAATATGGAGTGAAGGAAGGAAATTCCTAATATGGAATGAGGGTAAGGTGGAGTATGGGTAACTGAGTAAGGGGTGGTCTTCTAAAGGAGGAGTTGAATGGAATCTATATAATGTGCTGTAGGAAGGGGGTCCTGCGCGGCCGCCCACCTAACAGCTTGCTGTCATTGCTTTTGCTCTTGGGTGAATAAACTCCTAACTTCATGCAATTTGTCAGTTTCTTTACTCCCGGCTCAGGAACGAACTTGGTAAGATAAAATTTACTTCTAACACAACAAAGACTATCTAACACCTCATATAATTATTCTTATCCATATGTATTGCAATTCCATTTTTACACTGTTCAGTGCCTGGATAAAGTAAACATATAATAAAGATGGAATGTACAGGTTTTAGGAGCAGCAATGTCCTATGTTTGATGAGCAGCTACTTACATAACTTGCTGAGGAACTGGTTCAACTGAAAGTATTACTTGAGCTCCTTTATCCGGGGGTGGGTGGGGGGGGGGAGGCATGGTTTTTACTTCTAATTTATTTTTAATTACTTTCATTTTGTTGCTATCTCAACAGGTTACCCATTTATGAAGAACATTTTTGTGTTTTTTTTTAAATCAGATTTCTCTAAGATGCTTTTACTTCTTTCCAGTTCAATATGATACATTGATTGAATAAATATTTTGTCTAGTCCTTTCCCCAAATAACTCGGGGGGGGGGGAGAGTAACAGTACTATATCCAATATTGATCACTGCTGAGCATCACTCAATAGTCCTCCCCACCAAAACATCAACAGCAATCTATTCAGTGTGTGTAGGGGGGAGGGGGAGATGGTTGGCTGGCAAGGGACTGAAACAATTTCTCATATATTGTATAGCAGTTTCTTCCATTTCACAGTGCTTAAACTTATTTTTGAATTATAAGTTTACAAAACTGTTATCTGATTATAGAATTACCTGCAATCCAATACACGGAACAATTTTGCAATCTGAAATGTTCAGTGAAATGATGCAAAGTATAAATTGTACCTACCACTAACAGAGATCAAATGCAATGTAACATTAAATGCTTAGGATATGTGGAAGCTACAAGTGATCTGCCAAAAGGTAAAGGTCCCCCCCCCCCCGCACATTTGTGCAGTTGTGTCCGACTCTAGGGCCGGTGCTTATCTCCGTTTGTTAGCCGAAGAGCCAGCGTTGTCCGAAGATGCTTCCACGGTCATGTGGCTGGCATGACGCACGCGGAACACTGTTATCTACCCACCAAAGTGGTACCTATTAATCTACTTGAATTTGCATACTTTTGAATTGCTAGGTTGGCAAGAGCTGGGGCAAGTGCGGGAGCTCACGCCGTCACGCGGGGCTAGGGATTTGAACCTCCAAACTTGCGATCTTCCGATCGACAAGCCTGGCGTCTTACCCGCTGAGCCACCACGCCCGTGTGTGTGTGTGTGTGTATGTATGTATGTATGTATGTGTGTGTGTGTGTGTGTGTGTGTGTAACTCCAGGAAATGGAATGGCTCAAGAGACACCTAGAGCAACAGTGGTGTAAAACTGACTGTGACTGAAAAGCATGGCATATTTATGCTTGGGAGATGCCATGGCAATAAGAGTAATGAAATGTTTTATCTCTCCACTTGCACTGTGTCTGCAGACTGTCATCCAGCAGCATTGTTTAGAATTACCAGTATCCTTTCAAGTAACAAAATAAAAGAAAATCTAACCGGAGGACACTGGAACATTTTTGCAGGCTCTTTGCATATGAAATTGCTCATATTTGCTAAGAGTTAGACGGCTGAGCAGAGTCTGGCATGATGACTCAGGCAATATCTTGCAACATTAACTGGGGTTCTTTTGAGTTTGTACAGACTGAGGAAATGGATAGGTCTATCTCTACTGAACCTGTCAGCAGCATTTGATACATTGACCATAGTATGGACTACCTGGGAGGATTGGGTTATAGGGCACTGTTCTTTGGTGGTTCTCCTTGTACCTAACCAGATAGTAGCAGTCAGTGAGAACTGGGAAGCCCTAACTCATGAGTGTTTCAATTGGAGGTCATCCTTTATTAAAGGCGCCACGGACTTTGAAGAAGCACGAGTACAGGGCGAAAGGGAGAAACGAGCTAAGAGGAAGGCACGTCAAGCAAACCCTCATCATGACTGTCTCCCACCCGGAAACCTATGCCCTCATTGTGGGAGGTTGTGCGGATCCAGAATTGGCCTTTATAGCCACTTACGGATCCACTGTTAAAATTTTCCCTTTGGAAGACAATCTTACTCGGCTACAAGTGATCGCCAATGGTTTGTTTTTGAAGACAGCTGCAAACAAAATTCAGTATGCTATTGACTGGCATCTGGGTCTTGTGGCATTGAAGTTTGTGCTGGATGGGTTCCAGGACCTCAGAGAACAATAGCAAGGCATGGGAGGGACAGGACCAATGGGGGAAACAGGTAGGCAGTAACATCCCTCATGAAGGGCAGAGGAAGTTATGGCAGAACTCTGGGAGCACACAGCTCCCAGGGAAAACAGTCAGTATCATAGGCCAATTCTGTCTTCTGGCCCTCAATGTTCATCCCCAGTACCAAGACACCAGATCATCAGTGGTCCTGGTCTCTGTCTTTTGCTGCTAAATGCCAAGTCAGTCTGTATTAAGAACTCCCTTATTTATGAACCTATTAAGGGGGCTCACAGGGGAAATTTGGGGTTTTTCCTGGGGATCTGTTGGGCAGTTAGTAAGCTTCTGAGTGTAAATCAAGGTGCTGGTGATCACCTAGGGCTTGGAGATTTGAGGGACCCATGTTTCTCCAATTCTCTCTGTCCATTCAATAAGATCTGACAGGTTGGTATACTTGAGGTCCTATTTGTTAAGCAGTGCCATCTTGTGGGCCCCCAGAGGCATGCCTTCTTGGCAGGTGCCTGCTCTCTGAAACAGCATTTCCCCTGAGATCTGGACACCTGTCTTTTTGCCCAGGCTCTGGGCTAGGATTGGGATGCATCTGCTATGCAGGTGTCATTATGTATTTCTATGGTTACAGTTTTTCCCCTGGTATGACCATCTTTTATCTGTGTTTTTAATGTATTGGTTCTTTGTATTGTCGAAGGCTTTCACGGCCGGAGTTCAATGGCTGTTGTGGGTCTTCCGGGCTGTGTGGCCGTGTTCTGGAAGTTGTGGTTCCTAACGTTTCGCCAGCATCTGTGGCCAGCATCTTCAGAGGGCAGGAGCACAGATAGAGATTTTGCTTCTATCTGTGCTCCTGCCCTCTGAAGATGCTGGCCACAGATGCTGGCGAAACGTTAGGAACCACAACTTCCAGAACACGGCCACACAGCCCGGAAGACCCACAACAGCTATTGGTTCTTTGTTTTAACTTAATCCCTGCATGCCACCCAGAGTTGTTGATGAGTGGGCAGCCCTAGAAATTTAAATTATAAATAATAAAAAAATGAAATGACAACAGAATCGAATTAGGAATTCAAGCAGAACATTACTTCTCCCATATGCTTCCAACTGCAACCTGCCCAATTCCATCTGAACACCAGATCAAGGACTGTATATTAATGAATCTTGGATGTCAGCAGATCTTGCCCAATGGAAAAACAGGCCCAGAAAGGTTGGAAAGATGATGAACTTCTCTTTTTTAATATAGGAATGAATCGTCTGCACCATTCATTAGGATACTACTGTCTGTGCAACCTGTGGTTATTCTGTCTTATTACTCTGTACTTTAAAATATCATCTCTGAAATTAGATTAACTTTGCATGGTATTGACATGACATTTTGAAATGAACTCTGCATCAAAACCAATCAGCTAACTAATTCTGAACTTGCAAACAAAATCAATTAAATGTATTTCAACTATGATATATTCATAATTATGAATTATTCTAAATTACAGATAAAATTAAAAATATGTTATATAGTTGCTTGCTTAAAAATAAGCAACAGAAATAAAGAAAAGCAAGTTTTATTAGGGCTACAAAAAGTCTTCTACAAATCACAACTGATGCAGCAGTTTAGAGAATATTGAATAATGGTCCCAGTTTCATTTCTTCCCCAACTCTCTACCTATCCATCTATATGGCACAACTATTTTACAGAAGACTCACTTCATACATCAAGGGATCAATGTCATTTACCACCCAGCATGTTAACAGGGATACATCAGAGTTATGCAAGTATATCTGTGTTTTTGTATGCCAAGTTATCTTAATACTTGTTATAGACTTTCTGGTTGGTTGAAATCAATAAGGGACTTTCTCTTTTTGCATACACAAACCCAAGGGTGGGTTTTCTTACAACATTCATTTTCCTCCCAACATTACAGAGCTCCTTCTCTCCTTATAATCTATACAGCAAATTTTCCAAGCATTGCTTCTACTCTTGCTTTCCTCTTGCTCTCTCCACCAGCTGCAATGATATAGGTTATCCCTTCTTTTCCTTATCCTCCTACACGAAATGTCACAGTGCCACCTAGATCAGAGGATATGACCCTGGCTTCTTCTTGCAAAATAGAAAAAAGAGAAAGCAGACGAAAGGCCTGCTCTAAAGAAAGAGACTAAACATTTTTCACTAGCTTAAAGAACTACTTCAATAGACTTCATTCAACTTTCTAAAAAGTTACCTCCATATTTCTGCAACAAATTCAAGTTTTTATTTACTGGATACACTGTGTGGTTTAACATAATACTACCAAACAGGAACTGTAAAACTTGCATTCATTATTTCCTTCTTTCTCTAGGACTCTAATCTCTTCTAATATTTATTACATTTCTCATATGGAATTTCCAACAAAATGCTGTGGTAGATTGACTCCTGTTTAGTGTCCCAGCCAGCAATGATTTTCCCTCCTTGTTTTATAGACTTCCACTTTGTTTATATGTCTTCTCCATCCCCAACAGTATTTCAGGATTTAGTCACCACTAATATACTTGGTCCGCACTAGGTTGAGTGTGAAGGTGGTTAGGAGAGAGAGAGAGGAGCTCAAGATATTTCCATCTACTAAACATGTTCTGAAAGCAGCATTTAATATACTTTCACTTGGTGTGGTAAAGTATAGAAAATGCTATATTTACTGTATAGAGAATGCTACATACACCTTCTGTTCAATCAGTAGCAAGGAGACTGATAGAAAGATCACTGATTTGTACTGATTAAAGGCAAGCTTGTTGAGGGATATCCTATTCCTATGGAATTTAGGGTTATAAAAATCATTTGATACTGGTTTATTATCAGTTTAATCATCACTATTTTTCCTTGACTGAATCTTGGCAGCTACATTTTCAAGTGATGTTTCCAGATTCCAAGGGCAGCATCTTTATTTATTTCATTTATATCCTGTTTTTCTGCTCTGGCAAACATTAATCATATTTAAAAAAGAAAACAGAAAATCACCATGGAAAAAATAGAATTTAACATTTATGGTAAAATAAATACTAACATTTGCTACCAATAAAAATCCTAGTTTTTTTTAATGTGTCTTTACAGATCGTTTACACAGTGAGAGAGTGGAGACCAAAAGGTACGCCTGAAGAAGTGCTGCTTGCCATAGTCTGGGAGCAATGCAGGAGAAAGGTCTTTCCCACAACCTGTTCCAGCTCCTTCCTCCAACAACTTGGTGGAGGAGATGTCCCAAGTGAAGAAGAATGCCAGCCTGTTCCATGCAGACAAAATGGAGACAGAGAAGTAAATGTTCTTTGCAATCCAATCCAAGCGTTTCTCCACTTCCCTTCCTGTTGATGTCCCATTTATTATTTTATTTATTTATTTATTTATTTATTTAAATTTATATAACCGCCCATCTCCCCCAACGGGGAACTCTTTGCTTTGCCTCTCAGCGTCAGAGTACATCAAGAGGCCGATTTGACTCCACAAGAGGGAAAAGGCATTTTTGTGTAATTCTGTCAACTGCCCAGGCTTGAAAATGACAGGAACATGAGGGTCTGGTTTGGCTCGTTTTCACCTTCGGAAACAGTGCAAGTGATTACAAAAAACAAAAGATGAGTTAAATTCTTATGGTGCTGTGGAATATCCTACAGCAAGGTCAGATGGAGATACGCTTCTAGCTGCTGCTTGAAAAGGACTATATGCATATTCCCAGCAGCCTTGATTACATAGTCCAGGACCACCAGGCTAAAAGTATTTGTCTCTATTAAGCTTCAATCTCATCCAGTCCAGAATTATTTATGTCAGCCATTTATGGGATTATATTCCTACTGTAAACTACTCAGGCAAAGCCATAATACTCTGAAATATGTTTTTTTTAAAGTTCTGAATACTTGAGATTATCATAAAAATGCCAATGCCTCCCTTTTAGTTTTTTTTCAGTAGCGTTGCTTTGTTATCAGAGTTCTCAAAATGTGACACCAAAGTTTATTACTTTATTTCATATTCCCTGACTTTTCTTGTTTTTTCCCCTGTACAGCATTCTGTGGCTACTGAATACGCTTAATCCATTTTTGGCAGTTCCCTCACTACCAAAATCATGGCAATATTTCTGGAAAATCATGATTTGTATTTCTGCAAATCTTTATGGCTCTTTATACCTTCTGAAATCTGCCTCTTTCAGCTACTTGTGTATCTGAACTCAGAAAACACAATTAGTGATTAATATTCAAGATAGTGTATTCAGATACCAAATTATGGTAGCTACGGTATGCAGCAAAAACAAAAATGCTGTTTCTGAGGAAGATAAGAAAGTTACTGGTATGCAGTAGTTGAAATGGTAGGCATAGAAGACAAGGCTATTCTTGTCAATGTTATGATTTATTGTATCTACATCAGGCCTTTTGTTTTAGACCTCAAGGTGGTTTACATCTCTCCTAATTTTACCCTCGATGGGTTGAGAGAGATTAACTGGCCCAAGCTCAACTGGATAGCTCTGTGGTATTCCAGTTACTTAATCACTTTTCTATACTGGCTCTCTAATCCAAACAAGCCCATCTCCATTATGAGGCAACTGCATCTTATAGCTAAACCTTTAAGATTAATGCCTGTTTTCGAAATCCAAAAGTAACTTTTTGCTGGATAGCTCCCCTTTACAAATCTTGACCTGCTTTTCCATGGGGAACTCTCGATTCCCAATAAGTAACATTTTATTATGTCCAACTTCCACAATTCTTTTTTTTTTTGCCCACTGTCTACCTGAAGTAGTAGTGTCTTTTTCATATCATTTATTATTTTTTCCTAATTATTAACGTACTTCTGTTTTATTTAAAAGGGGGGGAAGGGTTGCTAGACTTCTGTCTCTGTCTTCAGTCTATTTTCTCATTTGCTTTGCTTTGTTTCCAAATGTTTTTAATGGCTGCCATTTTAAAAAGTATGTTGGTCCACAACAGCTTATGTTTTTTAAACAGCCTATACTAGTTTTAAATTATACTATACGTACTATCAGCTGAGAATTCTGTATAACTGGGAAATGATACATGCAAATCTATTGCTTTATTATATAGTTAATCACAAGTATAGCTTTTTCTTTTTGAAATGTGACTGTCCCAGACTGAGATGGACATGAGAACATTGCTGTTTCAAAAAACATTCCATTTTACACAGAATTGAAAACAAATGTGAGGAACGATGTGGAACATCAAAAATACATGCATACAAAAGCTAAAGTCAGTGAAAAGTAACATTTCAGGAATTAGTTATTAAGTCACTAAAGAACATGTGACCACCAAGTTATTAGCATTGCATATTACTCTCTAAAAAGTTATTTATGCAACAAGTTTTGCATTATCCACAAATTAAAAATCAATGAATTTATCTCAAACCAACAGCAGTTGTTAAAAAGATAGATTAGTTTTACAGAAATAAATTGCATTTGTGTAATAGCATCCATTTTATACAAAGTATATTAACAGAACATAGAATTAATTTTTAACTGTAAACCGCCCAGAGTCCCTCTTGGGGAAGTTGGGCGGTGATAAATCGAATGAATGAATGAATGAATGAATGAATGAATGAATGAATGAATGAATGATTTTTTAGCAAACAGAAACTTCAGTTCTTCATTGCAAAAATGTCACTTGCATTTAGGCATTTTAAGAAACTGTCATCTACTACTGCTATTCTAAGCTATTAATACTGTCTTTAAAACATATTTAAAACATGACCTTCCAGATGTTGCTCCTAGTAATTCTAGCAAGCACCTCTCAGTAATCTTACTATTCCAATATAAAATCATATTGCATTATAGATAAGTTAATTAATTTATTACATATATAAACTTTAATGTTACTAATAACATTATAACAATAAAACAGTAAAGTAATATACATTTAAAACAAAACAACAGTTGCAAAAGTGTTGAACAAGTGTTTTGTGTTGACTTAATAGGTATAATGATACATTCTGGAAACTACACAATTCTGTATATAAGTTTTATGTTTTATGTTTCCTAGAATGTTCAAGTTTTCATAGGTCAAAATTAAAAGCCTGAATTGTACTTGGAAAAATAAGCAAATTTTGTGAGATCCTGGAGTAACTGCATTATCCCCCAGAGATAAGACAGGCCCCTTCACTCCTGGATTTCAGGAAAAAATTAAAAACTTGGCTCTGTGATCTCACCTGGGGCAAGAAGGAAAGTGATCAAGCCTGGGGATGGCTGATTTCCTAGAGCCGCCTCAAATATTTTAAATATATTCAGCTTCACTGTAAGAACCACCTGCCACTTGGATTTTATTGTATTTTAATGATGTTGTGTTGTGAACTGCCCAGAGTCCCTCCTTGAGGGGGAGATGGGCGGTCATAGAAATTTAATAAATAAAATAAATAAATAATAAAGAATGTGCTCTCAATGGCTCATTCAGCTTGTAAGATGTCACAGTGAATACCAGTTGCATTTTTCACCATATTTTAAAAAACTAATCCATGTAGAGTACATCACAGCATTCAAGATCTGATGGTAGTTAAGTCATGCACAAAAAACATTACAATGGAGCCATGTAGTCTGCATGAGATTCTGTGGAAATCATTCCTGGTTGCCACTGCAATCTGAATTTAGGTAATTTCTATGAACCATTTCAAGGCCAGGAAAAATCAAATTATTCCAATTAGTTCAAAACAAAGAAATGTCCATTGTCCATACACAGTGTCTCACCAACGTTCTTCGACAAACTGATATTAGCAAGGAAGAGAAATGTCAACACTTAGAAAAGAACCCAGCAGAATTTTAATATATGATAGATTGATATGATATGATATGAACAGAATATTGAGAACAAAGAAGCTATTGACAGTTTCAATACTTTACTGGCATGATCATCATGGGAAAAACATTGTCCAAAACATTGATAAAACGTATTGTCTAGTTACGTGAAACAGTATGCTGCAATATGCTCCATAGCCAATCAGTTCCAATAACTTTTATTTCTTACTATAAAACTATGTAGTGTAAATGCTTCAACAATCACACATAGGCTTCCTTCACTGCAGATTCTCAAGGATGAGGCAATCCATTACAGAACTAATTTAACTGCACACACATGCAGGCAGCAATCTCTCTTAACAACAGTTCAGGGAATGATGCAGTTATCTCAAAGCTAAGTTAGCTACAAATTTACACTAGCTATATATGCCTGTAAAATGTTGTATTTACAGCAGTTTATTATCTTAAACAACCACAATGTGTTGGTATGCTTCTTAGAATACTACATAGCTTCAGCTTGAATCACCCACGCATACAAAGTAAGAAAGCAAGGAACAAGAACAGTCAACACTTAAGACAGTGTAGAGTACTTTATGTTGCAATACTGATAAATAATTGGAAATATTAAAGATATTGCCAGGCCTCGAATAAAAAGTTAAAAATTCTACGTATCTGCCAAACCCCAGGAAAAAAAGTTGACCAGTAATCTTTTATATATCAAAGATATAAATCTTCTAAATAAAAAAATATTTTATTTCATCCTGAGAAGAGGCCTGGATTGTTGTGAACAAAGATACCTGCAGGGAAGCTCTAGCTTTTCTCTCTGGTAACTCCCATTAAGAAATCAGACAGTGATCCAGAGACTTCTGAGGTACTACAGGATTTCTTAAACAATCTTACCAGCATTTCCCAGCAGAAGGATCTAATGATACTTCAGAATTATGTTTTCTGAGGCTCTCACATGATACAGTGTCATTGACACAGAGATACTAAGAGGAGATATCTGGTCATAGCAACGTGTAAATCTAGCATTATGTTTTTACCCGACCAGTGACTAGTGATGCTAAAAAGAGTACAAAGCAGTTTATTTTTAGAAAATTTCTAGGCCATAAACTTCCATAGTTTTCCAAGAAAATTATATGGATGTGTTCATGAAGCTACCAGAAGTCAAGGTGACTCAAAGGAAACTTTACATCTATCCACAGCCCCTGTACTTTATATGCATTAAACTCCATCATCATGCATTCCAAAAGTGCCTACATATATTTGTTATTCTAAGGCAAATATATGTAAGGGAGCTATGTGTCTTAACTCAAATCTCCAGATGATTTCTTCCCATGTTTACATGTAAATGTTCAATAAAATGAGAGACTGAATATATAATCTCTTGAAAGGATTACTTAAATGCACATTAAATGAAGCATTACCTGATCTGTTCTTGATGACATGTATTTCAGTTAAATTGGCTCTGCTCATGTTTCTACTTGTTTTGAGCTTTTGCCATGCCATGCCATGCCATGCCATGCCATGCCATGCCATGCCATGCCATGCCATGCCATGCCATGCCATGCCATGCCATCCTATCTATCTATCTATCTATCTATCTATCTATCTATCTATCTATCTGATTTCATACAATATGTAGAAGCCTATCTGAAGCATTTCCAATCACAAATCAATACTTCAATTATTTTACTAGCGTAACATTGCATTGAGACACTGGAAGTAGCCCAAGAAAGAAGGAAAGCAAAAGGCAACAGTGATAGGGGGAGATATGCCCAATTAAATGCAAAATTCCAGAGGTTAGCCAGAAGAGATAAGGAATTATTTTTAAACAAGCAATGTGCGGAAGTGGAAGAAGACAATAGAATAGGAAGGACAAGAGACCTCTTCCAGAAAATTAGAAACATCGGAGGTAAATTCCAGGCAAAAATGGGTATGATCAAAAACAAAGATGGTAAGGACCTAACAGAAGCAGAAGAGATCAAGAAAAGGTGGCAAGAATATACGGAAGATCTGTATAGGAAGGATAATAATATTGGAGATAGCTTTGACGGTGTGGTCAGTGAGTTAGAGCCAGACATCCTGAAGAGTGAGGTTGAATGGGCCTTAAGAAGCATTGCTAATAACAAGGCAGCAGGAGACGATGGTATCCCAGCTGAACTGTTTAAAATCTTGCAAGATGATGCTGTCAAGGTGATGCATGCCATATGCCAGCAAATTTGGAAAACACAAGAATGGCCATCAGATTGGAAAAAATCAACTTATATCCCCATACCAAAAAAGGGAAGCACTAAAGAATGTTCAAACTATCGAACAGTGGCACTTATTTCACATGCCAGTAAGGTAATGCTCAAGATCTTGCAGGGTAGACTCCAGCAATTCATGGAGCGAGAATTGCCAGATGTACAAGCTGGGTTTAGAAAAGGCAGAGGAACTAGAGACCAAATTGCCAATATCTGCTGGATAATGGAGAAAGCCAGGGAGTTTCAGAAAAACATCTATTTTTGTTTTATTGACTATTCTAAAGCCTTTGACTGTGTGGATCATAACAAATTGTGGCAAGTTCTTGGTGGTATGGGGATACCAAGTCATCTTGTCTGCCTCCTGAGGAATCTGTATAACGACCAAGTAGCAACGGTAAGAACAGAGCACGGAACAACGGACTGGTTTAAGATTGGGAAAGGAGTACGGCAGGGTTGTATACTCTCACCCTACCTATTCAACCTGTACGCAGAACACATCATGCGACATGCTGGGCTTGAGGAATCCAAGGCTGGAGTTAAAATCGCTGGAAGAAACATTAACAATCTCAGATATGCAGATGATACCACTTTGATGGCTGAAAGCGAGGAGGAGTTGAGGAGCCTTATGACGAAGGTGAAAGAAGAAAGTGCAAAAGCTGGGTTGCAGTTAAACCTCAAAAAGCCAAGATTATGGCAACGAGCTTGATTGATGACTGGCAAATAGAGGGAGAAAAAGTGGAGGCAGTGACAGACTTTGTATTTCTAGGCGCAAAGATTACTGCAGACGCTGACTGCAGCCAGGAAATCAGAAGACGTCTACTTCTTGGGAGGAGAGCAATGGCAAATCTTGATAAAATAGTTAAGAGCAGAGACATCACACTGACAACAAAGGTCCGCATAGTTAAAGCAATGGTATTCCCTGTAGTAACCTATGGCTGTGAGAGCTGGACCATAAGGAAGGCTGAGCGAAGGAAGATAGATGCTTTTGAACTGTGGTGTTGGAGGAAAATTCTGAGAGTGCCTTGGACTGCAAGAAGATCAAACCAGTCCATACTCCAGGAAATAAAGCCAGACTGCTCACTTGAGGGAATGATATTAAAGGCAAAACTGAAGTACTTTGGCCACATAATGAGAAGACAGGATACCCTGGAGAAGAAGCTGATGCTAGGGAAAGTGGAAGGCAAAAGGAAGAGGGGCCGACCAAGGGCAAGATGGATGGATGGTATTCTGGAGGTGACGGACTCAACCATTGGGGAGCTGGGGATGGTGACGGCCGACAGAGGGCTCTGGCGTGGACTGGTCCATGAAGTCACGAAGAGTCGGAAACGACTGAACGAATAAACAACAACAACATTGCATTGGCATTACTGAAAAGATGGATTTGTGGCTAAACGTGGGATCCAAATAAAGTCAGGTACCTCTTGTAGCACATTTTACTTTGCCCATTTTTGGCACTTCACAGCGCATTATGATGAGTGTATTGTTAGTATAACTGGGGTGTCAGTGTAATATAATACCGTGCCTAAATCAGATGCTAAGTAGTATGTCAATATTAAACCATCCTAACTGGGTTTGAATTGAAGGAATTCAATTGGAATGAATTTAAACTGTAGTTTAAAGAGGTCAGAAAAGGAGTGCTGAAGCCAATAGAGATGGGGATAAGAGGAAGGGATAATTGCCCAAGGAAAAGAAGGGAAAGGGAGGGACAAGAATGAATGGAGATAAGGCAAGGGGAAGAGGTTATCGGATAGAGAAGAAAAGAGAAACCACTTCTTGGGAGTAACAAAAGGGTTATAGAATATTTCAAAATTGTACAGTCAATTAAGAGTTACTAAAATTGATTAAAATAATTAGCATAACTGCAATCTAAATGAAGATGGTAGGCCTCCATGTTTTACTTCATGGAAGAAAAAAAGTATATGGATATACAGCTCTCCAAAGTACTAGGCCTTCATCTGTTTTTCCTGGATCTTAACATAGTGACAGTTTGTTGAAGACACAATAAAGCAGCTCATTAACTTTAAGCATGTATGTATTCCAAGTCCAACTTACTTGCATTTCACAATATAATCCTAAGGGAAGCTATGTTGAGGCAACAGCTTATTGCAGCCACTAAAGCAGCCACACGAAGAACAAGCACCTAAAAGGCTGGGAAGCTGAACAGAGACAAGTAATTCTAGATCAAGAGAATAATATTGGTAACCATTCTACCCTCATTTTTTTTATTTTTGAATTTTTCTCACCCTCTTTTCTCTCTTGCTTTTTGCCAAATCAACTGGTTTGTTGTTTATGTCAGAAAACAACTTCTACAGCATTTAAAAAAAACACTGTTTCCTAAAAGATAGATTCTCTTAAGTCAAACTCGACTGCTCATGTTCTGCTACCTGATCTGAATATTGAAAAGTGAATGGTGTATACAAGTCAAGACTCTAAAAATAAAGAAGCAAAGCTACTATTTGTATTTAAACAATAAATCTACAGGTGAACAGAAAATCCAAGTTATATTTTGAAGATATTTAATTAAAATAATTTCTCAGCTAAAGACTTAAAATTGGGCAAATCATAGTTAACATATTGCCTTAATGAAGAGATACAGATAATATTCGATGATATGTGATGCAAATGTGGGCAGGGGACAACACTGATTCATGTCAATAAAATACATGTTAAAATTGCTGTTTATAACTCAATTTTTCTAAAAGCTATGTTTTGTTTGACTTATTTGCCTTCCATACACAGAAGATATTTTATCTAAAGTCTCATGGTATCATTTGTCATGTGTCATGATATAGGTAAAGGTTTTCCCCTGCACAGATATAAGCCTCCCATAAATACATTTAAAAAGCTTGGTCAAGGCTTATTTTTGGAATTTAAAGCCCTTCTGAACAGAGTAGTTAAGGTCATCACCAAACAAAAGTGACTAATGGTGACAGGCAGCCTTGGAACCAAGAACGGAGGTAGGAAATTATTGTTTCTTCTTACTAAGACTGCTTGATATCAGAGATCAAATAATAACAATTGTATTTAACCCAACAGTAAAAAATTACATCCTTTACAGGATCATAAATCAAAACATTCACAAGTAATATTTAACTATGTTTGGGATGTGAGCATACAACTGTTTCTTTTCCAGCAGCATGAGTCTACCTGTTGTTGAATACTTGGAAGAGATATTTTAAATGGAAATATAAAAGAGCTGGTACATATTGTTGTTAATTGTTTACCCAGGTTGAAAAGATTGAAATATGGGTACTGGAATATTCAAAGTGAGCTTGAAAATAAGTTATGGTCATTCCTAATCTTGACTCTGTTGCAAATACTTCAGCTACTGAACAACAACAACAAAATTATGTTTCCTGCTGGCTTTAAAATTCTAATGTGGAAATCCTATGTTCTTATTACCATAACCAGAGCAAGGCAGAAACAGCTCAAATTTGTTTTACTGTATTTCTCCAAGTTAATATGAACAAGAAAAAAAGAAAAAAGAAAACGATAATTATTAGAATTTGGGACATCTTGCTAAGTATCACTGAAAAGTCACTGTAGAGTACAATAATATGTTAACAGCATAGTAATACAGGTCTATAGCTTGAATCATGTCAACTGGATTTCTATTTTCTCAGTGGAAACGTTTCGCTCCTTATCCAAGGAGCTTCTTCAGTCTGAGCAAAGTTAGTAAGGGAATCCTAAATATGTTTCTAGGTAGCTGTGTGACGTCACAGCTACCTAGAAACATATTTAGGATTCCCTTACTAACTTTGCTCAGACT
Organism: Charina bottae; assembly: GCA_023362775.1. Classification (NCBI taxonomy): domain Eukaryota; kingdom Metazoa; phylum Chordata; class Lepidosauria; order Squamata; family Charinaidae; genus Charina; species Charina bottae. Next base: position 63,479,113 of record JALMGJ010000003.1, read on the forward strand.
GAAGAAGCTCCTTGGATAAGGAGCGAAACGTTTCCACTGAGAAATTAGAAATCCAGTTGACATGATTCAAGCTACAGACAATTCCACCTGGATGACTGAGAACCTTCATAGACATAGTAATACAGGGCTCTGAAGTTAAACATAAATTTGGGATAAAAGACACTTTTCAACTGATTAACAGAATCAATACTTGGAAACCAAAATTATACTGTTACATGAAATTCTAAGGTAAGCCCATGGTCACACAAGGGATAGTTAAAGTTATTTTCAGGATTCAAATATTTACAATAAAGAACTGCCTCAAGTATTCATATATCATAAAATAAACTTATTAAATAACATATTGCCAATAAATATTTAAATGATAGTAGACCCACTGAGCAATGGAATAACATGCAAATAAATAAGAACAAAAAGATTCATTACTGGTTTGTGTCAGAAAAGATTCTAAAGTTTTTCATCAAGAAGCTAATGTCAAAAGCTTAGTTATTTGCTTCATAATCTCATTTCTTACAATGAAATTCTCTGATGACTCGTGATAGATTCTGAATACGAGAAAATATATTTCTACTCTTTAATTGTGACATTAACATTTCTCAGACTGCTTTACAGTCATGGAAATGAAGACAGATAGTGAAGCAAAACTCAAAACTAACAAATTTGGTGGAAAGGAATGAGAAATAACAGGAAGACCCGAAACATATAATTCAACTAGAAGTTCTTCACTGTTTGATTTATCTACCAGACAGTAAATCAAGCTATCCATAGGGTATGTATAAATAGATTCCACTTTAATGGATTTTGATAATATAAAACAAGTAGCATTATTTGGTAATAGAAATATTAATAATTTAATAACTTTTGCAATGTAGCTTGTTATTCACAATACTGTGCACCTCCTCTCAGCTGAATGTCTGCTCCTAGCCCTAGAGTCTATAAAGGAGAGAATGGATTTGGCCAATGTATCCTCTGCAAATTTCTATTGTAACTTATTAACAACACTCCCTATTCATTCAAGAGACAGAAATGGAAATGAACCAATACTGCATTCTTGAAGACCCAGGACCCTCAGGGACCCGAGAAGATCCAATATACCAGCAACTTCTCTCTAAAATAGGCTGACCATACGTCCCGTTTTGAATGGGACAGTCCCGTTTTTTTAACATTTCCGGACCATCCCTTTGTTTTAATATAAAAGTCTATTTTGTCTCGTTTTTTAAAAAACCTGTCAGGAACTAGCCTGTCCCTGCCGCCAGCCGGAACTGAGAGCCGGAAGTAGCTGGAGCGGCGTGAAAGAGCCAGAGCAGCTGATTGGAGGGAACCCGGAAGAGGAATCACCTCCGCCTATCAGCACGTGGCAAAGAAGGTGGGAGAGGCGGGCCAAGCAGCGCAATAGGCGGAGGCGATTCCTCTTCCGGGTTCCCTTCAATCAGCTGCTCTGGCTCTTTCGCGCCGCTCCAGCTACTTCCGGCTTTCAGTTCCTCTTGTCCCGTTTTTGTCTCAAGGAAATATGGTCATCCTACTCTACAAACAAGACGCCAAACTATTCTCTGACTTTGTGAAGAATTTACAAGCAAAACTGAACAACAACTGCCTCATCAAAACCTGAGACTTGGGAAGGGGGCAATGAGCTATTAAGGGAGAAGGAAAGACAACTCAGTCCTAAGAAAGTAGAAAGCATGAGAAAGAAACTCAAAATAACCCCACCTTGATTTTGTTTGGTATAAGATGGATAGACAGAAACTAGGACAGGCTTTTGAGATGCTGTTATTTTACCCTACAACAATGAACATTCCTTGAATCCCTGCTGCTTTTATTTCTTGGTTTTACCCACACTGAAGGGCTAATAATTGGTATGTTCCCTTAATAACAGGACCTTGTTTCCAAGGGATAATACCTCTCAGTCTGCCATGAATTCCTGCCAAAAAAAAACCCAGCTCAGTCAGAATTACTCCCAAGTCTGCTACTATTAGTTTGCAAACTAAATTTCTCAGCCCAAATTTTCACTCTAAATTGATTGATTTGGTTAATGTTTTGCCAGCACAAAACTTGTTCATTCCTGACTTAGGAAATCCTATTCTCATACATCAGGTCTCAAACATTTTGGATTGGTGGGACATATGAAACATATGTATATGTTGTGGTATGCTTGCAAGATGGCTGTTTGGAGAAGTTGCCTGTGCACAAAATGGCTACCATGGGGATATAATTAGTTACAAACACTAAGTGTACCAGAATACTATCTGCAGTTCTTTTTAGCTACCCTCCCATAGTGTAATCCCCATTTCCTCTGCTTCTTTTTGTTTCTTTCCTGGGTATGTAAACACACTTACAAAGCGAGCAAAGACACTGGCTGCCCAACTTTTTCTTTTTTCTTTTATAAAGAAGCTTAAAGCCCACTTGAAGCCCTGATTGTTATTTTTGGGAGGGAGAGGAGATATCTGGTAGAGATTGATGCTTTGCTCTGAATCAGGTCAACATCCCAAGGTTTTCAAGGTCAGATGGATCAGGGAATGTGGTTGGCACCAAAGAAAGCACATTACCATCCCCAGGACTCTACCTATATGTCTTCTTCTCTGTGACCACCACCAATTATTTGGGATTTCAAATTGTCCATCTTTTATTCTGTCCTTGACACATATTGCTCTCTTACTGTAATGGTATGTGAGAAAGATCTTGAGAAATGGGGAGAAGAGATGCTGCCTAGGGAACAGTCAGATAAGAGAGGGCATAGCCCGCAGCTGCTAATTGGAGGAGAAAGAGGCTCAGAAGGGACCCTCCCTAACTTCTCTGGCTGTAAAGGAGACGGCGGGAGATTTGTACTTTCAGACTTGCAAGATTCTGTTATTGTAGTCTTACAATAAAGTAGAATTTAGCTCATCTGGTCATGTTTCTTGTCTGGTCTACCTGGGAAGGCTAGTTTCAATCTTGCAAGTCTGAAAGTACAAATCTCCCACCATCTCCTTTACAGCCAGAGAAGTCAGGGAGGGTCCCTTCTGAGCCTCTTTCTCCCCCATTATGCAGCTGCAGGCTATGCCCTCTCTTCCATGCCCTTTCCCTAGGCAGTATCTCTTTGCCCCATTTCTAAAGGTCTTTCTCATATACCATTACACTTACCACAATCACTGAGCCTAGCCAGTGGGATTTGGTGAACATCTAGCACAGACTAGAGTATATGCAGACTCCTGTTACACTAATCTACACTGCTCTTAAAGCAGACTATTCAGTCTGTAGGAACAGGAATCCTATAGAAAACAAAATGCAACTGATTTTGCATTATGACTTAACACATTTTAAGCAGTAATACAATTTAAGGTCTACAAGAGACACTTCTTAGTCTAACCTGAACATCAGTGTACAAGCTGATTAAAAGAAGGTAATTTGAGAACTAATAGCTAAAATTACATCTGCTTGTTCAGATTGCTAATGATTCCTAATTAACAACACAGCTGAATGTTTTGCTCACTGCATAAAAACCAGAAGGGAATTGTTCTTGACAGATGAGTCAATGCCGTCTCTCAGGTTGATAAGCCTGATCATTTGAGTGCTTTTTACTTTGGTGTGAGTTGTGAACTTATTAGCCAATTGTAACAATAAAGATGACTACTTTACTGTCTCAGAAAGGTTTAAAAGCAATCTATAAAAGGCCAATTTTTCCAAGTGTTAGCCAAAATGTAGCCATAGTTGCACAGAGAGTAATAATTTGATATACATGTCATGTATTACCTAGATAAATCCTGCATCCCAGTACAATGATGGTTATTGCTATTTTTTATGTTAAATTGTAGAAAGAGCACCTATAGCAGCTGCAAAGTCTGTGTCTGCTAAAGGAACCCCTGCTGTTCATTCAATGCCTGAAGTTTTGACACACTTCTCATGAAACATAGAAGATTCTATACTGCCTGCTGAATCCTTACTGGTGTTCAAATATATAAAGTAAAGGTAAAGGTTCTGAGAGTGCCTTGGACTGCAAGAAGATCAAACCAGTCCATACTCCAGGAAATAAAGCCAGACTGCTCACTTGAGGGAATGATATTAAAGGCAAAACTGAAGTACTCTGGCCACATAATGAGAAGACAGGATACCCTGGAGAATATGTATATATAGTATACACATCATTTTAAGTCATGACAACTTGTATTGCACTGATACAGTGCAAATCTAAATACAGAAATGGGTTGTACTACTTCTTTTTTCTTCAACTGAAGTAATATGCAATCCTAACTTATATTTTTCTTTTTTCTATTTCTCTTTGGATTTTACATCCTCAGCATGGCAAACATGATGAAGATACTATCTATCTATCTATCTATCTATCTATCTATCTATCTATCTATCTATCTATCATCTATCTGAATGATATTTTAATATGACATCGTGTTTCCCCTGAACACATTTAAATCTGTTAAATAAAAAATTCTTGTTGAATATAAAAGGATAACATCTGGATACTCGTTAACTATAGAGTTTCTTTTAAAATTTATTTCCAGGGTGAGCATCTGATTCTCAAAATTCCATTGATTTCACCGTTAAGAAAGATAATGAAATGAATGTTAAGTATTTTTTTAATCAATCAAAAAATTCACTTTCCAATTATCCTGTCCTTGTAAATGAAATACATCAAGTGCATGTTACCAAAGCTTTGCATATCATGTACTTCAGGGGGAAAAAATCCTGCATTACTTAGTTGTGTCATTTTTGTACTACAGCTCCTAGTTCAAATAAAAATGACAACCCCATTTAAACAGAACGACAATTTGTGTAGCTGCTTTTTTATTATTCCAGTGGTCATTTGGGAAATAGAACTGCTCTATTTTCAAGAAACAGCAAGGAAGCACACAGGAGGCAGGAAATGGGAATGAGCAAGCTTGGATCAGGCTGTTCACGGTGAGTCTGCTTCATACTTGCATGAATTAATTTCCCCAAAGCCTCCACAAACTGCAGGCAACAGGATAAAAGCTTTTCATTTTGTAAACATCTATTGCTTTTCAAGGATTTATCTATTGTAACAAAAACAAACACACGCCAGTAGAAACATAAAGTGAGAGATCCCAGAAGTAGCTACTGAGTACTGCCACAGCCCTCCAAATTAAGAAAAGGGTTGCACCCCCCCTCAGAAAAAGGCAGGAAAAAGAGCTCAGAAATTTAGCTATATTCAGACACAACTTTTAGCAAGGCTACTGTAAAAAATCATTGTCATCAACACATTCATTCTTTTAGGGCTGTCACCGTCTCTGAACAAAGCAGTTTTCCAAGGCAAGGGAGGGAGTTTTAGTATTTCACACTGTGCTTGAAATACTAAAGTAGGAAAGAAATCCTGAGAACTACCCCCAACACTGCTGCAAGAGAGACATATCTGTCTTTTAAAGTAGGTACTTGCCTGGGACGGACAGCCATTCTCTCACCACTTTATGTGACCCAAGCAATGTAAAACTGGAGAGAATAACACTACCTTTTAAATGAGAGAAGGAAAGCAGTACACTGCTACATCTTTCTCCGTAATTTCTTAAAGCTTCAGGAATATTTCTTATATTTAATACACATACATATTTTAATAGGTGGAAGATAGATGCTTTTGAACTGTGGTGTTAGAGGAAAATTCTGAGAGTGCCTTGGACTGCAAGAAGATCAAACCAGTCCATACCCCAGGAAATAAAGCCAGACTGCTCACTTGAGGGAATGATATTAAAGGCAAAACTGAAGTACTTTGGCCACATAATGAGAAGACAGGATACCCTGGAGAAGATGCTGATGCTAGGGAAAGTGGAAGGCAAAAGGAAGAGGGGCCGACCAAGGGCAAGATGGATGGATGATATTCTGGAGGTGATGGACTCGACTGTGGGGGATCTGGGGCTGGCGACGGCCGACAGGAAGCTCTGGCATGGACACTGGTCTATGAAGTCACGAAGAGTCGGAAGTGACTGAACGAATAAACAACAAAATGATTCTCCAGCAAAACTGGCTTTGAACTTTTAAAGATGTTAACATTAGTTTGCCCTTTTCTTCCACATGGGCAGTTTCAGGAGAAAAGGCCCAACTATTCTGTTGTATACTGCTCTAAATTGCTCTGAACATTGCCCTAAATTTGTTCTAAATTCAGATATTGGAATGGACGTGGTCCCCCCCCCCAATTCTATTACAGCCATGTAATTAACACCTGATAGATCATCATGTCAGGGTTTCTGTTTATTGGTAGGGAGATTTAAAAACTTTTCTGCTTTTCAAAGATTTCTATTGTTGAATAGAATATGGTACTGAATGTAGAATGAAAAAGGAAACCAGAAATTAGGGGAAAGCAGAAATGGGTAAAGGTAGACAGAAAGGTAGCTTGTGTGTGTGTGTGTATTTTATATTTATTTATTTACTTATTATTTACTTATTTACTTATTTATTTATTTAATTTGTGGTTGATACCAGTAAAGGCTCAGGATTAGTCAATCATGGGGGTGGTTGGCACCCTGCTGGAGCCTATGATAACACCTTATTCACCATCTTGCACTATACATTTTATAACTTACATTTTATATCTATGTATTTATATTTATATTGTATTTATTCTATTGATATTTTAATTTTTGATTTTTAACTGTTTGTAAACCGCCCAGAGTCGTCGTAATACGAGATGGGTGGGGCAACTTAAATAAATAAATTAATTAAAACATATCAATTGTTTTAAGTAGCATACTTCTATTGCAAAGGTATTATTTTATTTGAGCGATATGATTTATACAGTACATTTTCTTGAACAGCTTGAGAGAATGTCTATGGCTATCCTAAGGAAAAGAGAATCCTTTATGAAGCAACTAGATCTAAAAGGCACTGTTTGGGCAACAAAGTTTAAAAATATTATTTTGCTTGCTCTTCTCTATATACAGTCAGGACCAGAAATATTGGAACAAGGATAACTGTTTTGGCAGTTGGCCTCTGTACACCACCACATTGAAGTTGAAAGGAAACACACCCAGATGGGAGCGAAGTCAGGACTTTCAGCGGTAATTCAAGGGGTTTGACAAAAGTGGGGCACTAACCATTCAGGAAGTACAGCCAGTGGCATACACACACACACACACACATATTGTTCGTGGCTCATAAGTAATGGAACGAATGGCTGACAAGCAGCTGCATGGCCAGGTGTGGCCTGTTTCCTGGGTACCCCATGACCAATCAAGCAGATAAAAGGCCTGGAGGTGGTTCTGAGTGTTACATTTGCATTTGGTAGCTGTTCACTGGAACTCCCAACATGAGGTCCAAAGAGGTGTCCATGTGAGTGAAGGAGGCCATCATTAGGCTGAGGAAACAAAATAAACCCATCAGAGAGATAGCAAAAACATTGGGAGTGGCCAATACAACAGTTTGGAACATCCTGAAAAAGAAGGAATTAACTGGCAAGCTCAGCAACAGCAAAAGGCCTGGAAGACCACGGAAGACAACTGAAGTGGATGACTGCGGAATTCTGCTCATGGTGAAGAGGAACCCTTTCACAACATCTAGCCAGGTCAAGAACGCTCTTGAGGAGGTAGGCATGTCATTGTCAACATCTACAGTCAAGAGATGGCTTTATGAATGTAAATACAGAGGCTCCACAACAAGGTGCAAACCACTGGTAATGCTCAAGAACAGAAAGGCCAGATTAGACTTTGCCAGCAAACACCTAAAAAAGCCTGCCCAGTTCTGGAATAAGATTCTTTGGACTGATGAAACCAAGATTAACTTGCACCAGAATGATGGGAAGAGAAAAGAATGGAGAAGGAAAGGAACAGCTCATGATCCAAAGCATACCACATCATCTGTCAAACATGGTGGAGGCAGACTTATGGCATGGGCATGCATGGCTGCCAATGGAACCGGGTCACTGGTGTTTATTGATGACCTGACTGCTGATAAAAGCAGCAGGATGAATTCTGAAGTGTATAGGGCTATACGTTCTGCTCAGATTCAGCCAAATGCTGCCAAACTGATAGGACACCGCTTCATATTGCAGATGGATAATGACCCAAAACATACAGCAAAAGCTACCCAAGAGTTTCTCAAGGCAAAGAAGTGGGATGTTCTTCAATGGCCAAGTCAGTCACCTAATCTCAACCCAATAGAGCATGTTTTTCACTTACTCAAGTCAAAACTAAGGCAGAAAGACCCACAAGCAAGCAGCAGCTGAAGGCAGCTGCAGTAAAGGCCTGGCAAAGCATCTTGAGGGAGGAAACTCAGCATTTGGTCATGTCCATGGGTTCCAGACTTCAGGCAGTCATTGACTGCAAAGGATTTTCATCCAGGTATTAAAGGCAATCCTTATGTTTGTAATGATGTTGGTTTGTTCCATTACTTATGAGCCACCAACAACGAGGGTGTGTGTATGCCACTGGCTGTACTTCCTGAATGGTTAGTGCTCCACTTTTGTCAAACCCCTTGAATTACAGCTAAGTCCTGACTTCGCTCCCATCTGGGTGTGTTTCCTTTCAACTTCAATGTGGTGGTGTACAGAGGCCAACTGCCAAAACAGTTATCCTTGTTCCAATATTTCTGGTCCTAACTGTATATCAAAGGCAACATGATGGAGAGAGGGACGAAGAGACATGAATGACTGACATACCTTCTTTCTAATCAGAACTTTCCAATCATGTCATAAACTTGGTTTCAGGAGCTCAGTGGGACTCTCGATTAGGAATTAAGTGCTTTCTTTGAATCAGGTTACCTTAATTCAGAGAAAGCCTTTATCATCACCTGCTATGGCTTCTTGGATTGAGGATGCAGCCTTCCCATCATTCAAGAGCTCAGATTCTGACTCTTTAATAATTTCTATAGTTTTTTTAACAACACAAGAGTCTTCAGCTTCAGAAAGGTTAAGGGGCTCTATAAGCCCAGATTTCAGAGTCAAGAGGGATGAAGCTAAGGAATCACCTGGTTCTTCAGCCTTATGTCCTAAAATGAGCATAAGAAAGTGTTTGAGTAACAGTCCTTACAGGTAGTCCTCGCTTAACGACGGTAATTGGGACCGCATTGCTTAACAATGGCAATCCCAGCAGTCACCGTTGCTGTTGTTAAGCGAGGATTGCAAGTCGTTAAGCGAGTCCCAGGCGGCTCGCAAGCAGGCCGACAGGCAGGTAAGTGGCTGCTGCTGGGTGGGGGAGGGTGTGTGGGTGGCCAGCGAGGCACGAGCGCAGCAGGGCCGGGGGAGGGTGCACGGGTGGCCTGCAAGGCAGAGTGCAAGCGTGACAGGGGTGGCTGCTGCTTCGTGGGGGAGAGTGCAGGTGACTTACTGGAGCGACTTGCAACCTTCCCTGCCAGCTTCCCCATTGACTTTGCTTATGGAAAGCCAGCAGGGAAGGTCGCAAATGGCAATCACATGACCATGGGATGCTGTAACCGTTTAACTGGTTGTTAAACAAGGACTATCTGTATACTGAACATTAATCCGATCTGGAGTTTGGAGGGCCATTTAGACCATTGAGTCCAACCTTCTGCTCAGTGCAGTAATCAAAAGTAAAGCATCCCCAGCTATGTAATCTCTGCTTGAACACATGCAGGGAATGAGAACCATCACTTATTTGCATAATTGGTTCCACTGTCAAATAGCTGTTACTGTTAGGAAGCTTCTCTTAATATGAAATCAGAAATTGCTTTCTCACCAAGTGACCTTAGCTGATCTTGCAAAAAAGATAAGCAGATTTGGTCATAATTAGCCTTTCAATGGAAAACCACTACAGAACCCCAGGTCTGTAGGCTGGATTGTGAGATTTAAATAAAACGTTATGGAAGAAGGCAATAGTAAACCACTTCGATAATGTTGCCAAGGAAACTATTATGGATACGTCCATAGAGTCGCTAGAAGTTGAGCTTGGCTTGAGGGAATCTTTATTAATATCTCTGTGTAATTGTCAGGCTCCCATGTAATTGTTTTCAGATCTTCATGAAGCTTTTTGTAGAGCTATGCTGTTTTCTTTTGCTGTCGTAAATATTTTGGGTTTTTTTGTTTTGCTCACTGGAATTGTTTATAGTTTTGATTTTGGTCATTCATTCATTCATTCATTCATTCATTCATTCATTCATTCATTCATTCATTGCCATCTATTCTGAGTTCCTATTAGCTCCTGTCATGGAATCTTATGTGCAGACTTTTTATATCTACTGTATCTCCTCTGATTAGGTCTACTGATGTAGTAGCATTCCATCAATTCCAGGTTCTCTTGTCTCGTCCATGTATGGTTTGTTCCAGTAGCCCACTTATCATCAGATTGTCCTGGTTCCCCAACATCTGGCACAGACCTTGTTAATCTGGGCGACGTCTTAGCTGGCATGACTCTCTTGGTTCGTGTCACTCTCATATCCAAGATAGGCAGGTGAGGCTTTAGGGGATCTTTACCCTATTTTATGTCATGATTTTTGTATAATTCAAGACTTTTATGCTTACCTACTATGTTATCTAAATATTCCTAAGAAGAAAAAATTATTACAATGGAGCCAATTATTAAAAATAAGGGTACCGTGGTTTGGGTCACTCTCATTCATGCTTATGTTAATCAGGTATTTCTAGCTACTATGATAACATACAGGTGTGTGTGTGTGTGTGTGTGTGTACATACATACATATATACATATGCATATACATATACTATCTTGCTCAAAAGTATGAAATCTAGTTAGTCATGTACTGACACTGCAGACTATTCATGACATGAGTCAAATCAACTGGTTCTCCTCTAATTCAGCGTCACTAAGGAATGTCAGTGAAACAGTATACAAATTTTGTATAAGAAATATATATTCTGAATAGATAGTAGAAATTGGTTTTATAGTAGAAATATATTACAATTCACCAGCATTTTCTCATTCTATAAAGATTGTTAATAGCAGTGTGCCTATTTTAGTAAATTATTCCAACATTTCCTGTGATGGTTTCCACCAAACACACTGAAAAATAAATGTACAAAACCATTATTTCATCAAAGATATTCTAGCACCTGTGTATGATTTGGCAGTCATATTGAATAAACGATTTCAACCATGATGTGTTAGTGACTGAGTATTTCACCAGAGAACACTGGGCATAGAGCTTTCTGCACCTCATTACAGTGATCCACTAGTCAATATATACTATTTGCTAGCAAAATACCGTCACTCACCTAATCAGTCACTACAAGATTAATCTAATTGCAAAATCACTTTCTAGAACCACCAAGTCATTTTATTTGCACGAAGAACAGTTTAAAAGTAGGCATTCTTCCATTATTAGGAACATCTCTTGTTGAAGTGACTTGAATATATTACATCTTCTAAAGAAATCAAAGGGAAAAATAAGCTATAGAACTATCTCACTGTTGTATGTTGGCAAAGCTTCATTTTCCAGCATTTCCCCCCATAAACTATGGAATTTCAGACTGACGCATCAGTTGCAGGAATATTTTACAAGAAGATTATCAACGCTTGCCAAGAGTGATTATTGAAAACCTGAGAACCACAAGAGAGAACAAGTGCTTCTCAATTCACCCTTTACTGGAATTCTGCAGACAACAGCTCTAAGTTACAAAAGTGCATCTTATCTGGTAACTCATTTGTTCTTCATTTGTACTGTACTGCATTTAACAACGTTGGACATAACCTTTTTAAGGCATGCAAATAATACTATTTCCTGTATCACCTAGGAAATTAAGTGCTGCCTTCTTATCTTGTTAGCAGAAGTCATTACACCTCTTTTCATAAGCCAAGATAAACTTAAGACAAAATCATGGGTTTCTTGGAGGGGGGGGGAACCCTAGGATCAAGTAATATTTAAAATGCAATTAATTTTTCTCTGTTTTTTAAACTGTATGAAACAGTGTTATATTTGCTATTCAGCATGTCAAGTTTACTTTTCTAATACTAGAATAAACTGCTTTCTCTGGCACACTGTATTTTCATAGCTGTTTACTGCTATTAATTCAGCAGTCTTGTTTCTCAACTGTCAGTAAGTTTTGTTAAAACTTCGGGGGGGGGGGGGGAAGTACTGTTATTTCCTATTTGTTAACCTAAAAAATTTCACCCATGCATCAAAAGCCTCAGCATATCCATTTGTTTTCTTGGCTTTAAGAAGCAAATTATCAAAGAAACCAACAGAAAAATTATGTCCTCGTTCAGTCGGGAAATTTATTTCTTAAAAATAGTCTTTAATATTCAGAATACCAATTAATTTATAAAACAGAGAAGAACAGGCTTTTTTCAAAATACGTTATAAACTGTAAAGGTCAAACCACAGGAAGGAATTCTATATTATTCTATCATGAAACCCTCATGCTTTAGACTAGTTAGCAAATCTTGTTTTAATACCTTGGATGCAATATTTTTTCAGCAGCTCAGTTAAAGGTGTTGATGATTTTTTAACAACAGACATGTTTAACAAATACATTCACAATTTTTATTATCTTATGAAGGTACAATCCGGGCATGGACAGTTAGACCCTCAACTGGGAAATATAACAGAGGAAGATATACAAGCTGCAGGATATACCAAGTATTCCAACTGACTTCAAAATATGTTGAAATTATTTTTAAAATTATTTTAATTGTCAAGAAGAAACTTTAATATTCATTCAAAAGAATGAATGAAGAGAACAGGAGAAGATAAGAACTGATAATATCAAGGATAGTATCAAGTATCGGCTAGTATTTTACTCAAGAAACTGAACAATATCTAAACACTGTAAAACATTTAATTTTGCTACTTACGCATGAGGCAATGAAACTACTACATACAGGTTGTGATAACTTTACCCTTTAGCTTACCCAAATAATGCTATCTTCAAATAATATTTAAAATTTATTATAACAGTACACAGAGAAAACTATGAAAAGCAAATGCAAATTTAGACACAATGCTTAGTACCAATCAAAGAGAAAAATGGCACAATGCTTAGTTTTTGGAATGAGCTTCCAATTTAAAGTACTGCATAAAAACAAATGTATTTATACAATCATATAACAGAAGTACAACTCCAGACAAGAACAGAATTCTGAGTAGCATATTTTTTTTAAAACTTGAATTTTCAAATAAATATAAATTGTATTAAAATCAAAACTCTCCTGAGGTCTAACTTTTGTTGTTGGAGAGTACAGATATGGTCTTGAAGAAGGAGTTCAACAGCCATTAGGTAAATACCATCTTAACCTGGAAAGGGCAGAGTGAGTGAGAAAGAAACACAAGATTTCTCCTTCTTGATTTTCTTTGGGTGTTTTGGGGGAGAGAAAATCTGTGTCAGGTTTTCAACCTTCTGTTATCATACCCTTTCACAATAAAGTTGAGTTCCAGTAGTTCTTATGGTATTTATTTTCTGACCTGGCCTATCTCAAAGGGCTGACAATTGTTGTCATACATTATCTGGCCCTAATCCATTCTAACCTCCTGGAAATAATTACAATATTTAGCAGAATGATTACTTAAAATGTAACAAGATGGATTATTTCCTTTCTAAAACCAATTATTCATATAAAATGTTACTGGGCTAGACTCAGAGATAACTATGCTTAGACTAGACTATGGCACATGCAAAATCCCATTAATTTCAATAGGTCTATCCTAGCTAAATTTAAAAGTAATTAAATTAGTTAACTAAAGTAAAACTTCATCTTTCCCAAATTTGATGCAACACAATGGAACAAATTCCATTAAAATTTACACTGTTCACTGTATGTGCAATGACAGCATTATGGAAATGATACAGGTTACATCATTTACGTCATTTATGTTGATATGTTACTATCATATTTTTTGATTTACTGGACTTCTGAAATTAACATCCCCCTCCCTCTATCAGTCCATCAAACAAGATTTTGTTGTATCTTAAAACAACGGAACAAACCAAGGTGGACCCATACCACACCTCTACAGCTTCCAGGAATTCATCCAACCAAACAACCAAAATTTATTAGCAAACTACAGATGACCAAAACAAACAAAACTACTAAAATCCTGTGTTTTAAGTATTTCAAATTAATTCAAAACATAATCTTCCAATAGATCCCCCATGCCAAAAAGAAAATCCTGCCCATGCCTATTTAAGGTAAAAGGTAAAGGTACCCCTGCACATTTGTGCAGTCGTGTCCGACTCTAGGGGCCGGTGCTCATCTCCGTTTGTTAGCCGAAGAGCCAGCGTTGTCCAAAGACGCTTCCACAGTCATGTGGCCGCATGACACGTGCGGAACGCTGTTACCTACCCACCGAAGTGGTACCTATTCATCTACTTGCATTTGCATGCTTTCAAATTGCTAGGTTGGCAAGAGCTGGAGCTAGTGCAGGAGCTCACTCCGCACGCAGGGCTAGGGATTCGAACCTCCGAACTTGCAATCTTCCGATCAACAAGCCTGGCGTCTTACCCGCTGAGCCACCACGCCCCTGCCTATTTAAGGGGCATTGCCTATTTTGGTTTACATGACAAAAAGATAAAGTATACATAGTCCCAGCCAGGAGAATTATTCACTCCAACTTTAAACTAACAGCAGTTTATTTTAAAACAAAAGAAGCTAAGTTGCTAAAATGTTATCCTACTCCTGGTATAAAGAATATACTGCCATGAATTTTTAGAGTTTTTACTGAGTTTTATTTTTTGATTTGGGGGTTTCTTTTTTTTTTTACTCTTTTGGGCACCATTCAGGTTTGTTGTTACAATATGGGCAGCTATATAAGCCTTTTTAAATAAACAAACAAACAAACAAACAAAGGCAGCTATATATGTCTTTTTAAGTAAGTAAGTAAGTAAGTAAGTAAGTAAGTAGGTCATTTCCTTGGGGAGGTTATTCTTTCCGTAATTAGTCACATCAAAGAATGATAAATACAATAAGCAAGTTGGGTGAAGAAAAATCTTAACCTCTGAGATACCCTAAATCAGTAGCCTACATCTAGGAGAGTACAGGGTAAGACTTTTAGAAATAAATTTAATCTGGCCAAACAATATTGTGTTCTTACAAAGAGATTTAGATATAAATCTAAATATACTGGTTAAGCATTAATTATTCACTCCTCAGGCTGAAATCCTACATTTCTTATTGAAAAACTAAATTATATTAGCAGGAACATTGTTATGATATTACTAAAAACTATTGGTGTGTAGATAAAATTGTACAATACTAACTCTAAATTAGAATGTTACTGTTAAATATTATGTTAACATAACTCAAGTGAATATAGAAGTGATTCTATTTTTATCCTGTGCCAGCTTTAGAATCAAATCAATCAACTGGAGCATTAACTTTTGCTTATTACGGAGTAGGCTTCACGATGCACAACATACATACTGTGTTCAGTGTGAATATATATTTTAAAACTAAGTACAGGGTGTTTTACGTACAAGTCAAAATGCAGAATCTTTTAACAATTGATGGTGTATTGTTTTTAACATTTTCTCTCTAAACCTAGTAGGCATTACTTAGAAAAGTGATCATTCTTCTTCATCTCAGTCTGTGCCACTTGGTCCCTATATCATCTGCAAAATGTATGGCAAAAATTTACCATAAAAGCATGTACAGATAAAAGCAACATCAGAGGTATCTGAAATACTTGGATGTATAAGACATTCTGTATTTGAAAAAAAAAAAAATTATATGAAACTAAGAAACAGGATGACAGTTAATATTGGAAACATATATGAGGAACTGGATTTTGGAAAATCGTTGTATCGAAGTTTTAGGAAATATAAAATATACTTCCTATGATCTAAGAATGAAGTTTATTCATCAGAAAATCTTCTTCCATATTTATTGGACTACTTGAAAAATATATTTAAAAGGTCTGATATCAGATTTTCTTGTTGGCACTGCAAGAAATTTGAGGGCTTTCTGACTCTCATGATTTGGCCATGTCCATCCATGGTTCTTTTTGCACTTCAAGTCACTACATAACTCTAGGAAAAATAGCAATTTAAACAGAAATGTAATGTTAAATTATATTCCTAAATTACAGAATTTGATATTTTATGAAGAACTTTGGCTCTCTCAAGCTTGCAATTTGGCAAAGGGAATTATTCCATGTAAGTAAAAAGAAATTTACATTCTTGATGTTAAAGAGAAGACTCAAGAGATGTGTTCTCAATAGATTTTTGTAATATTTTTATATTGTAAAGGTGAGAATATGGAGCAATGTTTTTATATAGGGTCTAGATTTATTAATATACTAAAGGGTTAGAGCTAATTCTATATAAATATTACATGGAACCTTTTTTTCTTTTAGTTTTAGTTCAGTTTAATCACTGTTATATATTAATTTCTTTTTGAGTGCATTTCTTTTTTTTTTTTTTTGTTATTATTTCACCAAAAATACTTTTTAACCTAATCCTCAAGAAAACAAAATACCACTCAGCGTATAACTATTACACATAAGTTTGATTTCTGTGGACATTTCAAGTTTTGTTTGGACGTTTTGCATTTTGAATTATGGGTATCTTATGTGTATGATGTTATGTTATAGGAAGTTATTGTTTTGTATTTATCTATAAGGAATCAAATGCTGTACAGCAGAAGAGCCAACTATGTAAAATAGGTTTAAATAGCTCTTTAATGTAGGTAATGTGTGGCTTTTATTGATTATTTTTCTCGTTTTACTATCATTTCAGGGAGTTTATTGATGTTTTCAATTATACCTTGTTTTATTTTGTTTTTTTCACCACCAGAAAAATGTTATACTGAAATGTGAGCTATGATATATTTAAACAAAGAGATAAATATAATTTCTGCAGATGAATATACATACTATACAATAGTTAATTTTATGCATAAAATTATGTGAAGTACTCATTTTTAAGTACTAAAATGCCTTGTAGATATTAGATTCATAATATTTGAAGAAATTACAGATTGATACTACAATAAAACGCTTTCTGTTCATTTCCCATAGTCATGCTTTTTTGTGATCCATTTTTCCAAACAGCTGTTGCCAGAGGCACTTAATTACAAGGGGATAGTGGACGGCCTTGTTTTAGACTCTGAATAGCACATAATTTGTGAATGCATGGAAATTACACATTTCAGATGCTAGTTGTTTAAAGCAACTACAATTCTTTTTAATAAGATTAGCTAGGCAACTAAGCAGTTAGGAAACAAATCTCTCATCCTGAATATCAGATATGTAGAACATGGTTTTAACCTTACAGTTCTTCAGCAAGGTATAATAAATACTGTTTAAAACTCAAACTGCATTTTACAACTTTGTACCAAATAACCAAAATGTATACACTTTTTAAATTGATGTTCTACATTTTAAGAAAATGTCTTCTGGGACTGGGAGGAAAGATAAAAATCTGTTCCTGTATCTCAGTACTATTCCTGTTACAACTTTGTCAAAGTACAAAGTACAAATATAATGGAGTCTCCCTTGAGTCACAATGAAGTGACTTCACAGACATGTCCACATTGTTTTCTCAGTCATATGAAATGTTTTGCCACTGCCTTCTTCCAAGGTAAGTTTCAGATGACAGTTAATTGTGAAACAATTCTAGAGTAGAATGAACCACCCTTGTCTACATTTCCATACCTTTTCTCAGACTGAATGGCAATTATACTGAATCTGATCACATATACTTCTCTAATTAGTCCTTAGAGATCCCAGAGAAAGTGAAAAAGTGCCTAACCACGCCTTTCTAGATTTTTCTGTTTATTTTTCTCTGACCAACTGAGTGTGCATTCAGCACAAGCAGGACCCAAACATGTGGGCTTGAACGGATGACCTTCAGGCAGACCCTTCATCCCCACCATCTACTTTTTGTGGGAATGGGGATAACTACACCACAACATTCTGCAGCTCTGCCATGACAGCCAGTGGGCAGGAAATTTTGGAATATATAAAATTTAGTGGCTTTGTATTACAGCAGTCCTCAAAGTCCCATATTTCTTCTTTTCACACCTGCTGCAGGGCCAAACTCTTAACTGCCAATTCAGCTGGATTGTTGCACCACCTCCACCCCACCCTCATGCAAAAGCCATAGGAGACAAATTATTTTAACTATTACAACCTGGGTGCCATTTTGGTTGCATCTGACCTTTTCTCTAAAATAACTCATTTTATCAACCCACTCAAGAAAGTTCATTTGTTTACTCCTCATGTTTTCCAACTTTGAGGCTTGCCCAATCATCTCTTCTCAGAAAGAGGCCCATGGTTCATGGGGTGTTTTTGGGTGGCCCTTTTCAATTGCTGAATGTTAAACTTCACTTCTCCTCTGCCTATCAATTAAGTAGTGAAAGGGGAGAGGACAAATGATACCTTGAAGCAGTACCTCAATATGATCAAGCCTGAGCTTATCCCTATCGTCAAGTTTATTCATAATAATTCATTCTTCTACTCAAATGTCATTCTTACAGGCTACATATGAATACCAACCATGTCAATTGCCCAACACTTCCCAAACATCCCCCATTTCTGAGGACTCCCATTTTCTCCAAGAATCCCAAGCCACACAGCATCTCCTCAAGGAGCAACTGGATTATGCCAAAACGTCCTACAAGTGCAGTGCTGACCATTACTGCTAGGAAGGTCCCCCATTGCTGTTTGAAATCACATCTGGCTATCAGCCAGGCTCCTCTCCTCGACATGACTCTCCAAGAAGCTGGATGCCAAGTTTATTGGCCCATTTCCTATCCCGGCATAGGTCAATCACACTGTTTTTCATGTATATCCCCCAGCCATGCTAAAGATGCAATCAGTTTTTCCCATTGCCTCTTGGTCCTAGTCCATCCCTCCTTTTCTGTGCCGGGACTTCTGGCTGCCAGCCAACACGATAGCAAGCTAGATGCCTGCCACAGTCCAGCAATATAGGAGCTCACGCAGAAGTGTATTTTGGAAGCAAAATGCCCTCTTTATCAGTATCGTAGGACTGTATCAACAGGCTTGGCATGGGGTTGGGACCAGGAATCCGGTAATCAAGCAATGAAATCACCCGCTCTAGGACTGTCTGTCTGTCTGTCTGTCTGTCTGTCTGTCTGTCTGTCTATCTATCTATCTATCTATCTATCTATTAAATTTCTATCAACGCCCATCTTCCCCCAAAGGGGGAACTCCCTAGGACTATTGTTGCTAGATGCCCCTGGCTCCACTTCCTCCCCCATCTGAAAACATATCCAACAGGGCTATAACAGCTCCTGCCTCTTGTGCACATTGTACCCACTTCAAGAGGGAGGGGGGGAAGAGGAAAGTATTTTGGACACTCGCTATATAGGTTAATTTATTCCTCTTACATTCCAAGGCACAATCTTCCATATGCCATGGATTGTCACCAGATGGACCCACAACTACTAATCTTCACTGCCAAGCATGGCTTTGGTCTATCAAGGCATTCTCATAACACTTTTTAGTAATCTGTGGCTTGAATCATGTCAACTGGATTTCTATTTTCTCAGTAGAAACGTTTCACTCCTTATCCAAGGAGCTTCTTCAGTCTGAGTTTATATATTTAGTAATATATTTTCTGCTAATGTTAAGGACAGTACCAATCAGTTTTGGCACATTTTGTCCACTACGTTACAATCATGGCCAAAGCCAAATTTTACTCCAATCATGCTCACTCTCTATTCCAGAGGTTCCCAAATTTTCTTGGTTCATGGCACCCTTAGTGTCACAAGGATAAGATGTTGCAAATGGATGCTGCAAAACCCAGTTTCACAGATGGACTTTGCAAAATTGAATATCCTGCAGTGCCCCTATGAATTTGGTGCCGTGCCCCTGTGAATTTGCCTGCAGGACACAGTTTGACAACCATAGCTCTGTTCTATAGAAACCAGAATTTCTACTGTTGCCCACTTCCCACAACTTGGAGGTACATATAGTAGATAAACTGGCTTACGTTCAGGATGAAGGACGGTAGCTGTTATAATCCAGCAATATCTGAAGGGGTGCAGACTTCCCTCTAGTATGTGTTATGCAGAATTATCACCGAAAAATAAATTATGCTGTTGAGAATAGGAATTGCTTTTAACTCCTTTTTCATGATTTGTTCCAGCATTTTAGTCTTACCAGACGTCTAGCTCTAAACATATTCGTAGAAGACTATGGAAGCAGGTAGCTTGAGAATTATTAATATGAATTCTGTAACAAATGTTACTAGAGATTCAATTGTAATACTATCTTATGCCATACACTGGTCTAAGACTATAATAAAGTCATTTGCTTGCTATTTTATGTCTTCAGGAGTTAATTGATGTCAGTTTTTTGTTTCCTCTACAAATAATTAGCCTGTATATACAATGTTTGTAGTAGAACAATGAACACAAAGACATTTACAAGTCATTTGCTTTGTTGGTTATGTCATTTAGTTGCTTCTCATACAAAATATATGTTTACTAGCTCCAGCCTGATATGTTTAGAACTGAGAACTCAGCAATAATACTCCAATTTTAAGTTGAGCATCAGGTAACATTGTAGATATAATTGCTATTGGACTGAAAGACTAAATTAGCAAATTAATTAACATTAAGTACATACTGTAGGCAAGGCCAAAATCAACTGTACCTTTCCTAAATGCAACTAAATGTGAGCCATTGCTGATAGGTTTAAGATATCTCCATAGCATCAGCACACTGTCATTTCAGATAGAGGACAGAAATGAAGCTGGAAGGATATTGTATGAACAAGAACCATTGCTTTAAAAGAATAGTAGTAGTTGTCCAAGAACAATAATGAATCTTCTATCCTTCTGCTTTACTACTGAGCATATAGTCTGACTTCTACATCTTTATAAAATTCTAGCAATGAAGTTAAAAAAATATTATAGGAACAATTAAGAAGTTATTACATGACTCCGCTGATGCCAGTTTGGTCTAGTGGTTAAGGCAACGGGCTAGAAACCAGGAGTCTGTGAGTTCTAGTCCCACCTTAGGCATGAAAGCCAGCTGGGTGACCTTGGGCCAGTCACTCTCTCTCAGCCCAACTCACCTCACAGGGTTGTTGTTGTGGGGAAAATAGGAGGAGGAAGGAGTATTAGGTATGTCCGCCGCCTTGAGTTATTTATAAAAATAATAAAGGCGGGATATAAAATAAATAAATGAATGAATGAATAAATGAATGAATAAATGAATGTCAGGGCAAAGGCTTGGTTTCACTTTTAATATTAGTTCTATTGTATTTTCTGCATTAAATGCTATAAGGCATATTTGGAAGATACTGGGATGAAACCTTAATTTTGATCCATATACACATGACAAATTTACTGTGTGGGATTGCAGTGGCAGGGGTGAGCCCATATGGTAAAAAGAAGTTCTTGTCTACACCCTACCTCTGCCTCCTGCCTTGGCGTAGCAGCTCGGCAATTAGTGCTATCTCCACCTATATTCCAGAGGGTACCTTCATCTGGTGTTCTCCCCCTAACGCTAGTATGTGAGAGGGAGAAACCTTACACCCTATTTTCCTTACTGACAAGTAAAAGGAAAAAAATACAATAATAAAAGAGAAATAAATTCTATAGCACTACCTCCTAGCCCTGCTTAGGCATGTAACTAGGGAAATCAGCTGCCCCTTGACTGATTAATCTCACAAAGTATCATTAGAATTAAATGTTTAATAAAAAGAAAAGGCATTCAAGTAGCAAAGGAGATTTTTAAAATAGGAATGATACTTATTTACTTTTTTAACAGCATTTCTAAGCCACCCCACTCCCAAAGGACTCTAGGCAACAAACAGAAAAAGAAAAGAATACAATGAAAATGTAGTTCTGCAAAGAGATAGAAATGATATTCGTTTTGTCGTTCAAAATCATTAATCTTCCTTTGTCAAGCTTATTACATTATAAACCATATTCTGATGCAATAATTAAATTTCTTTATCCATCTTTGTCGGAGGGGATGTGGTTTTGCCCCTATCTCTAATAATGTGTACAAGTTTGCTGTGGGACTCTTAGATTGAAATTTTCATTTGATTTGCCTAAAACAAGCATTCCCTAACCTATTTGAAACAGGCAGTGTGAAAAGTTAGAATAGTAAAAGTACTTTATATACCGAAAGTTGTTGTAGAAATTAGTAACTTAAACAAGGGTGTTTGATGCACAATTTTGTGTTTATTTGTGTATTTCTGCTTGTTCCATGCAAGCAGAACTTTCTGTAGATCAGTGAACCACAAAGAACAAAATTATGGTAAATCCTAATCATAATACTTCCCTTCTCCTTCCACTGTTTTTCCCCAGAAGATGAAAAGGAGAATAGCAAATTCAATGAACTCATTGGACTCTGGTCTGCTTTAAAAATTTCTGCATCAGCCGCTAAGAATATTTTTGCTTGTCATTCTATGTAGAGAGCAAAAATGAACTAATAAACTGTTATACAGAGTCAGATCGTAACAACCCATTATTCTAAATTAATTGTTTATCGTTTACTGGAATTTGTAATATATACACAATAACTTAGAAAGGCATTTATTTGCACAGTACATTCTTGTATTAACACATTCTGTTTCAAATAATAAATAATGAGCAACCTAGGAAAACAGTGACAAATTTATAGTGGCAGAAGCAGGAAAAAAGAAAGATAAAAATAATATATAAACACCATCTGTAGCACAGTGCTGTGGGGAAAAGCCTCCTGACAGAGTAATCCCACTTCTGATTTCAAATAACACAGAATTATTTCTCTGCATCTCATACAAGAGGTTATGTTTTGAAACCAGCCAAAGGTACTGGAATATCCTGTAGCCATCTGTATATTTCTAGGAAGCCTATATAACAGTACTGTATTAAGGCAAGGACCCTCCCTAGAAAATGATATTTAGAGGCATACTTTCTTTGGATCTAGAAGTCCTATGTAGCCATCATGAACAGTAACCTTTTACTCACTCGCTGAGTGAGTGATCTCACTCGCTGGATCGTCACCTTGTTGTGGAGAGTGGGCTTGTGTGTTCCCAATGAACCCTGTGAGCGAAGCCGTCGGGAGTCATGTACTCCTGGCAGGGTCACCCATGGCGGTAAGGTCCAGGGGGAGGAACCAGACAAAGAACGATCCAAGAAAGTCCTCAACGGCAGAACAGGCGGAAGATAACAAGGTGTATTGTTACAACGGCTGTGAAGGCGGATGAAGGCTGCAGCAGACAAAAGGTCACCAATCGTCATGGTATCCATTCCATTGGATTAGAGCCTTTTTCTGTGAAGGTTGTGTGCTGATCGTTGTGCACCGATCTCCACACATAAAACAAATTCACGCACAGGCGTCTTCCAACCACACCAAACCCAAAACAACCAAAAGTCCCATGGCGACTGACGAACGGCAACGGGGGCAGGACTGTGAAATCCGGAAGCTCCTAGTCATGGACCAGCACATGGGCGGTGGATACGGATTCAGTCGCCCTGACTCAAGGATCGAGGCAGTTGAGTAGTTCGGCAGCTGTATCCACGACTGAGCAGCCCTATTTAGGATCCACTCTGCTCACCCCATATGGGGAGGGGGCTAGAAAAGGTGCCCTAAACATAGTCTGCCTCATTTTCTCCCTGACTGGATTACCGCGACCAGTGGGGTCACCATCTAGCGGTCGTAAAAAACACATGAATTTTGGAACATGGAATATACGGACACTACAAGACAATATGGATAGTGAATGACCTGAACGTAGGACTGCCATTATTGCAAGGGAGCTGAGACGTTTTAATATCGATATAGCAGCACTCCAAGAAACTCGAAGAGCAGGAGGAGGACAGTTGAAGGAAGAAAAAGGAGGTTATACCTTCTTTTGGAAAGGACTGCCTGAACAAGAACGACGAATACATGGGGTAGGCTTTGCTATAAAAAATGACCTTGTGAAGCTCTTGTCAGAAGTTCCCACTGGGATTAACGAATGACTCTCAACTCTGCGAATAAAACTCGCCAAAAACCAACAGGCAACTATCCTAAGTGCTTACACACCAACACTAGATGCAGATGAGGATATCAAGGAAAAATTTTATACCCAGCTGGACACCATCTTATCAGAGATACCAAAGGAGGATAAAATTATCCTCCTGGGCGATTTCAATGCAAGAGTTGGGCGGGATTTTGATTTGTGGCCAGGGATCATTGGGAAAGAAGGAGTTGACAACAGCAACACGAATGGAATCTTACTTCTGACTAAATGTGCAGAGCATAACCTTGCCATTACTAACACACTCTTTCGCCAGAAAAATAAATTTAAAACATCATGGAAGCACCCACGGTCGAAGCACTGGCATCTTTTAGATTATGTAATTGTCCGTGCTAGAGATCGCTGTGATGTACTTCTCACCAGTGCCATGACGAGCGCCGATGACTGCTGGACAGACCATCGATTAATTCGATCCACGATGGCCATAAAGACTGTCCCTCATCGTAGGCTCCAAGGAAGAAAACCAAGGCGTAAAATGAATACACTGGCCCTTCAAGATCCTATTAAACGAGCTTGCTTTCAATCAACTCTCAAGGAACATCTGCCTATGGAACTTCCTGAAAATGTTGAGGAACACTGGACTAAATTGAAGACTTCTATTATTTCAGCCTGTGAACAAACTATTGGATACCAGACTAAGAGACATCAGGACTGGTTTGATGAGAACGATAGTGAGATTGAACATATTATTGACAAGAAAAGGAAAGCCTTCCAGATATGGCAAAAAGATATTGACTGTGCCGTTAAGAAAAAAATCTACGCCAGTGCAAAGGCAGAAGTCCAAAGAAGAACTAGAGAACTTAAGAACATATGGTGGATAAAAAAAGCCCAAGAAACCCAACATTTTGCAGATGCTCATGATGCACGGGGCTTTTTTAATGCCATAAAGGCCATCTATGGACCAACAAACCATGGTACAAATCCCTTACGCTCAGTAGATGGTGCTAAACTTCTAAAGTTATATAAATTTAATTAAATAAAAAATAAATAAAAATAAAATAAAGGACAAAGAGTCTATTGCACTGCGCTGGAAAGAGCATTACTACAATCTCCTTAATCGTCACTCTACTGTGGCTGATGAAGTCTTCTTGCAAATCCCACAAAAACAAATAAGAAATGAGCTTGCAGTACCCCCTAGTTTGGAGGAAGTCAGCAAAGCCACTAAACAAATGAAAAATAACAAAGCTAGTGGACCTGATGGGATTCCTGCTGAAGTCTTTAAAGAAGGCGGGCCTGAACTTACACAACAACTTCATAAGCTCATCGAAAAAATCTGGATGAGGGAGGAGATTCCAGCAGACTTTAGGGATGCCATAATTATCACTCTCTTTAAAAAGGGTGATAGAACAGACTGTGGAAACTATCGAGGCATCTCCCTTCTAGCCATAGCAGGCAAAATCCTGGCAAAGATCATTGCAAACCGTCTCCTATCTGTATCAGAAGACATCCTCCCTGAAACGCAAAATGGCTTCCGCCCTTCCAGGGGAACAGTGGATATGATCTTCACTGCACGACAGCTTCAAGAAAAATGCAAGGAGCAAAACCGCCCTCTGTACATGGCGTTTATTGATCTGACTAAAGCTTTTGATACTGTAAATCGTACTGCTCTCTGGACCATCCTTCTGAAAATCGGATGCCCTGATAAATTTGTGAACATCTTGCGGTTACTCCATGACGACATGATGGCAACAATCCTGAATAACAATGGCTCTCAAAGCGATCCATTTAAAGTGGAATCCGGCGTTAAACAGGGATGTGTTATTGCTCCAACCTTATTCGCTATCTTCATCGCTATGATTATGCACCTTGTTGAAGAGAAACTTCCTACTGGTGTAGAAATTATATATCGAACAGATGGAAAGCTTTTTAATCTTAGTAGGCTGAAAGCAAAAAATAAGGTAATTGCAACTTCTGTTATAGAACTTCAATATGCTGATGATAACGTAGTCTGTGCACACTCCGAGGAAGATCTTCAAACTATCCTAAACATCTTTGCAGAAGCATATGAAAAACTCGGCCTCTCGATTAACATTAAAAAAACCAAAGTGCTTTACCAGCAAGTTCGAACCAATCCCTCCGCAGCGCCATCAATCCACCTTAAAGGTGTGTCACTAGAAAATGTCGACCACTTTTCTTATCTCGGCAGCCATCTATCTACAAAAGCCGACATCGACGCTGAAATTCAGCATCGCCTGAGCTCTGCGAGTGTAGCTTTCTCCCGAATGAAGCGTAGAGTGTTTGAGGATCGGGACATTCGCAGGGAGACCAAAATGCTTGTTTACAAAGCCATTGTACTACCAACCCTTCTGTACGCCTGTGAAACATGGACCCTCTACAAACGCCACCTCCAACTTCTTGAAAGATTCCATCAACGCTGCCTCCGAAAAATTCTGCAAATTACTTGGGAAGATAGGCGGACTAATGTTAGCGTATTAGAAGAAGCGAAAACCACCAGCGTTGAAACAATGATCATCCAACATCAACTTCGCTGGACCGGTCATGTTGTTCGAATGCCTGACCATCGTCTTCCAAAGCAGCTACTTTACTCCCAACTTAAGAATGGAAAACGGAATATTGGTGGACAGCAAAAGAGATTCAAAGATACTCTCAAAGCTAATTTTAAAAAATGTAATATCAGCATTGAGAACTGGGAAGCCCTAACTCATGAGCGTTTCAATTGGAGGTCAGCCTTTATTAATGGCGCTATGGACTTTGAAGAAGCACGAGTACAGGGCGAAAGGGAGAAAAGAGCTAAAAGGAAGGCACGTCAGGCAAACCCTCATCATGACCGTCTCCCACCCGGAAACCTATGCCCCCACTGTGGGAGGTTGTGCGGATCCAGAATTGGCCTTTACAGCCACTTACGGATCCACCGTTAAAATTTTACCTTTGGAAGACAAGCTTACTCGGCTACAAGTGATCGCCAATGAATGAATGACAGAGGTTTTCCCTCCACAGGTAAGTCTAATTCTCTTTTAAAGGAGATACATATATTTATTTTATTTTTATTTATTTTATTTTATTTTTATCCCGCCTTTAGTATTTTTATAAATAACTCAAGGCGGCAAACATACCTAATACTCCTTCCTCCTCCTATTTTCCCCACAACAGCAACCCTGTGAGGTGAGTTGGGCTGAGAGTGTGTGACTGGCCCAAGGTCACCCAGCCGGCTTTCATGCCTAAGACGGGACTAGAAGTCACAGTCTCCTGGTTTCTAGCCTAGCACCTTAACCACTAGACCAAACTGGCTCCGTATACGTATAAGGTAAAGGTAAAAGTTCCCCGCGCACATTTGTGCAGTCGTGTCCGACTCTAGGGGCCAGTGCTCATCTCCGTTTGTTAGCCGAAGAGCCAGCGTTGTCCGAAGACGCTTCCGCGGTCATGTGGCCAGCATGGCGCATGCGGAACGCTGTTACCTACCCACCGAAGTGGTACCTATTCATCTACTTGCATTTGCATGCTTTCGAATTACTAGGTTGGCAAGAGCTGGGGGCTAGTGCGGGAGCTCACTCCATCACACGGGGCTAGGGATTCGAACCTCCGAACTTGTGATCTTCCGATTGACAAGCCTGGCGTCTTACCCACTGAGCCACCACGCCCCTCCATATACGTATACGTATATGTATATACCCTATACCTATACATACTAGCAGTACATCTTGTAACAATGAATTTATGAAATCACATAACCAGAACTCAGTGGAGAAGAATGGCAATTTATGTTTTAGATCAGAGCTATTTTGCACATTCATACTGACAAAAATGAGCATATATGAAGTTAAGGAAAACCGTTATTCTCTTGAGTCCATTACTGATCCTGGATACCACATATTCTTGATGAAGAATTTCAGTTGTTTGAATTATTCATTTTAATGTTTGGGCAGATAGCAATTTTAAAGCTTAGCTAGCAATTTCCAAAACTTTTATGGAAACTGTGTATTAAGGAAGATGGGTTGGGCCAAAAGAAAAAGTTGAGTATAATGTTTTAGAATTCTTACTCTTATGCTTAAATTTAAAATCTAGTACAAATCTCCTCAAAAGCCAAAGGATGTATCCCAACAGGCTTAAATACCTACACTCCAACTTTTTCCTTTTCACACATTAATTCTTTGTTTCTCTTAGAGTCATATTTGTACCAGCATATTTTAACCATGACTGCAAATCCACTTTTAACTAAAGTTGCAAAACATAATCTGAAGCTCACCATTGCTAGCAAAACATTAGTACAAATGAAACAACATTGGGAAATGAACATCAGAGGAGAAAATACCAAAGGTGTTGGGAACTGCATATCTGAAGGAGAAAGTATCACCATTTTTTTCCTGTGAAATCATTATTTTGTGCATTTTCTATGAACTGGAATTTTTTTATGTAAATCAGTATGATTCCAATTAGTATTTTCATCTCAATAGCCATAATATGGACAAATATTTAGGTTACATTATTTAACAGGTTACCTGAGGGACCGTCTCATCCCCATTACATCAACCCGTCCCACCTGGTCATGCAGAGAGGGCATGTTATGGACCCCATCCATGAGAGAATGTTGATTGGCAGGGTCCAGGAAGTGGGCCTTCTCTGCTGTGGCCCCCACCCTTTGGAACACTCTTCCCCCAGAGGTGAGGCAAGCCCCCTCTCTCCTGGCCTTCCGGAAAAAGTTAAAGACCTGGCTCTGCCATCTCGCTTGGGGCGGGAAGGGGGGTAGTCAATCTTTGGGATGGCTAGCACCTTAAAGTGGTCCTCATATATGTATGAATCGAATTAGAATTTTTATCTGCCATCTTGATCCCATTTTATATTTATATTTTATGTACCATATGTTGTTTTTATTGTATTTTAATCTTTTAGCTTTATTGTAAACCTCCTTTGTGGGAGATGGGCGGTGGTGAAATTTGATAAATAAATAAATAATAAACATGAATGAAAAAACCATATAATCCCTGTTTTTCAGTTGTTCAAAAGTATAACCCGAAAGCAATCAGTTCACCTGAAATGGAAAAGATTCTGGGTCATATCTTTGATTTTGGGACAAAATATTTAGTTTATCATCTGAGGCCAGAGTCAATCTCTGCCTTGAATTCAGTTTCTTGAGTGAGTGAGTTTGCTTTTACTTTTCCATGTGGGAAAAGGATATTCTATTGTCCTATGATGATCACATGTATTATTTGATATTTGAGACTCAAGAAGAAGTCTAAGTAATGTAATGAATAAATGTTTTCTACAGGGTTCAGTATCTCACAGATATGTACATAATCTCCTTGCATCATCACACTAATATTTAATATGCCTTTTATTTATCAATCTAGTCATTCATTACCTTCTAAAAAAATTATCAAAGCAGTTATCATTCTTATTTTGGCAGACCATGTGGGGTAAAATTTAATTTTGCATACCATTAAAAAGACACCCAATAATACCTACTCAACTCAAAAGCCAAATCAGTTCACACAGTGAAGATCTGCCTGGACACACACACAAAAAATAATAAATAAATAAATAAATAAATAAATAAATAAATAAATAAATAAGTGGGTTACAACACATAAAAATTTAAAATCTATACAAAATTTCTGAAAAACAACAAATACAGGAATAAATAAAATCCACAGATGGTTAAAAGCCGTAGTGTAGATCACAATACTACGGGGCCAACCAACCCCAAGAGGCACTACCACCTCCGTCGTCCCAGGCCAGGCGGCAGAGCCAGGTCTTAAGAGCCTTCCAAAAGGTCAGGAGTGAGGGAGCCAGCCTCACCTCTGGGGGCAAGATGTTCCATAAAGCGGGCGCTGTCGCAGAGAAGGCACGCCTCCTGGACCCCGCTAGATGGAATTCTCTTGTTGAAGGGGTCCGAAGCATACCCTCTCTGCATGAACGGGTGGGGCGGGCCAATGTTATCAGGATGAGACGGTCCCTCAGATACCCTGGCCCTATGCCATGTAGGGCTTTAAAGGTAATCACCAACACCTTGAATTGGACCCGGAAGCAAACTGGAACCCAATGCAGCTCGCGCAGCAGAGGTGTCACATGTGCTGATCTTGTAGCACCCATAACTGCCCGCACTGCTGCATTCTGCACCAGCTGAAGCTTCCGGATACTCTTCAAGGATAGTCCCATGTAGAGCGCGTTACAATAATCTATATGGGAGATGACAAAGGCGTGAGTGACTGTTCGGAGGGCATCCCGATCCAGGAAAGGGCGTAGCTGGCGCACAACTCGAAGCTGTGCAAAGGCCCTCCTGGCCACGACTGCCACCTGCTCTTCGAGCAGGAGTCGTGAGTCCAGGAGGACCCCCAGATTCCGCACTGGGTCCGGGTGGGGTAGTGCAACCCCATCCAGAACCAAAGATGATAACTTCCCGGATACCAGGGGGCCATCAATCAACTCCGTCTTACCAGGGTTCAGTTGAAGCCTGTTGTTCCCCATCCAGACCCCCACAGCCTCCAGGCACTGAGATAAGGCATCGACCGCATCACTTACTTCACCCGGGATGGAGATGTATAACTGGGTATCATCAGCATATTGGTGATACCTAATCCCGTGGTGACGGATGATCTCGCCCAGCGGTTTCATGTAGATGTTGAACAGGAGAGGAGAGAGAACCGACCCCTGCGGCACCCCACAAGTCAGGGGTCGCGGGTCAGCTTTCTCCTCCCCTATCAACACCGACTGGGAACGGCCCCGGAGGAAGGAGGTGAACCAGTGTAAAACCACGCCGCCCACCCCCAACTCCCTGAGCCGCCCCAAAAGTATACCGTGGTCGACGGTATCGAAAGCTGCTGAGAGATCTAAGAGAGCTAGGATGGACGCACTCCCTCCATCCCGCTCCCGCCAGAGATCATCCATAAGTGCGACCAATGCTGTCTCCGTCCCATTTCCCGGTCTGAAACCTGACTGAAAGGGGTCCAGATAATCCGTTTCCTCCAGGATCCTCTGGAGTTGCAGCACCACCAACTTCTCAACCACCTTTCCCAAAAAGGGAAGGTGGGAGACTGGGCAAAAATTGCCCAAGATGGTGGGGTCCAGGGATGGCTTCTTGAGGAGCGGGTGCACCAGCGCTTCCTTAAAGGCAGCCAGGAACACCCCCTCACTCAAGGAAGTATTAATCATCGCCTGGACCCAGCCACATGTCGCCTCTCTAGCTGATTTAACCAGCCAGGAGGGACACGGGTCAAGCTGACATGTGGTGGAGTTTACAATCCGGAGGATCCTGTCTACTTCATCAGGTCCAACAGAATCAAACCATTCCCAGATAACAGGGTAAGTACGGTCCACTGGCATCTCCCCAGATCTTGTCTCACGCTTAAGAGTCCAACTTGGAATGAATCTGAGCGATTTTGTCCTGCAGATGCTCAGAAAACTCTTCCAACCGGCCCTGTAAATGGGTCACCACCTCCTCCCGACCCAAAAGCAATCTTGTAATCTTAAAAAGGGCCTCCGGGCGGCATTCTGCGGACACAATAAGAGCAGAGAAATATTCACATTTCGCCACTCTTACCACCACAAGGTAGGCCTTAACTGCGGCTCTAGATTGTGTTCGGTCAGATTCAGTCTTCGTCTTTCTCCAGCGGCGCTCTAGACGTCTCTTAACCATCTTCAAAGCCCTTAACTCTTCCGTAAACCACGGAGAGGGACGGGCCGAGCAGGGCTGGAGAGGTCGCACAGGTGCGATCTTGTCCAGGGCTCCGGCCGCTGCCCTGTTCCAGGCTGCGGCCAGGACCTCTACTGGACCATGAAGCAAGTCCTCGGGAATAACCCCCAGCTCCTTCTGAAACCTCACTGGGTCCATCAGTCGCCGGGGGGCGGACCAGTCGAATGGGTCCCGCCTCCCTGCGGAGTGGGGCAGCACAAGAGAGTCTCAGGGTCACCAAGGCGTGGTCTGACCATGACAATGGGGAAAGATGTAACTCTCCCCTCAGATCACATTGCCACTGCTCAGACAAGAAAAATAAGTCCGGGGTGAGACCACTGTCACGAGTCGGGTCACGAATAATCTGAGACAGGCCCATGGCTGCCATGGTAGCCATGAACTCCAGGGCCGCTTCTGAGGTCGGTCCCAGAGATGGCAGATTGAAGTCCCCCAGAACCATAAGTCTGGGGAACTCCACTGCCAACCCCGAGACAGCCTCGAGCAGCTCAGGCAGGGAGGTTGCCATGCAGCAGGAACAGCAGCAACACTCCCAACTGTTCTCGTGAACCCAACTTGAAAAACAAGGTCTCACACCCGGCCACTTGTGGGGCAGCGCCCCTGAAGGCCACAAGGGACTCTCGGATGACAACTGCCACCCCTCCTCCCCTGCCCCGGTGTCTTGGCTGATGCCACACCTGAAACCCGGCTGGGCACATTTCCGAGAGGGCTACTCCCCCCTCTGGACCCAGCCAGGTCTCGGTAATACACGCCAGGTCAACCCCCTCCTCTGTGATCAAGTCACCTATAAGGGGGGCCTTGTTGTTCACTGACCTGGCGTTAAGCAGCAGCAGTCGGAGACCGGGGCCCTCGAGGATCTGCTTACCAGGGCCTGGGTGTGAACACGGAGGGCTGGAACACACCACCGGTAACAAACACCGGGGGCGCCTTCCCCGATGATGGCTTGCCCTCCGGTTCCCGTCATACCGTCCCTTGCCCATCACCACCTGAATCGGATAGCCCGCCATATAGCCCCCAGAGATTCCTGGCTCTGGCCTAGTAGCCTCCACTCCCAGGCCTCCGGAATTTCTGGGCTTAACCAAGGGTCCCTTGTCCCATCCATCCATCATCCAATACCAAACAACCCTGGGTGGTAGCAAGACAAATATATCCGCTAGTGGAAGAGATTAGCTGGTCTTCCTTTTCAGGGAGTTCCAAAGCTCAGAAGCACCCACAGAAATACCCTTTCTCAAGTTCTGTGTAAGCATGGATGGTGGCACTGCCACGAAAAGAGCCTTACCCAAAGTTCCTGAAGTCTAGGCAGGCTTTGGAATATCATGGTTCAATGTAGCTTCTAGTTTATGCCCTGTATCATGATGAATTGTGCCTGGAAACAGACCAGTTGCCAGTAGCACAGTTTTAATAAAGAAGTCACATATATTCCATAATCTTAAGAATTTCACTGGGCAGAATTAAGCTGTCATTTCCAGCATGCTGGACCGAAGAATGAGAAAGAAATCTGTTTAAAAATATGAGAAAAACCATTTAGCCACATAAGCTTCCACATTGCAGTATGAACTGACAGAGCAAGGCGCAGAAATATAAGCCTATCACCGTCTTAATCGAAGAGAATATTTGTAGCTCAGGGTTGAACTGTGGAGTCCTTGGTGCTCTCTGAGCCTTGTTATAAACAATGATATAAACAATGATATAAACAGAGAGCAAGTCCCACTCCCTTTTTGCACTGAAGATGTTGCCAAGTCTGGCAATGAAATGTCTGTAAGAAAACAACAAGGCTCAGAGGGCACCAAGGACTCCACTATCACTGTCCCTTTAAAATCTGAAACAATGGCATATTGTTCAGATGTCCAGATCAACACAAATTAACTCTTAACCTTGTCTGCAAATTAAACTCTAATCTGAACTAATTAAAAACTCTAAACCAAATACCAAAATGAAGAAGAAAAAAATTCAGCAGAGGATTCCCATTAACTTGTCCCTAATACTTGCAATCAACTTTGTACAATGAAGAATTACTCCTGTGTAGCCAAAGAAAACTTTAACAGTTATTTATGATGCTGCATCTTGTTCTTAAGATGAAAGTCATTTCGTAATTGCTGAAAATTAGCTATGTCTTACTTCTAGGCCACAAATATTCTCATAACTTGTGGGTTATGCATTACATCATTATCCACTTTCAGAGCAGACATTTAATTGGAATTTCTGACAATCCATCTCCAGCTGTGCTCTCAACTCCTAATGATTTATGTCTTCTGATGAAATATATATAATGACTTTTACGTGCCCTGAGAAAACTTTAGCATATAGCTGTGGCTATTTGAATAGGCTTTTATCCTTTGCCAGTAACTACTCCAGATGCAGACTGATTTAAAGAAGTGCTATACTTTTGCTCTGTTGTACCACACAGAAATACAGTAACTGAGGAATTATATCCCAAAACTTAAAACATCACCAAGTATCACTATTTGTCCAAACTCACAGGGATCTGTACATGTTAGCACAATAGTTCAGGGTACTTTGCTAGCATGCAAGGATGTATTATCCTCCCTTGTCCAACAGTTTCATTGATTAATAATGAACTTTTATTTTTGCTGAAGTGAATTGAAAAATGCTAGCAACTAAACACCTGAACTAGTTTAAAACCAACGAATATGTAGTTTCACTTTGTTAAGCCGGAACATACTGTGCAAGGTTTTAATATTTCTAAAAAAAAACTCACCCTGTTTTCTTCAAACAGTACTAAAAGAGATTTCTTCCCATTTTGTTTAAGCAAATTAATATTTAAACTGGAACTATCTCAAGTGATTACAACTCTAAAGGTTACTGTTGCTAAAAGCAAGACAGACATTTTTCTTCAGTGAGGTAGTAATGATAAAGTTCTGCTAAATGTTAGTGTTTGCTTTATCTGAAGTCAATGATTCACCCATGGTTTCTTGCATTTTGCCTTAAAGAAATTTCTGATCTAAGGGTTTGGCCTGCCAATAACTAGGGCTTGGGATGAATAATTATACTTTCCCATTAATCAGAAATTCAATGAAGACTTATAATAGCTATTTTGTTTCCTATAATATTGACTTATGTATTTCAGCCAAACTTTTCATAGCATTTCTACTTTACCTAATTTGCTGCTATACACATTATTTGGAGAATAGGAAGAAATTCAATATTTCCTACTTAGAATCTAGCTCATAAATATGTAAGTGAAATCTAAGTAGAATCCATTTATGATGAAAAGCTTTTACTGTTCAGCAAGAGTCAAGAATTCAAGGAGGTTTTCCTAAAGTTTAAAAAGATAAGGTATTCAAATAAAATTTAATTTCAGCATTTCTTTAATCTACCAAGAAGGCTTTGAATGTTTTTTCCATCTTCTAGGTATTAGCTACCCCATCCAATTTTGTATGATTTGCAAATGTGGCATTTCCTCTACCTCTTCATTCAAGTCATTACAACGAATTGGAAAGAAGGCCCAGAAGTATACCTTGTGGCACCCCACTTAATACCTCTCTCCACTTTGATGAGAAACCACTGATGAGCATTTTTAGCACAATGTTCAAGTTATCCATGTATCTTAATTGTTTTGTTACCCAACCTGTATTTAAAGACTTTGCTAATCAGAATGTCACAAGATACTTTGTCAACAGAAGAGTACTGCATGAGAAATAAGAATGTATTATTATATACCTTATCATTGTGGATTCCTTGGTGCTCTCTGAGCTTGGTTGTTTGCTTGCAGACATTTCATTACCCGACTAGGTAACACTGATGATTTTACCTAGTTGGATAATGAAAGGTCTGCAAGCAAACAACCAAGCTCAGAGAGCACCAAGGACTCCACAGTTCAATCCTGAGCTACATATATTCTCTTCTGTTAATATCTTATCATTATTTACAAGCTAGAGAAAACAGGATCTAAGATAACAAAGCTTAAAATAGCAATGTATTGTCGAAGGCTTTCACCGCCGGAGTTCAATGGCTGTTGTGGGTCTTCCGGGCTGTGTGGCCGTGTTCTGGAAGTTGTGGTTCCTAACGTTTCGCCAGCATCTGTGGCCAGCATCTTCAGAGGGCAGGAGCACAGATAGAAGCAAAATCACAGAGATTTTGCTTCTATCTGTGCTCCTGCCCTCTGAAGATGCTGGTCACAGATGCTGGCGAAACGTTAGGAACCACAACTTCCAGAACACGGCCACACAGCCCGGAAGACCCACAACAGCCCTTAAAATAGCAACTTTAAATACAATGGAGGGAGATTTTTAAATCTCTCAGGATGTGTTATGGTTAATATTAATTAATTAGAACATGCAATCTCTAAACTTAGGTTTTCTTAGAAAAACTGACATCATTTATCAATAGTTTTCCTCTTAGTCAGTTAAAGTTTCCCATGTAAATTCTCAGCCTGTGCAAGTATTATGCTTAAGCAGGTTATACAGTATATTCTTAAGCAGCTTACATATATGTGTTTGAAGCACAATACAAACTGTACTGGCCTCCTCTGTTTTTGCCAGCTCTGCTTCTTTACTAAGTCATCGATTCATTCTGAGAATTCTGAAATCCAAATCGAATCTATATTAACAATCATTTTCCAGCTTTGAATCATTCCTCCAATTCTTTTCCTAACAATGCTTCTTAACTTCCAAGGCAGAAGCAATTCAATTAATTGTATTGTATGAGGTGCACTTTCAGAGATGACTGGAGCTACCTCTGCATTAATTACAAATTCAAGTAACTAAAACAAAAAATAACCCTATGCACAAATGTAATGTTTAAAAAAATTAAGGCAACCAAAAACTGAAAATGGCAAAATTAAAAAAAATCCATTTCCATTTCAATTCTTTACTGAGATAAAACAAACAAACAAACTTTATATTCAAGCTGTGCATTTTTGAAGGCATGAATTGTTACACTTCTTAGAAATTGTAGATTTTCTATTCCTTATGATTCCCTGAATTATGAAGATGGTCAAAATGCTACTGGGGAGGAACAGAGGATATGTTCAACTAGCCCCAGATGTGATGACGCAGCTAGCTCAAAGCCGAAAGGACGGCTAGCGGCCGACGGTGCTGGTGGTGAACGACGAATCCGATGTTCTAAAGATCAACACACCATAGGAACCTGGAATGTAAGATCTATGAGCCAGGGCAAATTGGATGTGGTTATTGGTGAGATGTCAAGATTAAATATAGACATTTTAGGTGTCAGTGAACTGAAATGGACTGGGATGGGCCACTTCACATCAGATGACCACCAGATCTACTACTGTGGACAAGAGGACCACAGAAGAAATGGAGTAGCCTTCATAATTAATAATAAAGTGGCTAAAGCAGTGCTTGGATACAATCCAAAAAACGATAGAATGATCTCAATTCGAATTCAGGGTAAGCCATTTAACATCACAGTGATCCAAATATACGCCCCAACCACAGATGCTGAAGAAGCAGAAGTAGATCAGTTCTATGAGGATCTGCAGCACCTACTGGATAATACACCAAAAAGAGATGTTATTTTCATTACAGGAGACTGGAATGCTAAGGTGGGTAGTCAGACGACACCTGGAATTACAGGCAAGCATGGTCTGGGAGAACAAAATGAAGCAGGACATAGGCTGATAGAATTTTGCCAAGACAACTCACTGTGCATAACAAACACTCTCTTCCAACAACCTAAAAGACGACTTTATACATGGACTTCACCAGATGGTCGACACCGAAATCAGATTGACTACATCCTTTGCAGCCAAAGGTGGCGGACATCTATACAGTCGGTAAAAACAAGACCTGGAGCTGACTGTAGTTCAGATCACGAACTTCTTATTGCAAAATTTAGAATCAGACTAAAGAGAATAGGGAAGACCCACAGATCAGTTAGATATGAGCTCACTAATATTCCTAAGGAATATGCAGTGGAGGTGAAGAATAGATTTAAGGGACTAGATTTAGTAGATAGGGTCCCAGAAGAACTATGGACAGAAGTTCGCAACATTGTTCAGGAGGCGGCAACAAAAAACGTCCCAAAGAAAAAGAAAACCAAGAAGACAAGATGGCTGTCTGCTGAGACACTGGAAGTAGCCCAAGAAAGAAGGAAAGCAAAAGGCAACAGTGATAAGGGGAGATATGCCCAATTAAATGCAAAATTCCAGAGGTTAGCCAGAAGAGATAAGGAATTATTTTTAAACAAGCAATGTGCGGAAGTGGAAGAAGACAATAGAATAGGAAGGACAAGAGACCTCTTCCAGAAAATTAGAAACATCGGAGGTAAATTCCAGGCAAAAATGGGTATCATCAAAAACAAAGATGGTAAGGACCTAACAGAAGCAGAAGATATCAAGAAAAGGTGGCAAGAATATACGGAAGATCTGTATAGGAAGGATAATAATATTGGAGATAGCTTTGACGGTGTGGTCAGTGAGTTAGAGCCAGACATCCTGAAGAGTGAGGTTGAATGGGCCTTAAGAAGCATTGCTAATAACAAGGCAGCAGGAGACGACGGTATCCCAGCTGAACTGTTTAAAATCTTGCAAGATGATGCTGTCAAGGTGATGCATGCCATATGCCAGCAAATTTGGAAAACACAAGAATGGCCATCAGATTGGAAAAAATCAACTTATATCCCCATACCAAAAAAGGGAAGCACTAAAGAATGTTCAAACTATCGAACAGTGGCACTTATTTCACATGCCAGTAAGGTAATGCTCAAGATCTTGCAAGGTAGACTCCAGCAATTCATGGAGCGAGAATTGCCAGATGTACAAGCTGGGTTTAGAAAAGGCAGAGGAACTAGAGACCAAATTGCCAATATCCGCTGGATAATGGAGAAAGCCAGGGAATTTCAGAAAAACATCTATTTCTGTTTTATTGACTATTCTAAAGCCTTTGACTGTGTGGATCATAACAAATTGTGGCAAGTTCTTGGTGGTATGGGGATACCAAATCATCTTGTCTGCCTCCTGAGGAATCTGTATAATGACCAAGTAGCAATGGTAAGAACAGAGCACGGAACAACGGACTGGTTTAAGATTGGGAAAGGAGTACGGCAGGGTTGTATACTCTCACCCTACCTATTCAACCTGTACGCAGAACACATCATGCGACATGCTGGGCTTGAGGAATCCAAGGCTGGAGTTAAAATCGCTGGAAGAAACATTAACAATCTCAGATATGCAGATGATACCACTTTGATGGCTGAAAGCGAGGAGGAGTTGAGGAGCCTTATGACGAAGGTGAAAGAAGAAAGTGCAAAAGCTGGGTTGCAGTTAAACCTCAAAAAAACCAAGATTATGGCAACGAGCTTGATTGATGACTGGAAAATAGAGGGAGAAAAAGTGGAGGCAGTGACAGACTTTGTATTTCTAGGCGCAAAGATTACTGCAGACGCTGACTGCAGCCAGGAAATCAGAAGACGTCTACTTCTTGGGAGGAGAGCAATGGCAAATCTTGATAAAATAGTTAAGAGCAGAGACATCACACTGACAACAAAGGTCCGCATAGTTAAAGCAATGGTTTTCCCTGTAGTAACCTATGGCTGTGAGAGCTGGACCATAAGGAAGGCTGAGCGAAGGAAGATAGATGCTTTTGAACTGTGGTGTTGGAGGAAAATTCTGAGAGTGCCTTGGACTGCAAGAAGATCAAACCAGTCCATACTCCAGGAAATCAAGCCAGACTGCTCACTTGAGGGAATGATATTAAAGGCAAAACTGAAGTACTTTGGCCACATAATGAGAAGACAGGATACCCTGGAGAAGAAGCTGATGCTAGGAAAAGTGGAAGGCAAAAGGAAGAGGGGCCGACCAAGGGCAAGATGGATGGATGGTATTCTGGAGGTGACGGACTCAACCATTGGGGAGCTGGGGATGGTGACGGCCGACAGAAAGCTCTGGCGTGGACTGGTCCATGAAGTCACGAAGAGTCGGAAACGACTGAACGAATAAACAACAAACATGACTCCCTGAAGTATAATCTTTATCAATACAAATAAAACATGTACTTTCACATGTGTTTTATTTGTTCTAAATCATCTTTTTGGACACTTTCAAGACAAAATCAATTTTAAAGTTAATATGCACTGCAGAAAACCAAGTATTTCCCTGTAAATGGTAACAATACTTTTATTATCTTTGAAAATAAAATAATGATTCCTGACATTGATTTTAATAATTCATAACTATCTTTCTACGACTAGATGCTTCAGAGACTATTCCCTCCTTTTTGAATAAAGCAGAGGATCCACAAATTACTAGACAAAAGGGGAAGAAAATGAATTGTAAAAATATTTTTCCCGTGAAGAATCTCCAATGCACTGCAGCTATTTCCTGCTTTAAAGCACACTGGAAGATTTTTATTTTGAGGTCTTGTTTCTCTGATCTGAGGCTGGGATCATATAAATATAAGCAAACTGTGAAATTTACTTCTCCCACAGCTATTCAGGAGGCAGTTTCTTACTGGTGCATTCTTCATACATATTTGAAATACAAATGTTTTAACCTGCAACAAAATGTTGTAGCATAAACAAATACCACTGCCCTCACCCCAGGATATTCCATTCCATCCCCCTACCTACACATTTAATTCAATACACCCTCAGCAGTTGCCGCCTATTAAACATTCATAAGATTCTCATTGGACTTGGTTTCTTGTTTTTGAAAAGTCTTAGTTTTATATTTAAACAAACTTCAAGCAATGGAGGTTTATAAGCAATAGCCCTCATGCCTGAACATTTGAAATAGGGTATTATACTATTCTCTTCTCACAGTATTAATACATGAATATCATTGGTTGTCCTGTGGCTAAAATAAGCACATAGAACAGAGAAGAAAAGGACCTATTTAGACAGTAAAACTTTCCTGGCCCATTCTGATACATCATCAATAAATCAAACCTTCATCCCAGGGGACCATAATAAATAAATAAGGGCAATTATCCATAGCATCTTTTGTTAATAATCATTGCATAATCTCCAAGCATAGTGATTTTGAAATATTTAACCTTTCAGGCTGCAAATCATTTCTTTAGAAATGTCTGCCGAATCAATTAGTATTTCTTGCCAAAATATTAATTCTTAATGGACTATTCTGCTATCTAGACTTTTTAAAACATTATTAGGAATCTAAGTTAAATATTGCTTTGTAATTTGTAAGGTGAAGTCCAAAGTTCCTCACCTGATTGTCTGAATATTGCTAGAACTGAATATTGTTAGCATTCAAAAATTCAAATCTTCCTTCCTTAGCAAGTTTTTTATATAAAATGGCCATTTATGCCCCATAAAGGTAAAGGTAAAGGTTCCCCCGCACAGTTGTGTCCAACTCTAGGGGGCGATGCTCATCTCCATTTCTTAGCCAAAGAGCCAGCGCTGTCCAAAGACCCTTCCACAGTCATGTGGCCGGCATGACGCGTGCGGAACACTGTTACCATCCCACCGAAGTGGTACCTATTTATCTACTTGCATTTGCATGCTTTCGAATTGCTAGGTTGGCAAGAGCTGGGACGAGTGCGGGAGCTCACTCCGTCACGCGGGGCTAGGGATTCGAACCTCCAAACTTGCGATCTTCCGATCGACAAGCCTGGCGTCTTAACCACTGAGCCATCGCGCCCCTTATGCCCCATAAAAGGCTGTTAATATTGTTTACAATTTGCTGTCTCTTGTTGATATGTAAGTTCTAATATATAAACTTTAAAAAAAAGTATGTAAAGAGGCTGTGGCTTAGACAAGATAAATTAAAATATTCTACCATTTCCTATGTTGTTACATGTCAGTCTTTATAATGCACACACATACAAATCTATCTTTTTATAAAAAGTTCTAGAGTGCTGTATACGGAAAGCTCCAAACCAACTTAGATGTCTGAATACTTTATAAAACTATAGGTGTAAGAAAGGTGGGTTTATTTGTTGGCTATTAGATTTATATTCCAACTTTCCTTCAGGATCTCAAGGCAGCATATCTAGTACCCCTTCCCGTTTTCCCCCACAACAACAACCCTGTAGGATAGGCTGGGGTGAAAGAGAACTGCCCAAAGTAACCCAGTGAGCTAAAGGTTAAGAAAATTCCTCTGTATGGTGAAAAATAACTAAAGAATGTTTGCCTTTAGTCTGCCTTTTATCTGCAACAATTACTAGGCTGAATCGGGTATGTTAATCCTGCCTCTTTTAGACAAAAGGCATTTATCATTTAGCGGAAGAAACTTCTCATTTGCATGCATAGATTTCATCTGAGAGTAATTTACCAGCATTTATCAACCAGTTTCTGTAAACACACACTGACATATGGAAAAATAAAATACATACAGAATGGTGAAATAACAGATATAGAAACAAGCCACACTCATGAGTTCATATTTTGACTCTTAGGTCTCTTATATAGTCAAAAATAAAATCCCCTACTGTTGGGTGTGACTGTTGGTGACCAGAATGGTACTTCATGATAAGTCCAAGTACTATTTTCTGCCACCATGGATGGTACCAACGGGAAAGGAATATACTACAGAAGTATCCCAAAGAGGTTAAAGCATCCTCTGCAGAATCAACCATCTAAATGCCCCATTTGTAGAGGCAAATAAATAAATAAATAAATAAATAAATAAATAAATAAATAAATAAATAAATAACCATCCCATTTGTAGAGGCAAATGTGTTTATCTTATAACAAACAAACAAACAAACAAACATCCATCCATCCATCCAATTTATTTAGCCGCCCATCTCAAGACTAGTGACTCTGGGCAGCTATCAATCATAAAAAAACAGTCAAAACAATTAAAACAATACAAAAAATTAAATATAAATACAGCCAAGAGATATCAAAAGCTGTCAGTGTCAGCACAACCATGAAACGGGGCCCTTTGCACACTCGGAGCCCTAGGCCCGGGCACAAAGCCAGGTCTTCAAGGCCTTCCGAAAGGACAACAGGGTCGGGGCCATCCTAATCTCAGGAAAGAGGATGTTCCAGAGGGCAGGCGCCACGGCAGAAAAGGCACGTCTCCTGGTCCCCGCCAGCCAACATTCCTTGGCTGAGGGGACCGGGAGCATGCCCATCCTGCCGGACCGGATTGGACGGGTAGAAACAACTGGGAAAAGATGGTTCCTCAGGTAACCCGGTCCCAAGCCATGAAGGGCTTTAAAGGTGACAACCAGCACCTTGAATTGCACCTGGAAACACACCGGCAACCAATGCAGCTCCCGAAGCAGTGGTGTAACATGTGCCAAATAGCCGATACTATTTACAACCCAGGCAGCTGCACTCTGTACCAGCTGAAGCTTCCAAATGCTTTTCAAGGGCAGCCTCATGTAGAGCGCAAAATAATGCATAATAGCTGATGCCACCCCAAAGATGCCTATCAATGGAAACCCTACTGACAGCTTGAAATAAGCAGCTGCTTATTTGACAGAATGGACTACAAACGTGGAGGGAGGCTTTGTTGTTAGCAGAGTATTGGTAGGTACCATCCTTGACCACTTCTACTATGGTGGAAAACCAGGGTCTCCTGGGGCACAAAAAGATGAATGGAATCACTCATGCCTTGAGCATCATCACCTTGTGAGTTAATTGAACAATGTTGGTGCCGATGAAAAAGCTCAGAATAGGCTTTCTGACCACGGTGCTACCTATGCATCAATTCCTTCTGCTCGTTACCTTGGAATTAGGAGAGGAAACGTCTCACTTGTGTGTTGTCCACTGTTATGAAC
Source organism: Charina bottae (assembly GCA_023362775.1). Lineage (NCBI taxonomy): Eukaryota > Metazoa > Chordata > Lepidosauria > Squamata > Charinaidae > Charina > Charina bottae. Next base: position 63,522,251 of record JALMGJ010000003.1, read on the forward strand.
AGGTCAACCAACGAGGCTCCCCCCTCCCTGAGGTGTCCTAGAAAATCTCTATGTGTAGAGTTCATTCCTCCAAGACAAGAAATGACAATTCAGTTAGTCTGCTATTGTATACAGTCACCCCTTTATATATTCCACAAATAGGGAAGCTAAGTGCCTGTGCACCCTCTTTATCACACATGGGAGTCCTTCTAAAGGTGCTTCATCCTCATTCCATCCTGATAGTGGATGCAGTCTTCTATTGTAACACTGTCCATTTGTATCATACATGAGTCAGGCTGATGCTGTTCATTGCTTCTTCTCTTAAGAAAGCCCTGAACAGCATGTTGCCTAAGTAGGCATAGTGTTCATACATGAATCTGAGAAACCTCTGATGTTCAAGTCTGGTGGGAATTTGTAGACAAGCTTCCAACAAACCTACCAAGGCTGTTTGGTATGATAGCTTTTCCCAGGCATCTCCTTATCCCCAATCTGGAGGTTAAATTTCTGATGAACGTGTTCAGTGGCTTGAGGTTCAGGATGGTTTTAAAAGTTCAATAATGACACAGTGAAAAACACACTAAAGAAACTCTCCTGTGCACAAATTATTTCTATTGTGTCAATGCCCAATAGCACCTCCTTCACTCTGTGATGCTATTTCTTACTCTTGCAGATGGGGAACAGCAAGAACCTCTCTCTTGGCTTTCATTTCAATTCTAGCACATAGTTCCATGAGACACTCTCTAGCACATCTGTCTCTGGTATTTGTGCCCAAGTGTGCCAAACCCTGTGCAGTCCATCCACAGGACTATGATGCTATCAGTGCAAGGAGCATAGTCCTTGAATGATGGTTCTTAGAATCTCAGCTATTTTCCTTATCTATCTTCAGTGTCATGGCCAGCTCAGACTCTGACAAGGAAACCAACAGCAAACAGCCAGTTCCAGAGTTGCCAGCAAACTGCTGCCTGAGGAGCTGTAGGCAGAGGAGGCTGCGCCGCCCAGTAACCAGGAGGCACAGCTGCTGCCAGTCTCAGAAGAAGAGGCATCTGAGCTACCACCCCCTCCCAGAGCAAGGGCTCACCATGCAGAGAGGAGAGCAGAGCAAAGGCACTCTGCAAGGCTCCTCACAAGAAAGGAACCTTGCCCTTCCAAATAAGCAACACCGGGGCTGCTTCTATTTAAGAAGAGCAGCGAGCTCAAGCCTCTCCATTGGCAACAACAGTTCCCCTGCCCAGACTCCGTGTGCCTTGACTCCAACTTGAATCGTTGAGACTGTGACTATGGACCTGGACCGGCTGATGACCCTTCCACGATGTTTGGATACTTGGGACTTTGCTTGACCACCCTTGTGCCTACTGTTTTAGATTTGGAACTCTCTCAAGGCAAGCTTGCTAGACTTTGGGGGGCTTGATTTCTCTAGTGCAGAGCTTTCCAAACTGTATGTCGCGACACAAAAGTGTGTCGCCACACAGAGTCTGGTGTGTCGCCACACAACCCGGAAGCGCTGATCATCATCAGCGCTTCCAGGTTTTCCCATAGCAACACACCAAGTGCAGCGCGCAAAACCCGAAAGCGGCAGCAGCGCTTCCGGGTTTTTGCACGCTGCCGCAAGGACGGCACTTCCGGGTTTTCCCATGGCGACACACCAACACGGGAAAAACTTTGGAAAGCCCTGCTCTAGTGCATGTGCATGGGTGTTTTCTTTGCCACTTGTTCATTTGTTTCATAAACTTCCCAAGTAAAGTTTTCAACTACCTCTCTGTATATTTGTGGGTGCGTGGCCCGAGACAGGCCTGTTCAAAAGAAACTTGGTATCTGGGGAGATCAGGGCTGTCACCACATCATCAACACAAGGAAGGGCTAATCATTGCATGGTCTCATAAGAAAATTATTAACTGTTTTATTGAGTTCTTCCCATACACACTTCCCTTGGCTCAAATAGCACTGGCTCAAATTATTCAGACCTGGATGTGCATTGTACGAAAGAGACAGAGGCACATTCTACCAAGATTATTTTTTGAAGAGTGAGCAATTTTATACACAAAAAATCAATGTTGCAGCTATCCCAAGTAAATCCTTTTTTTTTGCAACAGACCCCACTGAATTTGTTCTCTTCCAACTTGATTTCTCTTAAACATCATTTTAGATGGTCTTACCATTGAGCTGTTAGACAGTGAAAATACAAAGGAAACAACCTTGTCAGTAAAGATGCAATAAAAGTGACTAAAGATCCTTTGCATGAAAATGCTGGAAGCAGACTATAACATTCCCAGGATAGCAAATTTACTCTACCTACTATTACAAACGTGCTAGGGAAAGAGAATGCTAGGTCACAAAGTAAGTGACCTGAAAATTCAGCATTATGCAAAATACGAAGTACATGTATTAAGAAGTCATCCAAATTACTTGAAGTTTTACACCATGGTGACCTCACTGAAGTGAAATTACCTTGTTTGAATTATGCAGGCAGCTGAGGATATTTCAATGCATTTTAGATACTCTACAAAAGGAATAAAATGCTTTCATTTAACATATAACACAGATCTGTGTCACAGGTGATACACCCTTGGTTTGGTTAGGGTGAATAGGGCAAAAGATCAATACTCTTATCTAGAAATTTAAAAGGTGTAGAAATTAGATGATTTTATTATCTTTATCTTGTATTTCTCTCCCCTGTTGAATGAACTGAAAAAAGTAAACTCTTAATTCAATAGAATGTTCTAGAGCAGGCCTGCAGAACTTGTAGAGGGGAAAGGGGCACACTGATAAATTAAAACTCATCACAGTCCACAAAGGAATACCTGGTGCGCTGATCAGCTGTTCCGCATCTAGCAGAGCGGTGGCAGCAAGGCTTGAAGGTGCTTGGCAGCACGTCTTTCAGGGCAGTGGCAGTGAATTTATTACCTTTTTAAAAATGCTGGTGGGGTGCAGGCCTGTTCTAGATTATAGCGGCCACTTGCCAAATAAAACATGAAGCTGGTATAAATAAAAATAAAACATGGTATGAATCTGCTTCAGCCAATTTTTACAATCACTCATTAAAGCACCTGTCCATGACCTAAAAACTATTTTCTGAAAAAGCTGTTATTTCTACAGATGTCACAGTGCAATTCACTACGTAGACCCCCCCAAAACAGCATCTTAATCCAGCATGCAAACTCAAGAGCATGCAAACTAAATAAAAATATACTGTTATGCATCTGACAGGTTTATTTGTGTAACGGTTTATGTTTTCATTATGTTCTGTCATCTGCTACATGGAATTTGCATTTAAGAGGATTTTACTGTATCTACCATGTTTACTATGAATTTAAAACAGTGAACCTAAAAAAGATACATTGTCTGGAAAGTGTTCAAAACTCTTTTCACCTGAAGCAATACGTAAAACATTAACTCAGAGCTTTCCAAACTGTGTGTCGGGACACGTTAGTGTGTCGGCTGCAGTGTCTGGGTGTGTCGCGGCTGCTGCTGCCTCCGAGCCCTGCCAGGATTCCACGCAGGTCCTAGTGCCTGCCTTGTGCCTTGCTGCCTCCAAACCTGCTGTGATTCCGCGCAGGTCCTAGTGCCTGCCTTGTGCCCTGCTGTAAGAGTGTGTCGCGAAATGATGCATGTCTAAAAAGTGTGTCACCAACATGAAAAGTTTGGAAAGCTCTGCATTAACTACTTCTTCAAACCCAGACAGATCAATAATACATTATAATTAGTCTAGATTAAATTGAAATGGCAAAAAAGCAAAAGATACAGCTATTTATATTTTCTTGCTAATATGCAGCATTTGTCAAGCTTCTACCTGAGACAAGCTGGATTGGAACAGGTAACAGGAACTCAAAACTCTGATTGACTGTAGAACTAAGGAGCCATTACAGAAGAATTCCAGCAACTGCTGTGTATCAAGTGTGAACTCTATTTATACTGTAATCACTGTTCAAATTCTTGCAGATTTTTCTCTGCCATATTATGTAAAGGACACAAAGCAAATCTCTTTTGGATGGACTGTTTCCAGCTGATCCTTGTTTTGGTAACTGCCAGATCTGGTATCAGGCTGTTCACTTTGGACCATCTCAGAAGTAACTCACACAATACTTGTAGATGAAGAGAAGCCTTCATAGAACAGTCTTTTAAGCACTCCTGCTCATATAATTCTTTTAATATCACTGGACTAGCAATCCTGAAAAGCATTAACAAAAAATTTTGTCTGAAAGAGGTGCAGGGTCACAGTTCTTAGAGCTCATTAGAAGAACACACACTATGCAGGACAGATGCAAAGGTTACAGTACTTAATATCTGAGCCTTTATCATTGCTAGTTAAAAGATTTCAGTAACACAAATAGAATCTCTAAAAGCTGCTGGCTGTCACAGTATACAGCTAAATGAACCACTGGTCAGAAAGTTTTTGTGATACCGGGTCTCAGCACAAGAAGCATTTTACAGGAAAGAAACAGTAGGTAAAGAAAGATGGTTAACCTATTGGGAGTTGTTAGAACAGAACATGGAGAATATAAGATGAAATCAAGAGAGCAATTGGCTGCAGAGGGACTTAAGTTTTCAATGGTTTTCGTATGCACAATTAAGAAAAAGATTTAAGGTAGATAATAGGACATTTGGAATTGAGAAGCAGAAGACAGAATCTGAAGTTGAATGATGTACAAATGATGAACATGTAATTGCTAAAATGTATGAACTTTTACTGAAATTTGAAATGGAAGAACAAGTGAAAGACTATGATAAAATGGGCTAAGAACCTTGGACACAATATACTGATGGAACAGTGGGAAAATACATGGTTAAAAGGACTGGAATTTACATTATATTATAACTTAAAAGAGAATTTTTATAAAATGATATACCATTGGCATATAACTCCAGAAAAGTTGTCTAGAATGTATAAAGGTACTTCAAATTTATATTGGAAATGTGGACAGCATGAAGGGTCATTTTATCATACCTGCTAGACTTGTAAAACAGCCAGAAATTTCTGGGTTCAAATACATATAATGATACAAAGAATTTTAAAGATCAACATTCAACTGAAACCACAACTTTTCTTGTTGGGATTAATGGCAGTCAATTAGAAAAGAACCATGGAAGATTATTTTTATGTATGATTATTGCTGCGAGACCATTATATACACAAAAATGGAAAGACTCTGAAATACCCAGAATAGAGGAATGGTTGGTGAAGATGACAGAACTAGCAGAGATGGCAAAATTAACTTGTTTGATTAGAGAAAGATCAACAACTACATTTATCAGTGACTGGAAACCTCTTATTTGGCGGAAAAAAGAGGAAAATTAACTTCTGATTTATGGGTTTGAAGATTAGAAAGGGTAGCTTATGGAAAGAAGGAAAATATTATGTAACCTTAGAGAGAGAGGGTAAACTATAAATGCATTCATAACCGCTGTCAAAAAGATCAGAAGCCACTTCTTTATAATCTTTTTTCTTTTTCTTTTCTATTTTTTTCTTTTTCTTTTTCTATTTTCTTATTCGCTATTCTTCATTTTCTTTGTTTCTTTTCTAATATTTGTATTGTTTCGTTAATTTTTATTCAATAAAAATTACATTTAAAAGAAAGAAAGGTTTTGTGATACCTTAGCACCCTATTTATCTGTAAGTTAAATATCAGTAAGTTAAATATATAAGTTGGGATTCTTTGATCCTCTTGATGATTTCCTCTTGAAGCAGTGGGGAGGTTGCTGTTTACTTCCCTGATATAGGAGGAATGTGCAGATATTCCAGCCCTGTAATATTCTGCAAACCACACTCCCCTTTCCCAGCCTTTGAGAAGCCCAGTACAGCTTGATCCCTTAAGTTTTAGCCTCACTATCACCTACATCAAAACTCCCAGATTCTTAGGCATTCTGGCTGTTCTTTTCATTTTGGGGCCAAGATTTCTAGAAGTGTGCAGATCCACAGCATTACATGATGTGGCTATCCATTATGTTCATAAATTCTCTTTGATCCTCACATTCACAGAGAGGGAAGTTCTTTGATTAATTGATTAAAAATGGAAATTACACCTATCAATGTGAGAATGCCATTTGAAATGAGTAATACAGTAAAAGCAGATTATCAAAATTTCTTTCAATGTCTCCACTGACATAATTACAAACTCCAATTTGAAAGAATACAAAATAGAATGAAGCTAGCTAAAGAAGTAAATGGATTTAAGATCAAGACAAATAACTTTTCTAACTTGCAATTAAGCACTATCTAAGGAAATCAGGCTTGAAAGATAAATATCCGAGATTAAAGGCGACACAGTATAATTCATACAGCTAGCATTAAACCAGGTCAGATAATGGAAGAAATTTTTAAAATGAATCATAGTCCAGTTCATTCTAATACTTCAAAACAGACCTAATGGTTTAAAATATTTTTTTCACATGCACCTTTATTTGGTTTTTAAAAATACAGCATGTTAATAAACATGCAGTAATTTTAATTCTCTCTAACTTGCTGAATTATCTATTTTCCTCTGCCAATATTGAGACAAAGCCTTTCTTAGGCTAATTCAAGTTTTGTAAAATGAAGCAGAAGCTCTGAATCAAGGTTTCTTTCCTCACAGCAAACATGAATGCTTTTGATTTTTGTGACCTGGAACATGCCAAATGTAGCTGTCCCACAGCATCACCCTATGCTGGAGAGTAGATGCTGAGACAGTATTCTCTGAGCGTGCATGACCTCCCAACACTAGTTTATCCTGTCTGTTTTGGTTTCTATTGACTCTAAATCTAGTACATTGTAAATTGCCTCCAGCTTTGTTAATATAAACGCTACTTAATTGTTTTTCCTTTATGCATTTATTATATTTATAAATGCTGCCCCATTCTGCATGGATTCTAGGTGGGGGTAGTTAAAACTAATATGGTTTTATTTTACACTTTTAACATTCTGTAAGGCAATAAAGAAACAAAATTACATGATAACAGACCAGAACAATATATCTCAACATTCAAAATGTCACTAAATTTATCAGAAGAAGAGTTATTATTGTTAGCATAACTTTCCAGATCTGATAAAAATGTGATTCATGCCTCTGAGATCTAACCATGACAAAGGACTGATGGTAATGTCCTCCACCTTCAGATCACATTGTAGTAATGCCAAGACAAAATCCAGATTAAACATGTAACCATCTGTCTGCCCTGGGTCCTGAATAATTTGGTTCAAGGTTCCCATCCTGAGCCACACTAGACTCTACACACATGGGGATAGGATAAACTCTCCCAAAACTATCAGTCCCAGAGACTCCACTGCCAACTTAGAGACTGAATCAAGCAGCTCAGTCAGGGAGATAGCTGTGCTTGTGCAGCAGGGAGACCAGTACAGCAGCAACAAATACAACTGCTCCCTAGAGGCTACAGATCTCACATCTGGTTATCTCTGGTGAAGAGCCCTTGAAAGCCATTAAGGCCTCCTGGATGACAACTGCCAATCCAGCCCCCCTGCCCTGGGACTGCAGCTGGTGCCAAACCTGAAGCTGGAGTAGACAAATCTCCAAGAGCAGAAAATGCCTCTCTGAGCCCACCCAAGCCTCTGTTATTGTGATGGTATGTGGGAATGACCTTGGGAGACAGGAGGAAGACCCGCAGCCTAGGCAACAGTCTGATAAGAGGCAGCTCCGTCTGCAGTTGGGGGAAAAGCATGGGAAGTGTTTCAGAAGGAACCCTCCCTAATTTTCCGGAGGCTAAAAAGAGAGGAGGGGAGAAATACTTTCAGACTTGCAAGATTCTGTTTAATATAACCTTACAATAAAGATAGTGCTGATGCTCCTGGTTGTGCTTCTTGTCTGGACTACCTCAAAGGGCTAACAGTTATATATTGCAGGTTGGCTGCCTCATCCACTGTAAGATCATGGATGAAGGAAGCCTTATTACACACTAACTTGGCATTTAATGGCACCAGCTGGAGACGAGGGTCACTGAAGATCTGGCAACCTGAGAGCTAGAATGTGAGTGTCTCACTATCAGGATCCCAAAACCAAGAAACCTTTCAGTCAGTTCATGCTAAAAAGATTCATTTATTAAGGATCAGAATACATGAGGCAAAGGCAAAGCTTCGAATGGCCAAATTGGTGCACATACGTTGAAAATAAGAACATCCCTCTGACATCATTTACTATCTAATTAAAAACAAGCTAGTTCCCACTCCAGTTCGACCCCCTCCTGTCAGAACGCTTGTTGTTAACAGTCCAGGTGTCTTATCAGAAAACGGCCAAGGCAGGAATGCCAAGGCAAGCGGGTTGTTGGGAGCAGCAAGGCTTTTGGCACAAAAGCAAACACGGGTCAAGTTCTTACAATGCTTGACATGTATACGTATGAAACTATGACAGGCGAACGGAGCTAAAGTGGAGGGAGACTGACATAGAATGCAATATTATGGGGTTGGAATGCAAAATCAATATCAAATATCGACCACATCTTCCCCATGTGTGGCCCATTTATTTATTTTTTATTTATTATTTCTAACTTATATCACCGCCCATCTCCCCCCACAATGGAACTCTGGGCCATTTCCATTTCTCACCATATCTTTCTCTGCTTGTCACCACGTGGGATGGAGCTGCCTGTCAATCCCTCCAACCCCCAACCCCTGCCCACTCTCCCCCAAGACCAGGAACCATCCAACTTAAACGTCCTCAACAACCCACCAACTACCCTCAGCCCACCATAAAACCACAGCAACCCCCCACCCCACTGCTTCCATGGTAACATGCTCAGTAGGTACAGGGAAATCAAGTTCTCATGAAGGCTACCCACATAACCTCTCCCACCCAACACTTCAAACACATTCCTCATACCTGTACTACCCCAATTCCAATGGGGTTAGCTGCTGATATAATACTAAAACCACATACTCAGACCTCCAATACTAAACCAATCCAAGATTTTAAACCTTCAGTAATCAATCACATGAGCAGTCCCAGAAGCCATCCTGCAGGCAAGTGCCACAAGTATCCTTAGAGTGATGACAGGAAGCAGAGATCATAATTCACATTTAGGAGACCAATGCTCAGGCAGCTACAAGGTTCAGGTGAATCCAACACTCACAGCCTGCCCAACCTGGCTCCCGCTGTCCAGTTCCTCACCTTGACTTCAGAGATTCCCTGCTCACCAAAGAACCAGCTCCCCAGCTGCCGCAACTCCTCTCAGTTGCTTGTGCAGCCCAAAGCAGCAGGACTTCTAGTAGGTCCCCAACATTGTGACAAACCAGAGCTTTCCTCCCTGACACAGAGAGAAACATACCATGTGGCCAAGACACCTACACAAGTGTCTTTGCACCATTGGGAGGCTATTGATTCATTTCTCCATTTCTTCCACAGGGCATCATTCCATTCTCACTCTGCTCTGTTCCAAATCCTCTACCACCAACCAGAGCACAGTCTAACATCACAGCAAACAAAACCTTCTAAAATCCATCCAAGTTCTCCCAAAACAGAAAAAAACCTGCAAAAACCAACTACTCTTCTGCCCAACATCGACATTCCACTTCTCCCTGATTGCCATCTTGGGAAGGAAAAAAGGGATGGAAACAGCTTGGTTTTAATTGCTTAGTTTATATTTCCAGAAAGAGATAGCCAGTAATTATTTGCTTGTTTATTTTACTCAACAATCTTTGGAAGATTCCTTGGTGCATCTGATAGGACTTGATTTAAGTGTCTTCAGACTATCCTCACATTCACAGTGTAGATATGACTAAAATATCAGCTGATATTTATCCTCATCACTCTTCCATTTTTCTTGGATTATTTTTACCATCTTGCCTGATCAAAGAGTTCTTGGAAGTTTTGTAATCTTATTTTTTCCCCTCATCGTTAACACAGCTGTTTTTGCTTTTTAGCATCTTACCTACTTATTTAAAATCCTTTTCCCCTTCTTCTTTCTTTTAAATAATACTTTAAACTATCCTAAGTAATCCAATTGAAAACAAATACATACATTCCCAACTGGCCTACTCACAAATTGCAATCCATTGAGACATTTTCAAGGGATGTTTGAAGAGCAAAATTTTCCACTGTAAGACTAGAATCCAACTACATGGAGTAAATCCCCCAAGCCTTTTTCTCTACCAGTACAGAGCTGTTTCTCCAACAGAAGCTATCTCCTTCTTATAAAACAGTAGGAAAATCCTTAATATGTATCAGGAACAAAGAAAGCTCTTTTACTTTGTTTTTATTTGCTACATTAACTGGAAAAACATTTTTTTTACAATTCAAAACTTTTAATTCTGTGTTTCCTTAGTACATACTTTATACTAAGCCACGTTTTGTTTTAAAAATATCGTATTAAACCATTGTGCCTTCCTCCACCTATTATAAGCCAGTTTACAAATGACAATGGTTATATTGAAGATTAAACCAAAATGGAAGAAGCTACAGTATGACTTAACACAAGATGGATTTTTTTCACCCAGAGGCCACTAATTTGTTTACTGCTGCAATTTTTCATGCTTGCTCTATTTTTCTGCCAAGATTTCCCTTCTTGAGAGTTGTACAGTCATTTACTTATGAATTTTTAAAAGAGTACTTGAGAGTAGTTTATATACAAAGACATCTTTAATTAACAACCCCCCCCAAAAAAAAAACTTAATGATTATCTGTCTCCCTGTCTGTCACAAGTTTATACTTACCTGTGTGCAGCAAAACTCCTCACACCCCTTTGCAAGCAAATGTTCTAGGTCCTTTTCACACTGATCAGCCCATTCAAGTGGTACCCTACAGAATACAAAAGATAATAATCTCAGTATGTGTGTAAAGCCACCATAAAATTATATATGCAACCCATCTGCAGGAGAGCATTACTTAAGTCAGTTACAGCTCTACATGCACAATTAGCACACATCTGCCAAAGGAATACTAAACATAGATTTGTTTTTATGGCTAAAAGATGCTACAATCTTTCTTGTAGGCTTCCAGAATGCTAGGATGATAGGTGGGGAGAGAAATAAGTGAAGCACAAATTGGAAAATAGCCTAATTAATGTGTACCAATGAGGCTCTCATTTGAACAAACACTGCTGGAAACAAAAACAGTTTCATAGCAATAAACCTTACTTTTGAGGTCCACAGAAAAATGATTATCTGTGCAACAACAGAAATACTTATATTCTCTATCATGGAAAAGTTACTGCCTCTGCTGGCTCCTTAGAATTGACCAGTTCATCCACTGGCATTTCTTGAAGTATTTTCAAGAACCTAAGATTGCTCTTATTTGTATTGCTGATACTGAAAATAACCACAAGATCCCAACTATGCCAGTAATAGTAATGGCTGAAAGGAGATCCAACTGCATATTTTCCATTATTTCAATATCAGCTCATAATTATGTAGGACAAGTCATTAGAAGACTCCTGAAAAGAAAATTTGAAACTTGATTAACTCTTATATCTCATATATACTACCCATCTTGCTGTATTCAAAGAAAGGATCCAAGGAACATTAACACATAATGCCAGAAAGATTTGGAATAGAATTTGCAGTTAACTGTTTTATCCAAGGCTTGCTTATTTATTTATTTAACAATTAACAATATGTATGTCACCAATTTCATTCAGATTCATTATACTTACATATAAAGCAACCATGATTTAAAAAATAGCATGAATAAAACCTGCATGGTAAATATAAACATTAAAACATCCACAGTAAACAACCACAATAAAATCTCCACATAACAATATAATGGACATTATAACTTTCAGTTATATCAATGAATAAAGATACTTAATACAGCAGTCTTATAACAGTTGCACAGGGACTCACAGCCTTTAATCACCACAGGCAGCCAAGGAGGGGACTACAATTAAAGGTTCAAATGCTTCTGAGAGGCCCAACAGGACTAAAAGGGGGGCACTTACCCCACTTAAGTTGTGACAGAGGTCATCAAATAGCATGAACAGTACCACTTCCATCCCATGCACATCTTATCATTTGTCCCCCCCCCTTACTCCCTCTGTGGTTACCCTTGAGGACACCTCTCTGAAATGAACTCCCACCAAAATAAAATACAAATTCTTACAATTTGGGGTGTAGGGTAAAAAAAAATCTTTTCACCATAGCATTTTATGATTTATAATATTATTTTAATCATATTTTATTTATAATATGTATTTGTGTATGAATAAATGCTGCTCATTTGTTTAGAGTTCAAAACACAGATCGTTTCCTTGGGAAATCTTTGCAGAAATTATGGCAGAACTTCATAAAGTAGCACATTAATTTCAGCAAGAGCAACTGTTACCTAGATTTGTAGTCTTGAATCTGCATCAACAGGAACTCTAATCAATTACTTCCTATATTTATTGTCTCTGAGGAAAATGAGATCCAGAATTAATAGCAAGAATTCCTGATGATCTTCTCAAGTTTTATTCATTTCTTCTCCATATAATTCAAGTTCAAAGAAGTTGTATTTTCAGGACTAAAGCATATATTTTTGATGCTGAGGGAAATATTTAAGAAAGGTCAAAACTATATTTCTACAGATTTTTGTCTAGTACAAGACTGAAACCTCAGTGACCATGCACTTTACCTGATAATTGAGAATCACCTATTTTATCACCTGATAAAATGCCGGTTTAGGAGTTGAAAGCAACACTTCCTTTAGGAGGAAACAGTGTAATAACAATGCATGTTTCATGCTTCCATATTTTCCTGGTTCACTCTAGAAGCTGTTAAAATTCATGAAGGTTTACTTTTATATACTGCATAATAAATATACACTAAAATTATTTTTAAAAATCAGTGTGAACATAAAGCATTAAAATGTTCCTTATTCTAAACTCAATGTATTATCATCTTCTCCAAAAAATATTCCAATATTTGATTATTTCAAACCAAAATAAAATTCTCACAAACCATGATGAGCTACATTTCAAACTATGGTTCTCAAGTCAGCTATAAACTACAATTGAAACAAATACTTCTAATATCCTCGTTGTCATTAATTAAGAGGAAAGCATGGACCATGTTTTAAATTACATCTCAAATCTCTCATTGTGCCTGATATAATTCTGTTAAGATCAGTATTGGAAACCCAATCCTATCCTGACTTTACTGCATCTTCTTCAGCAAAAGAGAGATACTCATCGTTAATATGGTTAAAACAGATACCATCTATTTATTAGTTTTAAGGGGGTCTTATGTATGGTGAACAGAGAAGATTTCAGCAGCTGCCTAAGCCAAACAGATGACCAATGACTTTAGCCTGGTTGAAATGATCATAAAAATAATGTCTCTTTCAGTTTTAAGTTTAATGTAATCCTTTTATCTGAAAAAAAATGTCTTGATAAACTTTAGTCCAAAGTACTATTTATAAGTAAATGCAAGTTTCCTGGGCTGCTACAGCAGAAGATAAAAGCAACCATGTAAGAAATATTTTAGCTAAAATGCAGGCCACTTTAAATACGCCTTCATACTTCATTCAGTTATTCTATTTAAGTGGTTTATTAAATGTAATGGGGCTATGTGGACAACAAGGTTAAAAATAATAACACTAGAGTGCTACAAATTATCACAGATACCTATTTGTGATTGCAAGGAAACAACATATGATATTAAAATTAAATGCAACTGAAAAAGCAAGAGTCCAGAAAAAGCATGATTTCATCCTTGAAATCAATGATTTTATTCTACCCTACTCTTTCCTCCAAATCTACAAACAACTTGTGAGATGTTTCCATGCTTTAATCTACCAGTTTTAGCCACTATTTAATTACACTCTGGGTTAGAAAAGTATCTGTTTAAAATAAAGTGCAGACCATGAGCTGCAGAGAAAATATATTTGTATCCCACTGTTCAAGCCATCTATTCCTAATTGACAATTCTAGCAATAAGTAGCATAGCATGAAAATCCCTACGTAAATGCTAAGATGCAAAGAACTATGTGAACCTAACCAACAGTTTGAAATCAATAACAACTTCATAATTTGACAAAGGAGATTTAATGATGCTGTGCAAATTACTATCAGCATTCCTCTAGCAAATTCAATGAGGTGATAAAGGCAGGGAATTATGCTGACAGATGCCAAATGCTTTACATTAAAATATTGGCACACCAAATATGGTCTTCAATTCTCATTATAATAATATATTTTAATAGATGACTAAAAAACCAGTCCTTAATTTTTTAAACAGAGAATATGAAAAGATAAATGGAAATGCTAAGATTATGCATCAAGCTCCTAGTGTAAGTATTTAATAATTAGCACATATTGTCTCCTTTTATTTTTAGCCTTTTAGAATGATTTTTTTAGAGCCAACACACCTTCAAATAAGAAACAATATTTTCCATTCCTGCCTCTAACATCTCTACCCAAACAAAACTCCAATAAAAATTACTGGGACACTGAGGGCCAAACTGAGATTTAAAAAATAATAATTACAAAACATTTGGTGCAAACCCAACTCAAAAATGGAATTGCAATTCCATGTAATTAAACTGTACAATAATTGTAATTATTGTCATATGAAAACACAGTTTAATAAAATATTCTGCTAGCCTCCATATTCTGCTTGCTATACTATTTTAAAAGTATTATGTCATAAAACTTAACACCTAAAAACAAAAGTGCAGAATCAATCAGAAGGTGGTAGAAAAGATCATCAGCGCCATAATTTGTGTACTATATAGGTACAATGTAAGTAATTTATGATAATGATAGAATAAGACATAAACATTCAAAATGTTAAAGATCAACATAGACCATTTACAATTCTACATTGCAGGTCTTCTAGAGTTCAGTGATAGGTGACTCATCAGAATTAAAGATTTCTCTATACAGTTTTTATGTGTCTTTATTTCAAGAGTTTACCAATGCAGAATGACTTTCAGTACAACAGAACTAGCATTTATTGTGAATGGATCATTTCAGTAAATGTTGAAAAGTATGTATGTTAATCAGCCATCAAGAGATTATTTGGAGGCGGGGCTGTTATTCACTGGCAACATATTATCTATTTCCAACTCTTGATTTTACATTTAAATTCACATCACTAATAAATGGGGAGTGGGGATTTTCACACATCTGAAGGATTTCTGAGCTATCCCTAAGTATGCAAAAATAAATACAGCCTGGAAGAAGTCCCTCCCATCAAAGGAAAAATATCATGTATACATAAAAATAAGTCTAAATAAATGAATTAAAGTTATTTAAAGACTTCTCCACAACTTGGGTGATAGTGGTGGTGTTGAGATCCAATTATCAAATCCATCCATCCATCCCAGGTTACAACTTCCAGTAAGCACTGTACCAAGCCATCATCACTTTCAATCCAATGCCCTTGCTCCTTCTGGGGAGGAAACCAATTGGCTGGATAGCAGTCTATACACTGCAGAACAGACAATCTACTTTTCAGTGGAGAGTCATAAAATCCTATCCTCTTTGTTATATTGCAGGGTCATCAGGATACATTAAACATTCCATTGTTATAACTCTACTGCATTACATCTTGAAGCCCTTCCCTTCCAATAGTGAGTAAATGGCTTTCATAATCCATTCCAATATTTATCAGAACTACAGTAAGTGATTTCATTCCACTCTATGCCAAAACTCTTTGGGGTGGCAAGATGGGGAAAAGAGCAGAACCATGTATTTCTTCTCAGTCTTATGCATGATTCTTCAACGGTGTTTATCTATGGGGGAGGACATAAACTGCAGAAATTAGAAGCAAGAAAATACTCCCACTCCCTTTTCACACTGAAGATGTTGCCTAGTCTGGCAATGAAACGTCTGCAAGAAAACAACAAGGCTCAGAGAGCACCAAGGACTCCACAAGAAAATAGTTTTCTTAGTCCGCTGTTATTCAGCTAATGAATTCACTGTCAGAGCTAGAATTCAGACTCCTAGTTTTTGACTGTGCCCACTCCAACTCCAAGCTGGAGAGAAATAATAGGGTTGTTATTTACCCTTACCAAAAGGTGATAAAGATTTCACACTAAGTATTTCCCTTATCTTAAGGATGCAAGGATGCCAAACTTCCCAACTCTTTAATTTCAATGAAAAACAACACAATGATCAGATTTGACCCCTAATAATCAAGCATAACAAATAGCAACATTGCTGGAAGTATATAAGAATTACGTTACAGTAATATCCAGTGGGATATTTGCTAC
This sequence comes from Charina bottae, assembly GCA_023362775.1. Classification (NCBI taxonomy): domain Eukaryota; kingdom Metazoa; phylum Chordata; class Lepidosauria; order Squamata; family Charinaidae; genus Charina; species Charina bottae. The sequence continues at coordinate 63,538,339 of JALMGJ010000003.1, forward strand.
ACTGGAACACCAAATAATTCCATGTATGGTTTTGGAAAAGCTCTCCACATCAATTGTTTTAAAGATATACCAGATCGCCTAATATATCCTTCCACAGAATTATCAGTAAATATCTTATTTAATTGTAACTAAATTATATTTCACTTTGGTTATATATTATTCAAAATTATAAATCAGAGACCCTGTTACACAGAAACAAGGGCTTTTTTGGTATTAAAGATGAGGAGATTAATGGTGGCAAAAAAAATTCCTCTATTAATCAGCTGGAAGTGAAAATTATTATTGGAACAAGGCTATGAATTTGACCAATAAACCTAATCTACCATTCTCTTTACTTTTCCAATGTTGAAGTCAAAAGTCCAGATGTTCAATAAAACATATTTTTAATAATAAAATTGCCTCTTTTACTTGTGACCTTTGTTCTTCATCTCTTTCATTGACCTTTGTTCTTCTTTCATTGAAAATATTTCCTTTAAATCTCAGAATTTCCATAGGACCTTGCAAAGCAGTCCACAGAGGTCCTTCACAAAATGTGTTAGCATGAGCCAAGCACCCTTCCCAAAGCATTAAGGAATTCACGTTCTTTGGATGGCTTGCATAGCTGCTACAAACAATGTCCCTGACTGTCTGTACTTTATATATGCATAGCCATGGTTCCTGAGGAAGTTCCTGATATTTATTTATTTATTTGTTTAACTTATATGACCGCCCATCTCCCCCAACGGGGAACTCTGGGCAGTTTACAATAAAACTGATTAAAATAGAAGAATATAAAAATACAATCAAATAATACAATAAATAAATTATAAAATCCAAATGGCCAGATAGTTAAATAAAAAGAAGGACATTTGAAGCCTCTGAATAATAATCAAATAAATATCTACTTAGCTTTTGGGATGAGGGACCCTGCTCATGTAAGGATGCAAAAAAAGTTACACAGAATTAATTTCATTTTCTCCTAAGGTTTAAAACATTTTCCTTTCACTAACAATTTTCCATAAGCCCTAGAACTGTAAAACTAGTACATTTTTGATTTGGCCAAATTAGTCAAAACCTTATTCACATACACTGATATAAGGGGAGTCTAACTCAAGGGGGGAGGCAAAAACTCTCATGAAGATTTTATACTGAAGATCAGGCAGCAAAATCCTTTCTTCCATCTGTTCAACAAGTGTCAAATAAGTTACAGATGCAAGTGCAGAAATCAGTAATCATTTTCAATTTTAGTTTGAAATTACAAGATCTGACTTGTTAACTGCTTTTAGATATTCTCTTTTAATTATTTTGCCAAAGTTAAACTAATGAATACAGCATAAAAAACCACTTTATACCTTCTTATTGTACTGTAGGAATTTTTTAAATTATTGTGTGCGTGCGCACGAGAGAGAGAGAGAGAATACATGCTACTCAAATCTGTCAGGGGATCCAAGTGGTTGTGAACGTAGAATTTCACTTAAGTTTCTCTAATTCTCAAAGTGCCCTCTACCTAATCATATTAATTTATCGAGTTGGTCAACTTTGGAGGGGAAGGCATTTTCCCTTGCAAAAGTTGACATGCTGCTCTCAAGGACAGATACTATATTCCTTTCACAGCCATTTACAAAATATTAACTAGATGGTAATAGCTTTTTGTTTAATTTAAAAGCCCATCAACATTTCATTAAAACTACTGATTTAGCATCAATTAATAAACTGCAATTTTATCTCACCCCTGCCTCATGCCCATAGTATTTCTTACCACTCTCCTATAATCTTTCAATCAGAACTATCTGTCATTTGGCAATTGCTGCATTAGACTAATTTTCTTTTTCATACTGACCCAACCAGAAAAAAGAGCAGATCCAGATCTGTTCCAATAGGATGTTACACAAGGTGTACAAACAGTATGAGAGTTTTTTAAAAGTTGTTTTTGAGAAACCCTGTCTCTAAAACAGTAGAAACAGAAGGGATTCCAAGACAGGTGGCATGGGCAATTAGAAGCCTAGAGAAGTTTATATATTGGGAAAAAAATTAAAAGATCGGGACCCTTCATCTTGCTGAAGGAGATGAAAGGGTTACCAAAGATAATCAAAACAATGAAGGACATGGGAAGGTGGTTCCACTTCTGCCAGAGAAACAAAACAAAACATTATTTTGGATACCCTTTTTCTTCTCAGACAAATACTGTATGTTCTAGTGGTTTTGACATACCGTATTTTCCGGCGTATAAGACGACTGGGCGTATAAGACGACCCCCAACTTTTCCATTTAAAATATAGTTTGGGATATACGCCGGAAAATATGGTACTCGCCGTTTGGCTCCACGACGGGCTCCAAAGTCGCCCACAACGCGTTTCCTACCAGGCTTCCCGAAACGCGGCCAATTCTGGGCCCCCGCTCCATTTAAAGCGCGGCTGGGAGGGGAAGGGAAGGCGAGGCGCCCGTTGAGCATTGTGGGCGACTTTGGAGCCCGTCGTGGAGCCACTGCGTTTTGCCCCCTCCCTTCCCAAGGCTGCTCCGAGGGAACGGAGCTCGCTCCCCCCTCCCCGTGTTTCTCCCGCGCTCGTCCTCCTGCTCTTCCCTGGGGGCTGCGTTCCGGCGAGCGGCTGCACTTGGCCAGGAGAGGTCTTAAACGGCGAATACCGTATTTTCCGGCGTATAAGACGACACCCGGCGTATAAGACGACCCCCGACTTTTGAGAAGATTTTCCTGGGTTAAAAAGTCGTCTTATACGCCGGAAAATACGGTAATACTAATGTATAAAGTCTTGACTGCTACCAATAATTATCCAAGAACAAACAATCCATTTGGAAAAAAAATCAGTCATTATGCTTTTTTGTGATCTTGAATTGGCCTAATAAAAGCATTCCCTCAATATGGATTGTATTCACCATGCAGCCCCACATATTTATAAAATACTGTTGCATAGCTATTGCGTAAATGTCTCTGAATTCACTGGAGGAAGCCAATTGGACAATGCACTTAGTGGGGCAGTGTAAGGTCCCCCATCGAAACCTTCCACCCCAACACGTGCACCAGACAATCCACATCGGGATATGGCTGCAGGAGACAGAGAGAAGGAATGTGGCTAGCCGAGGAGCATCGTTAACACCTGTCAATGTCAGACAACCCAATCATCTACCTCCGAGACGAGAGAGGCGCCAAGAAGGAAACTGACAGCACTGGCAATACACACTGAACTAAAGGGGGGAAACAGAATAAAAATCGTTTACCAAACTGGGGCATCCAGATCTTCACCGATGTTAGGGCTTGTATGTTTCCTTAATAAAGTTCATTCTGTTTAACAGACTTGGCACAATGTAACAAATATTTCAATAGAAATGTATAAACATTCAACTAATTTAAATAGGGAGAAATGTTATCAACTGTAATTTACATGGTTGTGTGTATTTTACTTCATTAAATAGTTGAAGCATGTGACATCTGTAACCAAATTGTTTCAGTTCTGCTCTGAAGAAGTTAGCAGCACAACTAATGAAATGTCAGCCTATATTCCTTGTTTCACACAGTGTTGTCCAGAAGTTATTCCACCAATACATGACAGCCTTGAAAACCCAGTGTCTATGAATGTCTATCATTCTTTCTAACCGTATCTGGCTACTAGAGCTACTAAGTTTACTGGTTTTCATCCTGTACCAGTCTACATAATCTAATAAATTATTATCAAGCCAAAACAAAGCCTAAGAGCTTAACATGTCCCACAACATTTTTAGTATGGTTTCCTTTCAATTCCTTCCATATTAATTATTCCATTGTGTTTATGGATAGAAAACAGTCATTTTAAGGAGAAAAGGAAGGTTCATTAATGACAGCCATTGGATGCCCCAGCTTACTCCTGTTTGTTCTGCTAACTAAATCAGTACCACAGACGTTAATATGTAGAATTGGCAATTCACCAGCAATTATAGCCAAAGAGTAGATATGTGGATTATTATAACTGGGGTCTAAATTAAGGAGTAGAAACCTTTTTGTTATGAACGATAACTGACCTAGGAAAAGCCAATTAATGATGGGTGAATCCAAATCTGATAATGAACAGAACTATATTCTGGTGTCAAGGGGGCACTGTGTTGTGAAGATCAGGCTTTCATAGTGCATACCCAGAATTCTGTTCTTTCAATAAGGCAGGACCTCCCTCACTCACAACCTGATTATCATCCTATTGACTGAAACACCTGCCTCTAATTTCCCCTTCAAATGAACTGATAATCCTAAAGGTTCACATGTAGCTTTGGATCATTTTCCTCAATAAATAAATGAACAAGTATAATGTTTTTGACTCATTTAATTGGGTTCTCTTTATCTAGTTTTAGGACTTGTGTGGAGAACAGATCACATTTTAGGTCATATTTATGCAGAAATACTGAACACTCAAAAGGGTTCACAAACTTTTAAGCACTACAGTATGTTTAAAGAAAAGCTGATACAACTTCTGCATGGTACCAAATTAAAGACATCTTTCTGCAAATGTAAAAGCATACTCACTATTTACATATAGTTTATAGCAGAGCTTTCCAAACTGTGTGTCGGGACACGTTAGTGTGTCGGCTGCAGTGTCTGGGTGTGTCGCGGCTACTGCTGCCTCCGAGCCCTGTCAGGATTCCGCGCAGGTCCTAGTGCCTGCCTTGTGCCTTGCTGCCTCCAAACCTGCCCTGCCAGGATTCTGCGCAGATCCTAGTGCCTGCCTTGTGCCCTGCTGCCTCCAAACCTGCCCTGTCAGGATTCCGCGCAGGTCCTAGTGCCTGCCTTTTGCCTGGCTGCCTCCAAACCTGCCGTGATTCCATGCAGGTCCTAGTGCCTGCCTTGTGCCTGGCTGCCTCCAAACCTGCCCTGCCAGGATTCCGCGCAGGTCCTAGTGCCTGCCTTGTGCCTGGCTGCCTCCAAACCTGCCCTGCCAGGATTCCGCGCAGGTCCTAGTGCCTGCCTTGTGCCTGGCTGCCTCCAAACCTGCCGTGATTCCACGCAGGTCCTAGTGCCTGCCTTGTGCCTGGCTGCCTCCAAACCTGCCCTGCCAGGATTCCACGCAGGTCCTAGTGCCTGCCTTGTGCCTGGCTGCCTCCAAACCTGCCCTGCCAGGATTCCGCGCACGTCCTAGTGCCTGCCTTGTGCCTGGCTGCCTCCAAACCTGCCCTGCCAGGATTCCACACAGGTCCTAGTGCTTGCCTTGTGCCTGGCTGCCTCCAAACCTGCCCTGCCGTGATTCCACGCAGGTCCTAGTGCCTGCCTTGTGCCCTGCTGTAAGAGTGTGTCGCGAAATGATGGCCTGCTGTAAGAGCGTGTCACGAAATTATGCATGTCTAAAAAGTGTGTCACCAACATGAAAAGTTTGGAAAGCTCTGGTTTATAGATTCAAAATATGAAAACAATGCAATTGGCATAAATATACTGTTTAACTTTGTATCATGCAGAATTTGTATCCGCTTCTGTTTTGTAAAGCTACAGATTCACTGAAAGATACGGTTTGACAGATTTTCCTGCAGATACTTCTTTATCAGGCTAGATCACATAGAAGACTGTCAAAACCAGTCCTCTCTCTCCCCAGAGTGCTGAACAGAACATAATAGACTTAAATTACAGAAAACGAAATTGCAACTGAATATTAGAGGGGGGGCGGGAAAAATAATTATCCAAGAGATGCTGGCCTGGCTCTCCTATATGGGATGTGTTCAAGTGGAGGCTAGATAGCTATCATCTCATATTCTTTAATTGGCTTCCTGCATTCTGCAGGGGGTTGAACGTGATGGCTTAAATGATGTCTTCCAATTCTAAGATTCAGTAGTAGCAGCACTGCATAGTTCTCTTTGCGAGTGTCATCATCCCATCTCTCTCTCTCCCTCTGTACGTATATAAGTCTTATTAAGAATCTTTATTATAATAGTAAAATCTAATACAAACTAAATGTAAAGAAAAAAATAGAGAGGAGTAAAAAGTGCAAGGAAAAAGAAAGAAAAAGAGAAGAGAAAAATAAGAATATAATAAAGAAAAAGAAAAGAAATATATAAAGAAGTGACTTCCAACCTTCATCACAACAAGTATAAACAAATTTAGTAACTTCACCCGCTCTAAAGTTACAAACATTTATCTCTTCATCCCATATCCCACCTCTTATCTATAAAGAAATCCGTAAAACATCATCTTTTTAGTCCTGGTGTCAGCAGAAAGTCCAAAAAGGGTAGCTGGAAATAACAACTTACCTTATTTTAACCTTGATCAAATAAACTAACTTTATATTCCTTCCTTTTACTTCTAACAGTCTTAATCTTTAGTTCGTTCAAATATTGTCGTAGGATTTGATTTCTCATTTCTTCTTTGTCCCATTGCACAGAGTTCTTCAAGGCTTTAACAAGCCTCTTTTGTAAATCCAGTAGGAAAAAATTATCCAGGTCACTCTCTTGGTTTGTCATTTGTATTTCCTTTTTAAATTTTAAAACCTCAGCCAATTTGTTTTGTAGATCCAGTGAAACATCCTTTTCTAAATCATTCTCTTAGCCTGTCAGTTGTAACTTTCAATACCATCTTTATCTTGTCAGGTAAAATTTGTTATACATCTGACATTTCTTCAATAACATATTTTGGACATAGTCTGTCCATAGAAGCTGACATCATTACTTTGTTGATATAATGGCTACTATTTTCTGATTCCATTCTTCAAAAGTCTCCTTCAGTATTTTTATTGTCATAACCATCTTGCAGGCCTGTATATTTTTCCTCTACCTAAAATCTTTAGTCCCCTTTAGTGTCCCGTTTTTGAAATCATGAAATTATTTATCTATGTTGTCTCTTGTAAAAGCCAAAACAGATCTTTTTCCCACGATAAGCTGTTTGCACTTTATAATTAATTCCAAAATCTTATTGTAAAAGTTTCAATATTCTAATTTTATCTGAACCATTAATCCATTTATAACTTTCTAAGATCAAAATCTTATTTAGCTTTTTGCTGTTTATTTCAAATTCTTTAAAGTCTTAAGCTTATAATTAAAGTTTCTTTCCTTCAGGATTAAAGACAGACTCACCCAGTGTTTTCAAACTTGTCATTCCGAAGGTCTCTAACAGCTTAAAAGTAGTTAACAAGCAATTTCCAAAAGTGATTAGAAAGTGAGGTTTGCGAACTTAGTGTCCTTTAAAAGTCTCAGCTACAGTTGCGAGCAAGATGGCTAATCTCCTGGCACTCAAACCCGCAAAAAACCGCTGTCCTGTGGTCTCCTCACGGAAAGCAGCCATCCAGAACACATGTGGGCAATCTCCTGTCCTCTCCTTATCCGGAGAGTTTCCAAGGAACCAGCCTATTCACCGGTTCCTTGGTTCTTTGCCATGGTCGTCAGCTCCCTTTTGCAGAGTCATCTTCTGTTCCCCGTATCTTCCCCGGAAGTCATCCTTTCTCTACCTCTCTCAACCTCATACACACAGATATAAAATGGAATCAATTTCCAGAGGTACAGTCAGAAGTACAAAAGCAGAGTGCTAAATGGGAGGATTGTGCTGAGAAATGAGTCAATTCATTAAAACAGACACCTCTTTTCTCAGGCTTAACTAGTTCTGAACTTGTGTTCCTACACGTTCTGAAGCACCTTTTCTGGATCACTTGTGAAGCACATATATCCCTATTACTGTATTAATGGTACCTGATTCTGCATATTCTCAATTATATAATACCTTAGACTGCTTTTGGGGAAGAACCAACATTGACCATCTGGGACTGTTTAGAAAACTGAACAAAAATAGTATTAAAATACCAGAAGCCTACTATGTCAGCCATGCATTTATGATACCTTGCACATTCCATTTCTCTTTCCATATAAGAAAACTGCCAAACTGGTTTATAAATCACCCACTCTTCTTGTACACACAGCTGTTAAATTTTGACTGCCAGCTTCAGTAAAAATTGCAAGAATTCCTTGTTAACACTCTAGGCCACTAATACTTGTTCCTTGATCCCAAGCACATGCTTAATAAAGAGACTGGGGAACAATAAGTGTTTATTGTTTCCATTTGTTTTTACACTTCTGTGATCATTCAATTTACTTAACAGATATGGAAATGTTTAACAACTGGTTAACAACAAAAAATAGAAATGAATCACTAAGAATATTTAAAGTTTATAATGAAGAGAGTTCAAATCCTTTAACATTTTGATCCTACTTCCAGGAGTGTTCTATTTCTACTTTAGGGAAAAAAATTAAAAGGAGCACTAATACATTCTGTAAAAGTAAAAGATCCTAATCTCATAATGTGTGAACCAAGCTTATGCCTGGCAAGTTTTCCTTCTCCCTTCTCAACTTTTGCATTCTACATACTGCCACAAATAGAAAGCCTTACATGTAAACTGCAACATTCACATTTGTAAAAATATATTTCTTTTTTTGGAATGACACAAGTCCTTCAGTCTATTTTATCCTTCTTGTCATCATTGAAGGGGCCTATTAATTAATCTACTTGCATTTGCATGCTTTCAAACTGCTAGGTTGGCAAGAGCTGGAGCTAGTGCGGGAGCTCACTCCGCACACAGGGCTAGGGATTCGAACCTCCGAACTTGCGATCTTCTGATCGACAAGCCTGACGTCTTACCTGCTGAGCCACCACGCCCCTTTCATTGAAGGGGCAGCACATGCTTAATAGAGCATTTTGGAAACCACTGCTGCTCTCATGGATAAGCATCGTCATAAGGTGTTTTAGTCAAGAAGCTAAGGCAGTTATCAGTATCTACCCTACATGACTGTATAATTAATAACTCAATTACTGTATTCAGGCTTCAATTTTATTTATTTATTTATGCATACATACACACAATACACACAATACACACACACACACACACACATATTACTAACATGCTACAGAAACCAGACAGGCCTTCTGAAGAATATTCTCAGAATGAAAACACTGGGCTAATCATTAATCTTCTGAATTATGAAAAGAAATAAGGAAATGTTATTCGTTGGGTTCTTGATGTTCTCTGAGCTTGGTAGTTTTCCTGCAGATACTTCTTTACCAGGCTGTATCATCATCAGTGCATGGGAGAGTGAAGTTTGCTGGTTGATTCCATACAATAGCTTGCTCTGCTGCTCTTAGTCACAGGAACCCTCAAGGAAGAAACCAAGGCCCAACCAGCCAATGCAAAACCAGCAGGAGTGAGAGCAATCGATGAAGCAGTTGATTGTGAAACCCAGTAACTACTACCAATACTGGAAAGGTAAGTCAGGATAAAATTTTGTTTGTTTGTTTATTTATTTATTTATTTTCCCGCCTTTATTATTTTCATAAATAACTCAAGGCAGCAAACATACCTAATACTCCTTCCTCCTATTTTCCCCACAACAAGAACCCTATGAGGTGAGTTGGGCTGTGTGTGTGTGACTGGCCCAAGGTCACCCAGCCGGCTTTCATGCCTAAGGCGGGTCTAGAACTCAGAGTCTCCTGGTTTCTAGCCCATTGCCTTAACCACTAGACCAAACTGGCTCTCTTTAGTTGTACCCTTTGCCCCTTTTATATTTATACATCAAAGATTTTACCGTTTATTAAAAACTAGAACAAACTATGGTGCAAATTTTTGAATTTGTGTGATAAGAAAGTGACCCTTATTTATACTGAGATAAATCATATTTAAAAACACAACTTTCAAATTAAGAACCACTCCAAAAATGCATTAAGTCCTAATACATACATACATACATACATACACATGTACAGAAGATAAATACAAGGCTACACCACACATAATCATGCTACTGGGAATCTCTCTTACTCATCCCTGAGAGAACAGCAAGAAAGCTTTCTTTTTCCTTGCACTGCCAGAGCAAAGGAGCTGGTGATAATCCCCTTCCAATGCAGTATTTAACACCTATCAGGCAGGTGACACGTACTGCAGTGTAAGAAGGATTAGCACAGTGCAGCCCTTTACAGTGAAGTGAAATTCTCAGCAAGCCCAGAGTGAAGATACTGTGCCCTGATCAATACTTCACACACTGTCTTTAAAAAGAGCTCCGTATCCCACAAAACTCTGAAATCAAATAAAGGATAACACGGCAAAGCACACTATATAATTTCTAGATAAAGGAAATAATGCACTAAACAATTATTAATATGAATTTAAACAGAAATATATGTCCAATGTGTTTTCACATGTGTTCATATGTAAGGACTGCTCCCAACGATGTCCAAGAAATCCCTTTCTCTAAAAGAAGCCACGAACGCTGTTTTCTTACAAGTAAAGGGATTTATTCTGGTACACAGGAACAGGAACAAAGACGTGAATGAACTGGTATGGCATGGTATATTACATTTAAGCATTCCCCCCCCTTTGTCCTTTTGAAGTTGAGGTGTGTAGTTCTTGCCTCCGGAGTACTCAGACAGTCCTTCCCGCTCTGGCTTCCACGCTAGCTTGTCAGTTACGTGTCTTATTCATCGGGTCTTCCTGCACGTATCTGAATGGCAGAAGTCTGCCAGACTCTGACATCATAATGATACCAACCCCACATTTAGCAGCTACATCCTCAGTGAATATACTCCAATTCAGCAGCATAGATTTTTCAAGCAACTGACAGTGAACTTTCACATTTCCTTGAGGGCCAGACTGCTGAAGTTCCTGTAACCATACAAATTTCTGGAGAAAAAGTCCATTATCCTACAGGTAGCATCACAAATATCAAGGCACAAAATAAAACCCAGTGGCCAGAAATAAGTAGGGTGCATCAGGAAGAAGCCAGTGTCCTTACTGCAAATTCTCTGAGGTTTAGCTACTTTAAACATTTCTGGAACCTAGATTTCTGAAACTAATTCAGTAGCTATAATGGGTTAACAGCTGCACACCAAGACTGTGGCGATAGGCAGTAGAACAGAGCTTTCCAAACTGTGTGTCGGGACACGTTAGTGTGTCGGCTGCAGTGTCTGGGTGTGTCGTGGCTCCTGCCGCCTCCGAGCCCTGCCAGGATTCCGCGCAGGTCCTAGTGCCTGCCTTGTGCCTTGCTGCCTCCAAACCTGCTGTGATTCCGCGCAGGCCCTAGTGCCTGCCTTGTGCCCTGCTGTAAGAGTGTTGCGAAATGATGCCCTGCTGTAAGAGTGTGTCACGAAATGATGCATGTCTAAAAAGTGTGTCACCAACATGAAAAGTTTGGAAAGCTCTGCAGTAGAAGGCTTTCCATCATCTTGCTAAACTTTGCCACTCCTCTTCATAAGTTAACCTCTGTAAATACATTAGACACTAGGAGGACTGCTCAAAAGTCTGCATAGGCTCTTGATGTGCCTCCAAAATCAGTTAAGTTTTCCACTGCAACTGGCAATCCTGGCACTTTTTTAGCCTTCCATTCTTCCACATTTGAAGCCTCTTTTAGTGCAGGTGATGAAGAGCCAAAAGTCAAATGGATTTGGATGGAGAAGCAGAGAGGGGAAAGAGAGAATGCTTCATCCACTGTGGGCCAACTGCGCCATCGAGTCTGAACAATGGGAAGTTAGGGTTCTTTCCATCTTAGAATCAGCCTGATTTTACACAGAAATGCTGAGTCATTTCTCCCTACTCCTCCTGCATGGACACATACAGTTCTTTATGTTGGCACAAACCCTAGATTCAGATGCAGTTCAAACGTTATGGCATACACAGACTGGACCAAGCAGCCTATTTTGAAATGATCTGGACCACTTCCAAACTGAGGCCACTTTAATCCAAAACTTTACAAAACTAAGCTGACTCATTATAAAGCTGTGGACTGACTATGAAGCTTCAAAAAGTAATACTTGGTTTTGCTCGTTAAATACAGTTTGATGCATTTTCCCCAATCTGTACATATAAATACAATGCAAAATAGGGTAACACATAGAGAAAAGTGGATGTGCTGACAATTCTATCTCCACTTTGGATCCAAACTGAAGGACCTGAACAAAACCACCACTCTGATTCATCTGAAAGAACATTAACAGAAACAGCCATATTTATAACTGCACCTTTAAAATATTTGCCAAAGAGGCAGAGTAATAAAGATGGAGGATGGAAATGCAGAAGGAAAAGGGGGCTTGATAGCACATTTCTTTAAGATGAATTGTGGATATTAAAATACCACCTTTTCCAAACCTCTGGGGGGCACTCTTCACAAAGCCAAGGCACTGGGGTAAGTCACAAGAGCCTAATTCCCAGGATTTGTTTGATTTACTGTATCAATAAAGGTTTATGGTTCTGCTTTCTGTTGCCTAAACAGACTCACTAGGACAAAAAGGCAGGTGAGTGCTTGCACTCTCATGCTCAGTACAGATTATTATATCAAGTCTCCCATGTCATTTCTTTCTCTACTCAAGAAGCAATTTGCAGGGCTTAAGTGTCTGAGTATATTTGTTGATTCTGCTCTGCTCTTTTGTACCCTCTCTGGATCTGGAACTAATTTAACTATTCAGAACTATAAATTCAGAGCTCAGAATAAGGAATACTATTTGTCATGTGTAGGGAGCAAGTTTAAGGTTGGAAAAGAAGTAATCTGCACTGATCATAATAGGACTTCAGGATAGTCACCTACCTGATTTCATTAGCATTCACCTAATAATACACTTGATTTTGTCCAAATAAGATTCATAAATACTTGTTTATCAATATTTTGTCACTTGAAAATTGATACTTCAATGCACTTTTTAAAATATTATCCAAACAAGCATAAGTGATCAATTCTTACACTCATTCTAATTATAATTTGAGACCTGGGATTACCATTTCTGTGTCACCATTGCTATTAATATCTCTTCCATACCAATAGCTTTCTCTATGTAAAATGATGAACTAAGGAGACAGTATTGTTCTACTGCTTTTACAGAACTAGATTTTAAAAAAATATATTTTGAAAATCTTGCTGGTTTTCCAATGATTTTTAAGCATATCATCATCATCATCATCATCATCCTAAATTATATTATATGTTAACTAGAGGGTGGTTAATAAGGATGTTCCCATCTCCAGCAGCTTAAGAATTCTTGCGGAGATCACCCTACATAGTTTTACCATTGCTCTAACTAACATTGCTATCAATAGTTAATTGTAGCTGAATGAATATCGGCGGTTATCATTATTATTGACTGAGGCCTTATTACAATTTTCCTTAAGTCTGTTGACAATCAATTTAGAGTAAATTGAAATAGGACACTTACTGACCTGCAACAGCAGCAGATCATCACTAATGCATATATACCTTACAATCAACATTTTAAAAGTAATTAAACAAGTGGCATATCATCCCTGCTGTTCTGAAAAGACATTATTAGAACTAAGCACAGCAAAGTCACATCATTGCTCCCAATTTACTTTTGCAACCAATGCTAGGAATTTACTAATTCACTGTTTACCATAAAATTATTAGTTATCTCCCCCCAAATGCCTTTGCTTTTATACATTTCAGCTATACTTTCTTGCACACAATACATAGCAGCAACCACCACCACCACCACAAACCCTGAGCAAAATGTTTCAGCAGTCCAGCTCTCCATTTTCACAAAGTAAAAGAAAGGGCGAAGTTCAGCACAATCATAATTCCAACTTACTTCCATATGAAACAAGCTAGAGGACTTCTGGAAATATCACAACGCAGAAGCACAATTTTATCCTGACAACTGCTTCTATATGTAACATATTCAAAACTATTTACTACTGCCTACCACCTTAGATTCCTTGACTCAGAAGAGGAGAATGTAAGGCTATTTATAGTATGAGTGGATTCATACATTATGTCAATGCCATGTTTAAGCAAAATTTGGTGAAACAAACCATATCATTACTTAGTGTGGTAAATGAACTTAGTTTATATTGGTTTTATTCCAGTTTAATTATCATAGCACCTTTCTGAATAATAGACAGAATTGTAATTTGTTGAGAAGACAATACCCCATCCTAGGACAGTGTAGCACCTTTGACCTGAAGGCAAAAACATACTTCAGAGAAGTATGCAAGTTCTTAAATAGCAAGTTCTTAAATCAAAAACTCAAATTGCTCCTGGGATTGAGCAGCAACTATAGACGGCAGCCATATGATCCAAAGAAACAGTTCAGTTCCTTTAAGAAGTTGGGGTTAAGATCTCTCTCAAAAAGCATCTTTTTGCCTTCAAGTCTGAATGCCACTAACTATAGTCTCCATCTTAACTTCTCAAGAACTGGAACTTTTATAATTCCAGGAGGAATTACTGCTAAACCAACCTTTGGGATCCAAACATTGTTTCAAATCTTTCAATTCAAACTTAACTGCTACCAGAATTGTTTTTTTAAAAAAGGCATTAGAAATGTAGAAAGTCCTCAAAAGACTTTGGAACATGAGGGAGCATGTATAATCCACCTCTTTTCAAATCAGTAAAGCAGCTGCAACTTCTTCCAGGCTCCTGAGGGTGCCTTGGAAAGTGCTCCCAGCTGTCTCAGCATGCAGTGTGCATGGGTGCAGCTTCAGAAGCAGCCACAAGACCCTGGAAAATGACACAAGTGCTAGAAACGCTTTTCGGACTTTTGCTGAAAACAGAAAAAAAATGAATTTGTGATTTATGGGTTTGACAATTAAAAAGGGTAGAATATGGAAAGAAGGGAGCCACAATAAAACTTTAGAAAGAGGATAAAATATAAATACATTTATAACTGCTGTAAAGAAGATTGAAAGCCACTTCTTTATATCTTTTTCTTTTTTCTTCCATTTCTTTTCTATTTACTTATCACTTTTCTTTTACTTTACTTTTTTTAAAATTTGTATTCTTTTTACTTTGCAGAAAGCTTCTTTAATAAAAACTAATTAAAAAGAAAAAAAATGACACAGATGCTTTAAAGATTTTTAAAAACTGCTTTTACATTCTGAAACACCACTTTCAAAGGATTTGCTGCCATAGTAGATACTGTATATGATGCTACTTTTGATATAAAATTATTTCAAAAGCTGAAATAAGATGATTCTATAGCCTACAGCAAAAAGTATTTAAAAGAAGTACATGCAATATTCTGTATGTTGTCACTGGCTCATCTCAACCGTGGGTATGTACCTGGGTGTACGTGCAATTTTTTTTATTATAGGTGAAGAAGTCAGTCTGGTTCCCTCCTATTTTAGTCATTTGATGTTCCGACATGACCACCTTGGTCATGGCTTTCCATACATTTTTCTTATATATTGTGCTCAATCCTATTTAATGGTCTAAAGATTTTGGCCACAGAATAACTCTTCTTGTATAAAATATAGTACAACAAACATTTCAGTGTAGCTGAGTAAAAAAAATAAAACTATATACAATGAAATCCTGGACAAAGCTACATGACATATCAAGGAGGGAAAATGAATATAATCTTTTTTTATATTAAAGCTGTTTTATACCAGAGTAATAGAAAATAGAAAGAATTTTGTTGGGAAATTTTGTTCAAAAACAAATTATCTAGTTTTCCATCATAAGAAATCGTCTTATTTATAAAACAGATTAATAATGACTAAATATTCATATACCTTATGATTCTCATCAGTAAACCCTTCTATTGCAAATAATTATCAGTAGAGTATTGTATTTAATCATGTATATCTGCCTCTAAGGGGCGTGATGGCTCAGAGGGTAAGACGCCAGGCTTGTCGATTGATAGATCGCAAGTTCGGAGGTTCAACTCCCTAGTCCTGCGTGACAGAGTGAGCTCCCGCACTAGCCCCAGCTCTTGCCAACCTAGCAATTTGAAAGCATGCAAATGCAAGTAGATGAATAGGTACCACTTCGGTGGGTAGGTAACAGCGTTCCACACGCGTCATGCAGCCACATGACTGTGGAAGCGTCTTCGGACAACACT
Source organism: Charina bottae (assembly GCA_023362775.1). Lineage (NCBI taxonomy): Eukaryota > Metazoa > Chordata > Lepidosauria > Squamata > Charinaidae > Charina > Charina bottae. Next base: position 63,554,099 of record JALMGJ010000003.1, read on the forward strand.
GGCTCTTCGGCTAACAGAGATGATCACCGGCCCCTAGAGTTGGACACGACTGCACAAATGTGCGGTGGGAACCTTTACCTTTTATATCTGCCTCTGTAATACAGTAAGTATTTTAAGTATTAAATTAATGCAGGTTTATTCTCTGCTCTATAGGGAATGAAGTAAATAATGTATGGAGCTTTGTATAGGAAAAGGTTGATTTGCTGCCATTGTGCAGTATCTCAAAGGAGACTTTACATTTATGGTATCTGCAGTTATATTTAAAATGCATCAAGGATTTGATGACATCTTTTCCTGCAAAGTTGAAAGTATAAAGCTTAACTAGAGGGTGGCTATGGCAACAGCAGTGGGAATAAAGAAAATGTTCAGCAGCTTAAGCAGATATTCAGGATTTTCTCTGTTTTCATTCATAAGGGGACAGATAGCAATATAAACAAAGATGTCGGGGAGTATATAAGACGAAACCATTGTACTAAGAAAATATTTTATACAGTCAAGAGAACACTTTTTCAATATTGCACTGTATAAATAAATACACAGTATGTCCCAAAGCCAGCTTGGTGGCCTTAGGCCAGTCACTTTCTCTCAGCTCTAGGAAGCAGGCAATGACAAACCAGTTCTGGAAAACCTTGCCAAGAAAACTGCAGGGTCTTGTCCAGGCAATCTCCAGGAATCGGATACGACTGAACAGATTAAAAAAAAAAGCCCCACTACATAATACATAACTAAAAAACTTTACTGAAAAATCCCACAATACCCATTAGTCTTTCCATATCCATGCACTATGGAATTTAATACTTTCATATTTATCTGTCTTAATCTGTAATGTGTTTTCCTTAAACAAAGGGCCACACCATTATTTTTCTTTCCTCAAAGACACTTTGGATCTGAACCCCATGCAAATTGCCAGAAAACTATTATCAGTATTTATTTTATGAACTCATCTCCAAAGACAAATCCAGAAAGATAATGCTGGAAATTTGACATGAGATAGATTCTATTTCAAAGCTCTAAAAAGCTCTCAACTACATTAAATACATATATAAAAATGTAAGCCTACCCAAGAATAAAGACTGAAGTTTATACTGTGTATATCCTTCCTGTATCATCTAAAACAAAACTAATAAAACCCATGAGCAGATTCAGAGTTAAGTCCTTCAGGCCATCAAAAAAACAACTGCCATAGCAACAATTCTACTTTAAACTTCTGAAAACATCATTCTAAAAAGCTTTCAAATCCAAAGAAATTTGACCCACCTCCTAATAAATGGCAATGAGTAAATAACTTCTTAGCTACCATTTAATAGAACATAAACTGCTTTACAGAACTTGGAATTTGTGCTCCATTATGACAAATGACACAATTACAGTATTTTTTAGTAAAAATGTTTATAATTAGTAAAAATGACTTATTTCTCAAATGCAAACAATTTGATAAATATACAGTGCAAACAAAACTATAAAAGTATAGATTCAAAAGGGGCGCAATGGCTGTGGTTAAGATGCCAGGCTTGTTGATCGGAAGGTCGGTGGTTCGAGACCCGAGCACTGGCTCTTCGGCTAAGAAACGGAGATGAGCACCACCCCCTAGAGTCACCTTCACCTTTACCTTTATAGATTCAAAAACTTCAAATACTCATATATTCATTCAAAATAAACTATCTTGGGGTCCTACTGTGCAATCTATAAATGAGACTGCAGCACATATCATTGGCAAAATGCCGTAACTATCTACTCAGAGTTATTTAATAACTTCAGTAATAGTGAGGCTGACCATACGTCCCGTTTTGAATGGGACTGTCCCGTTATTTCACCATTTCTGGAGCGTCCCATCATTATAGTAAACATCTCAATTTTGTCCCATTTTTTAAAGTTTCCCAGAGAAGCGTGCACGCACGCCCACTTTGTCCAGCAACGTTTTTGCCTCAAGAAAATATGGTCAGCCTAGTAATAGTATAAGGAGAAAATAACAAAATTTTTAGAACTAAACTACCAATGCTGCAGAACATGGGGTGGGAGTTCTATCCTAAATTTCACATTACATTGTTGAGGAAAGAATGAAAATGTGATATAATCTGATAAAAAAACAATCTTTCTAACACATCCTATGCATGTTTACTCAGACAGTGTAATCAATGGGACTTTCTTCCAAGTGTAACCTCAAGACTGGTGCCCGCAGATGTCCTGGGAATTTCCAAACAATCTTGGAATAAGGAAATATTCATTTGATTCACTAGATTTATATCCTATATTTCTTCCAGGAATACAAGGTCACTGTACAACACTCATTCCTCCAATTTTATCCTCACAAGAACCGCGACATGAAGTAGGTTGTGCTGAGAGGTACTACCTGGCTCCAAGTTAAGCAGTAAGCTTCTATGAGAAAGGGCAAACTTGAACCAGAGTCTTCCTGATTAATAGCTGTGCACTTTAACCACTATAACAAGGCTTTCACAAACCAAAAACAATTATCAGCTTCATAATAAACTGTACCGTTTCTGATGTGCTGTCTCAAGGTTCCATGGAGTTCTGGTAAAGTAATTCCCTGATGAGCAGACCTGTCAGTACATTTCCATTTCCTCTTATCCCTCCAACTGCTTGGGATTAAATTTATTAAACTGGATTTACAAGCAGAAATGAACAATCACTTCCTCAAAACATGAAGTGGACTCAAAGCAAGATTCATCTTGCTTTACTTGAAACCAGTCGCTTCAGCTTGGCTAACTATGTCCAACTCTCTAAAAGTAAGCTTTTGCAGCTTAATTTTCAAAGAAATTGAAGCACACACTCATGGTATTTGAAAAGTACCTGCATTTGGAACACATTTCCCCCTTTCAATGACCTCCAAACTCACTGAAGTACATTTCCCAGAACCTTCTTTCAAGGAATCTAAATTAGTGGACTTTCAACTAGATCTTAATCTTATATAGGTGAAAAATTTCTTTTCTATCCAGTTCTATCAGTTTGATCTACCATGGCTCTTTTGTTCTTTTTCTTCTTGTTTTCCTTCTTTGGGGGGGGGGGGGGGCTACAATGTTTATATATTGTGTTTGTTTGTTCAGGATGGATGTGGATTTTCCTTTGTTCTCATTTCCAATATTCATAATTCTGTATTGCAGTGTCCTTTCTAACATGGAATGGTAAAGAGCTTTTAAGAATAGGCAACTATAGTCTATACTGAAAATAACGGAAACAGAAATTGCCTTTTTACATATGTCCCATATTCTTCCAAAAGATAAACAGCTCTTAACAGAAAGCTTTGTTGGGGGAGATGAATGGAACTATTAAATCTAAATTTGCAAGGGGTTTTGCTATTTTAAATCTCTAAATTGATTGTCAAAGAAGAAATATCAACTGAGGAAGGTAGCTTTCTATTGACTGCTGTTAGAGGATCAACACTTAACATTATCAAATTTGGTCCAAGCAGAACAAACATGTAATTGCTTTCAACAGTTATATACCATATGAATGGACTATATAATAATTGAAGGGGATTTTTTTTACCTAAAATATTTTCTAATTTGTTATCCTTTGACATTTAAAGTTAATGCATGTATTGTAGATGCCATTATTATTCCCAACCATGCTTCCCATGAAGCTTATAGCTTTCTTTGGTAATAAATTTAGCTATAAAATTCAAATGGGCTCTGAATGTATCTCTGTTGAATGATCAAGAATTTATCAAACAGCTGGATTAATGGTAGATGGCAGAATTTTTTAATATCATAAGGGATCATTGCCTTTGGTATGGGATAGAGAAAAAGCATTTATTTGAGATCGTATGACTGCATAAAAGGAAGCAACATTTAGAAAAAAAGACAAATATTATTAAAACATTGAAGTGGATGGGAAAGGAGCAAACAAATGTCCCTCAAATCTATGGGGAAGAACACTTATTGGAGAGTGACAGTCCACACTTCATGGCATCCATTGTAGGTCATCCCTACTGACTGAGCAGGTTTCTAAAACAGAATTATTACATTGTACCAGGCAATGACACTGGGAAAAGTAAATCTAGTAAGCTATTCACATTTGCCTTCAATAGATGGCAGCTGGTAAAAAAAAAAGAAAAAAAAGAAGTTAAGCTGTGCCAGACCCAGCTAGTATGTGGATAGACCATTAGGAAAAACATGAGTCTAGTCAGAAACTTGAATGAGAATAAAATATAATATCTAGAAGACGACATTTGCAAACCATTCCATATTGTTTCCAAGAAAAAGTACATGGATATGTCCATATACTCATCAGGATTGAGTCAACGCCAGGGAGTCTTACCAGTTTTTATAGTAGAAAAAAATGCACCATATAATCCTCTCATAATTATTGTGGGAAAGCATGCATAGACTCAATAATCATTAATCAGTTTGAGTTTTATTTTAAATTTAAATTTTTAATTCCCCATCAACAGACAAGATTGACTTCTTTCTACAAAATTTAAGATTCCCTCAAATACCACAGGACCAAATTACTAACCTCACTTCACCTCTGCAAAAAATAAGGGCTGTAATTATAGGATATGGATCGCGACGCCCTCCGAACAGTCACTCATGCTCTCGTCATCTCCCATGTAGATTATTGCAATGCGCTCTACATGGGGCTACCCTTGAAGACTATCCGGAAGCTTCAGCTAGTGCAGAATGCGGCCGCGCGAGCAATTTTGGGTGCACCAAAATCTGCACACATAACACCTCTGCTCCGCGAGCTGCATTGGGTGCCGGTCTGCTTCCGGGTACAATTCAAGGTGTTGGTTATTACCTTTAAAGCCCTACATGGCATGGGGCCAGAATACCTGAAGGACCGTCTTATCCCCATGTTATCGACCCGCCCCACCAGGTCATTCAGAGAGGGCCTGCTACAAACCCCATCAATTAAAGAATGTCATCGGATGGGGTCTAGGAGGCGGGCCTTCTCTGTGGTAGCGCCCACACTGTGGAACATCTTGCCCCCAGAGTTGAGGCAGATCTCCTCCCTCCCGACCTTTAGGAAAGAGCTGAAGACCTGGTTCTGCCGCCTGGCATGGGAAGGAGGAAGGGATAGTTCCTCATGGGGGTGGTTAATTCCTTAATTTATTGTCCTTCATTTAATTCCATCTCCATCTGGATTTATAATTATTTATTAATTTATATATTGTACATTGATGTTTTATCCTGTTTTAATCTATTTTATTGTAAACCGCCCAGAGTTCCCCGTTGGGGGAGATGGGCGGTTATATAAATTTAATTAAATAAATAAAATAAATAAAATATGGAAGGTTCCTAGCTCTGATGGATTTGCTGATTAGTTTAAAAAGTTATTAGCTTTTTATTTTTCATTTTATTAGAAATACACAGTGCAGCATTTTCTAACTCTTACAGACTACTTTTAGAAGCTTGGATGAGATGGTTAAGAATCATCCTGTGTATTCCAATTTTAGAACATTTCCTTAACAATCTGGGTATTAAGATTTGAACAACTACTTTGTTCCATCCAATTATTGTGCATTCAGCTCAGGGTGGATTTATATGGATTCATTTCGAGTAACACAAAACGTTACTGATGATGGGCAGTTTAAAAATGAAATAAATATTTGGTCATCAAGGTATTGATAATATCTTATTTCTTCTTGATGTAATAGCCTTATATTTTAAATAGACAGAACTAAGAGTTATTATTTCTGGTTGCTGAGAAAACTCTTGATTTGGTTTCATGAAGGTAAATGGGTTTGATTTATACAAATTTCCATGTGAATACCAATGGTGTGTTTATTCCTATCTATGCTACACATATGCCCTCTGTGTGTGTGTCTTTTAGAATCTGTGTAACTCAAAATTTTGACAATATTAAAGGTATTGTTGGCTAAATATAAGATACTTCTATATGCAAATAATGCTTTATGTTTCGTAGATAAGATAGACTGTGTTATTCCATTAGTACCACAGCTTGGTATCTTCCCTGGTTAGTCCAACATTTCAGTAACAATTCTGACATATTTAGGGCTTGGGGTTTTAGGTTGTGTTCCAATTATTTTCTTTATCTTGAACTTATTTCCAATTTGAGAGATGATCTAGAACTCCATTGAGTAATTGGGGTCAGATAAATCCTTATCCTAAGAATAAGTTCTTTCCAACTATTTTACAGTCCTTATGCTTCTGCTACTTGTTTCCAATCACATTTTGATTTTTTAAGAACAGAAGTGTTTGCTTTGTAGATTATTAAATGACTAAATGATGAAAGACAAAGGACCATTTCAAAACTTTAATTTTTTTACTGCATACTTCTTCCCTTCGCTTCTGCAACTTTTCTTCACTCTGCAGTTGCAGCTGGCTTCTGTCATTCATGGCTGTCTACAGGAGATCAAATGCCAAAATATGATGTTATCACATAATGATGTTGAGATGCAACTACATGCAGTCAACATTTATGTGATGACGTCATCACGTTATCCTTGGTGTTATGGTTTGCTGCAACACCACTGTCATCCTTTCCACACCAGAAAGAAGAGACAAAATGGAAACAAATTCCCTTTGTTTTGTCCTCTGGCAGCAGATTAAGAAACAAAGATTATGAAAGGGGGAAACTACAAGGAAGGAAAAAAACCTCAAGAGTAGCTTCTTTAAAAGAGAAAGAACTACTCTGTCTCTTACCCATTTTAAGCCTGGTTTTATATAGAGATGCTTTCTGAAATATGCTGGAGTGCGACAGGGAAGCAGGGCAGTGTTTAATTTTCTGAAATAAATCTGCAGAATACCCAGGCTTATAGGGAACAACATGCTTTTGGCAATTCCTCTAAATCATGTTAGAAAGGTAAAAATACCCTGTATGTAATCAGAAGCACTTTTACTATGGTCCTATGGGTTGGTAAAATGGGTTGCTATTAAGTCTGGGCATAATTTATGGATGCTTGCTAGGATACAATTTAGGAAAATGTACAGACTAAGAAAGGCAAACAACATTTCCTATATATCCCCTTAGTGTCCACCACTGTGCCTGTAACTGCTCCCAGGCAGGCTCCATGCCACTCCTGATAGTTTAATTTTTAAAATGGGAAGCCAGTATGCTATAAAGTAAACTTGCAGCCTTAAACATAATCCTTTTTTCCAAAAATGTTTCTGCATCCACGATAAGTATTCTCAGAAAATAGAAACAAATTGGAAAGTTGGCTCGATGTGCTCTGTTTGAAAATGCACTAGAGGGGATGTTAGGGACCACCTCACTATCTTGTGTTCTAGAAAATGAGTTTTTTACTACTGATCATGCAGCCATTTTGTGATAGCAGAGGAGGACAGTGAAACTCTGACAACAATACAATTTTTTTCTAATGACCAGCTAAAGTATAAATATAGTTCAGGGAGAGACAGATCCAAATGGAACTGGCCTCAAAACAAACCAGATGAAGTAGCAATAGCCCCATAAGCTCATCTTCTGGCAACAGCCTAATGGAATGGCATCATTAGAATTACATCCAAACTTTATCCACATGCGTAGAATAAATTGTTTAAAGCACTTACTAACAGATAATGGGAACTATTATAAAATTAGGCGATTTTAGCTATAATCAGCCTCTGATGCAATACAAAAACAAAAATGCCCCCTTTTCCATCAAGTTATCCACACAATTAAGGGAACTAGGATGGGAAGGACAAAGGGGGGGTTGCTGTTGTTTTTTGCTATAAAGAGTAAAACAACATTTTTGTTGGGCAGAAAGGCAAAGTCCGCTAGTACACAGAACAGCAGAATCAGGAAAAAGGCAGATCAATAACAAATGTCACACTGGGTTCCAGAGTTCTCCAGTCACATGGAGAGTCATAAAGTGAGTCTTTATAACACTGCCAGTGTCAATTGGTGTTTTGATTTATCCAGAGACTCTATTTATTGTAGGAACCAATGCTTGTTTACAACTTTAATTCACTGCCTGAACAAAAAATGTCACTCACTCACACCTCCATGCATACTTACTGAACTCAAGGCTACTTGAGAAGATGTCCACCATGCATGGTACCTCATTCTATGTGATGGTTCTAAAATACTATAGTTCCCATCCACTTCCAACAAGGCTTGGCCAGACCAAGATAGGTACCGTTCTCATACCTCTTGGTACTTGTATATTTGAGAAGCATCACTTTATCCAGTTCACTTGGGGATTATGTTGCTGTGAGATCAATCTCTTGTCCTATCTTCTCAGAAATCTCAACTGGAGAGCCAGTTTGGTATAGTGGTTAAGGTGCTGACCTGGAAACCAGGAGACTGTGAGTTTGAGGCTTCCCTTAGGCATGAAAGCTGGCTAGGTAACTTTGGGCCAGTCTCTCTCTCTCAGCCCAGCCTACCTCACAGGGTTGTTGTCGTGGGGGAAATAGGAGGCAGGAGTATTAGATATGTTCGCTGGCTTGAGTTATATATTAAAAAGGTGGGGAAAAGTCTAATAATAATTCTGTTATTTTTCCATGTGCTACAGAAGCTAACATCTACTAGAATAATCCTCTGCCTTTATCGCCTATTTATGTACTGATCCTCAAATATGTATATAACTAAAAAGTTACAGATCAAAACACATCCCAACTTTATAATAACACTGGTAAAAATATGATGACATCAGAAGCAGTTTTTCTAAGAACTGCACAAAGTCAGAGAGGAGACTTCTACCTCTTGAGTCAGAAGACCAGAGAAATGTAGAATCTGTACAATCACAAATTATTTACCAAAGATAGCAATAATTTATTGGCCTTTGAATGGTAATTAGAACTGAAAATTATGCAAAATTTTTGTAATTTTTCTAACAAAAGTATCTGCTCCTTGCAGTTGTGATTACAATACTGTATAAAAATAATGGATCAGAATTAGCATACCTGATCTCATTAATGCATTTTACATCTTACCACACATTGCTGGAACAATTAATGCTAAATTGCTTGAACTATAATTGAATACTATTCAAAAAAAACAATAAAAACAAAAGCAGTGTATCTGTGAAGCAGCCCTTAAAAACTACAAATGTATTACCATATCCTTGTGTATATGAACACTGTTTGGAAGAAGATTTCTTAAAGTCATGGGGTACATCTTGGTGCCTTTGTGTGCACGTGTATATATAGATAACAGTTTTGCAAAAAGCTCAACAATATACAGGACCCGTGTAAGGGAAACTCATATTAGACTGAGATTAGAGACAAATGTGGTATATAGTGTGATTTGCTGAAAACATTTTCAAATGGTTTCAATACAAAAACTGTAGTATTCTATTGAACCCTTAGAATCTCAGGATGGGTTTTATGTAACTCATAATTTCTGGCATATATAGCAGCATAAAAGCATTTATAGGGTGTCAAGATTCAGAATCTCAAAGGCATTAGTGATGTGGAAGCAAGAGTTCTGTCCTTTGCAACCCTGATGTTTTTTCTGCACTGCCCCCAACCCCCACATTCCCCAATTCTGACAGAAATACCATTTGCCTGCCAAGAGCCCATTAATCGTAGCCCATCTTCAGGGATGGAACACTGCAGTACCCTGGTCACCAGTAGCAACCAGCTAATTAGGTCTGGTGCCTGGGAGAGAGAAAAGAATGCAATGTTTTCCTTCCCCGACACAAAATGAAGGAGCAGGAAAAGCTGAAGTAGCTAAGTTGCTCAGGGCAGTCTTGCCAACACACAACAGGCTGTAAGCATGAAAAGCTCATAAGGTTACAGTCACCCTGGAGTTTTTATAGGAGGATGGATCGGTTTGGCAATTTGTTTTCTTAAGGGTCAAATTAAAGAGAGAGGCTGATATATGTACCAAGGGCTAGCGACTGCAGTATTCAATGGGAATACTGGTTCTCTTTGGCACAAAGCAAAAGAGACCACAACATTAAATATATAACTTAAAGATTATAAGAAGCGTATTTCACTACTGGGAAAAAAAGTTACTATAAGTCTTACTATAAACTTCATAGTATTTTTCAATAGTTACAGTCAGACAAAGACAACATCTTTCCCAATACTTTCAAAATATGTTGAAGTTGGGACAATTTATAAACAATGAATTCACTCAAAAGATGTGAAAAGGAACCTGTGTATGAGAAACAATACTTTCAAAATTGCTTTATATTCTTCATAAACAACCACCACCAATTCTTCTTACATTCCTCTCTTTTTCTTATTATACATATACCCTTCACAATAAAAATTAAGCAGAACAATGTCATTGTTTTTAATTATTTCCCTAATCCTGCATTCATTTTAATGGTCAGAGCAAATCTTTTGTGCAAACTTTTACAAGCATCATTTCTGAGATGCGGATAATTAATTACTGTTAACAATACAACAGCTCTCCACTACATTTTGTTTCCTACAAACGGTGCCAGCTTTAGGATTTGGAGATTTCTCACAAAAGGCACTCTCAATGGAACTGAAACAGGCAATTGGAGAAATACTTTCATGCCAATTTTTCAGTGCTTTGTAACAAGTGAGAAATGCAATGTTTTGTGGCATTAGCCACTGCTAGCCTAGTGGCCATGGCAAATGTCTGATAGCCTTATTATCTTCAGCTGGCTCCAACTTACAGGATGTAAATAAATTATTTTAAAGCAACAAATTTGAGCACTTGCTTCTGCTAGGATTATTTCTGTACATTCTAGGAGTATTTAAGGAATTTGTAAGGAATTTGTAAAATTGCTTAAATATCTTCTGCAAGAGTCACATTTAGAGGAATCTCTTATTCAAAATAAAAGAGTAAATATTACCATTAAGAGTTAAGACTTTTAAATAAATTTTGCAGTGTTCATCAAACCTGAAGGTTCTCGTATCACCATTCCATTAAATTCTTTGTATTCTTCAGAAATTATTCAGAACAGTCATACCAGTTTGACAATAGTTTCACCAACTCTATTCCCCCAATCCACATATACCTTGGCTTTTAGCCTCGATTCTGGCAATATATTGAAAAACATTCCCTCTTAACTGCTGCCTATTTACTCAAAGCATACCTTCGAAACAGTAGCATTATCTGTGAATCATTAAGGAAATATTTAGCTGGTTATAATTAACACATGCAAAAACAGCACAGCATGAAAAGGGGGAAAACCAAAATTAGTTTTTTTAACTTAAATCCCAAGCATTTTAAATAAAATTGTTCAGCACTTCTGTTTACCTTTATCTAAGAGATACAAATATGTTGAAGATCCAGCCGATCAGGGTTTCTCCCCTCCACTGGGCTCACCGACACCAGCTGATCTCAAACCGTATGGCACGGGGGCTCTGTTGGCCATGCTGTGCAGGGCACCCCCAGCCCCTCACCATCGCCTCCCCCTCTGGCCGCCTTGCCAAGCAGAAGCCCTTGGCCAAGCAGCTGCCAGGAATTGCTGCCGGGCATCCATCCCAGCTACCCGTAGGGGAGACACCGCAGAAACATCTCCGCCTCGCTGCCCAGCAGGAGGATCTCCCTGGCCGGCAGTGGTGTGCGATGCAGAGACTCGCGGCCCCAGCCCCTTCCATTCCCAGCGGGGCAGCAGCACCCCGCCCCCATTCCCTAGCGCTCGCCCACGGTACCCCCGCCTGCACTCCCTAGCACTCACCCACGGCACCCGCCCCCCACCCGTAGCTTTTACTTGCTAACCGGCTTGCCTGGGACTCCCACCTCTTCCCACGTCACAGTCACATGAGGTCCTCACTTAACGACCCGCACAGTCCTGGGCTTGCCATGGCAACCGGGACAGCCAGGTTTGCTGTTGCTAAGAGATGCGGTCATGTGACATCACGCTTTATGACTGTAACGCTTAGCGACTACCTGTACAATGCTGAGTTGGGCACCTATGGCCCTCAAAATGTTGTTGAACTACATTTTCCATAGCTCCAGACAACTTAGCCAATTATGATGATAGTATGAACTGTAGTTCAGCAATATTAGAGGACTACAAATTATCTACCCTTAATATACATAAGGCATCTTTTTTTTTAACTTTAGAAGATTTTTTATAGACTTTATTTACAACTGTGGACAGGCAGAGAAGATTGGATGAAATTCAACTATAAAGATTTCACTTTAACTAAAACAAGTTTCAGCATGTATTCTCTACCACACATTCAGCTTAATGTGAACACAATTCAAAACTTCACTATTCCAGTTTTGCTACAAATTGCATTCCTTGATCTTCTCAAATTACCTATAATTCAACACATCATATTCCCTTTATTTGTACACTGCTTTTCTGGACCAGTTAAAGTCACAAGACTCACAAAAAAAACATGAAAATAAAAATTTAAGTACATTAATAATACATTATTTCTGGTTAACAGCTATCAATAAAACATAGATCAAGACAGTTCATAACTTATACAGAAATATTAATATATTAAAACAAGTCATTCAAATGCATTAATGACTGGGAAAGGGCAAGATACCTTCTGTCCTAAGAAATGGTCAAAGCAGTAGAATGCACTCTATTAAAGAGCTGTAAAAAGCAGCAGGGCCAGTTTCCAGTTACTGATGTTTTAGGAACAAGATGAAACAGTTTCTAGTCTAGACTGAAAATAGCAAAGGCCTTTGTCTCTCTCTAGTATACTAGTTAGGGCATGTCATTCATTGCTTCTTTTCCCACCTCAACTTGTCATTCAGTCTACATTGAATTCTACATAGACTTCCACAACTTTCCTCCAATGGTTCTTGTCAAATCTAATATTTGACAACATAAAGAAGAAAGCAACATAACGAAAAGGAGAGAAATGCCATTGAGACCCTCAATCAAGATCCTGACATCATCATCCTACCAGCGGACAAAGGCAATGCCACGGTAATTATGAAAACAAATGAGTACAAGGATAAAATTAGAGAACTTCTAGACCCCACCACATACAGAAAACTAAGAAGGGACCCAACCAGCAAAATCACAAAACAAACAAACACACTGATCAAGAGCTCCTCCCTCCCCCTCAACGTACTTCAACGTACCTGCAAAACAGAAGCTCTATCACCAAGACTATATGGACTCCCCAAAATCCACAAAGACGCAATCCCACTCAGACCCATCGTAAATGCCATCGGCTCTCCAACATACGAATTATCAAAACATTTGGCTACTCTTCTACAGACCCACTGTGGACAGACTTCATCCCACATAAAAAAGACTCAGGACACTTCATAAACAAAATTGGCACCCATAAACTTAACCCCACGGACAAATTAATCAGCTTTGATGTAATCTCCCTGTTCACCAAGGTTCCAATAAAGGACACCATGGCACTCATCGAACAGATCTTCCCAAAAGACATCACAGCGCTATTCCAACATTGCCTGACGACCAGCTACTTTCAATGGGATAAGGATTTCTACGAACCAACAGATGGAGTCGCCATGGGAAGCCCCCTCAGCCCGGTTATAGCGAACTTCTACATGGAACAGTTCGAAAAATAGGCTTTAGAATCGGCACCCCTCACACCAACAGTCTGGTACCAGTTCGTGGATGACACCTTCACAATTTGGAGTCATGGGGAAGAAGAATTAGAGAAATTCCTGAACCACCTCAACAGCATCCACCCGAATATACAATTCACCATGGAAAAAGAAATGGAAGGCGAACTACCATTGTTAGATGTCATGGTCATACGCAAACCGGACCTGCAATTAGGACACAAAATCTACAGAAAACCCACCCACACAGACTGGTATCTACACAAAAATTCCAATCACCACCCATGACAAAAAAGAGGCATCATCAAAACACTAGTGGATCGCGCAAATCAGAACTGTGAAGCTCAATTTCTCAATTCTGAACTCAACCATTTGGATTGGTCCCTACAGGCGAATGGCTACTCCAAGAATGAAATCAGGAGAGCTATCAAACCAAAAAAACAGCACTCAACTGAAGAAAAACAGCCCCCCACAAGCAAAATATTTCTGCCCTACATTAAAGGAGTCACGGACTGCATGGAAAAACTAATGAAAAAACATAACTTCCAAACAGTCTTCAAACCCACCAGAAAAATACAACAAATGTTAAAATCAGCAAAAGACAAAAGGGACCCCCTCACAGCTGCAGGAGTTTACCGCATACCCTGCAGCTGTGGACAAGTATACATTGGGACCACAAAATGCAGCATCCACACCAGGATAAAAGAACATGAAAGACACTGCAGACTACAGCAACCTGAAAAATCTGCAATAGCTGAACATGCTCTCAAACAAACTGGTCACCAAATCTTATTTGAAAACACAGAAATACTGGACAACACCAACAGCCACTATGTTAGACTATACAGAGAAGCCATTGAAATACATAAACACCAACACAGTTTCAATAAAAAAGAAGAAAGCTTAAAGATCAGCAAAACCTGGCTGCCAGTCCTGAAAAACACAGCTTGCAAAAGGTCAATGAACTCTACTCAACCACAGAAATATGCAAACAACTCACACAATAGATGTGCTAATCCCACACAACACCAGCACCACACCCCCTAATCACCACAATAAACCCTCTCCTAATCTCTTGTAAATGACCCACAGAAGACACAGACCCTCTCAGCAGAAATAAACACCAGCAGGAAGACACACCATCCACTTCAGCACAAAGAGAATCTTCTAGCTGTGCTCCTGTCCTCTGAAGATGCCAGCCACAGCGACTGGCGAAACGTTAGGAACCAAAACTGCCAGAACACGGCCACACAGCCCGGAAAACCCACAACAACCATCAAATCTAATATTGTTTGGCATACGGATGTATTAGAAACAAATGATCTATGTGCCAAAATGATGCATCTCCAGGGGCAAGGCCAATGCTTCCTCTTGAGAAAAAATCTTAAGCTTGTAAGCAAGAACCTAGAAGAAAATTGGGAATTATTCTAATTATGCGGCAAGATTTTGCTAAAAAGAATTATTAAAGACAAATATTTGAAAGCAATGCCTTGGAGGGCAAATTTGCCAAAAATACTGTTAGCTAAACAATGTATTAGGAGAGACTTTGGGGAGCATGTCAATTGGGTAATTCCTCCAAGATTAAACAGGATACAGATTTCTTGCTTTTAAGTCAATTACTTTTTTAAAACAGTCTTTATTTGCCAGAGATAAGACCAACTTTCAGAGATTTCTTCTACAGACCTATTTTCTATCAACAAAGCCCTTGAGTTCCTTCTACAATCATATATCCAGTACAAAACTGCATAAAGAAACTTGGGTATGAGGCAGCTGTAGTATGGGTACATTTTAATGTCCTAGGACACAGAAAAGATTATAGCTATTTGCATAAAACAGCTAGGTCACACTAAATTTTCTCAGCACAGGTACATGAACCAACAGACCTTACATCTATTATAAAGTATTCCTTGTGACTCTAATGGATTTTAAATCAAGGGTGAATCAACTGCTTATCTCAGTCTTATTTCACTAAGGTAGGGGTAATCTCCAGGAGACTAGAAGGGTGGTAGTATATTTGGACAAATCAATGTAGAATGAAAAAAGAAAGTAGTGTTATAGGGGGGAGGGATGGTGTCACAGAACAGAGAAGGAGCATTGCCATCCACCACTAGCATGCTGGCCTGGACCGATAATCTCCAAATTGCCTTTAGGAGAAAAAACTTTAGATAACTACTCCCCACATAGTTAAGTATGCACTGCATGGGAACTACATTGTAACCCTGCTTGCATAGGAAAAGAAAGATTATTCTCAAGAGATCCACAAACTTTGTTGTGCCTAATTAGCAACTTTCATTAATCTCTCCTACAGACAAATTCCTCTATGCTTTCGTGTAACACGACTAAAGAAATCTCTTTTCTCCAACAACACAGCAAAAGCCAGCTTTCATAAAAGGTAGCCTTGGCTCAGCATAAGACATCTCCCAACTTGGTAGCAGGGAGAAGAGATCTCATATGTCATAGCAATTAAGATCTGTGGAGACTTGCCCATTCTTTTGTCCATCTAACTATGGTATTTGAATCTGAACATTTAAAAAATTCTCTTGATTTAACAAGTGAAGCAGATAGTTGGAAGATTTTCAAAAGTCTTAAAAGTCTGAAATTACAGAACATAATATGAGTATTCCGAAGTATGATAACTGAAGCATTACTATTATATAAATTATGGAGTGACACAGTTATTTGTCAATTCACTGGTACACTATTAAAAGAATAAATGCAGACTTTGAATAGCTCAAAATTTAAGATGTCAATGAATAATTGAAAGAAAAAATGGTTTCTATACATAGTTGTAAGAGCTTTCAGGAATATGAAAAACTATTGCAAGGTTTGCCTCATGCTGTGATGGCACATTTAGATAAATCAGTCTTCAGGAGTAGTTGAAGAGTAGAAGTAAAAAGGTGCTAGTGAGTTGAAAAAGTATTGTTACAAACTCATAGTATCACCTTTCAATTTAAAAGTAATGGGTTCCCATATTTGGATAGAGCAGCAAAAAGAACCAATCGTCACCAGCATACTGCAGAAATCCTATCACAAATAGAAAATGAAATAATGTGTTTCATTTCCATGCCTACTATTTATTATATTTTTATCCAATCCTTTCTTCCATGGAGCTGAAGACAGAGTAATTGTTTATCCTTCACAAAAAGCCTACACATTAGGATGCAAAAGAGAGACTAGCTCAAAGTCACTCAATGAACCTCATTACTCAGTGGGGATTAGAAATCAGGTCTGGTAGGTCCTTGCCCAGTAACAACAACGCTGGGTTCTGACTTTGTATGTAGAAGAAAATCAGTCAGACCAAATTATTTTACACATTGGTTCTAAAACAGTGGTTCATATCTTGGTTTACCAAGGTTCTATATTACATCTGAACTGGGAATGATTACAGAAAAAAATAATTGTTCATGAAATCATATACTATCTTTCACAATGCCAATTCCTGCACAAACTTCTTCACAAAATGAGACAAAAGGGGATGAAACTCACATAGCACACACAATTTCCAAAGGGTTGGACAATGGAGAAAAAGTAGGGTTGATTAGATCTTAGATTGGTATGAAGTGCAGCAGCTGCAAGCTGCTTATAAATTACAATGAGCAGTATTGTGCAATACTGAACAATGATTTGACAAAAGGGGACATAACTTTCCATTTTCTCGCTGCCCAAAAAGGCAGGCTCATTTTGACTTAACTATTTTCCAAGTCGTATTGCTCTTTCACATCAAAGTCATGGAATAGGAAGTGAAGATCAAATGAAGAGCAATGAATGAAGATGATTCATAAGCAGGTCTTTGTTGCTTATTCGTTCAGTCGCTTCCAACTCTTCGTGACTTCATGGACCAACCCACGCCAGACCTTCCTGTCGACCGTCGCCATCCCCAGCTCCCCCACGGTCGAGTCCGTCACCTCCAGAATATCATCCATCCACCTTGCCCTTGGTTGGCCCCTCTTCCTTTTCCCTTCCACTTTCCCTAGCATCAGCATCTTCTCCAGGGTATCCCGTCTTCTCATTATGTGGCCAAAGTACTTCAGTTTTGCCTTTAATATCATTCCCTCAAGTGAGCAGTCTGCCTTTATTTCCTAGAGTATGGACTGGTTTGATCTTCTTGCAGTCCAAGGCACTCTCAGAATTTTCCTCCAACACCACAGTTCAAAAGCATCTATCTTCCTTCGCTCAGCCTTCCTTTTGGTCCAGCTCTCGCAGCCATAGCTTACTACGGGGAATACCATTGCTTTAACTAAGCGGACCTTTGTTGTCAGTGTGATGTCTCTGCTCTTAACTATTTTATCAAGATTTGTCATTGCTCTCCTCCCAAGAAGTAGACGTCTTCTGATTTCCTGGCTGCAGTCAGCATCTGCAGTAATCTTTGCGCCTAGTAATACAAAGTCTGTCACTGCCTCCACGTTTTCTCCCTCTGTTTGCCAGTTATCAATCAAGCTGGTTGCCATAATCTTGGCTTTTTTGAGGTTTAACTGCAACCCAGCTTTTGCACTTTCTTCTTTCACCTTCATCATAAGGCTCCTCAGCTCCTCCTCGCTTTCAGCCATCAAAGTGGTATCATCTGCATATCTGAAATTGTTAATGTTTCTTCCAGCGATTTTAACTCCAGCCTTGGATTCACCAAGGCCAGCACGTTGCATGATGTGTTCTGCGTACAGGTTGAATAGGTAGGGTGAGAGTATACAGCCCTGCCGTACTCCTTTCCCAATCTTAAACCAGTCCGTTGTTCCGTGGTCTGTTCTTACCGTTGCTACTTGGTCGTTGTAGAGATTCCTCAGGAGGCAGACAAGATGACTTGGTATCCCCATACCACCAAGAACTTGCCACAATTTGTTATGATCCACACAGTCAAAGGCTTTAGAATAGTCAATAAAACAGAAATAGATGTTTTTCTGAAACTCCCTGGCTTTCTCCATTATCCAGTGCATATTGGCAATTTGGTCTCTAGTTCCTCTGCCTTTTCTAAACCCAGCTTGTACATCTGGCAATTCTCGCTCCATGAATTGCTGGAGTATACCTTGCAGGTAAAGGTAAAGGTTCCCCCCGCACATTTGTGCAGTCGTGTCCGACTCTAGGGGCTGGTGCTCATCTCCGTTTGTTAGCCGAAGAGCCAGCGTTGTCCGAAGACGCTTCCACGGTCATGTGGCTGGCATGATGCGCATGGAACGCTGTTACCTACCCACCGAAGTGGTACCTATTCATCTACTTGCATTTGCATGCTTTCGAATTGCTAGGTTGGCAAGAGCTGGAGCTAGTGCGGGAGCTCACTCCGCACGCAGGGCTAGGGATTCGAACCTCCGAACCTTGCAGGATCTTGAGCATTACCTTACTGGCATATGAAATAAGTGCCACTGTTCGATAGTTTGAACATTCTTTAGTGTTTCCCTTTTTTGGTATGGGGATATAAGTTGATTTTTTCCAATCTAATGGCCATTCTTGTGTTTTCCAAATTTGCTGGCATATGGCATGCATCACCTTGACAGCATCATCTTGCAAGATTTTAAACAGTTCAGCTGGGATACCGTTGTCTCCTGCTGCCTTGTCATTAGCAATGCTTAAGGCCCATTCAACCTCACTCTTCAGGATGTCTGGCTCTAACTCACTGACCACACCGTCAAAGCTATCCCCGATATTATTATCCTTCCTGTACAGATCTTCCATATATTCTTGCCACCTTTTCTTGATCTCTTCTGCTTCTGTTAGGTCCTTGCCATATTTGTTTTTGATCATACCCATTTTTGCCTGGAATTTACCTCCAATGTTTCTAATTTTCTGAAAGAGGTCTCTTGTCCTTCCTATTCTATTATCTTCTTCCACTTCTGCTCATTGCTTGTTTAAAAATAATTCCTTATCTCTTCTGGCTAACCTCTGGAATTTTGCATTTAATTGGGCATATCTCCCCCTATCACTGTTGCCTTTTGCTTTCCTTCTTTCTTGGGCTACTTCCAGTGTTTCAGCAGACAGCCATCTTGCCTTCTTGGTTTTCTCTTTCTTTGGGACGTTTTTTGTTGCCGCCTCCTGAACAATGTTGCGAATTTCTGTCCATAGTTCTTCCGGGACCCTATCTACTAAATCTAGTCCCTTAAATCTATTCTTCACCTCCATATATTATTATGATATGAGCTCACTAATATTAGGCATATTAGTGAGCTCATATCTAACTGATCTGTGGGTCTTCCTCTTTAGTCTGATTCTAAATTGTGCAATAAGAAGTTCGTGATCTGAACTACAGTCAGCTACAGGTCTTGTTTTTACCGACTGTATAGATGTCCGCCACCTTTGGCTACAAAGGATGTAGTCAATCTGATTCCGGTGTCGACCATCTGGTGAAGTCCATTTATAAAGTCGTCTTTTAGGTTGCTGGAAGAGAGTGTTTGTTATGCACAGTGAATTCTCTTGGCAAAATTCTATCAGCCTATATCCCGCTTCATTTTGTTCTCCCAGACCATGCTTGCCTATAATTCCAGGTGTTGTTTGACTACCCACCTTAGCATTCCAGTCTCCTGTAATGAAAATAACATCTCTTTTTGGCGTATTATCCAGTAGGTGCTGCAGATCCTCATAGAACTGATCTACTTCTGCTTCTTCAGCATCTGTGGTAGGAGCGTATATTTGGATCACTGTGATGTTAAATGGCTTACCCTGAATTCAAATTGAGATCATTCTATTGTTTTTTGGATTGTATCCAAGCACTGCTTTAGCCACTTTATTATTAATTATGAAAGCTACTCCATTTCTTCTGTGGTCCTCTTGTCCACAGTAGTAGATCTGGTGGTCATCTGATGTGAAGTGACCCATTCCAGTCCATTTCAGTTCACTGACACCTAAAATGTCTATATTTAATCTTGACATCTCACCAATAACCACATCCAATTTGCCCTGGCTCATAGATTTTACATTCCAAGTTCCTATGGTGTGTTGATCTTTAGAATATCGGATTCGTCGTTCACCACTAGCATTGTCGGCTGCTAGCCGTCCTTTCGGCTTTGAGCTAGCTGCATCATCACATCTGGGGCTACTTGAACTTATCCTCTCTTTCTCCCCACTAGCATTTTGACCATCTTCCGACCTGGGAGTCCCATCTTCCGATGGTATACCGAGATATCTCTGGTTGTACTAATCCATTTTTCATGGCAAGAATACTGGGGTGGGTTGCCGTTACCTTCCCAGGGATCATATTTAGTCTGACCTCTCTGCCATGACCTTCCCGTCTTGGGTGTCCCTTCACGGTTTAGCTCATGGCGTCATTGAGGTGCTCAAGCTCCAGCACCACAACAAGGTAACGATCTCCTTTGCTGGAGTAAGCAGGTCTAATTGTCCTCTAAAATGTTTCAGTATTTGATCACTTCATTTCAAACATCAAGGCTCCTTAAAACCTGTTTTAACTAGGAAATATAGGTATACACTTACTTTTGAATAAGTAATATATTGCACACACTTATAAAGGGAAATATAGTTTCATAATCTCTTGGGGAAAATAGAGGAATATAAAGGTTTATATACAGGTAGTTCTCAGTTAAGAACCATTTGTTCAGCGACCATTTGAAGTTACGACGGCGCTGAACAAGGAGACTTATGGCTGGTCCTCAAAGTTGCAGCTGTCACAACATCCCTGCAGTCACGTGATCATGATTCAGGCACTTGTCAACCAGCTTGCAATTATGACTGTTGCAGCGTCCTGCGGTAAAGTGATCGCCTTTTGTGACCTTCACTGTTGGCTTTCGACAAGCAAAGTCAATGGGGAAGCTAGCAGGAGGCAGCAAATTGCGATCTTGTAATGTCACACCTAACAAACGTGTGGGATTCACCTAATGACCACAACTGGAACTGCCAAAACTGCCGTCGTAAGTTGGCACAGGTACATGATCTTGCACTTTACGACTGTTAACACTTAGCAACAGAGTTCCTGGTCCCAATTGCTGTTGTTACCCAAGGACTACCTGTATAAGATAAGCTTCTCTCATTTTTGCATAACCTTCTTGACAATCTGTGCATGACTATGTACAACATCGCTGATTTGAATGAAATGTTTCTCTAAAAGCAACATTACTTTCCCACAACATTAGCGGCTAAACAACAAAGCTAGCGGAGAAGACAGTATCCCAGCTGAGCTATTTAAAATCCTAAAAGATGATGCTGTTAAAGTGCTGCACTCAATATGCCAACAAATTTGGAAAACTCAACAGTGGCCACAGGATTGGAAAAGGTCAGTTTACGTTCCAATTCCAAAGAAAGGCAATGCCAAAGAATGTTCAAACTACCATACAATTGCGCTCATTTCACATGCTAGCAAGGTTATGCTCAAAATCCTACAAGCTAGGCTTCAGCACTATGTGAACCGAGAACCGAGAACTACCAGAAGTGCAAGCTGGGTTTCGAAGAGGCAGAGGAACTAGAGATCAGATTGCCAACATTCGCTGGATCATGGAAAAAGCAAGAGAGTTCCAGAAAAACATCTACTTCTGCTTCATTGACTACGCTAAAGGCTTTGATTGTGTGGATCACAACAAACTGTGGCAAAGTCTTAGAGAGATGGGAGTACCAGACCACCTTACCTGTCTCCTGAGAAACCTGTATGTCGGTCAAGAAGCAACAGTTAGAACCGGACATGGAACAACCGACTGGTTCAAAATTGGGAAAGGAGTACGACAAGGCTGTATATTATCACCCTGCTTATTTAACTTATATGCAGAGTACATCATGAGAAAGGCCGGGCTGGATGAATCACAAGCCGGAGTTAAGATTGCCGGGAGAAATATCAACAACCTCAGATATGCAGACGATACCACCCTAATGGCAGAAAGTGAAGAGGAACTAAAGAGCCTCTTGATGAGGGTGAAAGAGGAGAGTGCAAAAGCTGGCTTGAAACTCAACATTAAAAAAACCCAGATCATGGCATCTGGTCCCATCACTTCCTGGCAAATACAAGGGGAAGAAATAGAAGCAGTGACAGATTTTATTTTCTTGGGCTCCAAGATCACCGCAGACGGTGACTGCAGCCATGAAATTAAAAGACGCTTGCTCCTGGGGAGGAAAGCTATGGCAAACCTAGACAGCATATTAAAAAGCAGAGACATCACCTTGCCGACAAAGGTCCGTATAGTTAAAGCTATGGTTTTTCCAGTAGTAATGTATGGCTGTGAGAGTTGGACCATAAGGAAGGCTGAGCACCGAAGAATTGATGCTTTTGAACTGTGGTGCTGGAGAAGACTCTTGAGAGTCCCTTGGACTGCAAAGAGGTCAAACCAGTCAATCCTAAAGGAAATCAACCCTGACTGCTCATTGGAAGGACAGATGCTGAAGCTCAAATACTTTGGCCACCTAATGCGAAGAGAGGACTCACTGGAAAAGACCCTGATGCTGGGAAAGACTGAAGGCAAAAGGAGAAGGGGACGGCAGAGGATGAGATGGTTAGATAGCATCACCGATGTAATGAACATGAATTTGAGTAAACTCCGAGAGACAGTGGAGGACAGGAAGGCCTGGCATGCTATGGTCCATGAGGTCACGAAGAGTCGGACACGACTAAACGACTGAACAACAACAACTATACTAAAATAAAGTGGACTTTATTTAATCTGGGTTTATTTAAGCAAGTGTGCATATGTAACATTGTCCCTTAAATATTAAATGAACATTTATAAAAATAATAAAGGTTGGATAGAAAATAAATAATTAAAAAAATATCTGTCTATCTATCTATCTATCTATCTATCAATCAATCAATAGAAGCAAGAGTGCATATGTAAGATTGTCCCTTAAATATTAAATGAACATTTATAAAAATAATAAAAGTGGGATAGAAAATAAATAAATAAAATATTATGTATCTATGTAAAAAATAGATTGGCCTAGAAACATTTTTGTTTTATTTTTAAATAGTAGGCCACGTAAAACAGACATCAGTCAGACCCTTGTTTACATAGTTCTATCTAAATCTAAATGTTCTTTTGTTAACTTATGTTTCCTACTTGCCCCTTGCAGGAATAAGAACATATGATCAACTCCAGTTGTCTTTTATGAAATACCAGGTGTGACAGGGCTAAAATATTATCAATCAAGACAGAAGGGTTCACATTAGCTGCTCTCAGTCACACTAATAAAAGTAATGGGCCCAAACTGGATTATGCAAATAACATTTGATATTCAAAAGACATTTTATAACTCAAATTACTTCTAAGTAATTCTGATTTATAGTTTAAGAACCTACAAATTATGTTGTTTATTCAAGTATTAAAAAAGAAACACAAGACAACTCTTAGAATATTTTAAAATAGTAACTTGGAGAAAAATGGGCACAAAATTTGTCAAATGAAGAACACTGTCTTAGAGTGGTGTTTCTAATGATGTACTGCATGTAATGAAGAACTGTCTCTCTTTGATCTCAAAAGAGTTGAAACTAGAGAAGAGTTAAATGAAAGAGAGACAAGATCCCAAAGGAATCAGATTCACCATGTCCATTTATTATTTTTTCTAGAGGTTTTTTAACATAAAAAGGCTGTCAGGAGAAAAACATAAACTGAAGCAACTCCACTCTGTTCTTTTCAGGCATTTCCAATGCTTGTTTTCAGATCATATTATCAATTCTGACCTTTACAAATTTTTTTGTCTCTACCTCACTACAGTGTCTTATTCAGACTATCAGATTCAATTAACGAAACTATACTATTCTTTCACACTTGACTTCTTTCACAGATGAACGGTTCATTTTCATGCAGTTCCACTTTCAACTTCAAAAGGTTTCTTTGCATATTAGCCTCTTACGTCTCTTGTCTAAAACACTTTCAGATACAGAACTTGGGGGTAGAGATGATGTAGCTGCTAGAAACGGCTAGATGAATAATGAAATTCCCTAATAACCACAGCAAGGCAGCACACATCCCGAAACCTTGCAACGCCTTAGTACTGTGCGCGTAGCTGGTCTACACACAGTCAAGGTCAGGGGGCAGTTGCTTTGAACTCTACATCTGCCACTAGGAAGCTGTGCTATTGTTCGCCTTCGCTTTCATGAAGATGCTTGCCTGTACAATATTCACTTAGTGAGTTCACTTACACCCAGAAAATACACAGTCATCCTCTCAAAAATTGTTATTTCAGAATAAAGAGAAAGAGAATCTGCTGGAAAAGTGACACATTCCACAAATCAAAAAGGTGCCTTACTCATGGCAATTATATATTGTGACAAATGTGAAACAACTTTCAATTACCAAAAGTGAGAGAAACTGTTTACTCTCTTCTTTCAACTTCAAGGCAGAGGTAGTGGCTGTGATTATTACTGCCAATTAACACTAACCCGGCACTGAGCAAGGGAGAGCATAAAGACACTGCCTCTACCCTGCAGGCGTGCAGATGGGAACGATAAGGGTGAAAGGAAAGGTTGATAACATGGCTAAATGAAATCTTTCCAACAAGCCATTGGTTTTTTTCCCCTGCCATTTATGTCCCTTGGCTTTAAAAAAAAAAATACTACTACACTACCTGGAAGTGCAAAAAAATGCAAAACATACTTCAAGTCAGGCTATATGTAATAGGACTGAGCAAAGCCTCAAATAGGCAATTCATTTTTATTTCAACGAGTTTCTCTGATGTACCTCTAAAAAGCCATGTCTTGTTTCTAGGCACTGCAGCAAAAAGGCCAACCAAGTTGCTTTAAAAAAAAAGGTAAAGGTACCCCCCACACATTTGTGCAGTCGTGTCCGACTCTAGGGGCCGGTGCTCATCTCCGTTTGTTAGCCGAAGAGCCAGCGTTGTCCGAAGACGCTTCCACGGTCATGTGGCCGCATGACACGCGTGGAACGCTGTTACCTACCCACCGAAGTGGTACCTATTAATCTACTTGCATTTGCATGCTTTCGAATTGCTAGGTTGGCAAGAGCTGGAGCTAGTGCAGGAGCTCACTCTGCACGCAGGGCTAGGGATTCGAACCTCCGAACTTGCAATCTTCCGATCAACAAGCCTGGCGTCTTACCCGCTGAGCCACCACGCCCCTTAAAGTTGCTTTACTGGCTTTTAATGGTCTTTTGTGCATTTACAGAAGACATTTCTGTCAAAATGAAGCTACCCACCTTCAACACTTTTGGAGTGGAGAAGTTGAGACAGAGTGCCTCCTTTTCCTGTGTTGTAGCACTACTTCACAATAGTAACTGGAATTAAAGCAGTTCCATAAAGAAAAGCAGTGGCCCTTTGCACACTCCAAATATGTACTATCATATGTACTATCATCTGTTTAAAAGTATCCCAAACATTAATTATTAAACATACATCTCTTACCTACTTATGAGTAGGTGCTAAATAAATAATTTATGTCAGGAAATCTATTCATTCTTCCTTTTACATTCTCAAGGCAGAGATTCTTTCCCAGCTAAAAATGGATGATTCTTAAAGAAGTTCAATTGTAGAACATTTTCTAATAAAAAGCCATACCAAAATGAGAAAAATTTGGATTTAGTACAGTCTTAATATCCCTGCCAAGAACTGTTGTAAGGATAAAATGAAACCACCTAAGCCACGGAGAGTCTGTTTTGATTGCATTGGCATAGAAATATGTTTAATAAATAAATAAAGAACAGACAAACCTTTCTTACCCACATTCACATGTTTCTCAATGACCTGCTAAATTGCAAAAATCTAGTCTCCAACCCCCCTGTCCAGCATAAATCAACACTGCACTTCTCAAACGTTGATCACTGAAAAGGTATGAGAGGAGGTAATCAGGATTCTGCCAAACATCTTCTCAGGCATGATTAAGAAATTAATCACTCTCTATTTTAACATTCACTCATTCCTTTCCCTTTGTTTTTTTTTTTGGGGGGGAGGGTGAGGGTGACCTTGAGTTAGTCTTGATTCCTGGTGTCTACATGGACAAGTCTATGCAATTTTCTTGGCAGCATTTTTGGAAGTCGCTTGCCAATGCCTTCTTCCAAGGACTGAGTGTGTGTGACTGGCCCAAAGACAAATTGCCTTGAAGGACAGGAGGAAGAGTCGCTACCAAGGCAACTGTCAGATAAAAGGGGCCGAGCGGGCTCAAGAAAGTAACTTGAGAAAATATCTCAGACAAGTTGCTCCCTAATTCACAAAGATAAAGGGACGGAGGGGGAACCACATTCAGACTTGCAAGATTCGGTTGCTATAGCTGTTACAATAAAAGTAATACATGGCATTGGTTTCGTAGTCTGGTCTACCTAGTAGGACTGACATCAATCTTGCAAGTCTGAATATGCTATCCTATCTTATTACTAGAGCAGAATGCTAACTTGTTACTATTTGAATGTGTATCTGCCTTTCTACTCAGAGGGAATTTCTCAAGGTGGGTAGTTATAGCAAAACTTTAGTCTCCAGTTGTTTGTTCCCCTAATCATAAAAGGGGCATGATGGCTCAGTGGTTAAGATGCCAGGCTTGTCGATCGGAGGGTCAGCAGTTCGAGACCCGAGTGCCACGTGATGGAGTGAGCTCCCCCACTCGCCCCAGCTCTTGCCAACCTAGCAATTTGAAAGCATGCAAATGCTAGTAGATAAATAGGTACCACTTCAATGGGATGGTAAAAGCGTTCCGCGTGCATCATGCCGGCCACATGACCGCAGAAATGTCTTCGGACAGCGCTCGCTCTTTGGCGAAGAAATGGAGATGAGCACCGCCCCCTAGAGTCCGACACAACTGTGCAGAGGAAAACCTTTACTTTACCTTAAACATTATACGGATGATATGTGGTGGTTAAACAGCTTCAAGAATCACAAATAAATGGGCTTCCGTTGGGAATATGGTGGACTGAGCAGCTATGCCCGCTGCTCAGCTTTTCAGCATTGGATGAAAGGTAAAATAATTCTGTTATGAAGTTCACTTTTTGAAATATCAATAACCATAACATTTTAGCCAAGAGGTTATATGAACCCTACCCCATAGGATACTATTCTGATTTAGTTGGAAGACAGGTTACAACCTATGTTTTCTTCTACACTTGACCCTTCATTTATTATAGTGTGTTGTATTAGGTAGTATGAGATGGATTGGCAGACTCTAGAACAGAGCTTTCCAAACTTTTCATGTTGGTGACACCTTTTAGACGTGTATCATTTCGCGACACAGTAATAACAGGGCTCCCCGCCCCCCGGCCCACGTGATTGGCTTCCACCTTGGGCAGGGCAACCCTGCCCTGCCCTGCCCCGCAGCTGTCCTGCCCTGCCTTGCCTCTGCCAAGAAAAGCTGCGGTCACGAGGCGAAAAAGCCTCGGATCATCGAAAAGAGTGACAGTGGGGGGGCGCCCCAGGGTGGAAAATATCCACGCCAATCAGCTGTGCGGCGGGGAGGAGGTGCGCCTCTGCCTCCCGGCCGCAAAGCTGATCAGCGTGGGTATTTTCCACCCTGGGGTTCCCCCCCACCGTCACTTTTTGCGGTGATCTGAGGCTTTTTCTGCCTCATGACTGCAGCTTTTCTTGGCAGACCGCCACTGTCTGAAAGCGCGGTGGCAGCAGCGGCGGTGTCCTGGAACCCGGAAGCGCTCATGGCCCACTGCTGCATGCGGCGGCAGCGGTGCGCCATCAGCACTTCCAGGTTCTTGCGCAACACACTTGGGGCCGCCATGCAACACAGTATTGTGTCGCGACACAGAGTTTGGAAAGCCCTGCTCTAGAATAATGATTTGCTATGCTTGGAGAAGGAAAGATGTCTATGAAGGCTATACTCCAGATTAGTGGAAAGACGACTAGGAAATTGCTATCTATTCTTCCTGTTTTTCCCTCCAATCCAAAATTTAGAGTGACTCCCCACCCTCTCTATAACAGATTCTAAAGTTAAGTTGGTCTTTAAGTCTGTATGATATATTTATTAATCTTTAAAATGTAGGCCTCACATTGTTACATATTGACCCAGGCTTAAGACAAAATTGGGCTTTTCATCCCACATCGTTTCATGTATTCCAACAGGAACAAATGGGAACTCACTCTTCCTTACTCATTTTTGGCACAAAAACAGGTAAGGTGAAAGTTAACCTACAGAGGACATTGTTAAGGAGATTTTTTTAAAAAAAATAACATTCTGATAGTAAACTACTTCTAAACATTTTTTAAAATTATTCATAGCAAAAAATGGTGGAACAAAACATTTGAGATGATCCTCAAATGTTGTAGGTAACTTTGTTTTCTTAGGCTCAAGAACAAACAAAGATGGATATGTAGAAAGGTGATTAATTCTAGGTAGGGAGGCCATGATAACCTCTGACAAGATTATGAAGAATAAGTGTATTTTATGATACCAAAGATCAGAATAGATAAAGCAATGTTTTTTCCCCCAGTGGCAATGTATAGCTGGGAAAGCTGGATTCTGTGAAAGATTCAGAAAAAAGTAGACAGATACCTTCAAATTATGGATTTGAAAAGAGTTATCAATCAATCAATCAATTAATCCTGGACTAAATAAAGAATAACTGCTCTCCTGAGGCAATGATCAGCAAGCAGGAACGAACACACTTTAGACATGTGATAAGAGCAGATGATGGATTAGAAAAAACCACTATACTTGGCAAAGTTGAGAGAAATAAAAAGGGAAGACAACAAACGTGGATGTAAGGGATTTTTTTAAAATTACATCTTGAAAAAGTTACAAGTTATTACTTGAAACGGGTAAAGATAGTGAGCATGTCATCGGAGGCTGAACCTGACATGACAGCAGCTAACTACTGATTGCATTACAGGTAGTCCTCGGGTTACAACCCTAATTGGGACCGGAATTTCCATTGCTAAGTGAAGCAGTCGTTAAGCGAAACATTACATGACCACGCCGCTTAACGACAGAAGTCCTCACGCTTCTCCTATCCTGCAATAACTGCCTTTGCTTCAACTCCCACCACCTGCCTATCACCCCATCTGCCCTTTTGGCCGCCTTCACAGCACAGCTGAGATGAAGAGGCCACTGTATTCCACCACTGCCTATCTGCTGCCACTCCCCGCCGCCACTGCCACCCCCAGCTGACCTTCGTCATCTTTGCCTGCCTCCCCTCCGCTGGGCTTGCCGCCATCAGCCAGTCTCAAGCCCTATGCACTGTCAGCCATGTTGTGCAGGGCACCCCTGTCCATTGCTGCTGCCTCCCCCGCCACTGGGCTCCTGGTGAGCTGCCCCATCTCAGCAGTCTCAGCCCACTGCCAGCCAGGAGGGCTCCATGCATTCCTGCCCCACACAAAGAAGTTCCTCTGCTGACGCCGCTCCGCACATCCAGAGAGCAACGCCCCCGTCCCCATCACCCCACCGGGAAGGAAAGAGGCCGGGGCTGCGAGTCCTCCACACTGCGTGCCACTGCTGGCTGGGGTGATCCTCCCTCCGGGCAGCGAGGCAGGAACGTTTTTGGGGCACCTTCCCCTCACGTGGCTAGGATGCCTGGTGGCAACTCCTGGCAATGAAGCAGCTGCGGCATAACTTTGCTGGCCAGCACGTGGAGCAGGGCTGGCCCAGTCTTGTGAGCCCATGGTCGAGCCAGCACTTCACCAGGAGGGCGGAGGGCAGTGCTGGTGGTAGGAGCAGCAGCTGAACCGCCCCCCAACTCCCTACCCATCAGGCAAGAACTCTTAGAAGACATAACAGAATATGCTGCCAGTATACTAGATGTGGAACACAAAGGCGTGAATGACAAAGAGCTTCTTCCTGAACAGGTTCCACCACCGCTTCCTCCCCATAGTCAAGGAACACCTGGAGGAACAGGGGGCTTCCATTTCAAGTCCTCCTTGTGCTGGACAATGCCCCAGAATACCTAAATGATGCACAAGACTATGTAAATAAAGACATAAAGGTGATCTTTCTACACCTTAACACTACCTCCCTTATCCAACGCCTTGGCTGGGGGTAAACAAGGTCTTTAACGCCAACTACACAAAGAATCATCAAGGCCTTGGACAGCGATGACAACCTCAACATTATTCAGTTTTGGAAGGGCTTCATCATAGCTGTCAGTCTCTTCCTAATAACACATGCACTGGAAGACATCAACAGCAAGTCTTTTTTTTAAAGTAAATTTTATTAGGTTTCAAGAAAAGAATAAAAACTACAAAAAAACAAAAAACCACAAAGAAAAAAACTAAAAAAGTGCAGAAACACAAGATAATTTTTTTTTATTTACAAAAGATGTGGCTTCCGACTTTTAACAGCAAGGATATACAAAATTTCCATAATCAATCTCTTACTCTATATTAAACCAAAACACCACATTATTTCAATAAGTCATTCCAGTTTATCACATAATAAAAACCACTAAGTACATTTACTCCTCCCCCTTATATTAAAATAAAGGGAAATTCATATAAACCTCCTAAACATCTTTCTCCCCTTCAAAAGATAAAATATATTTAATTAATATATTTAATATATTCCTACCACTATTCTATACATTTCTGTCTACTATAAGAATCAAATTAAAAAGCACATAAGTTATCTGCTATTATACTTAATAGTACAATTTTAATAATCCCAATCTTAATAAACCCAAAAAACAAAGACAATTCAAAACAGTAATTCCATATCTTTAAAAGGGAATAACATCAATCAAATCCTTAAAGCAAACCAGATAAACATTCTTTAACCCTAATACAACAGTTTTAATAATTTTAATCTTAATAAACCCAAAAAACAAAGCCAATTCAAAACAGTAAATCCAAATCTTTAAAGGCAAATAGCATCAATCAAATCCTTAAAGCAAACCAGATAAACATTCTTCAACCCTTATCCCACTTAAAAATCAACCAGAGCAGTTACATATCCCCACAATGTGCATAGAGCTTTCCTCTTGAAATAATCAAACAACCCAACTGCCCCCCTCAAAGATTCCAGGTTCTTTTCATGGCATTCCACCAGGAGATCGATTTTACTTATGGCTTGCAGATCACTCTCTCCCTTAGATTTCTCCAACTCCATTATCCAATCTTCATCCAGAATCTCAATAAAAATCCTAATCTCAGTCTTAAAGAAAACCTTTCTATCGCTCTTAAATTCCTCAATTTCATTCACCACAGTCCCAACCTGATGGCACATTTTAGATCTCATATTTTTCACAATGTCCTAGATACCTTGCATAAAAGTCTGTAAAAAGTCAGAAAAAATCTGTTTAAAATCTCGGTGGAAGTCAGAGAAAGTCTGTTTAAAACCCTCCATGTCTCACGCAGTAGATTATGGCGCCCCCAGGAGCTTAACCAGCAAAAGTCGAAGATATGGAAGAGATCCAAAGTGTGTTTACACAAAGTGAAAGTGAGATAGACAGTTCCCAAGGGAAAATAGAAACAGAAAGCTGATTCAAAACAATTTTGTAGAAATTTGGAATATATTTGTAGAATATGTTTTACTAAAAGGGAAAGGATGTACACCTTCACAATAATTATTATTTTTTTGGAAAGAGGAATGATTAAGCAAAATAGTGGTCCTGGGGGTGGGGTGCACATTTTTAAGGTTTTATGTCATAATTATGATTATTAAATTTATTTGTATATAAATGTATAATAAAATTAAATTTAAAAAAGAGAAAACAAAGGAAAATGCATGTACATAAATCAAATATGCTTTACACTGAAGCGAACATTACAGTGAAAATATGATTATATAAAAAAAGAAAGAAACAGAAAGCTGAAGGTTCAGATCACCCGATTCAACGTGTAGGAAAATGCTAATATCTTCAAATTTAATACAAAAATATCAACAGGAAGACAATTGTTTACTCTCAATCTTTGGAATTTTCTTTGGAAGGAAAACGAAATCCAAGACTTAAAATATTTTTTTTTTAAAAGTAATCCCAAAAATAACAATAAGCACCAGAGAACCAGCTTCTCCTCACTGTAGAAAGCCTCTCTTGGGGTACATATACTTAAAAAAAAATAAAAGTTGGTGATTTAGAAATGGGGTGGCCGGTCTTAGTGTCCCTTTAAGGCTACAGCATGGCTTGGAAATGGTGACGTCCCAGCCTACTGGTTGCTCTTACCAGTCGAGCACGAAACGCTGTTTGCAATCTTCTGGCTGCAAGCAGTCAGTAATCCCAATATGGGATTCCAAGTATTCTCCTTGATCCGGAGAACGTTTCTGGGCTTCAGGAAAACCTGCCTGAACCTGAAAAAAGTTACTGCATTCTCAGCTCCGCCCTCTGAACAACCATGCACAGCCGTCCAGTCCACCATTCCCACCGGAATCCTCCGACATCAACAGCAACTCTTGATATCTTCCAAACACCTCTTAGAAAAACTTGTAGCCCGAGGTTGTGCATGACTTAAGTCCAAACAAACTACGAACCATTCCAGACAAAAAAGGCAAGAAAACCATTGTAGAAATAAAGGAGTTGGCCAGGAGAAAAAGGGGCTTGGTTTCAAGGATTTAGAGGAGGAGGAGGACATCAACAATCTGACTGACTGACTGGCAAAAACACTAACAAATGATGAACTCAAGAAACCTGTTTGTTCCAACTCTGAAGATGAGAAAGAACCATGCCAAGAGAAGCAGCTCAACTTGGAAAACCTAGTACAGGCAATGTGTGACACAAACGCCTCGCAGACGATTTCTACAAATACAACAATATTAACACCATACACAGCCATGTTCAACAAGTTCAAAGAAAAGAAGCAGCAGCTTCACATCACAATGTACCTGAAAAGGACAACTTCTACATCAACACCTCCTCGTACCCTCAAATCGGAACTCTTGATGTCAGCCAACCCTGCTTCTTCTTCAGCCTCTGAGACTCCTACTACCAAAGAGAACCAAATCAAGTGGTGAATGCCCTGGCGCGCGCCTTGTTCTTAACTACAGTTGTTGTTTATTCATTCAGTCGCTTCCAACTCTTCGTGACTACATGGACCAGCCCATACCAGAGCTTCCTGTCGGCCGTCGCCACCCCCAGCTCCCACACAGTCAAGTCCGTCACCTCCAGAATATCATCCATCCATCCATCTTGCCCTTGGTCGGCCCCTCTTCCTTTTGCCTTCCACTTTCCCTAGCATCAGCATCTTCTCCAGGGTATCCTGTCTTCTCATTATGTGGCCACAGTACTTCAGTTTTGCCTTTAATATCATTCCCTCAAGTGAGCAATTCGAATTCAGGGTAAGCCATTTAACATCACAGTGATCCAAATATACGCCCCAACCACAGATGCTGAAGAAGCAGAAGTAGATCAGTTCTATGAGGATCTGCAGCACCTACTAGATAATACACCAAAAAGAGATGTTATTTTCATTACAGGAGACTGGAATGCTAAGGTGGGTAGTCAGACGACACCTGGAATTACAGGCAAGCATGGTCTGGGAGAACAAAATGAAGCAGGACATAGGCTGATAGAATTTTGCCAAGACAACTCACTGTGCATAACAAACACTCTCTTCCAACAACCTAAAAGACGACTTTATACATGGACTTCACCAGATGGTCGACACCGAAATCAGATTGACTACATCCTTTGCAGCCAAAGGTGGCGGACATCTATACAGTCGGTAAAAACAAGACCTGGAGCTGACTGTAGTTCAGATCACGAACTTCTTATTGCAAAATTTAGAATCAGACTAAAGAGAATAGGGAAGACCCACAGATCAGTTAGATATGAGCTCACTAATATTCCTAAGGAATATGCAGTGGAGGTGAAGAATAGATTTAAGGGACTAGATTTAGTAGATAGGGTCCCAGAAGAACTATGGACAGAAGTTCGCAACATTGTTCAGGAGGCGGCAACAAAAAACGTCCCAAAGAAAAAGAAAACCAAGAAGGCAAGATGGCTGTCTGCTGAAACACTGGAAGTAGCCCAAGAAAGAAGGAAAGCAAAAGGCAACAGTGATAGGGGGAGATATGCCCAATTAAATGCAAAATTCCAGAGGTTAGCCAGAAGAGATAAGGAATTATTTTTAAACAAGCAATGTGCGGAAGTGGAAGAAGACAATAGAATAGGAAGGACGAGAGACCTCTTCCAGAAAATTAGAAACATTGGAGGTAAATTCCAGGCAAAAATGGGTATGATCAAAAACAAAGATGGTAAGGACCTAACAGAAGCAGAAGAGATCAAGAAAAGGTGGCAAGAATATACGGAAGATCTGTATAGGAAGGATAATAATATTGGAGATAGCTTTGACGGTGTGGTCAGTGAGTTAGAGCCAGACATCCTGAAGAGTGAGGTTGAATGGGCCTTAAGAAGCATTGCTAATAACAAGGCAGCAGGAGACGACGGTATCCCAGCTGAACTGTTTAAAATCTTGCAAGATGATGCTGTCAAGGTGATGCATGCCATATGCCAGCAAATTTGGAAAACACAAGAATGGCCATCAGATTGGAAAAAATCAACTTATATCCCTATACCAAAAAAGGGAAGCACTAAAGAATGTTCAAACTATCGAACAGTGGCACTTATTTCACATGCCAGTAAGGTAATGCTCAAGATCTTGCAAGGTAGACTCCAGCAATTCATGGAGCGAGAATTGCCAGATGTACAAGCTGGGTTTAGAAAAGGCAGAGGAACTAGAGACCAAATTGCCAATATCCGCTGGATAATGGAGAAAGCCAGGGAGTTTCAGAAAAACATCTATTTCTGTTTTATTGACTATTCTAAAGCCTTTGACTGTGTGGATCATAACAAATTGTGGCAAGTTCTTGGTGGTATGGGGATACCAAGTCATCTTGTCTGCCTCCTGAGGAATCTCTACAACAACCAAGTAGCAACGGTAAGAACAGACCACGGAACAACCGACTGGTTTAAGATTGGGAAAGGAGTACGGCAGGGTTGTATACTCTCACCCTACCTATTCAACCTGTACGCAGAACACATCATGCGACATGCTGGGCTTGAGGAATCCAAGGCTGGAGTTAAAATCGCTGGAAGAAACATTAACAATCTCAGATATGCAGATGATACCACTTTGATGGCTGAAAGCGAGGAGGAGTTGAGGAGCCTTATGACGAAGGTGAAAGAAGAAAGTGCAAAAGCTGGGTTGCAGTTAAACCTCAAAAAAACCAAGATTATGGCAACCAGCTTGATTGATGACTGGCAAATAGAGGGAGAAAAAGTGGAGGCAGTGACAGACTTTGTATTTCTAGGAGCAAAGATTACTGCAGACACTGACTGCAGCCAGGAAATCAGAAGACGTCTACTTCTTGGGAGGAGAGCAATGGCAAATCTTGATAAAATAGTTAAGAGCAGAGACATCACACTGACAACAAAGGTCCGCATAGTTAAAGCAATGGTATTTCCTGTAGTAACCTATGGCTGCGAGAGCTGGACCATAAGGAAGGCTGAGCGAAGGAAGATAGATGCTTTTGAACTGTGGTGTTGGAGGAAAATTCTGAGAGTGCCTTGGACTGCAAGAAGATCAAACCAGTCCATACTCCAGGAAATCAAGCCAGACTGCTCACTTGAGGGAATGATATTAAAGGCAAAACTGAAGTACTTTGGCCACATAATGAGAAGACAGGATACCCTGGAGAAGAAGCTGATGCTAGGAAAAGTGGAAGGCAAAAGGAAGAGGGCAAGGGCAAGATGGATGGATGGTATTCTGGAGGTGACGGACTCAACCATTGGGGAGCTGGGGATGGTGACAGCCGACAGAAAGCTCTGGCGTGGACTGGTCCATGAAGTCACGAAGAGTCGGAAACGACTGAACGAATAAACAACAACAAGTGAGCAGTCTGGCTTTATTTCCTGGCGTATGGACTGGTTTGATCTTCTTGCAGTCCAAGGCACTCTCAGAATTTTCCTCCAACACCACAGTTCAAAAGCTTCTATCTTCCTTCGCTCAGCCTTCCTTATGGTCCAGCTCTCGCAGCCATAGCTTACTATGGGGAATACCATTCCTTTAACTATGCGGACCTTTGTGGTCAGTGTGATGTCTCTGCTCTTAACTATTTTATTGAGATTTGTCATTGCTCTCCCCCCAAGAAGTAAAAGTCTTCTGATTTTCTGGCTGGAGTCAGCTTCTGCAGTAATCTTTGCACCTAGAAATACGAAGTATGTCACTGCCTCCATGTTTTCTCCCTCTGTTTGCCAGTTATCAATCAAGCTTGTTGTCATAATCTTTGTTTTTTTGAGGTTTAACTGCAACCCAGCTTTTGCACTTTCTTCTTTCACCTTTGACAGAAGGCTCCTCAGCTCCTCCTCACTTTCAGCCATCAAAGTGGTATCATCTGCATATCTGAGATTGTTAATGTTTCTTCCAGTGATTTTAACTTAACTACAGTATGTAATAAAATTTTAATACAGTATTGTCAGAAACTTGAGTCCAAAATATTATTATCGTAAAACACAAGTAAAACCTTTTAAACACATTTAAACATATTTCTTATTATTGTAAATGGTTACAAAAGGGTTTAGATATGCAGAGAAAACATCAGAGCTATTTCGGTGAGAGTACAGATTTTTAATTTTTAAAGACAGTCATAAAATTGTAGAACTTTTTTTAAAAGAATTTTATTAAATTTGAGAAAAAGATAAAAA
Organism: Charina bottae; assembly: GCA_023362775.1. Lineage (NCBI taxonomy): Eukaryota > Metazoa > Chordata > Lepidosauria > Squamata > Charinaidae > Charina > Charina bottae. The sequence continues at coordinate 63,590,878 of JALMGJ010000003.1, forward strand.
ATACAGAAAAACAAAAACCTACAAAAAAGGAAAAAAACTAAAAAGTGTGAAAACACAAGAGAAATTTTTTTAGATAGATTACAAAAACAAGTGATTTCTGACTTTAAACATCAAGGATATACAGCAATTTCCCATAATCAATCCCTTACTCTATATTAAACCAAAGTCACATTATTTCTACAAATCGACCCCTTAACAGATTATAAAACTCACTAAATACCATTGCTCACTCCCTTATATTAAAAGTATGTATGTATGTATGTGTGTTTGTATGTGTGTGTATGTATGTATGTGTGTGTATATATAAGCTGCTCAAAAAAATAAAGGGAACACTGAAATAAGACATCCTAGATATGAATGAATGAAATATTTGTATTAATTACTTTGTTCATTACATAGTTGAATGTGCTGACAACAAAATCACACAAAAAGCAATGGAAATCAAATGTAAGCAACCCCTGGAGGTCTGGATGTGGAGTTACACTCAAAAATTAAAGTGGAAAAGAACACTACAGGCTGATCCAACGTTGATGTAATGTCCTTAAAACAAGTCAAAATGAGGCTCAGTAGTGTGTGTGGCCTCCACGTGCCTGTATGACCTCCCTACAACTCCTGGGCATGCTCCTGATGAGGTGGCGGATGGTCTCCTGAGGGATCTCCTCCCACACCTGGACTAAAGCATCCCCCAACTCCTGGACAGTCTGTGGTGCAACGTGGCGTTGGTGGATGGAGCGAGACATGATGTCCCAGATGTGCTCAATTGGATTCAGGTCTGGGGAACGGGCGGGCCAGTCCATAGCATCAATGCCTTCGTCTTGCAGGAACTGCTGGCACACTCCAGCCACATGAGGTCTAGCATTGTCTTGCATTAGGAGGAACCCAGGGCCAACCGCACCAGCATATGGTCTCACAAGGGGTCTGAGGATCTCATCTCGGTACCTAATGGCAGTCAGGCTACCTCTGGCAAGCACATGGAGGGCTGTGCGGCCCCCTAAAGAAATGCCACCCCTCACCATTACTGACCCACTGCCAAACCGGTCATGCTGGAGGATGTTGCAGGCAGCAGAACGTTCTCCACGGCGTCTCCAGACCCTGTCACGTCTGTCACATGTGCTCAGTGTGAACCTGCTTTCATCTGTGAAGAGCACAGGGCGCCAGTGGCGAAGTTGCCAATCTTGTGTTCTCTGGCAAATGCCAAACGTCCTGCACGGTGTTGGGCTGTAAGCACAACCCCCACCTGTGGACGTCGGGCCCTCATACCACCCTCATGGAGTCTGTTTCTGACCGTTTGAGCAGCCACACGCACATTTGTGGCCCACTGGAGGTCATTTTGCAGGGCTCTGGCAGTGCTCCTCCTGTCCCTCCTTGCACAAAGGCGGAGGTAGCGGTCCTGCTGCTGGGTTGTTGCCCTCCTATGGCCTCCTCCTCGTCTCCTGATGTACTGACTTGTCTCCTGGTAGCGCCTCCATGCTCTGGACACTACGCTGACAGACACAGCAAACCTTCTTGCCACAGCTCACATTGATGTGCCATCCTGGATGAGCTGCACTACCTGAGCCACTTGTGTGGGTTGTAGACTCCGTCTCATGCTACCACTAGAGTGGAAGCACCGCCAGCATTCAAAAGTGACCAAACCATCATCCAGAAAGCATAGGAACTGAGAAGTGGTCTGTGGTCACCACCTGCAGATCCACTCCTTTATTGGGGATGTCTTGCTAACTGCCTATGCTTTCCGCCTGTTGTCTATTCCATGTGCACAACAGCATGTGAAATTGATTGTCAATCAGTGTTGCTACCTAAGTGGACAGTTTGATTTCACAGAAGTGTGATTGACTTGGACTTACATTGTGTTGTTTCAGTGTTCCCTTTATTTTTTTGAGCAGTGTATATATACACACACACATACACACAGAGTATGTATGTATGTATGTATGTGTGTGTGTGTGTGTGTATATATATATATATACACACACACACACACACATACAGACACAGACACACACACGCACACGCACACAGATATATATATATCACATAATCAACATCCGCACTAAAATAACAATTACTTAATTATTCCCTTCCTACTACTATTCTATACAGTCCTGTCTACTATAATAAAAATCAAAAATAAAAAGCATGTAAATTGTCTACCATTACAATACAAAAAACATGAATATAAAAAAATATGAGTAAGAAAAAACCTTAATAATCAAAATCCCAATCATTAACAATAAGTCATCCAAGGGGGGCGTGGTGGCTCAGCGGGTAAGACACCAGGCTTGTCAATCGGAAGATCCCAAGTTCGGAGGTTCAAATCCCTAGCCCCGCGTGACAGAGTGAGCTCCCGCACTCGCCCCAGCTCTTGCCAAGCTAGCAATTCGAAAGCATGCAAATACAAGTAGATGAATAGGTACCACTTCGGTGGGTAGGTAACAGCGTTCAGCGTGTGTCATGCCGGCCACATGACTGTAGAAGCGTCTTCGGACAACGCTGGCTCTTCGGCTAACAAACGGAGATGAGCACCAGCCCCTAGAGTCAGACATGACTGCACAAATGTGCGGGGGGAACCTTTACCTTTTTTAAAGTCATCCAAAGCCAAAAGACCATCCAGATAAATATTTTAGTCCCTTAACCCACTTAAAAATAGACCAGAACAGTTACATGTCCCAATAGGCACAGAGCTATTTTGTTAAAGAAATCAGACAGCCCAACTGCTCCCCTTACACACACAGACTTCTCTTCAGAAAACCTCCCATATATAATAACCCCTTCTTTTACATAACATTCTGTCAGAAAGTCAAATCCACTCATGTCTTGCAGCTCAATTTCTCCATTTAAATTCTTCCATTCAGCATTGCCAATTTCATCCAGGATTTTAACAGAAGCCCGAATTGCTGTTAAATTCTTCAGGTTTATCCACAGTATCCTCAACCAGATGGTACATTTCAAACCACATATTTTCCACAATGTTCCGAACGTCCCGCACAATAACTTGGCAGGTGTCAGAAAGAATCTGCTTGATTTCTCCTTTCAGGTCGCGATGAAATTCAGAAAGCCTGGTTAAGAGCCTCCATTTTTGAAGCAGTACGTTATGGTGCCCACTAGATACTTAACCGGCAGAAGCTAATGGAAAATTTCCAAACTGAGTTAAGATCACAGACAGTTCCCAGAGAAAGTAGCGGCAGGAAAGTGAAAGTTTCAGAACTGCAGATTCAACGTGTAGGAAAAATACTAAAATCTTCAAAATTAGCAAAAAAATATTAAGAGGAAGACAATAATATATTCTCACTCCTCCTCAGAATTGGATGGTAAGCAAAATCCAAAGCTTATAAAGAATTTTAAAAGAATTTATCACAAAAATAACGATAAGCACCAAGAGAGATCTTTTCTCCTTAATGTAAAAAGCCTTTCTTAGGGTAGATTTTTTTTAAAAAAAAATACAAATTGGGTGCTTTAGAAATGGGGTGGCTGGACTTAACGTCCCTTTAAGGCTGCAGCGCAGCTCGGAAATGATGACGTCCTAGCCTCCCGGTGAACTCTTACCGGTTGATCGCAGGTGCTGTTTATGATCTCCTGGCTCCACTTAGCCGTCTGGAGGACAGATGAGATGATTCCGATCGTTTTCCTTACTCCAGAAAAGCGATCCTGGGCTTCAGGAGAAACCAGCCTGAGCCCGAAAAAACTGTTACGATGCTAGTTCTGCCCACGGAGCTTGTGGGCACAGCTGGTCAGTTTGCCATTTCCCACCAGAAGTCCATAAAATTGCGTAACTTTTTAAAGGAGACATTACTTTTTTATCTAATGTGGCTAGAAGAGCCTTTGCACAGCTTTGTATTGTCCACCAGTTGTGCCTGTTCCTGGATCAGGGGATTCTGCTGTCACTCATGCCCTGGTCACCTCCCAATTGGATTACTGTAATGCACTCTACATGGGGCTGCCCTTGAAGAGTATCTGGAAGCTTCAGCTGGTGCAAAATGCAGTGGCGTGAGCAGTTATGCATGCTCCTAGAATGGCACGTTACACCTCTATTCTACAAGCTGCACTGGTTTCCAGTTTGCTTCCAGGTCCTCCCCTCAGAAGTGAAGTTAGCTCCATCCCTCTTAACATTCCGTAGGTCCCTCATAACCTAGCTTTGCCTTCAGGGCTGGGGGTCCCAGGGGACCAGGGAGATCTTGCGATGGCTCCCTTACTGTGGCTAACATCATCCTCTCCTGTTTTTGTTTTTTATAGTTTTTAATAACGAATGTTTTCATATTTTTTTTAATTAAGTGTTGTACTCACCCAGAGTCACTTTTCTGTGAGATGGGTGGCTACACAAATTTGATAAATAAACAATTAAATAAATAAAAACATTATTTCAGTGATATTGGTCTCTTTATATAACAAATTGACCTGTCAATGCAGAACAGAAATATTGCAAATAAAATACTGAGCATTTTACAATTATTTAATTAGTTCTCACAGCACTCTCTGTGCAGATAAATCTCTCATTTTACAAATGAGAGAATAGAAGCCAAGAGATTGTACATAAAATCTCAGTTACATATACAACCAAACGCTGAGTCCATTTCTTCAAAACAAATCCTATCATTAAAAACCAAAAAGTTTATTGCAGTTTTTTTAAACCACACTCCATTTAATCATGCAGTGCTGGCATCAGTAGGCAAATTACATATCAGTATGCCCAGATATAGTTGGGCAAAATGGCTTCTGGTAGCACTTAATCTTTTTCATTTCCATGTAAGGCCAAATGTATACATTATGTTTCTCAGTCTGGAAACTCACCCAAAGTGCTGGGATTGCCATTCCCAGCCAGCTGACAGTCAGAACACATCTGGAAGATGCCAAACTGGGGAAAACGTGACATATACATCACAGGAACAGTTTCTCATTTACAATACGATGCAAAGTTCTATTGCCCAACTATGGATAAACTTGGTACGTCTGAGAACATGATCTCCTATCCTCAAATATTAGCTATAATACATCCATTAAAATTGCTGCATGGTTCTGTCAGTTCTGCTACAATTAATGTGGCAAACCTACTGAAATTGTCCTCTATCCATTAGTCCAGAGCTTTCCAAACTCTGTGTTGTGACACGTTAGTGTGTCGGCTGCAGTGTCTGGGGGTGTCGCAGCTGCTGCTGCCTCTGAGCCCTGCCAGGATTCCGCGCAGGTCCTAGTGCCTGCCTTGTGCCTTGCTGCCTCCAAACCTGCCCTGCCAGGATTCCACACAGGTCCTAGTGCCTGCCTTGTGCCTTGCTGCCTCAAAACCTGCTGTGATTCCATGAAGATCCTAGTGCCTGCCTTGTGCCCTGCTGTAAGAGTGTGTCGCGAAATGATGCCCTGCTGTAAGAGTGTGTCACCAACATGAAAAGTTTGGAAAGCTCTGCATTAGTCCTTTACTCAAATTAGGGTTATACCAAATAATGTTGGTATAACATTGTTTAAGCAATATTTCTTATCTATGCAACTTCGCTACATTATGGGCAGTAAAAGGCTTACATAAATATTTTAAGATAAGTGGCCTGAGCTGTAGTCAAAAACTAGGAGAAAGTAAGATCACGGTACAAGGTTCCTACCAATATACCCACAAACATACCCACAAACTCTGGCTCTTCTTGACCTCTCAGTGGCATTCGATACCATCGACCATGGTATCCTTTTGGGATGCCTCAAGGAGTTGGGGGTGGGTGGCATAGTTCTGTGCTGGTTCACCTCCTTCCTCCAGGGCCAGTCCCAATCGGTGGTAATAGGAGATGAGAGATCCGACCCTCGCCCCCTCTTCTGTGGGGTGCCGCGGGGTTTGGTTCTCTCCCCTCTCCTATTTAATATCTACATGAAACCACTGGGTGAGATCATCTGTCACCACGGGATGAGGTATCATCAATATGCAGACACTCAATTATCTATCTCCATCCCAGGTGAGGTAAGTGATGCGGTGGCTACCCTTTCTCAGTGCCTGGGGGCTGTGGGGGTCTGGATGGGGAACAACAGGCTTCTACTGAACCCTGGTAAGACGGAGTGGCTGTGGATTGATGGCTCCTGTGGATCCAGGAAGTTATCATCTTTAGTTCTGGATGGGGTTGCATTACCCCATTCAGACACAGTGCGGAATCTGGGGGTTCTTCTGGACTCACGGCTCCTGCTCAAAGAGCAGGTGGCAGCCGTGGCCAGAAGGACTTTTGCGCAACTTTGCGTTGTGTGCCAGTTACGCCCTTTCCTGGATCAGGATGCCCTCCATACAGTCACTCATGCCCTGGTCATCTCCCACATAGACTATTGCAATGCGCTCTACATGGGGCTACCCTTGAGGAGTATCCGGAAGCTTCAACTGGTCCAGAATACAGCTGCGCGCAGTTATTGGTGCCCCAAGATCGGCACGTGACACCTCTGCTGCGACAGCTGCACTGGGTACCCGTGTGCTTCCGGGTCCAATTCAAGGTGTTGGTTATCACCTTTAAAGCCCTACATGGTATGGGACCAGGCTACCTGAGGGACCACCTCATCCCCATAACATCGAACCGTCCCACTCGGTCACGCAGAGAGGGCATGCTGCGGACCCTGTCGGTAAGGGAGTTTCATCTGGCGGGGTCTAGAAGGCGGGACTTCTTTGCGGTGGCACCCACCCTTTGGAACATTCTACCCCCGGAAGTGAGGCAGGCCCCATCACTCCCGGCCTTCAGAAAGAACTGAAAGACCTGGTTCTGCCGCCTTGCTTGGGATGGGGGGGGGGAACAGTTCCTCCTGGGGATGGCTGGTGCCATAGAGCCCTTTTAAACACAAGTTCATTGCCTCTTGGATTTTATATTTATTTTAATTATGATTGTATTATGTGTTATTTTGATTTTTTGTAAACCGCCCAGAGTCCCCCTAGGGAGAGATGGAGCAGTGATATAAATTGAATTATAAATAAAATAAATACCATGAGAACCTGAATTTCATATAGAAGTATCCAAAGTGTTTCCTTTTCCTATTGCATCTTGGATTTTATATTTATATTTTTATGATGAATCTGTTTTTATGGTATTTTAATCTTTTATTATTTTAATCTGATTGTAAACCACCAAGAGTCGCTTTGGCGAGATGGGAGGTGAAGAAATGTGAGGAATAAATAAAGAAATTTTGCTACTGTAGGCTTATCCTACCTGAAAGGAAATCAAAACAGTTTATTTGAAATATGAATCATCATCATCCTAGCATTTTCCCACAGGTACAAGGTCCACTCTTCAGATCAACAAATGCCACTTCATGCGATCGAATGCAGCAACCAGGTCCAACTGGATGATTTTCATGTCTGCGTTGTGTCCTGCCACCTTTGCTTTGGTCTTCCACACAGGCGTTTGCCATTGGTGTTAAAGTGGTAGGCAGTGCAGGCGACGATGTGGAGTACTGCTCGTAGAATGTGGCCATACCATTGTAGGTATTTTTCCCACTATTTGTTTGTTTATTTATTTATTTATTTATTTTCTATCCCCCCTTTATTATTTTTATAAATAACTCAAGGCAGCTAACATACCTAATACTCCTTCCTCCTCCTATTTTCCCCACAACAACCCTATGAGGTGAGTTGGGCTGAGTGTGTGTGACTGGCCCAAGGTCACCCAGCCAGCTTTCATGCCTAAGGCGGGACTAGAACTCTCAGTCTCCTGGTTTCCCATTGGCTCCTTCCTAGGGCTGAGAGAGAGAGTGACTGGCCCAAGGTCACCCAGCCGGCTTTCATGCCTAAGGCGGGACTAGAACTCTCAGTCTCCTGGTTTCTAGCCTGGAGCCTTAACCACTAGACCAAACTGGCTCTCTTTTCTCTGTTATTGGTGCAACGCCCATCTGTTGCCGGACTGTATCATTGCTTATGTGGCTGAGAAGGGAGACGCCAAATGACCAATGGAGCATGCGCATGTCCATGGCATGTAAAGAGCACTCAGCACTTTTGGTGGTTGACCAACACTCAGCGCCATACACTGCTACTGGGCAGACCATCATTCTATACACTTTTGATTTTATGTGAATTGGCATGCGCCTATCGCAAAGCACTCGAATGATCTCCTTCCATCGCAACCATGCTGCATTCACCCTCACATGCACTTCCTCATTAATACCATTATCACAGCAGATGGCATCCTAAATAACGGAAAGAGTTTGTCTTCACTAGATCTTTGCCGCTGACCTGGATGGTGAAGGTGCTCGGGCTAGTCTCTAGATACTCAGTCTTCTTGATACTGAGGCGCAAACCGAATTGGCTAAGGAATTTAGAGATGACCTTGGGGAAGGTGTGAAAGAACAGGTAAGAAGGGACTTGCAGAAAAGTTTATACAGTCCAGAGACTGAAACAAGTATTAAGAGAAAAACTGTCTACTTCTAGTTCTAGTTGCTTTGCCAAATAACCTGTCCACAGTAGTCCCTCTTCAAATAACCACATGGGCATTTTATCCCATCACAGTGACACCAGCTTTACTATGACAACACGTAATAGGTGCTCTAACCCATCCTCCTAATTCTATTCTTGTCTCAAAATTCTGTTTCTTTCCACCACTTGTCTTTTGGGTGATCAGAGCTTCTGCGCATTGACAGTATAATTCTGAAGCAGACTATGCCTGTGACTGTATGGCTGGAGCAGCCACATCTCCTTTGGAGGCCACAGAGAAGCAAGACACAGCTGTAAAGGGAAGAAAAGAAATAGAGAAGTAAAACAATTTCTCCACTCAGCATGATCTAGGCCAGAAAAATATCGTTTTCTAGGAGAATTACGCTGTAAGCTATCCTGGGAAAATATAATTTGTATGCAGAAAACTTTTACTGTTTTTGTTGTTACTTTTTTCTCCCAGTAATCAGCCTTTTTCCCACTGCATGACCACAATGCTGCAAAGGTGTGAATAAAATATTAATGTATTAACTGTTAATTTGTAGATGCAGAGGTATGCATACAATAAATGGATGTAAATAAAAGAGTAGCAATTGGAGCCAGGACTGCTATACACTGCTACTTCTGCCTGGACTTAGAATGTTGAATATTAGGGGATGCTTTGTACCCTCAATGTAAACAGTGAGGATAATGCATTGGATATATTGTTATGCATCCACCAAGCAGCAACTGCATTAGGTGCTAATGCTGTACTACTTTTCCAGTGCCTTACACATGAAATAGTCCTTAGAACAGATGATGCCTGTTAGACTACTGTAATACACATGGATTTCCCTTGAAGACAGTTCAAAAACTGCATCTTGTGCAAAATGCAACTGCCCACATATTAATTGCAAGGCAAGGCAAGGCCAAAACAGTTCCTTAAAAATCTATACTTATGCCTGTTTGTCAGTAGGACCAATTAAAGTTTCTGATCTATAAACCCCTAAATAGTGAGTGATTTAAAGAAAAAGAAAGATCTTCCTATCTGATCCTGGCTACGATTTGAGATCTAGGGAAAAAGCTCTAATGGGTATGTTATCACCAAACAAACCTGGAGTTCCAAAATTCATGAAAAGTTCTTCATAATGGCACTCCCATTATGCAGAACACCCATCGCCCAGTGGTTAGATGGGTGCCAATGCTAGCTAATTTTCACTGTTGCAAAAAGGCAACCTTTTAATGACAGATATACTATTACATGCAATTCTGTACTGCCCAGCTTCCAAGACCCCAGGCAGGTTACAAGAACACCTAAGAAATAATTCAACTGCAATGCAGCCAAATGTCAGTAGTCACAATAAGCAAAACCAAACTCCTCTGGTCAAAACAAAATCCACATAGAATAGTATATTTACACATATCAGAAAGTATATATAGCCTTTGAAGTAGCTACACCGCAGCTTTTTTCCTTTTATATTGACTGATAATTGCATGTCATATTGAGTTTTAAAATAAACGTGTATATTGCGATGACCCTGCAATCATTTTACAATAAAGGGACGTAAGAAAATTTATAAATAATTAAAATAAATTGCAAGAATATTTAAGTTCAGCAAGCAATAGCTGGAAGGCTTATGTCATTTTTTTTCAAAGTACTGTTTTAACACTGGTGAAATCATCCACATTCTTAAAACTTGTAGTTAGTCAATTGACCAACTTACCATTTTCATTTCTCTTTTAAAATATTCTACATGTTTGTAAATAGGAATGATTATGTTAGCGAAGAAGAAAACAAGACAACAACATTTTGCATCTTCAAAATATTTACTGGTACTGAGCTACTATCAATCTGGGAGCACCTAGTTTGCAAAAATTATTTTATCACTGTGTTGCAGAATCTGCAGCTCTGTTAAGGCAATGGGTTCAAAAAAATCTGCACCAGTGTCCTCTGTTTTAAAGGGCAAATTATAAAGCTACTTGTTTAGTGTCTTCAACAGTCTTTTTTGATAAATAAAACTGTATTTGCTTGACTTAGATAGAATAACTCTTCCTTCCAAACATAAAATTAAAATTTAGCAAGGTTGTTCTAACAGATGGAGATCTCGGTAACACTCTATAATCTAGTAACTCCGTCTGTATTTTATTTATAGATCATTCTAATCTTGAGTCTGTTTTTATTTTTATTCAAATAGGCAGCACAAGATATAAGATTCAAATTTTCAGTCATGACAAGACCTCCCAAGAATAACAGAAATTGGCAGAAATTCAGATCTGGGCTGTTTTGCCAAACACAGCATGGCTACAAATCATTTCTGTCTGCTCAAATACTATATTCATCTACTTTAGGTATACAGTACAAGAAAACTAGGGAACTAAGTATCATGTCACATACAGCTATTAATTGACACTACTGTATATTCACTGATGTCTCAGATGAGTTGACAAGTTGTGCTAAACCATAATATGGCCTGTTTGCTTTTGCCCAAGTGAGCACTGTGTACCCAGCTATTGACATTTATAAATCATGGTTTATATCTTATCATAGTACAAGCTAATCTGGTGAATATATATCTGAATGTTATCAATGATCTAACTGCATTTGTTAATATTTAAAGTAAAATGTGAGTTCTACTGTAACTTCCTTACTTGCATCAGATGACATTAATACACATCTCCAAAGTCTGAGCAAGTCACACATAACCATATACAAACTAAGATATAGAATACATTGTCACTCAACATCTCTGATGTTTACTTGAAATAGGAATGCTGAATTACATGCTTCCACTTGCAAACTTTCTGCTGATAATGTATTTGGAAAAAAAATTGAACCCAATGTAGACCTAGACATATTTTTAAAAAGTAAGGGGAACAGGTAAAAGGTAAAGGTTCCCCCTGCACATTTGTGCAGTCGTGTCCGACTCTAGGGGCCGGTGCTCATCTCCATTTGTTAGCCGAAGAGCCAGCGTTGTCCGAAGACGCTTCCACGGTCATGTGGCTGCATGACGTGCGCAGAACGCTGTTACATACCCACCGAAGTGGTACCTATTAATCTACTTGCATTTGCATGCTTTCGAATTGCTAGGTTGGCAAGAGCTGGAGCTAGTGCGGGAGCTCACTCCGCATGCAGGGCTAGGGATTCGAACCTCCGAACTTGCGATCAACAAGCCTGGCGTCCTACCCGCTGAGCCACCACGCCCCTCAAGGGGAACAGGTAGCTAAAGGATAATACTTCGTTTTGAAGGGCTCCTTGGTACTCTAATCTCATGAGTGGGAACGAAGGGATGTAGCCCTTTACTACTGCCTAGCAATGAAAAAAATTGGGGTTGGAAGTGGACTAGAAATGACCCTGAGAATGCTAAAAATGATCCAATGCAGTCGGAAGAAGCAAGAAGACTGGACAACTGAACAGACAAAAGAAAAAAAGTAGTAATTCTATGTTAGGGGTGCCTGTGATACATTTCTGGTTAGCAGAAAAGAAGAGGTTAAAAACTGATGCAAAAAAACAGATTCCAAGATGCAGATGTATGCTTTGGGCCTTCTTTGTTTGTTTTTCATGTTCTTGAGCAAATTTCTTGTTTTATAGTACCACTATTCTGCCTTACTTTACTAGGAAGAGGATATAATATTACTAATTGACCCACTGTAGACATTTAATGATAGGACTCAAGTACTTTCTTAACATTCCAGATGTGCCTTCCAATTCAAAAAGATTGGAGAGTTGACCTGATTTGAAAGATATGCAGATCTGTATAATAGCAGAAATTATCGTGACTCACAAAATCGTAGATTTGGAAGGCACTATATCTAGGTCATTGAGTAACCCTCTGCTCAGTGCAGGAATCAAAATTACAACATCTCAGACAAACTACTATTCATCCATTGCTTGGACACACCAAACCTTTAATTTAAACAGAGATGAGTTTATCCAGACAAACTGATTTAATAAAATGTGTATGAAACAGAATTATAAGCAAATCAATGAACACAACAGATGTGACTTCATAAGTATTCGTAACAAGTGAAGTCAAGCAATAAAAACATCAGAAATGGGTTATTAAAAATAAAAGGAGAGCATATCCATATTCCCTTACTCTTGACAAAAACATTCCAGAATGATAAACAGTCATTGGGATGGTGGAAAGAAGCTTCAACAGAGCTGAAAGTGACTTTGAAGCATCACTGCTAGCAAACTGCTCCATTTGATCTGTATTAATTCTGCACAATTTCTTTATAAAAATAAAACCCCAATAATTTCTGATATCCACCTGTCCAATGTTGCTGAGGCTTCCAAAAACATATTTCTAAATATGTAATATCCAAGGAAGGCCTTGCACTGAGTTTTATTTGAACCAGATGTTTTAACTGATTCCTAACAAGCATTTATTTTATGATTTTATGCTTAGAGACCCTGAAAAAAGTCAACCCGTGCTTTACTGCACTTTTTTTTACTCTTCTCTCTTTTAATGTCCCATTTGCATCTAGTAATTACTTCCTTTTAAATGCTTTAATTTCTCAAAACATTTTGTTCACATCAAGCAAACCAAAAGACATGTTTAAAATTGAGGTTGTGAGAGACAACTTCAACAGTTAAAAGGATGTGCCAATACATTCATAGAATGTAGCCCAAATCCACATAAAAAGGCCAAATTGAACTAAAACTATATCAATAAAAGTATCAGCTGATACAGACCTAGTGTTTTAGTAACAATGGAAGAAATATCTGTGGAGAAATTCACATGAAACATGTGTTAGAACAAACCCATGACTTTTACAGAAATTAAAAAGGCAGAATAAAGGTAAAGGTTCCCCCCACACATTTGTGAAGTCGTGTCTGACTCTAGGGGCCAGTGCTCATCTCCGTTTGTTAGCCGAAGAGACAGCGTTGTCCGAAGACGCTTCCACGGTCATGTGGCCAGCATGACGCACGCGGAACGCTGTTGCCTACCCACCGAAGTGGTACCTATTAATCTACTTGAATTTGCATACTTTTGAATTGCTAGGTTGGCAAGAGCTAGGGCTAGTGCGGGAGCTCACTCTGTCACGTGGGACTAGGGATTCGAACCTCCGAACTTGCGATCTTCCGATTGACAACCCTGGCGTCTTACCCACTATAAAACAAGAAATTTGCTCAAGAACATCAAAACCAAAATGATCTGCTAACAAAGATACCAATATATCTACTTTCTATCCACTGATCCTTAATGCAAAATCATATCCTATGATGAAATAACTGGTCTTCAAGAAGTCACAGGACTGTGTGGGTTCTGCATTCTGGTACAACATACTTTTTCATGGATTTAAGCCATATGGATGGACCTTCAAAACAGAAGAGAAATGGGTGTAGATATGTTATATTTCCAAAGGCATCAGCAAGATTTGATTCAGCCAAGTCGTTAAACAGATTAGGTTGTAAAATTCTAATCTGCCCAAAGCTTCTGAAAGAGATTCAGAGCTTCGCATGTAGCTTGGATATTCCACATTTTCTAAATTCAACTCTGTAGTGGCTAGCTAGTGGATAAAACTGACTCTCCATCATTAGGTTTCATTTGGAGAAGAATTATCAGTATCAGTTGCTGTATCCAGCTGTTCTGTCAGTTTGAACTCACATTTAGATAGCAAAACAAAAACAATATTTGAGGCAAATTTAAGAACACTAATAGCACTTTGACAAATCTGGATCGTTATTCCAATTGTTCATCAAGGCAATTTAAGCAGTTCACCAGGGAAAAGTCCATTCAAGAAGGCGCAGAAGCCTAAGAAAGGATTTGGCTCTTAAAAGGTATCTCAGTCCTTCCTTCCTTCCTTTCCATAGGTTAGGAATAGCTAACTAAGACAAATAATATTTTAAAAAATCAGAAAATGTTTTCCCTTCATTTCTTTCTGTAAACACGAAAAAGAACAAAAGAAAAGAAAAGAAAAGGAAAGGAAAGGAAAGAAAACAAAACAAAACAAAACAAAACAAAACAAAACAAAACAAAACAAAACAAAACAAAACAAAACCCCTGCACAGCCATCATTAAGAAAAACATCTGATTTGTTTATTTATTTATTATTTGAATTTCTATCATCGCCCATCTCCCCGACGGGGGACTCTGGGCGGTTTACAATGAAATCAATAGTTAAAAACATATAAACATGAAATTACCGTCCAAAACCCATATAAATAGAATAGTGTAAAATCCAAAGAATGATAAAATCTCAATTAATAGGGAGGGCAGTACGGCACCAGCCACCCCCAGGAGGAGCTATTGCCTTTCCCATCCCAGGCAAGGCGGCAGGACCAGGTCTTCAAATTCTTCCAGGAGGCCGGGAGCGAGGGAACCCGCCTCAACTCCGGGAGCAAGATATTCCAAAGGCGGGCGCCACTGCAGAGAAGGCCCGCCTCCTGGACCCCACCAGATGAAATTCCCTTGTTGAAGGGGCCCGTAGCATGCCCTCTCTGTATGACCGGGTGGGGCGGGTCGATGTTATCGGGATAAGACGGTCCCTCAGGTAGCCTGGTCCCATGCCATGTAGGGCTTGAAAGGTGATAACCAACACCTTGAATTGGACCAGTCCAGGAGGACCCCCAGGTTCCACACTGGTTCCAAATGGGGCAGTGCTACCCCATCCAGAACCAAAGATGACAACTTCCTGGAACCCGAGAGGCCATCAATCCACAGCCACTCCGTCTTACCAGTGTTCAGTTGAAGCCTGTTGTTCCCCATCCAGACCCCCACAGCCCCCAGGCACTGAGATAGGGCGGCGACCGCATCACTTACTTCACCCGGGATGGAGATATATATCTGAGTATCTTCAGCATATTGATGATACCTCATCCCGTAGTGACGGATGATCTCACCCAGTGGTTTCATGTAGATGTTAAATAGAAGAGGAGAGAGAACCGAACCATGCAGCACCCCACACAAGAGGGGTCGCGGGTCAGATCTCTCCTCTCCTATCACCACCGATTGGGAACGATTGCTCTTTCAACAATAGACATTGGACAGAAATGAAACACTGCTGCCCACCCCCACCCCCCAAAGTTAATACTTGAGTATTCATATCCACACATAACCTGTCATTTATTTCCCTCGTCAGGAACTGCCTGAGTCTGATAGAATTAAACACTCAAATCAGGCAGATTTGGTTAGAAGCAATAATTACATTATTACTAGAATATACAATTAATTAATGAAAAAAGTAGAATGACACTATGCAGTAATATTTTGTGCACTTTCAAAAATATCACTGGACTGAAAACCTACAGAATAATAGAAATAGTAATGAAAACACTTCCACTGTACTATGACAGTGCTGAATTTAAAACTTCAGCCACAGGCAAAATATAGAAATGATTAGTATTATGGTGTTTATTTTAATTACACTCTGCGATTAGATCCAACAGGCTGTCAAATCATTTAGGATACTGAGAAAACCATTAATTTTAAAATACTGAGCTCTCCTTTAGAAAACACATCCCTTGTTTGCTGTATACATATTATGTCAATCAACTTCTAGCCAATAAAACAACTGTCCAACCACAAATTGTTACTTACTCTACTGTTATCTAATCATAATGCATGAGCTTTTAGTGGTACATGATAATAATGAGAGAAAGTTCATGGTAATGTAGTTTAACACTGCCCTGCTGTAACCTAGAAATACATAGCAACCTTCAAAGTAGAATTTACAGAGTGTTCAGTTAGGATTCATATGCATCTCACAACCACAAGATAAAATAGGGCTGCAAGTCCTGTACCATCTGAGTAAAATGGAAAACTCAGAACATACAGTAGAAGCCTACACTGAATGAAACTCCTTACTACCCCACTTTTCACCGTCAGAAAACTGGGTTTCCACACTGGTATGGGAAAGAGCCACAACACGTCTCCCAGCAGCCAAAGAAGGAGCTATGCAATTATAGCTCCCAGGGCAATGATGAAACCTGGTCTACAACAGTGCAGCAAGCAAAATTTTTTTGTAATGCAGGCAACTCTCTTCCAATAGACCAGAGCTTTCCAAACTGTGTGTCGCGACACAAAAGTGTGTCGCCACACACACTCTGGTGTGTCGCCACACAACCCGGAAGCGCTGATCATCATCAGCGCTTCCGGGTTTTCCCGCGGCGACACACCAACGGCGGAGCGCAAAAACCCGAAAGCAGCAGCAGTGCTTCCGGGTTTTTGCGCGCTGCCGCAACGGCGGCACTTCCGGGTTTTCCCGTGGCAACACACCAACGGCGGTTGGTGTGTCGCCGCGGGAAAACTTTGGAAAGCCCTGCAATAGACATTTCCCTGCTACACTGCTTGGTTGGTTAAAAAAAATCTACACACTCTGGTAACTCTAACAATCTTTCTTCACTTTAGTTGCATCTCCCATTCCTCCTCCATACACCCAACTCAAAGTGAAAGGAATGGTTTTCTATCTTATTCTTCTTATATCTATTCAAAAAATATTTCTGGGGGAGGGGAAATAATAAAAAGGTAAGCAAAGTAGAAGAATGATTAAGGAGGTGGACTGGGACTGGACTAACCTAAATTAGTTTCAACTCTCACTCAACTATAGAGCTCATTAAGCCAGGCTGATTCCCTCAGCACAACCTAACTCACAGGGCTGTTGTTGTGGGGAGACTGCTTTGCATTTTCAGAGGAAAGTTGTGATATAACTGCAATAAATAAATAAAATCCAAAAACAAGAGTAGGTCTAATTCATTTTAATTTCTATAACCAACAACTTTCTGGAACCTGAATTTTTCATGATTCATTATAATTACTGCATGCTAATTTTGCTTCTAGGCAAGGCTATTACACTGCAAAATATGTTAACAGCAGAAGGTGATCATTCATACAATTATGAATACTAAGCATCCTCAAAGAATGTCACTATACTGCATGGACCTCTTAGCTGGTGGGATGTGAGCAAAAGTATGTTGGCTTGCAAGGAACACCCTACCTTTAAACCCATTTCCTCCTCTTTCCCTTGAATATGACAAAAATGTAATTCTACTTTGTTTCAAATTAGACAAGAATATGTGGTTTGCAGGGGTGTCTGTAGGAGGACTCAACAGCATCAAAATGCAGGAGCAACTGGGCAATCAAAGACCTGCTCCTTTTTTCACATCTACCACACACACATAAAAAGAATCAGCGGCTTCTATCACTCAAGTCATACCCACCATTTTAATTTGACACCACCACCCCGTGGATGCCCCTGGTTGATAGGATACTGTAAGTTATTACAAAGAGATGGTAAATTACACAGCTGTCTATTGGTTACAACACAAATACCACATTACCACAGAATTGTACAGTAGTCTGGAATTGGACTTCAAAGACTAGAACTATAAATCATTCCCCCAAATTCCAACCCGGAAAGATATTTAAGCAGACTATCCATAATAAATGACATTGGAAAATGTTTAAGAGGATCTGGAAAACTCTCCATGGCCTTCCAGTTTATGTTATCAAGACAACCAAAGCACTTCCATTGGCAAAACCAGGCCTGAAGCCCATCTGAAACAGATCCAGATAATTTCATGGAGATCATATAACTGAACAACAATCCCCCTCTTGAGCCTAAGGAGGAAATATAATAGCAGACAAATATTAAACTCATGCAAGTACCAAAAACTGTTTTTCAGGATTATCATGTATACTTGCAGCTCTGTGCAAAGATTCTCTGCACTTGCACACCAAAGGAAGTGTGACATATATAGTATGAATTAGAAGGGTTAACATTTAAGAAATTTGAGAAATACTGCCCTAAGGGCTTATATAAGCAGAAGAGTGAAGTAATCATTTATTAATTTTATAAACTATTGCTTTAACTATATTCACTGCATTCCTTCTATCCAAGAGGATTTTTAGTACCTCTGGAGAAACATACTAAAATAATTATTTAGTTCTGGCAATTTACACATTGTGCCAGAAAAACTATAGAGCAAATCCTCTCCTGAATATTAAGGAGGGAAGAAAGTCAGAAAAAGGCAGCCAATTATTATTAGCCTCCTTTCCTGAGTTTTTGTATAACTAACACACACACACAGAGGATCTTGTGATCTGGAGAGGGAAGCCAATTAAATAAGAAATGTGAAATGTGACGAAGGTATTGAAAGCTGTACAGCTATACCGTGAAGAAAGTTAGATTATTACAGTAGTCACATTTCCCTGAAAGTCCTTTTTAAATGTAACTTGACTAAAAACAAACCAGTTAAAGTTAGTAAACATGGCTAAATTGAGATAGGGATGGTTGGTATGATTTCCCCTGCCTTTATGGAAGCAGTAATAGGATCTTGTAAAGCCACAAATAAAAACAGCCATACTAAATTATAAAATCAGGTTTTAGGTCTCTAGGCAACCGTACTCTTTCAGAAATGTATGATTTTCATTTTATCAAAAAGTGATAAACAGAATAAAGAGCTTTTCCAGTTTGCTGAAATTCTTGTTTCTATTGGCTTAATTCTCCTTTATACCTAGCACTACAAAATTGAAAACTCCCTAGAACAATATCTGAACAAAAAACCAATTCAGCAACTAAATAATCCATAAGGGAAAAAAAAAGATTAAAGATGATTCATGTGATTGAGGTTAACCACTCACATAAAAATAAAAACAGCTGCTCTAAAAAGAATGGTTTTAATAAGTTATTTATAAATTATAATCACTAACAAAATATAAAGATGAAAAGCATAAAATGGGGAAAAGAATGCTTTACACAGTAAGATGAACAATTTTAAAAAGGTTTTATTTTCATGTAAAATAACCCACAAAAGTATAAAAACAGTTACACACCTGAGTTAAAGTATTTTAAAAGTTGCCACAATTAGGCACTTGACAATCCAACTATCTCATCTTACTTGTATGTCTGTATGATTGCAGTACTAGGGCTATACATATTTATAGATGATACTGTTATTGATGAATCACTTGTCACAAAAAATGTTCAGTATTTCATGTAATTTGGGTTTTTTGTTTTTGGCAGGTCAACTCAGTTTTGTAAAGTAGTGTAGTTATTAAAGTAAAAGAATGATTATATGACATGTGTATATGCCAGTGCTTTCCAAACTGCCGCCGTTGGCAACACACCAACGGCGGCAGCGGCGGCGCGGGGGCGTGCATGGCGGTGGCGCGGGGGACCATCGTAAATACATGCCCGTTGCCAAGTGCCCAATATCTTCTATTTTTCCAGTCCTTTTAAACCGGTAACTACAATTCTTTTATCTGATTATCCTGTTGCAGGGTTTTACAGAATTTCTATAATCAAGTTTGGTTTTAATTTAACTGCAGTTTTCAAAGTTGTATTGTGAGCTATTATGGTAGTTTTTTAAACTGAAAAGCAGGATGTTACTACCTTCAGAAATAAATAATCTACCAGGTCTGGGCTATACTTAAATGGGAAATGCCTCAGGAACTCTACATAGTGCTCCAATATGAAATGCTCATTTAAGTTCACTATCCAAGCATCAAATCAAGACTGCAAGGTATATGGAATAGAGTAGTTGAATAGTTCCCAGGATTAGTTCAGGTTTTTGCATTTTTAAATTTAATTTTATGTGCCTTGTGGATATATGGGACTGAATGGTAATTGGATTGATTTTTTATGTTTATTTTTTGGGGTAATGATTTAAAATCTCTATCTCTGTTAACACCCACCAAAAGCCTTTAAATAGATGGGCCATAAAATCAAGCAAATGTCATTATTCCCATTATTAGTCTCACAATATTTCTTTTGACTGTTAAACTTGTGCCAACATAAACAAAAAAAGACAACAAAGAATGTAGATTACTGAAAAAACTGACAGCTATTGCCTCAGGGATAATTTGGCCCAATGGAAAGAAAGTCTTTGGAAAGGGAACAGATGGCCTACGGCTATCAAGAAAAGCAGCTTTTTCTCAGTCTATTGACTTGTTACACTACACTTCTTGTCTCACAGAAGACACTTCTGCCTTTTTAAGAAACATACTTACTGTATGTTTTCTGTCCATGTGCTGAGAGAGGTCTTCCTGGTTTCCAATATGAAGAAAGAAACGAATTCTTTCTAACACTGGTCAGATGAGTCAACAGGCTGGTAAGGCTTTGGATGACGGCTTTCTTTAAACTCTTATTTAATCATTGCTCCTTATTACATTAGGTTAGTTTTTTTAACAATAGCTTTTCATCTGGTAGCAGAAATATTTGCCTACTCATAAGAGATTAATTATACTCTTCACTCCTTTCCAAGAACACAGAATCAAGAAATATGCTGTGCCATAAAGCAGGGCAGAAATGTTTTTAGATTGGGGTGAAATATAATAGTGGGGTATTGAGGCCACAACACCTCGTGCACATATGTGTGCACATACAAGTGCTTGAGTTTTTAATTTTACTCATCATCACATACCCCAGCAACCCAATACAGGGAAGCCACTGGGAAAATAGCAGTAGAGACTCAATTCCAAGGCATAGGGCATAGCTTTCCAAACTGTGTGTCGCAACACAGAGTTTAGTGTGTCGCGACACAACCCGGAAGTGGACATGCACGGGGGCGGCGACGGCAGCAGCGCCCCATCAGTGCTTCCGCGTTTTAGCGGAAAACACGAGGCCGCCGCCACCGTGCACACACACACCCCCGTGCTGCTGCCATGCACACCCCCGCGCTGCCACTGCCGCCATTGGTATGTCGCCAACGGCGGCAGTTTGGAAAGCACTGGCATAGGGTATTTCAGGGATGTGTAGATAGCAATTTAAGGGGATAGAGGTGACAGTATAGATATCTGTGACAGGCCATATGTGATGACCATATGTGAGGGCCCTGAGTTGTTCATACATGCCAAGAAAATCTCCTATTTGTAGACTATTCTGATTTCTGAAGAGTAATATTTTGCATTGTTTGGAATTTGGGGAGAAAGGAACTTCCCACTCATTATGCCTTCCCTCATTAAACAAGAGGAAACACACAGGGAAAATTGGTGTGAGAAAGAATGTATTCTTTATTATACCAAAAGTTCTGGTGTATTTCAAGGCAATATCTGTTTGACAAAGAGGTATTCCCTCAAAACATGTTGCTGTTTCAGGTATAATGAAGAATACATTCTTTCTTATATTTTTTATTTGGCCTCTCATTAAACAAACAAAATAGAAAAAGAACTAAAACCAAAACCACTTCCTAGGTCCAACTGCATAAACAGAGGGTACTATGTATTATTTGAGCATGGGCTGTCTAGATGGAGAACACACAACTACAGTAAAGAAAGAATGTGAAAGTGTCTTAATACTTACGCCTTTTTACCTGAATGCAATGCTCACGTGCTCTTATTATTGTTAACCAACAAGCTATAGTATGAGAAAGGCAACAGAGAAATGGATAATGCTATATATACTTCCTCATCCTTCTCTGTAGTTTGATTACAGTGGATATAAAAAGTCTACACACCCGTTAAAATGCCAGGTTTTTGAGATGTAAAAAAATCAGACCAAGATAAATCACTTCAGAATTTTTTCCACCTTTAATAATAACATATAAGCTGTACAATTCAATTGAAACACAAACTGAAATCTTTTAGGGGGGGGGGGGAATAAAAAACTAGAATAACATGGTTGCATAAGTGTGCACACCCTTAAACTAATACTTTGTTGAAGCACCTTTTGATTTTATGACAGCATTCAGTCTTTTGGGGTAGGAGTCTATCAGCATGGCACATCTTGCCTGGGGAATCTTTCTTCACTCTTTCTTGCAGAAGCACTCCAAATAGATTGAGAGGGCATCTCCTGTGCACAGCCCTCTTCAGGTCACCCCACAGATTTTCAATTGGATTCGGGTCCCGGCTCTGGCTGGGCCATTCCAAAACTTTGTTCTTCTTCTGGTGAAGCCATTCTTTTGTTGATTTGGAGGTATGCTTTGGGTCGCTGTCATGTTGAAAGGTGAAATTCCTCTTCATCTTCAGCACTTTAGCAGAGGCCTGAAGGTTTTGTGGGAAAATTGACTGATATTGGCAGCCCAGAGTCTGCCATGGCAGAGATGGGCGGGGATAAATCTAAATAATAAATAAATAAAATAAATATTTGGAACTGTTCATAATTCCCTCCACCTTGACTAAAGCCCCCGTTCCAGCTGAAGAAAAGCAGCCCCAAAGCATAATGCTGCCACCACCACGCTTCACTGTATGCATGTATGTTATTTATTTATTTATTTTCTATCCCGGCTTTATTATTTTTATAAATAACTCAAGGCAGCGAACATACCAAATACTCCTTCCAAGAATACCAGTTCTTGGTAATGTCACTGTTGTGCCATATTTTCTCCACTTTCTTCACTGTGTTCCATGGTATATCCAATGCCTTGGAAAAATTTTTGTACCCTTCTCCTGACTGATACCTTCCAACAATGAGATCCCTTTGATGCTTTCAAAGCTCTTTGTAGACCATGGCATTTGCTGTAAGAGGCAACTGAGTAAAGGTCAGAAAAATCCTACTAGAACAGTGGAACTTTATATGGGCTTGATCAGTCTCACTTTAATTGATGGCAGGTGTGTACTGACTACTATTTAACATCAGTTTGAATGCGATTGGTTAATTCTGAACACAGCCACATCCTTACTTATAAGAGGGTGTGTACATTTATGCAACCACGTTATTCTAGTTTTTTATTTTTATTTTTCCCCCCTAAAAGATTTCAGTTTGTGTTTCAATTGAATTGTACAGCTTATATGTTATTATTAAAGGTGGAAAAAATTCTGAAGTGATTTATCTTGGTCTGATTTTTTTACATCTCAAAAACCTGGCATTTTAACAGGGGTGTATAGACTTTTTATATCCACTGTATGTGCCATCAAGTTGTTTTTGACTCCCAGCGACCACATATTTTCTCCATAATCTGTAGTTTAGAATGGGGTTAATCTTTCTTCTTGGCTACCCTAGCTATGTTTTTCTTCAACTGTACTACTTCCTTTAAATTTGCCTCAGCATTGCATCTGCTTGCTTATGCAGATAAATGTCCCACTTGCTCTCAGAACTCTTTTCAGACTTATGAACACTGATGTCTATAGAAATCTCTATTATTGTTCCTTTTTTCTTGTCTCAAGGATAAAGGAAAACCAAAAAGGGAGTGTGTTTCAATAGAATATGGTAACAGCCACTATAAGATGCTACTGCAGTGGATACTTGATCTTATGTTGCAACAGCAGCAGCATAAAAATATTATAGCTTACCTGAACTGCAGCTGAAGGAGAGCCTCCTAAATAATATTGCTTCAAGGGAAAGACCAGAGAAATGCAAACCCTCTTTGTTAACAAGGAAAAATAAATTACTGAATAAACAGGCTCTGTTTACCGCAGTATTCTGGGAAGCCCCACATGCAGCCAAATTCCTATTTGAGGCATGGTCCTTTTTTCATTTCACTACGGAACATGGGATAGTGGTGATGGAAAATAATCTAGCACATGAGCCAAAATAAAATTTATGGTTTTAGCTGCATTGATGCAGGATCAATTTCCCACTGAACAATTGCAATTATGAAAAAAAAAACCTCTGTGGGATTGAATTACACCAGTGTTATTTGATCATGCGTATAAGATCTAAAAATGCCTATACTAAACAAGATTTTTTTAAAAAATAATCCTATAATGTGCTATGCGCCACAAGCAATTTCAAGAAAACCATTCACTACTGCCATTCCACTGGATTCAGTATTACCATTTTTATTTTACAAGCATTGCCTTCTATATAATATCCCCTCAAGCTCCAATCTCTTCCGGTGTTAAACTCATATGAAACACAAATGCACTGCATATATTACATCATCAACACTTTCAAGCATTCCCCAACAAATGCGTTGAGACAAGGATTCTAGCCAATATGGCCAGAGATTGCAACAGATCTGGGGGACATCAGACTGGGAAAGGCTGTGAGAAATAACCCTAAGAAATAAGTGTTCCATGAGACCAATTAGTCAGGCATACCATATTTGGGCTGCAAGAATCCAAACAACCACTAGATGGCAGCAAAGAAATGGCATTATCTGAATCCCTTTGCTGTCACCTAGTTGTTCTCTGAATGTTCCAGCCCAGATAAGGGCTCCTGAATTAGTACATTCACACAAAAAAAATGTTTTTTGAATAAAAATTTTTGAATAAGACTTCTTAATCCACACACAGCCAACTACTGATGTTTCTGAAATCATAATTAATAGTGACAATCTTGAAGGAACTTCACAATTTCAGCATTTCAGGGGAGGGAAACCTACTATGGAAAATCTTTAAAAAAGCCCTACTAGCACTGACTGTGTTCAGTGTCTCCAAAATGCTGATTGGAATCTGGGGTGGGAGGAACCAGGCAGTATTATCCCAGAAATTGCCAGGAGTGCTTGGTTGGAATGCTGAAAATGCATACTAAATACTTCTATGAAGGTTCTCAGTCATCCAGGTGGAATTGTCGGTAGCTTGAATCATGTCAACTGGATTTCTATTTTCTCAGTGGAAACGTTTTGCTCCTTATCCAAGGAGCTTCTTCAGTCTGAGCAAAGTTAGTAAGGGAATCCTTAAATATGTTTCTAGGTGGCTGTGTGACCTTGCACCTGGGGCTAGGTCATGGTTATTTTGAGATGTTATTTCTAAGTCCCTTTATCATCTAAAGGAGGATCGTTAAGATATCATCATTATTCATCTTTATCACCTTTATCATCCTTTAGATGATAAAGGGACTTAGAAATAACATCTCAAAATAACCATGACCCCAGGTGCAAGGTCACACAGCCACCTAGAAACATATTTAAGGATTCCCTTACTAACTTTACTCAGACTGAAGAAGCTCCTTGGATAAGGAGCGAAACGTTTCCACTGAGAAAATAGAAATCCAGTTGACATGATTCAAGCTACAGACATACTAAATACTGCTACATTTTCCTGCTGGTTCCACATGTAAGATATAATAATACAATTCAGATATTTAAAACAATAATTTAAAATTTAGTTATGCAACCATCCTTTTCTGTAAACTGCAATTATTTCTCTTTTCCCCTCTGGAATGAAGTCAGTGATTCAAGTAATATAACAGGAGGCTGTTGTCCAAAAGAGCCTTTAGAATATTCTAAGCAGCAATACCCAGGACATCTTAGCTAATTTTTAAACAATTTTACAAATGCTTTGTTAGTGCTAATCAGAAAAGCAAAGCATCAACCACCATTGGAGGCATTTTTGTTCTAAAACATGTTACAAAGAAACATACATTGTTTTGGGGACAAGCCAGAGATAACCAGTGTATCAATGCAAACTTACATTTATTTAACATTAAAGCATTTGCACAGGAAATAATCCAAGGGCAACATCTGGTATTCCATTTCTCTCTCCATTCCATTTCTTCCCTATCCACTCCTTCAAACCATCTAGTCCGGTGTTTCTTAAAGCAAGGTCCTAGCACCCCGGGGCTCCTCCAAGACCTTTTCAGGGGTCCAGAGAATCAAAATTAGTTGCCAGCCTATGTTGAAAAATAATTCAATAATAAAATCCCATCAAACAATCATGAGAAGCGGTAGAGGCAGGAAATGAGTCAATTTTAATTTTTAATATGGTAAACACTGATAAATATAACCCATACAAACAAAAGCTCTTTTAGGGTCCTCCATAATTTTTAAAAGTGAGAAGGGGTCCCGAGAGAAAAAAGTTTAAGAAACACTGACCTAGTCCATAAAGCCCTCACACCCTTGAAGCAGATTCCGAGGGCACACAAAAACTGTAGAGGGAAGAGAAATCATATCCTAGCCCATTCTGCTCATAAACCATGTTCCGCAGCAAAGGTATTCAACCCAAGATACTAAATGACATTAGTCCTCTTTCTTATTCATGCCCACCATAAATGTCAGCTCACATAACCATTTTCTTTTCAGGGGATGCACTTTTGCAACTGCTTTTGGAGAGCAACATAGACGGCAGTACGTTCTACAGGCCGGATATCAATTCTGTAACTTCATTACCACAGACCAAAATAAATTTGCTAAACCTTTTACAGGTAGGAAGAATCCAGAGATGTGCTCAACACTTGGCACATTGTGAAAATTGGTTTAAAATCATTACCAGCGACAGATAGAACAAATAATTTCAGCTTATGAAATAACTTTCCAATCTTATGAGCACTATCAACCATACATACTGCAAACGTATGAATGGAGATGCTATATCTTAGTATTATGGAAGAAGACTCACCCCACCCCAATCCACACAAAAAAATTTATTTTTATTTTGATTACAAAAAGAGACTAGCACTCCAAATAATACAATATAATAGCTTGGTCCCTTAACACTCTTGCAAACTTAGCAACCCTGAGGAACAATTTTAAAAGATATTGTGGTCTCCATTAATTTTTTGTCTTCTGAAGATCTTTTTAAAAATCTCCCAAGTCATCTATAAGGAGAGAAAGAGAGAACATAAGAAACAAACAGAGAGAGAGAACGTAAGAAACAAACTGAATCTCAAGATGACAGCAGAATCATCACACCACTAAATTTATGATTCAGGATTTATGCTTGAGAATCCTTGTAGAAATATGGAGGCTTCTAAGAATTTGTGCACAAACTACAGGTAGTCCTTGACTTACAACCACAATAGGGACTGGAAAATTCATTGTTAAGCGGTACAGTCATTAAGCAAGTCATTAAGCATGACCACACCGGATTTTACAACCTTTTTGCCACGGTCGTTAAGTGAATCATGCAGTTCCCCATTGACTTTGTCAGAAGCCAGCTGGAAAGGTCGCAAATGGCAATCACATAACCCCGGGATGCTGCAGCCATAGTAAATACATGCTCATTGCCAAGTGCCCAAATTTTGATCATGTAACCGTGGGGATGCTGCAACAGTCATAAGTATGAGGACCAGATGTAAGTCACTTTTTTCAGCACCTTCATAACTTTGAATGGTTGCTAAACAAATGGCCATAAGTCGAGGACTACCTGTATGCAGTATGCAATTTTAAATACATACAATTTCAAGTTAAATTGTCAAACTATTTTGTTCTTCAATGTAATCGTCTCATTCTGCATTGTATGAGAGACACTTATTATTCTGATGAATTAGCATTATACATCAGCACTGTGCCCTAACATCTTAGATTTAGGTTTTTTATTACTATTTTTAGATGCATAATGAGAATCAAATTTTAACTCGGAGCTTCTGAAAAGCACTTTAGAAACCAAACCACTGTAAAACTGGAATTGGAAAAGGGTTACCCTTCATAATGTACTGACAAGTCCAGAAAACTGCTGCCTAGTGATATTTAGCTGGTCCAACACATTCCTGATGTGTCTATAAATTTACAATCATATTACTATACTAAATACACACTTAAGCTTTTTCATAATCATGCAAGTTACTTTATACAAAAGTGTCAATTACAAACTATAAAATTACAGTCATGATAATCTCACTGCACTGGAGCAGTGTACAAACAAATTCCTACTATTCATAGCTTTCAAGAGCAATTGTGGAATCACTGCATAGGTTAACCTCACTAAAAGGCTAAAGCCACACATTAATGCAGAAGAGAGAAAAATAAAATATAATATTTAAGACCCAAATAAGGTTTCATAATCAGCAATAATATATTCCTTATAGAAGCTCTATTGAATCTTTTAGAAATACTTCCTGCAAATATACAACTAAAATTGAGGTGCATAACAGAATATGTTTGCCACCTTGAGAGAGATATATAAATATCAATATCAATATAAAAAACTCAAGGCAGCAAACATATATATATAAATAAAAAACTCAGGATAAAAATCTAATTATGATGGTATCCTAAGAACTGTAGTTTTTTTTTTAACAATATTGCATTAGCAGCCTCCATTTCTGCTAGATTTAGGTATATACATTCCAAAGACAATTTACAAAGCTATATCATAAGTGGATTTGTAAAGGCCAAGAGTTTGATTATCTTATGTAAGCATTCATGCTAATGGTCCAGTATTATGCAAAAATAAAAAATGAGATCACACTTTGCACTAAGCCATGATTTGTTTAACAGTGATGTGTGCAATAAATCACTAATGGCTAGGCTACAAAAAGTCAAAACCAAACAAACCATATTAATGGCTTAAAGACCAAGTTTTTCTTCTGTTATATAACTTACCACTTTTCTTCTTTGGAGGTGAAAATTCAACAACTGACATTACAAAAAGGCCCAACAAGCACATAAGGATGAAAATAACCCAAGTGCTCCTCTCTGTGAGAATCAAGGGCATCAATCCAGAAATGTTCTTTCTTTACCAAAATATTTGGAAAACAATTTCAACAGCAGCATATGAAGTTTTGATTTCTTTTACTGTTTCTGCCAAAAGTCAAAGTGAAATCATAGATAAGCAACACATAAACAGCGGAAAAGTAGAAAGTATTATTTTTAACCAAATTGTATTATAAAAATGATTAAATAAAGTAGGCCCAAGTTAATATGTAAATGGACCTTTGCATCCCAAAATAGCTTTGGGTCACCCCAATCATATACATATAGATCCAAGAGAGGAACCTGGATGAGGTGGGATTGACCTCTCACTGATATTTCTTTTACTATACTGTACATTGTTTTAACTTTTTGCTATGAATGCCTTTCCCAGGAATTGGAATGGCTTCCCAAAGCACCCTCAAAATCAGATGAGGCTGAAGCACTTATTTTCTTTATTCATATGAAAATCCAAAAGGCAACTCAGTAAAGTAAGTATAAATCTAAAGTTCATATAATATTAGACCTAAAATTAAGCAAAGACCTAACCCACATATTTCTGTAATTAGGACAATCTGCCCTTCAAGATAAACATCAACAGTATTCAGTATAATAGTAATTGCCTTTGCACAAGAAAAGGTAATGCATGTTCACCCTGTATTATAATTAAACTTACAGATCTGAGAGGTTGCATCCCAGTAAGCTTTGCATTACACAAAATCATACACTCATGTATCCAGCATTGTCCAGTATAATGGGAATGAAATTTATCTGTCCCAAACTGTTCTATCTAAGCATAGCAGTGCTACCTCTGGCATAACATGGGCTACCCTGTATGAAAATTCAAAACACAGCATAATCAGTAAAATGACATAAATCCTCACTAATATGTAATTCCAGACCTAAAATTATAGAACTAAACCACATCATACACATTATATATTTTAAATCAAATGCATCTTCTTTTCTCCTCTCTTCTCCTCTCTTCTCTTCTCCTCTCTTTTCTCTTCTTTTCTTGGGATAATTCTTCAGCAGCTGCAGAAGGCAGTCATGTGATCCCAGGAAAAGATGCAGCTGCTTTAAGGATACTAGTAAGTGCTAGATGAGCACATCCATGCTCTTCTTAGCACTGTTTCCCTTTTGAATCAAAAATGCTGCACAGTCCTAATACTTCTGTAAGCAGGACACTCTACCCTTCAAGATAAACAGTAACTTGATATAATAAAAACTATACATGTAAAGCATGTAATGAAATACATGACAAGCCTATATAAACATTAAATCTAAGGACCCAAGGAGGTGCATCCCACAATTAATTTGGGATAACTCAAATCATACACATTGATATATCTGACACAGTTCTTGATGGAAGGGGATTGCAGCTTGTCTAGCCCAAAGAATTCTGTATACACAGACCACCACCAGCAATGGATAATAAAATTCTTATAAAAGACCACCACCAGCATGAGACACCAATTTCTGTTCATTCAGAACGTGGGCAATTTGGTACAATGACCCCATCTAACTCGGAATAGGTAAAAATAAATAGGACTTTGCATCTCAAAACAAATCCAAGCCCATACGTCCACCAGACCATCCTGGATATGACAGGAGTACACATCATTGGGCCTGCACGACAAGCCCAAAACACAGTTTTTATATTGGGTTAGCATGCATTACATTCCATGTTCTTCAAGTAGGATTTTTATTATATCAAATTACAGCTTATCTTGAAGGGCACGGTGTCCTGATTACAAAGATTTAGCATAAGCATTAGTTCTATAATTAATTTCAGGCCCAATGTTATATATATAAGTGAAGGTTTATATTCATTTTACTGATTAAATTGTCTTGAATTGTCACTAAACGAAAGGTCATTAAGCAAGGACTACCTGTACATTTATTTCTTACTTAACACTGAGTTTAATTGCATTTTTGAACATAAGAACTACGCATACAATGACAACTTGGCAAAGTAATAAGCCAAAGATTAAAGTACACTGACAGCAAAATAAAACCAGCCATTGTGAGGTAAGAACTGAGATAATAAGTTATACGCAAATGATTTTTATGTGATTTTTATAATGAAGTCGCCCCCCCCCCAAGACTTCCTGTAGTAAGGGGGAAGTACACATACTGGCAATGTAGTAAATATCTCCTTTGTAGAGATGGCATGTATAGTGATATTGCCATAAAGAAAAGGTTATCAGTCCCTGTCCAAGCTCCACAAAAACTAAGTTAAACCATGTTCATAGTTTCTTAATCCTTTGAGTAAGACTTCAGTGGGAGATATTCCTGTGGAACAGGATGCCATTTGTTCATTTTTTTTACCATGCAGACCTTAACTCAGATTTGTATTTGGCACTCACATTTTCACCTGAAATAAGCAAAAATTGCATCCAAGAAATCATATAACTTCTTTAAAGTTATAGAGAAGGAGACAAAGAGCATTCTGGGCAAAGACATTGTTAATTCAGACATGGCTGAGGGCTATGTTGGAGAAACAAGAGTCTTTATTTCTCTTCCAGATATAGGGAGGCAGACACAGCCCAACACATGGAAACTATAATATTATTTTCTTCTGTCTTCTGAAACGGTGTCAGGTAAGAGGGCAGTGGCAGAAGTAGTAGAGCAATGCAAAATATCAAAAGAATGAGCATGTATTAACAATCTACCTCTTCAACTTTTTATCTACAAGAATGAGTTAACTATATTCATATTCAAAATACTGCAAGCACTAAAGCAGTTAATTTCTCAACCCTAATCACTTTGTTTTAAACATCCAGCAATTGAAAGAAGCCGTGCTTGATAGGGCAGCATGGAGAGCTCTCGTCCATAAAGTCACCAAGAGTCGGACAGGACTGAACGGTTAAAGACAGACAGACAGAATCACTTTGTATTTAACAAGTGCAAGATAGGAATAATTTCTGGTGATTAGCGGGTACATAAAAAAGGTCCGTAACCTGAAGCTAACAATAACACCACTGAGGGAAGGGGGAGAATAGTAGTGAAAGGCCCTACAAATCTGGTTATGGTCACATAGTCGTAGACTGAATGCAAGCTCAGAGGCAACCTGTTCCTTAATTCTTTTTGTGTCCATCCATCTGAGCTGATTTTCACTTAGCTACAGTACTGGATACCTGTATTCCAGAAGAAACAAAATAGATCCTACAAACTGGCTCAATTATTACTTGACAAATGGATATTTTGATAGACAATAGACAAAATTAAGATGCATTGTCAATGTTCTCAGTAGTAGTTAATATAAACCACTGGTACTTGCATTATTCAAGTTGCATGCACAAATGCTTTAAGAGTTCAAAGTGAATATTCAGGCACATTTTCAAGGTAAGAAATTATTTTATAAAAATGGTAAAAATGGGAATGCATCTATGTACTAAATAAACCCAAACAATATTTTAGTTATACTGCCTTGCATAATAGTGAACTGAAATCCATGACAGTGATTCTATAGTCCAAGTTTTATGCAGCTATGTATAGCCAAAATTGGAAGAATTTAAAAATTAACAAGTGGAACACTGAAAATATTATTCTAGTACTCTCACTCAGAAGATACTCAGAAGTAGTCTTGGGATTTCATATGATCTACTAGTCATTCTTCAGTTAAGAAGAAACCAACAAGTTGAGTGGGAACTGGCTGACAAAGTGCCTACACCATTTGCATTTTAAAAGGGTTTTTTCCCTTCTCATCTAAAGTACTCCTGCCAGTCCAACAGGGGGCAAAAGTTTAAATCTTGCATACAAACATTATCAGGACCTCCTAGAACAAATAACAAAATGGAATTTAAAGTGGCAGAATGCTCTATCGCCTAATTTCAAGGAGAAACCTTCCACTGTTTAATTCTGTATTAGAATTCTGAGAAATGCAAAAGCTGTTTTGTCCCTAACACACTAGCACGTAGAGAAACTTCATTTAGTATTTAACACTCAGTACCAAAAGCTATACAAATGCTGTTAAAAGAACAGAAAACTATTTCTATTGTCTTTTTTGTCTAAAAAGGTATTTCAAGAAGCCCGCATTCCAGAAACAAAACATGCAATTGTTAAGAACACCCAAAGCTCTCCATGATTTTTATGCACCCCTTATTTTAAAGAAAATAAAATGATAAATACTAATAGCTAAATGTCAGAACAGAAATACTTATGAGTTAGTTTGGCGATCAACCATTTCACTTAAAAAACAAAGCGCGAACTCTGAAGCAAGAAGGCACCTCTCTAAAGCTGTCTGGAAGTGCTTAGCCACAAACGAGCCTGACCAAAGCCCAAAAACCTCATTGTTTCTCTCAATCCTTTCCAATGCGCATACATGCATAAATAAATAAAGCATACATGCATAAATACAGAAGTATTAAGCACAGCGTCCGGGGTTGCGGATTGAAAAAAGCAGGCATTCTGAAAGCATCTGGTTTGGGGGTTATTGTTGCAGTGGTATTACTGTTTCTCTTTTCCAGACTGTACTGTAAACCTGGGAGAAATCCAAAGATTTTGATTCTGAACGTTTGTCTCAGGGTGGAGAAGCAGGCGAGGCAGCATTCCTGGCCGTGAGAGTCTTAAGCACCGCAGGTGAAGTCAGCAGATCTCTTCAAAACGCCATGGGGAGGGGGGGATATACACGGAGAACGATTTTCTTACAGACTTCGTTGACGATTCGTATATTATGTCTTGCAGAGGGAAAGGTCATCAGGCCATTTTCATTATAAGGAAACCGTATTTGGTATTTCCAGGCAACAAGAACATTCGGACACTTGATGCATCTCCTTTTATTCCTTCAGGTTTTAGGGAAATCCTTATTTAAAACTACGCGAGCGCACAATCAGGAAGAATAATCTCCGCAACCTTTA
Organism: Charina bottae; assembly: GCA_023362775.1. NCBI lineage: Eukaryota > Metazoa > Chordata > Lepidosauria > Squamata > Charinaidae > Charina > Charina bottae. The sequence goes on from JALMGJ010000003.1 coordinate 63,624,254, forward strand.
AACTGGATTTTTAATGAGTATCCGCAACCGTCTGGTTACAAAACAGGAGGCGGCGGATTGTGTCTATCACAAAACATACATCTTGGGTACAAATCACGGAAAGGGAGAAGTGGAGAAAATGCAAATACCTATCGTGCAACAGTTCCCAAATAATTACGCCAACACACACAGCACAGCGCATAAAAAGCAGCCCAGGGTAGGTACAGGTGGAAAGGAGGAGGAGGAGGAGGGCGGGAAACGGCCCATAATTGGAATCCGGAATAAAAAGCATCGACCGGAATGCCGGCAGCAGGTGAGAGACGGGCGGGTCGCGGAACATTCCACCCCCCACCCAGAACTCCACATTCCGCGAGTAATCGGATGCAAGAGACCCCCTCCCTGGCGAGGGCGAGTTCCCGCCGCTGAGGAGAAGGAAGATTCCCAAGAAGACAAGAGGGGCAAGAGGCTGCTCTCTGCCCAGGGGCGGGTTAAGGCTGGGTTCTGCGGAAAGCGGCGGAATGACCAGAATTAACTCTCCAGTGGAAAAGCCTACGATGAGATGGGACAAGTTGAACGTGGCAAGAGGGGCTTTGCTTTTAGCCACGGGAGAAGCCAGCCTTTCCTACTCTGCTCAACAGGCAGCGAGCGAGCGAGCGATCGGGAAGGGGGCGAAACATTACTCACCACGCGCGCCCAGAGCGCCGCCACCCGCATGCTGCTTTGCTCCGACCCGCGGGCGCCGGGCTCCGCCACCGCCTCTCTCCACCCGGGTCCACGTAGACACCGGCCGTTCGCAGAGCCCTGAGATCGGTTCGCTCACTCTACTCTCTTCGTGCACGCGCGAGAACACGCATCCCGCGCGCGACCGAGCGCCCGAGGAGTTGCCAGCGCAGCGAAGCCGCCTCAACTAGGCCCGCGCTGCGCGTGCCCGGCGCCAACCAGCCCGCCCGCAGAGCATTACCTTGCACCCGCCTATCAACGCCTCCTACTCTCGCACGCCGCTCCTCCCGCTTTTTTTCTCCGTGGGCTGTTGCTCCGCTTGCTGTTCGTGCTCTCCCGCTCGGCGTCACATTCTGCGTGCCTCGCGCACCCCAGAAAGCCCGCTTCGTTCGTGCCACCCCTCCTCCCTCCCGCTCCGCATCCAGGCTTTCTTCGATCCCGCTCCCCGCTCAAGGAGGGCTATGTGTCCGTGTGCGGCTCTTACCTGCCCCTCCCCCACCCAGGCTCCGGAGCGAGACAGAATTCCCCAGGTAGCTGCTGAACGCTCACCTCTCGGAGGCGGGCCCCAGGAAGTTCTCTTCGCGCTGCAATGCTAGGCACGCGCTACTTGGGAGTAAGCCCAGTTTAAATGAGTGGGAATGATTTCCCAGTAAACCGCCTTAGAAAGCCATCGGGATCCAGGCATCTGTGAATTGAACTGAGGCGCACACACCCCAGGATACACTTTTCTCTGCCCTGCTCCTCCCCGTTTCTCGGTTCCTCCCTCAAAACCTACTTCCCCCTTTCCTAACGTCTTTCATAGAACCGCCACCATTAAAATCCATATCCCCGCAGGATCTCAGTCCCTCTCATTCTCTTTTCCGTGTTCCCTAATCTCGGACTCGGCAGCTTTGTGTTGCAATCCCCGCAGTACTTCTTCCCCCGCTTCAGCCTTTGTTTTATTACGCGCGGCCTCTTGAAAACCTCTCCCTGGTCCCTTCGTTCGCCCATAGCTGTTGCAGGGAGGATATTTACACGCCAGGGACAGCGCTCTCACAACAGCCAGATTGTTTGCACTCTTTTGTGTGGCTGGGGACGTGCGGACTTCGTTTCTCCACCCTCCCACCCCCGAAATGGTTCACTCCCCTTTCCATTGAAGCATGCCATTTTCGGCAACAATAGGTGTGAACTGCTTTGAGGCCCGAGGGCTAAAGGTTAGCGCTCAGCTACCTCCTGCCAGGTTTTCTTCAGCTGGGGTTCAGAGCTCCTCCTCCTCCTCCTTCAAACGACAGATGGAGGTGGGGCTGCGTTTTAACTGGTGCCTGAACGCTCTGGGCCCCGCCTGCAGAACCTCTTCCAGCCACGACAGGTAACCAGGTAGGTAAGGCAGCACTCTTTGTTGAGGTTCCTGAAGAGCAGGGAGTTTCCCTCGAAACATCCGTGTCGTTTAGTGTTAGTTTGCTCTTAGTGCATCTTACCCTTCCCCAACATCTTGCACTACAAAAACAAATACTTTAAATATCTATCGTTGTCTAAAGTTGTGCGTTTTAACCAAGTCTTTACAATCCAAACTTCAGTTGTGTTATGCTTGTTGGAGCATGTCTAGCCTAGGGGCCAAACGATACTGCAGGCAATCACTTAGCTGCTGCTTAACTTCTTTGAAATGAGAAGCTAATACAAGAAACGAGAGGTAGACAGAAGCAAGGAGTAGCAATCTCTAAGTTAAGCTTAGCAGTTCTGTTTCCTTCCAATATACTGGCAATATACTGGCAATTCATCTGGTGTCAACATACCTGAGCTGGTCTCCTGTGTTTGCCCAGTGCAGAAGTTAGGAGAGGAGAATGCTTTTGAAAAATGCACTCAGAACTGAACAACAATGGCAACTATGTCTCAGCACCCATAGCAACCTTACTAACTCACTACCTGCTGTAAGAGGAGAAATACACAAGACTTAAAGACAGTTGTAAGATATTGATCATCCATTAAAGCTCTGACAAGAGTAAAACAATGACACATGTTTTTTTATGTCTATGAAGGTTCTCAGTCATCCAGGTGGAATTGTCTGTAGCTTGAATCATGTCAACTGGATTTCTATTTTCTCAGTGGAAACGTTTCGCTCCTTATCCAAGGAGTTTCTTCAGTCTGAGCAAAGTTAGTAAGGGAATCCTTAAATATGTTTCTAGGTGGCTGTGTGACCTTGCACCTGGGGCTAGGTCATGGTTATTTTGAGATGTTATTTCTAAGTCCCTTTATCATCTAAAGGAGGATCGTTAAGATTACCATGCTGCTGTTGAGCTTGCGAAATGGTCTTAATCTTCCTAGGCACAGAAGACAAAGCAGGAAGGAAAATAGGGGAAAGATTGTGCCTGAGGCCCCCACCTCTATTCAAGGAAGGAATTTCCAAGTTGGCATAAATGGATTCCTTGACCCCTCTCTCAAACCACCTATCTTCTCTGTCTAAAATGTGAACATTAATGTCCTCAAATGAGTGTCCTTTTTCCTTTAGATGAAGATAAATGTTAGATAGATGTTTTTTTATGTATAGATCCTTATGGAATGTATGTACACATGAGGTCAGAAAAAATAGCCCATATTAGGCACTGTCAACTGGGACCTATATTCTGCACATGGTGTGATTAGTATAATGCTTGTACTGATCATATCATGTTCCATCACACAGAAGAAAAAAATATGGGTAATCTCTCTCTAGCAGTCCTGCACTTGCCTATTTGTTTATAAATTTAAAAAGAAGAAAGTACCTAAAAGGTTTCAAATATTAAACTGTTGACCTAACAGAAATGTGTAACATGTCTCTTAAGATTGGGTGTTTTCTGGTCCAGAATTTAGGGGGCAGTGTAATATTTAGAAAAGGAAAGGGGGAGACCAGGAAATTGCAGGGCAGGTACATTAATGTATATTCCAGGTAAATTGGTAGAAAGTCTTAATGAAGACCAATCAGAGTAAATCTTTCAGAAGAAGTAATGTAGCTTCTGCAGAGGGAAGTCTCTCTAAGGAAGAAGGACACCAAGGAGCTTCAAAAGGGTTTTGCTATTTGAGTGCTAATCCCTAAAGTTTGTAATTGCAATACAGTATAAGCAAGTAGAAAATTGGAGCAAGAAACAACTACTAAACCTTAATTACATCTATATCTTCATGTGCTTTGGGATAATAATGACTGACCAGAAAGGAGATCTTAGGATTGTTTTGGACAGGTTGTTGAAAACATCGGTGTACCGTGGAATTGCTAGGAAAGAGGTTAAATTGGGCATTATTAGTAAAGAAATTTAAAAAATAAAGCTGCCAATATCAGAAAACCTTTACATGAAACTGATATGATACTTAAAATACACTATACAATTCTAATTATTACATGTCAAAATGAATATTGTAGAGCTGGAGAAATTGAAGAAAATGATCAAGCAGTTGGCATTACTTGTTATGGGAGAAAATTACATTTGTGGCTCTTTAACTTAGAAAAGACTCAACTTTAACTCTTTAACTTTATTTCATGACTGCAGCCATGAAATTAAAAGACGCTTGCTCCTTGGGAGGAAAGCTATGGCAAACCTAGACAGCATATTAAAAAGCAGAGACATCACCTTGCCGACAAAGATCCGTATAATTAAAGCTATGGTTTTTCCAGTAGTAATGTATGGCTGTGAGAGTTGGACCATAAGGAAGGCTGAGCACCGAAGAATTGATGCTTTCGAACTGTGTTGCTGGAGAAGACTCTTGAGAGTCCCTTGGACTGCAAGGAGGTCAAACCACTCAATCCTAAAGGAAATCAACCCTGACTGCTCATTGGAAGGACAGATGCTGAAGCTGAAGCTCAAATACTTTGGCCACCTAATGCGAAGAGAGGACTCCCTGGAAAAGACCCTGATGCTGGGAAAGACTGAAGGCAAAAGGAGAAGGGGACGGCAGAGGATGAGATGGTTAGATAGCATCACCGATGTAATGAACATGAATCTGAGTAAACTCCGAGAGACAGTGGAGGACAGGAAGGCCTGGCGTGCTATGGTCCATGAGGTCACGAAGAGTCGGACACGACTAAACGACTGAACAACAACAACAAACTTAGAAAAATGAGTAAGAATGGAAGCTATGGGGGTATATAAACCTATGTATGGTACAGAGAAAATGGAGGAGGAGAAATTTTATTTCCTCTCTCATACTAGAACTAGAGTGGTGCGAGATTTAGGATAGTCATAAAGAAGTAATTCTTACACAGTATAGTGATAGTTGATAACTTGAATAGCTTTAAAAGAGAATTAGACAAATCAATGGAAAATACTGCTAGTGTCTGTCCAGTATTTATTTATTTATTATTTCAATTTATTCCCCGCCCATTAAAGGCAGTAAACCTCTGAACATAACTTGCTGGAAAACAAGAGCAAAAGGCAGTAAAGAAAAAACACTGCCACTTGCAATGGGAGTGAGATCACTGTCCCCTTTCTTCTATCAACAAATACCTTCGTCTAAGAAGTATATATAGGTTTCTTGGTTTAGTCTGCATATATCTAACTTGGTTAATTTCCAGACTTCAATCAGATTTTATTTACGACATTAAGCATATCTCTTATTTCCCTAAATTCAGCATCCAGGCTATAGTCTGAAAACCTGTAATTTAATCTATAATCTTGCTTCATGGGTCTGGTCACTGAATAAATGGAAAAGCTTATATACAAATACTGCTTTGAATTTCAAGATAGTAGAGGCATAGCATGTAAGAGTTGCTATTTATGTATGAAAAAAAGGTAAAGGTTCCCCCCGCACATTTGTGCAGTCGTGTCCGACTCTAGGGGCCGGTGCTCATCTCCGTTTGTTAGCCGAAGAGCCAGCGCTGTCCGAAGACGCTTATGCGGTCATGTGGCCGGCATGACACATGTGGAACGCTGTTACCTTCCCACCGAAGTGGTAGCTATTAACCAATTGCCAAATTCAATTGTCTGGAATATTTGTATTGTACAAAGAAGTGTGTATATATGTCCATTTTATTTGCTATTTTTAACATTTTTATTCATTGTAACTTGTTGTAAAACAGTAAAATTCTGTTTTCTTTTAACTTTTACATTTTCATGGTCTTTGTCCAGTTTATTTATATTTATAGCATTTATATTCTGTCTTTCCACTATAAAACCATGCTTAAAGCAGCTAACAAATAAAATAAAATAGAAACTTTTATCCTTCTAAGCTTTTCTTCTGTATAACTGGTACTTGTAACCAATATCTGTATATTTTTTCTGTGATATATATATTATTTCTTTTAATAGGTGAACTGAATAGCGTAGAACAGTTTTGGATACATCTTTGATTTTTACAGTGGAATTATGACATTTAATATTTTTACTAGCATAAATTGCAAAAAATGCAAGTAAGATAGGAGCTAGCTGTTCAAATATCAGTATGTTAACAAACTTGAAGTATGGCTGTTGTGGTTCTTCCGGGCTGTGTGGCCGTGTTCTGGAAGTTGTGGTTCCTAACGTTTCACCAGCATCTGTGGCCAGCATCTTCAGAGGGCAGGAGCACAGATAGAAGCAAAATCTCTGTGCCCAGGTAGAGTGGCAATGTTCTATTTATAGAGCTAAATTATAGGAGATTAGGTGGGGTTTTTTGTTGTGTTGAAATGTTAACGAGTGGCTGATGAGCGTGATTAGCATGTTCATTGTGAGAAGTATTCCCATGTCCTGGTGGTTGGACTGAGTTCGTTGACCTTTTGCAGGCTGTGTTTTTCAGGACTGGTAGCCAGGTTTTGCTAATTTTTAAACTTTCTTCTTTTTTATTGTAACTGTGCTGGTGTTTGTGAATTTCAATGGCTTCTCTGTATAATCTGGTGTAGTGGCTTTTGGTGTTGTCCAGTATTTCTGTGTTTTCAAATAGGATTTTGTGTCCCGTTTGCTTGAGAGCATGTTCAGCTACTGAAGATTTTTCCGGTTGCTGTAGTCTGCAGTGTCTTTCATGTTCTTTTATCCTGGTGTGAATGCTTCGTTTTGTGGTTCCGATGTATACTTGTCCACAGCTGCATGGTATGCGGTATACTCCTGCAGCGGTGCGGGGGTCCCTTTTGTCTTTTGCTGATTTTAGCATTTGTTGTATTTTTCTGGTGGGTCTGAAGACTGTTTGAAAGTTGTGTTTTTCCATCAGTTTTCCCATGCGGTCAGTGACTCCTTTGATGTAGGGCAGGAATACTTTGTTTGTGGGGGGCTGTTTTTCTTCAGTTGGATGTTGTTTTCTTGGTTTGATGGCTCTTTTTATTTCATTCTTGGAATAGCCATTTGCCTGTAGGACCCAATTCAGATGGTTAAGTTCATTGTTGAGAAATTGGGTTTCAGTTTCAATTAGCACGATCCACCAAGGTTTTGATCATGCCTCTCTTTTGTCGTGGGTGGTGATTGGAATTTTTGTGTAGATATCGGTCCGTATGGGTGGGTTTTCTGTATACTTTGTGTCCTAGTTTGAGGTCCGGATTGCGTATGACCAGCGTATCTAAAAATGGAAGTTTGCCATCAGTTTCTTTTTCCATAGTGAATTGTATATTGGGGTGGATGCCGTTTAGGTGGTCCAGAAATTTCTCCAGTTCTTCTTCAGTATGACTCCAAATTGCGAAGGTGTCATCCACGAACCGGAACCAGACTGTTGGTGTAATGGGTGCCGATTCCAAAGCCTGTTTTTCAAAGTGTTCCATGTAAAAGTTTGCTATGACTGGGCTCAGGGGGCTTCCCATGGCAATGCCATCCATCTGTTCGTAGAACTCATTCTCCCATTGAAAGTAACTAGTTGTTAGGCAGTGTTGAAATAAAGCTGTAATGTCTTCTGGGAAGATTTGCTTGATGAGTTCCAGGGTGTCCCTTACTGGCACCTTGGTAAACAGGGAGACCACGTCAAAGCTGACCAGTTTGTCCGTGTGGTTGAGTTTTAGGGTGCTGATTTTGTTGATGAAGTGTCCTGAGTCTTTGATGTGGGATGGAGTCTGTCCGATGTGGGTCTGTAAAAGGGTTGCCAAATGTTTGGATAATTCATATGTCGGGGAGCCAATGGCACTTACAATGGGTCTGAGTGGGATTGAGTCTTTGTGGATTTTGGGGAGTCCGTATAGTCTAGGTGAGAGAGCTTCTGTCTTGCAAATACGTTGTAGTACGTTGGGATGCAGGGAGGAGCTCTTTATCAGTGTGTTGGTTTGCTTCATGATTTTGCTGGTCGGATCCCGTCTTATTGTTCTGTATGTGGTGGGGTCTAGTAATTCTCTGATTTTGTCTTTGTATTCATCTATGTTCATAATTACCGTGGCATTGCCTTTGTCCGCTGGAAGGATGATGATGTCTGGGTCCGAATTGAGGGTCTCTATGGCGTTTCTCTCCTTCTTAGTAATGTTGCTGGTGGGGGGCTTTGCTTTCCTTAGGATTCTTGCTACTTCACCCCTTATTTCTTCTGCTTCTTCCTCTGGACGTTGGTGAATGGCTGATTCCACATTGGCAATGATATCTTCCACTGGAATTCTGGTGGGTGTAATTGCAAAGTTTCCTCCTTTGCTTAGGATGGAGGTTTCTTCAGGAGAGAGCAGGCGTTCTGTCAAATTGATGACAATGCGTGAAGTATCCAGTGCCGGTTTTGGTTGACTGTTTTGGCATTTGTTGAATTTTTGCTTTTGTCTGTTTGTGTAGTCAAAGATGTCCTTTTCCTGGATACTTCACGCATTGTCATCAATTTGACAGAACACCTGCTCTCTCCTGAAGAAACCTCCATCCTAAGCAAAGGAGGAAACTTTGCAATTACACCCACCAGAATTCCAGCTCCTCCCTGCATCCCAACGTACTACAACGTATTTGCAAGACAGAAGCTCTCTCACCTAGACTATACGGACTCCCCAAAATCCACAAAGACTCAATCCCACTCAGACCCATTGTAAGTGCCATTGGCTCCCCGACATATGAATTATCCAAACATTTGGCAACCCTTTTACAGACCCACATCGGACAGACTCCATCCCACATCAAAGACTCAGGACACTTCATCAACAAAATCAGCACCCTAAAACTCAACCACACGGACAAACTGGTCAGCTTTGATGTGGTCTCCCTGTTTACCAAGGTGCCAGTAAGGGACACCCTGGAACTCATCAAGCAAATCTTCCCAGAAGACATTACAGCTTTATTTCAACACTGCCTAACAACTAGTTACTTTCAATGGGAGAATGAGTTCTACGAACAGATGGATGGCATTGCCATGGGAAGCCCCCTGAGCCCAGTCATAGCAAACTTTTACATGGAACACTTTGAAAAACAGGCTTTGGAATCGGCACCCATTACACCAACAGTCTGGTTCCGGTTCGTGGATGACACCTTTGCAATTTGGAGTCATACTGAAGAAGAACTGGAGAAATTTCTGGACCACCTAAACGGCATCCACCCCAATATACAATTCACTATGGAAAAAGAAACTGATGGCAAACTTCCATTTTTAGATACGCTGGTCATACGCAATCCGGACCTCAAACTAGGACACAAAGTATACAGAAAACCCACCCATACGGACCGATATCTACACAAAAATTCCAATCACCACCCATGACAAAAGAGAGGCATGATCAAAACCTTGGTGGATCGTGCTAATCGAAACTGAAACCCAATTTCTCAACAATGAACTTAACCATCTGAATTGGGTCCTACAGGCAAATGGCTATTCCAAGAATGAAATAAAAAGAGCCATCAAACCAAGAAAACAACATCCAACTGAAGAAAAACAGCCCCCCACAAACAAAGTATTCCTGCCCTACATCAAAGGAGTCACTGACCGCATGGGAAAACTGATGGAAAAACACAACTTTCAAACAGTCTTCAGACCCACCAGAAAAATACAACAAATGCTAAAATCAGCAAAAGACAAAAGGGACCCCCGCACCGCTGCAGGAGTATACCGCATACCATGCAGCTGTGGACAAGTATACATCGGAACCACAAAACGAAGCATTCACACCAGGATAAAAGAACATGAAAGACACTGCAGACTACAGCAACCGGAAAAATCTTCAGTAGCTGAACATGCTCTCAAGCAAACGGGACACAAAATCCTATTTGAAAACACAGAAATACTGGACAACACCAAAAGCCACTACACCAGATTATACAGAGAAGCCATTGAAATTCACAAACACCAGCACAGTTACAATAAAAAAGAAGAAAGTTTAAAAATTAGCAAAACCTGGCTACCAGTCCTGAAAAACACAGCCTGCAAAAGGTCAACGAACTCAGTCCAACCACCAGGACATGGGAATACTTCTCACAATGAACATGCTAATCACGCTCATCAGCCACTCGTTAACATTTCAACACAACAAAAAACCCCACTTAATCTCCTATAATTTAGCTCTATAAATAGAACATTGCCACTCTACCTGGGCACAGAGATTTTGCTTCTATCTGTGCTCCTGCCCTCTGAAGATGCTGGCCACAGATGCTGGTGAAACGTTAGGAACCACAACTTCCAGAACACGGCCACACAGCCCGGAAGAACCACAACAGCCATTGAACTCCGGCCGTGAAAGCCTTCGACAATACATCAAACTTGAAGTATTTGTGTCCCCAATCCAGAAATCTAAGTTTCCAGATAATTGTTTCCCACATGCAAATACAGGGACAGGAGTTAGATACTAGAAAGGATGTTTATACTTTTCATGCCCGTGGAATATGCCCCCCTTTTTTCACTCTAAAAACAGAATGAAAATGCAGGAATCTGCAAAGTGTTCATGCTATTGTTGCAGCCAAGTTATTGAGATAATAATGAGCTTTGAGCACTGCAGTTATAAACTCTGCTTCTCCAAGTAGATCTCTGTGTAAGTTTACACTATTCTTCTAGCAGATAGTCAAACCATGACACTTTATTTCAATACTTAACTGAAAACAGATGACAGGAGGAAGATAAGTTTTCCAGGACAAGATCAGTCAGTTTTCTGTATGCCAAAGTTGGTTCCTGACTCAAAAGCATCAGTTTGTTAACACAATCAGCAATTTCCTACAAAGAATACAGATCAATGTAATGTTTCCATTTGGGCACCAAATCAACTGTTCATTTCATTCCAAAATTTCTCATTACTGCCTCTCGGTGCTCCCTGTTTTCTAGTAATTTTCTGGCCAGTGATTAGAAAATAACACATTCATTATATGGCAGCCAAGTTAAATGGAGGTTGCACCAGTTTTTGCCATAATAAATTTATAAAACATGAGAGAAAAATGTGTACCTCTGAACGGGCTCCTGACAAGCTAGTAGGATGAGCTCATTGTAATGCTCCAAATTATGTCTTCAGTAACTAAAAGGGGCGTGGTGGCTCAGCGGGTAAGACGCCAGGCTTGTCGATCGGAAGATCGCAGGTTCGGAGGTTCGAATCCCTAGCCCTGCGTGTGGAGTGAGCTCCCGCACTCGCCCCAGCTCTTGCCAACCTAGCAATTCGAAAGCATGCAAATGCAAGTAGATGAATAGGTACCACTTCGGTGGGTAGGTAACAGCGTTCCACGCGCGTCATGCGGCCACATGACCGTGGAAGCGTCTTCGGACAACGCTGGCTCTTCGGCTAACAAACGGAGATGAGCACCGGCCCCTAGAGTCGGACACGACTGCACAAATGTGCGGGGGGAACCTTTACTTTACCTAATACACTTCCTATTCCCACTTCATAATGTCAAATATGATACATGTTGGTGGAAGAGGAGCACATCTGCAGAATAAAAGTAATTTTGAGATGTAGATTTTTATGTTTGATACTAACTATACCTCATCTTTATTTTCTACTTTTTAACTGAGTGTTGATCTTTTTCAGTAATAATTTATGAACCTTCTAGTAAGAGAATTTTCAAGCATATATTGAAAATCAAGTTATTGTATCATCTGGATCATATTTTATGTACAAATAATACAAAAATTTTACTTGTTCACAAACAATTGTTATAATACCTTAGTAAATATGAACCGCTGGCTCAAGGGGTAGTGTTGAGAAAACTTTGGATTCCTTGACCACGGCCTCACTACCTACAGGAAGGGCTTCTGATGAGAGATAAGATGCACCTCATAAAAACTGAGAATAATGTATTTGGAAGTTATGTTGTTAAGGTCATCTGGAGGGCTTTTAACTAAATCTGGAGTGGGAAGGAGACCATTACCTAGAACCACACCCAAACCGTAAGACCAATGATAGTAAACTCTACAATAAGGAAGGAAGAAAGAAAGATACACAGTAAGAAAGGGCTCAAGACTACACCAAGAGATGCAGCAGGGAAATTTAAGAAAGGCAGTATTAAAGGCCTCAGATTCCTGTAAACCAATGTGTAGAATATGGGGAAAAACAGGCAGAACTTGAAATCCTAGTATGGGAGAGTAAATATATTGTAGGAATTACTGGAACTTGGTGGGATGATCTTATGATTGGAATACATTACTGGAAAAAAATAATTTGCCTAAAAGAAACACCTCCCAACAAAAGGGAAGGTGGAGTTGCATTATATGTAAAAAATGACTACACCTGTATGGAAATTCATGACCCCAAGGATGAAAGCACTGCTGAAAGTGTCAGGATAAATACTAAGGGAAAAAGAAACATATATAACATTGTGGGTGTGTACTATAGGCCACCCAACCAAGTAGAAGATACAGATTCACAAACCAGATGGCCAGGATATCTTGGAAATACCCCATTGTGATAATGTGGGATTTCAACCACCCTGACATCCGCTGGAAATCAAATTCTGCATCAAGTAGGAGATTCAGCAGATTCTTGTCATGCCTTGCAGGCAACTTTTTTGTTCAAAAGGTGGAGAAAGAACTAGAGGATCAGCTATATTGGACTTAACTAAAGGCAAGAAGTGGTTGAAGAAATGGAAATTGTAGGTACCTTGGAAGAGAGTGAACATGTAATCCTAGCATTCACCATTCTGCAAGCAGGGAGAACTTAATGTAGCCAGATTAGTGTTCTAGATTTCGAGAGAGCTGAGTTCAAC